>JAVGVS010000030.1:288886-1488886 GCA_032718565.1 Distichodus sexfasciatus | reverse complement strand
AGGTGAATGTTGTCAGTCATCAGCCACTGGAACACAACATCCTACATCACAGCAATGAGAAAACAACTCAAAACCACACTGGGAAAATCCTTTAAATTTACCATAAACAAAACAATACACGAAACGAGTAAAGCTCTAAAGCGTACCATTATTTTACTGTTCTCCTCCTTGTCCAGGTACTGGTCACTGAACATGTGGCATGAGCCCAGCACAGCCAGCCTGCCTGCATTCTTCATTTACACAAAGAGAAATATGAACACAGCAAAGCAAGCAGATGCATCAGAGCGGTCAGGGCAGAGGCCTCTGCACAACTGGAGGTAAGGGGTAAAAGGATCTACTAACCGGGGCTTGGTGGAAGGCCAGAACAGGCCGGTTGAGGGGAAAACACACAGAGCCAGTGGACAGAACGGCCACGGCAGGCTTCATGACGTTCAGAGTAGCTCCGTATGGGTACACGAAGGTGAGGGCCCTGCTTGGATCACAAAAGAGACAATTGGCTTTAAAGGACATTAACATTCTGAGAAGGTATCTCTGAGAAAAACTGTATAGTTTTCCCTGAGAAGGAATCTACAACATTTAATGTATAGGACAAATTGTCTACACAACATATATTTATATAACAAAGTGCTATCTGTGTTCTCAAGTGATGACACTGACCTGGACATCTCAGGCAAACATTTGCTAATTTCAGGGACTCTCTCCCTGAGAGCAACTTGGGGTTAAGGGTCTTGGTCAGGGACCCAGCTGGTGGTACTGCTGAAATTAGGATTCGACCCCAAGACCTCTTGGTCCATAGGTTAGTATCTTAACCACTAGATTACCACCATCATCCTACTAATTTAATGTGACTGGGTGTTTATGGCACAATGCTTGTATGCTGTTTTGCCCTGTCTGTCTGCGCAATGTCTTATTTGTACTATGTGTATTATACAGTCCTTGACCACTGAGTCTTTTTGCACATTTATATGAGGCTAATTCATCCACAAAGGAACATTTATTATTCCAGAGCACAGTGTATCTGTTGATTTATATGACTAGAGGCACTTCAACTAAAGTACAGTAAATACACGTGCAAATCAAAAAGGACTCACTGTGCATTGTTTCCAGCACTTTCATCATCAATGACTGCCGTTACCAGTTTTCCAGCAGCACGACTGATCTCCCTGGAATACATAATTTCATTAACAATGAGTTCTACGTTTTCTAATAATCAGCTAATCTTAGATGTTTTTTTTTAACCCAACCTGTTGAGAACACCATTGGACACAAGTGCCTCTTTTGGGTGGAAATATTTGTAGTAAACATTTCTCACGACAGCATCTGCAAGTTCAAACCATGAAGTTAAAAGTTGACTTTGACCTTTGTTGTATTAAATAATCAGTAGAGTTACTGTAGAGTTACCATTGTTGATCATAATGCCAAACTCCTCCAGAAGGAAGTTAATATTAGTGTCATATTTCGCTTCTCCTCCTTCTCCAAGCATCACCAAAAGATTTCCACCACCATCCAGATACTGTTTCAGTACCTCCAACTAAAGAACAGACACTAAAACTAAATCTCTTGCTTGCTTGCAGAGTACAGTACATATAGTAACATCTTGATAAAAAATATAAAGTCTTGAGCCGCCTCTTACTTCTTCATATTTTGCTTCCAAAGAGCCAGACTTTCTTGGGTCTTTAATGTAGTCCTGATTAACTTAAATGTACAGTATGTTTGCACATGTTCCAATAAATCACAGTACCTATTGTCTCATATTCCTAGCAGAATATTTAGAAATGAGAGGTAGCTGAAATCTTTTGCGCCATACTGTAAATGCCTTTAAAACTTTAAAACTAATGCCTAAATGTTCCCCAGTAACATTCTGAAAAGCGCAAGCTTAATTCTGTACGCGTCCATCACCTCAGCAGCTGTAAACTTTTCCCGAGGACCTGCAGTGAGCCACAGTTTCACTCCCTGCAGTTTCTCCACAGTCAGCTCCTCCTTGATGCTGACACACAAATACAAAGGCTATAATTTAGTACTACATATAATATATTATTTCTTATGTAATTTAGTCTGCAATTTGGCATGCTGAAAAATAGGGCGATGTGTCTAAAGAAAAAGTTTTTTTTCAGTTTGCTATGTTGTAGAGCAACGACTGCAGTGATTATGTGGTGGTACTTTGTTTAAATATCTGATATTACACTAACATGACCAGTTTCTACAGAGTACAAAGATTGCACATAGAATCTAAATATATAAATACTGTATATATAAAATATAAAGTCTAAACTAGAAGTGGAAAAATAAAACGTGCAATTTCAGTTTAGTTTTAGATGAGATACTCAACAATATGTGCAAATATTGCAAAAGCAGCCGTCAAGTGGAGAAAAACTACAATTACAATACTGTAAAGTACTTTTGTGCATTAGATATGCATAAAGTTTTAACATGAATATACTATACAGATCTATTTCTAAATAAATAAACAGTACACAGGTACAGATATAAAACTAGTGATAGATAGATAGATAGATAGATAGATAGATAGATAGATAGATAGATAGATAGATAGAAAGAAAGATAGACAATGTCTTTAAAGCCCTAACGTCCGTATATATTTTTGAGCTCATAACGTGAGATCTGGTTGTGATTTTACCTCTGAATCTTCCACTGCGATCTTAATCTCTTCTGGAGTGACTTGTAGCCGTTATTGGCAGTGAACAGCTCTCTTTTGGAAGAGTTGAAAATAACCGAGTTTCGCGATTCTTTCTCCATCGTGTTGCGCCTTTTATCTACACACCAAAACCTGTAGAACACGGAGAGAATAACTGCAGATAAACCGTCTGATAAAAACACTTTACACATGACAACCACAATCTCCAAAAGAGAACGCTGTCCGGATCAACTAGCAACTTTCTAAACCCACTTTTATAGTTTAATCGTTGTAAACACCTGGTGCAATTTAATCGTATTTTTGTTGATGTAACTTCTGGAATCTGTCTGTTCTTCCAGCGAGCTAACGCTACCGAGCTAATGGATTAGCCAGTTATCAAGACAGTTTGGAAAAACCAGAAGGGAAACGTGCGGTTTAAAATCGTATAATAATTACACGATTATAAATATTCGTTGGCTTAATGTGATTCGAACCTGTTAAAACCTATTTTAATGGTGTAGCAGCCTTACCTCAAAATTCTCCATATTTCTGCATCTGAGCCGTGTCGGGGTGCATTGTGGGTAAGTTCTGAAAACAACAGTAACCATGGGCGCTTCGTCCATAGCAACAAGGTCCTCTGGATCGACTACTTGCTGTCATACTTAATTATTCTGCCATGAAAGTAATAATTATTAATAATATTAATAAGTTATCATCATTAATATTACTAAGTAATTATTATTCCCAACACTCATCAACCTATCTTGTTTGATGCAGCCATATATTCTATCATTAAGTAAAATACATTTTTGTCTGATTCCTACTAAAACATTTTCACAACAATCACCTCTACAATACCCCTTCACATAACGCTCCACCTCTTCTCCTAACCTTATTATTCTTTCAACTCTTTTTCTTTTAGTACTTTTCATTTACCTTCCCCAACACCCAATGCCGCTCAACCTCACTCAACTTTAATATACTCAGACATGATTATTCTGGTGTTATACTATCTCTAATAATATTAAATCCAGCCAAACTGTACAAACTCAAATGCATTTTAGTGCCAAAACATATAAATAGGCAATGTATGTAAGCACATATCAGTGCATGTATATATGCATACACTGCTAAATGTATCCTTACTGTAACTGTGTATGTGCATGGATTTATGTATTATATTCATTATTCGGTAAAAGCTTCCTAATGCATATTTATTTAGTCCTAGTGATATACTGTATGAATAATTTCATTGTAATTAATTTGAATGGAAAGCAGTTAATTTGAAAATAACGTTATTAACAGTTCTATAAGCTACCAATTGGAGTTTAATTATTTAGCAAAAGCTTCCTAATGCCCACTTCTATTTATTTAGTCCTGGTGATATATGAATGTTTTCACTGCAATTAATTGGAATGGATGACAATTAAATTGAAAAAGAATGTCCTATAAGTTACCAATCTGAGTTTCATTTTTCTGTAAAGGCTTCCTAAAACATATTTCTAGTTATTCAATCCTGGTGAAAATAATTTCATCGCAATTAATTTGAACTGAAGGCATACATATTTCATTGCATTAATTTGAACTGACATAGAATGTTATTAACAGTTCTTTAACTTACGAGTCTGAGTTTCATTATCCAGTAAGGCTTATTAATGCCAATTTCTATGTATTTAGTCCTGGTGATATATGAATAATTTCATTGCAATTTGAATTGAAGGCAATTAATTTGAAAATGACTGCGGTTGACTTCTGTATGTCACGAATCAGAGGAGAGAGCTTGGAACACTGTAACGTGGTAAATATATTATAATAGTAACAAAGTGCTTTAAAAAACATCCTGTATTTTAAAAAATAGTCTTCAATGCCCCATGACCGTAAATATTTTTGTTCGTTTGGATGGAGCCCAGAGCGGTCGGAACGAGGGAGTGCGCCATTTTGTTTGTTTGAGGGAGACTGGTAGCGTGAGGAGGAGGAGGAGGAGGAGGAGAGAGGGAGGGAGAAGGAGAGGGAGAGAAGAGGAGAGCCCTGGATCCCTGGATACGGTTACCAAATAAGGAAAGCTACAATAGGAGCGTTTCTTGTAAGTAACGTTGGGTAAATAACAATGTCATGCGTGAATCCGGCGCTGCTGCTGCCGCTGCTGGTGCGCTTTGTGCCGAACGTTAGCGGGGCAACTCGGGCGCGTCACGTTAGAGCCAGCTGTCGGTCGGCCATGTAGCGGAGCTGGAGCGTTTGTCAGCCGCAGCCATGCAACACACTGCACAGTCTACTCAGCTATTCGCATATTCTCCAACAATGGCACAGATTAGCGCTTGTGAATATTGACTTTGTTTAGGAAGAAGCACGGTAAGTGCTTGTGCAGAGATAACATTGGAGGTGCGCTACGATCTTGTCACATGCAACTGCGTGTTTTATCGAGCCGTGTTTGTTATTAATGAGCTGAAGCGCTGTAAAGAATGAAAAAAAAAAGATTATTCGGGTTTTAAAAACATGCATCCAGAAATGCTGTGTCTGTCTCATCAAACAAGATCAAAATCACAGGCCTCACGTTTGCTTGACAGGTCGTCATTCAATCAGACACGCACACACGCACACACACACGCACGGCCGCGTCTTGTTATTTAATTGACTCTCCATAATTACTAGATATAACTACAGCCAACACCAAACCATGATCTTAACCTTGGTGACCAAAATAAAATATTTCTAACACTTTGTTTTATTTGAATAAAGCTTAAAACGTTTCTATAAAACATATTTTCCTTATGAGGACCGATCCTCAGTCCCCGCAATAAAACAAAAATGTTTTAGGGGACAATCTAACCCTTACTAATACATAAAAACCTACACACACACAACAAACAGCTGGAAACTATACCGTTTTCCTCAGTTTAGTTATTTACTTCCGAATGGTGAGTGATAAATAGAATTTTGACTCTGATAAAGTGCTCCGTTTTAATCCAGTGTTTATATCTTAATTACGTTTACCTATTGCAGCATATTTACAGATCTTCTTAAGCAGAATTATCTTCCCTCTGTATGTCAAATTGAGGGACAATAAGTAATTGGACAAATGTTTACTTGGTTGAATCTGTGTCCCACACACACCCTGACCCTGGCTATCTTCCTTGATGATGATGCTTTGCCAGAACTATTTTTGGTTCTTGCAACTTCTTGCAGTAGCTTCTTGTCTTCAGTATGTGAATTGCATTTCCTCTGGATGTCAGGCATGTTCCAGTCTCTAATTACATCACATAATGTTCCACAAACAGGAGTTTGCAAGAAATGGCTGCAAGAACTTTTACAAAACAGTCAAAACAAGTCTGATATTTATGTGAATACTGTGACATTATTTATTTTTTCTTTTTTTTGCCTTTTTTTTTCAAATAATATTTCTACATTGACTTGCGCAAATCTCCTTGTTGAGGAACCTTGAATAAAACAAATTCAATGTTATGCACTTTCGGCTGACAGAAATTAACCAGATATTTTAAGTGAGTAAGACATGAGCAAGTCAAAGACTGTCATTGATTTATTGGATTGGTTTGTGTAAGAACAAAGAGCTTTTGATCACATAAAAGGCCGGAAGACCTCACCTTTGGTCAGAATTGCTTCAATACCAACTACACCAAGCACTATTGGTTATTGTGACGTGAAGACTCTAACCCCTTGCCATTTTAAAAAATTTACAGCTTTGGCGTCCCCCGCCACCTCACGGGTGAGAAGGTGTTGGGACGATGTTCTACGCCCACTTTGTCCTCAGCAAACGTGGGCCGCTGGCCAAAATCTGGCTGGCGGCCCACTGGGATAAGAAGCTGACCAAGGCTCACGTGTTTGAGTGCAACCTTGAAAGTAGTGTGGAGAGCATCATCTCCCCGAAGGTGGAGTTCAATTAGACATGCAGATAACAAATATTTTATTTAACTAACAGTAATTTACACATATTATAACATAGATTTCACCAAACTGCTTCTTTATTATTTATTTATGATATTATTTTTGTGATTTAGGTAAAAATGGCTCTGCGTACATCTGGACACTTGCTCCTGGGTGTTGTAAGGATCTATCACAGAAAAGCAAAGTACCTGCTTGCAGACTGCAATGAAGCTTTTATCAAGATCAAAATGGCCTTTCGTCCAGGTATGGGTTTCTTTATGGAGTCTAGTGGGTAGGATACTCGCTTCAGGACCAAGAGGTTGTGGGTTGATATCCTATCTCCAGCACTACCAACACTGGGTCGCTGAGCAAGACACTTAGCCCCAAGCTGCTCTCAGAGAGACATTTTTCAATAAAACTAGCAGTCGCTCTTGATAAGAGGGTCTGCAAAATGCTGTAAATTTAATGGAAACCTTTGCTTTTCTACATTCATTTACAACCAAATAGTATTGAGATTTCAGCTTTACAACAACAAATTAGGCATCCTGCTAAGCGACTTAAACCAATTTATTCCACAACACTTAAAAGTTTCAACATATAATATTTGACATTTTAAAGGTACAGTTTTCCTGTTTCCTGAGTTCTCTCTTCCAAGATGATGAACTTATTTATCTTTAATACAGGTGTTGTGGACCTTCCCGAGGAGAACCGTGAAGCTGCCTATAATGCTATTACTCTACCCGAGGAGTTCCATGACTTTGACCAGCCTCTTCCAGACCTGGAGTGAGTGTTTCTTCAGATCTCCTTCCCCATCAGGAAGCCTCATATACACTCTTGGATAACCGTGTTATTAAGCTGCACACTTTTATATCGATTAAACAAATATTTATATTCATTTCATTTTGGTATAAATTAATATGAATATGATAATTTTGTTGTGCTTTCTAGTGACATTGATGTTGCCCAGCAGTTTACTCTGAATCAGTCTCGTGTGGAGGAAATCACGATGCGGGAGGAGGTGGGCAACCTCAATTTGCTGCAGGAAAATGACTTTGGTGAGGCATATGAACATGTTTTCTCTAAGGAGTCTGTAAAAAATCTGTTTTAATGCATATTTCAGTAGAAGACGAGAGTTTAATTGTAGTAGAATGTTTGTATCCTAAAGTTTACAGTATAATTGCATGGAACACTTTTAATAAACCTTGGGAATTTAGTTTTGTCTTCAATTCGCTTAAATTTAAACTTTAAACATTGGCTGACCTTCACTGATTTATTCCACAGCGGATTTCGGTATGGACGACCGAGAGATGATGCGGGAGGAGAGTGCGTTTGAGGTGGACATTATCCACGGAGCTTCTGCCTCCAACCTGCTGCTAGAGCCGGAGTCTGGCAGTGGACAGATGACAGATAAGTCCAACCACCTAGAGTACGATCAGTATAAGGACGACTTTGGAGATAACCCTATGGAGAGCACTGAAGGGGGCATGCTGGGTAAGATGGCATTTCACGTAAAAGTTTGCCTCACCGGTTTGTGTTTTGAGTCGAAAAATACTGTTTTTTTTCCCCCCTTTCAGTGGACAAGCTCCTGAGTAATGAGGACGGGGGTGGCATTTTTGATGATCCTCCTGCCATTGCTGAGAGCGTCATGATGCCCCAGGATCACGGCGGAGATGACGATGACGACTTTGACAACCTGTCTCGTAAGAGACCTAAAGTATATCCTCTGCCGTGTGTGGATTGGTTTTATGGTTAATATACTGCAAGGACAGTTGAGAATGTAATGGCGTGCTTGTGTCGTATACAGCAGCAGGAGGTCCAGACAGTCCGGATTCTGGCCCTGTGGAGCCGCTTCCCACCATGACTGACCAGACAGAACAGACTACACTGGTGCATAATGAAGAGGAGGCTTTCGCACTAGAACCCATTGATATCACAGGTCAGTTTGGAGTTTGTAGACTGTTAAGTTAGTCCGTTAAGGTAAGACCATTAGCCTTTGAACAAAGAAGGAAAAAAATAAAGAATCAGAAATAATCAATAAAATGGTAGTGGCCTAGTGTTAGGTAGAGTCGTGAACCTTCAGCAGTGTCATGAAGCGATTCGATTATGATTATCATGTCAATGATTTGCATGATAAAGCAAATCACGTAATTATACTGTTTAATTTCATTAACAACATCAGCCCTGTAAAATTCCCGGATATGAGTTTCCAACAAATACCATAAATGTAAATGCAGTGAGCTATTTACTTGAAATTAGGGCCGTGCAGATCTGTCTGTCAAACAGCCACTGCACTTTTCACTAGTAGTCTAGTTTCTGACCACTAGAAAGCAATTGCCTCGGCATTATTTGGAGGTTAGCCACTGTGAATTCAGTCATAAGACTCTACTGTAGTTCAGAATAAGTTCAAATAAGACTGTAGAATTGCTATGAACCAAATCAGAGTGGTCAGCAACCTCATAAATACACACTCAAGACCATTCATTTTTAAGGTGGTCAGTTTCTGTGCTTCTAAGCATTAGGACATTTATTTAGGAGTATGACTGGTGTGAATGTCACAAGAATATTAATTTCATTAATGCAGTATGAATTAAATGATTAGCAAGAAATTTTTTTTCTGAGATCTGCTGCATCTTCCTCATTGTTTCCTCAGTGAAGGAAACCAAAGCTAAGAGGAAGAGGAAGCTGATCGTGGACAGTGTAAAGGAGCTGGACAGTAAGACCATCCGGGCTCAACTGAGTGACTACTCGGACATTGTCACCACACTGGACTTGGCTCCCCCAACCAAGAAGCTGATGATGTGGAAGGAGACAGGAGGGGTGGAGAAGCTCTTCTCTCTGCCCGCTCAGCCCCTGTGGAACAGCAGGCTCCTTAAGGTCAGGGCGAACTATTGATGTATTAGCAGAATAGAATTGACGGGATGTATTATACATAACATTTTTTCTAGGGCTGGATGATAGGACCTCGAATCAATATCACGATTAATTGAACATTCTGTCTTGATTATTTCAAAAATAATTTAAATAATTTTCATGGTTAAGAGCATGTTGATTTTTATTCAATATGGGAATTATTCACCGATGCCGATATCTGATGTTTTTCATGCGCATATGTTCCATTGTCGATACCAATGCCGATAAATGAGGAAGGCAGAGTTGAGGGCGTAAAGACAAGATATTTCGCTCGCCAAAGTTCAATTGCTCACTCAGAATTTTGGTACAAAAATAGCCAAGCGAATGTGAAAGCAGAATGGAGCGAGGGCGGAGCATTTCCAGCAAAGTGCTGGAAGATTCCTCTGTGTTCCATCTTTCCTTGAATCATTTATTCACAGCATCATAGAAAAGGTGCCCAAACAGTTTAGAAAGCCATGACTCACTGCAGACAGTTAGCGTTCACAGAAAAATACTGATGCTGTGTTTAATTACCTTAAAATAAATGTGCAGATAAAGTACTTTGCCTGGCCAAAAATGTCCACCTGGATTCAAGTAAGCAAATAGGTAAGAGAATGGATAATGACTGCTCTGATTTTTAAGAAAAACTCACTTTTTGCACCATGTGGTGTACCAAGTCAAATAGGATGCATGTGATTTTCCCTATGTACTACCTAGTAAAGAGCCATTAAGCTTCAACCCTGGCTATTTTCTCAAATGCATACTACCACATAGAAAAGTATGATCATGTCTCGGATACAAATGGATGAATCAGCTCTTAGGTGTGTGTCTATCTGTTTTGTAGATGTTCACTCGCTGCCTGACTCCTCTTGTGCCAGAAGAACTGAGGAAGAGAAGGAAGGGTGGAGAGGCAGACAGCTTGGATGAGTTTCTCAAAGATCTGGAGAATCCAGAGGTGCCAAGGGAGGAGGCTCTGTCTCAACAGAGGGACATTATTGGTAAGAAACTGGCAGATGTTTTAGCATAATGGTCAGGGAGTTGGCCCCGTGATCAGAGGGTCACCGGTTCAAGACCGGTAAAGGTACCGCGGAGGTACTGAGTTTGTATACATTTAAAAATATTTTGCAAATCTCTCTGAAGATTCATCTGTGTTCCATCTTTCCTTGAATCATTTATTCACAGTATCATAGAAAAGGTGCCCAAACAGTTTAGACAGCCATGACTCACTGCAGACAGTTAGCGTTCACAGAAAAATACTGATGCTGTGTTTAATTACCTTAAAATAAATGTGCAGATAAAGTACTTTGCCTGGCCAAAAATGTCCACCTGGATTTAAGTAAGCAAATAGGTAAGAGAATGGATAATGACTGCTGTAATTTCTGTTTCAGCTGAAACAACTAAATTAAGTGTCATTTTCACACCTGGATTTTCCACCACAGAATGATGATTTAAACCTCATCGAGCGTGTTTAGGGTAGGGCTGGGCGATATGACCTCAAATCAGTATCATGATTAAATGAGAATTTTACCTTGATTACTAATAATGAGCAATTATTTCGTTTGACATACATGTGCTCTATGAGTATTAAATCAGAGACTGCATCATCTGGAACCAGCTGGACCGCTTTCGGACTATATGGACTGGAGCCGAATTCAAATTTAAAATAACTTTTTAAGCTAATTTTAGCTCAACTTTGCTGAGTGGATCTTAGCAAGCAGCCTCAGCAACGACTCAGGATTTGAAAGCATCCTTTGGACTATTTTTATATCTTCACTTTCTAAAAATGATTAACAATTAATCTTGAACTAATGTTTACTTGTGACCAAATAAGTCAGGCACCAAGTAGATCCTTGAGCACCCCCTCTTTTTGCAGTCTTTGTACGGGATGGATATAAAGTACCGCTGGTCAAATACATTGATCAAAGGCCCGTATTTGTATAGCAGAAAGTCCTCCACTATGAGGATAGGGGTGTTTCAGGAAGGCTCTCAGGGTCAGAGAAAGTATTGACTATTCTTTTTTTTTAAGCAATAACAGAATTAAAAATAATTGTAATAATCTTTATGGGCAAGACTACATTGATTAGAAGTTTTGAATGCCAGTTTTGGTTCATTTTTAATTAATTGTCCAGTCCTTGTTGGACAAGACTTTACGCCATTGTTTAACTCTGCCATCATCAGAACAAGATCTCGGTGAAACAACGCCAAAGCAAATGCATGCCACAATCAGACCTAAAGAATGTCCAAAGAAACATTAGTTCACTTTTTTCGGAAAAGCTTTTTAAATGATGAAATTGACTTTTCCTGATGATCTTTTGCTGTTTGTTTGTGTGTTACTTAAGACCAGACCATCCTAGAGGAGCCTAGTGTGTTGCAGGCCTCCACTATGGAAAGCAGTCGTACAGCACTGGATGAATCGGTCATGCCTCCTCCCTCTGGTCCCCGCGGCCAGAAACGCAAAGCACAGGATACAGAACCTGCCCTTCCTGTGAGTCTCATCCAGAGTCATGCCACATTGGAGCACATTCAGTGTTTTTGCTTGGTTACTTGGGCACAGACCTAGAGGGGCAGTTGGTAGCATAACAGTTAGAGACTTCGCTCTGTGATCATATGGTCGTAGCCTTTCTGATGTACAATAAATGTGTCATGAAATGACCTGATTCCGATATTATCGTGCATCCCAGGTTTTCTTGTAGTACTGTATGTGTCTCCTTATTGTGTGTGTGTGTGTGTGTGTGTAGATGCTGGAGGATGACCGTTCGTCCATCGTGTCCACACGGCTGAACATGCAGCAGGTGGAGCTTCCTCCAGAAGAACCTACAAACATCGCCCAGCTCATCCCTGAACTCGACCTGCTCGGAGAGAAGAGCAAGGAGAAGAAAGACGATGACGATGATGAAGAGGTAGGAAGCTATATGCTCCGATGCTGAAAAACCTGTATGCTTTAACCTTTTTTGTCAAATTAACTGTGAAAACACTGAAATCTTGATGCATGGACTCAAACGTGGTGTCTCTGTGCTTGGCAGGAGGAAGAAGGTCAAGGTGGAGACCAGGACCAGGAGGAGAGGAGATGGAATAAGAGAACTCAGCAGATGTTACATGGCCTCCAGGTATGAATAATGCCATTCTAGCCAGATCAAAGGGTTCACTTGAGTATTTGTTTGTGAACATGTTCTTTGTACTGAAATAAAACTGTCGGCCGATATTTGCTCTGGTCTTCTGCTCAAAGACATCCTTCAGTTTTCAGTACTTTGAGGAAGGTTGACTGGCTCTGCACCAGAGTATGCCAAAACATCAGAGTAGAGGTCAGAGTGGGCAACAACATCAATCAACTGTAACCTAAATTTCAGAATCTGTCTGAAACTAGTTTATGATGCAGTTCCTAAGCCACACAAAAGCTGCTATTCTATGACAATCCAGATGAGGACACTGTTGTGTACATTTGTGGGAATATAAAATGGATTTTTATTTTGTGGTGAAATTGAAATGGTCTGACGCTTAAAAACTATTGGAACAAAGTCATTGAATTTACTGAAATTTAAGTGAACACACAGTGACTGAGTAGAGGAGCCTGAAATTAACTTCCCATACTTTTCAAACTATGTCAAGTATCAGTTGGTTGTCTAACGGTTAGTGTGTTCGTCCCATGATCGGAAGATAGCCAGTTCGAATCCCATAACCGGTAAAGGTACCACTGAGGTACTCATGAGCAAGGTACTAAGCGCTGCTGCCCGGACACTGCCCATTTTAGCTGCCCACTGCTCCTTCACGGATGGGTCAAACGCGTACGTCACATTTCGTTGTGGTGCACTGTGTGCTGTGCTGTTGTGTGTTCACAATCACAAATAATCACTCACTTTCATCTGATTTAAAATGACGAATTTCAAAGTACTTAACATTGATGGGCTTCCCTATGTGTGTCTCTCTCTTGTCTCTTCACGCCGTGTCTGAACAGAGGGTACTTGAAAAAACCGGAGCGGAATCAATCAGCCTGCTGGACCTTTGCAGGAACAACAACAAAAAGCAAGCAGCGGCCAAGTTCTACAGCTTCCTGGTGCTGAAGAAACAGCAGGCGGTGGAGCTGAACCAGGCTGAGCCCTACAGCGACATCATCGCAACTCCCGGCCCCAGATTTCACATCATATAGACTCGCACTCCCTGTCAAGTGATATTACACTGGCACATTTTATTCTTTTTTATTGTTTTTCTTTGTATATGATGTTATGCTTTGACTGTCCATGTGTTTTTATGCGACATACATGTGCTGTCTATCTCTCAAGTAGGAGACGGATTTTTGTGCCAGACCAGGTTAGGGATTTCCGGTCTTATTATATAGAGTTCATATTGCAGTCGCGTTGCATTAAAACAGATACTGCAGAGTAACAGTAGATTGCGGCTTCTGGGACTTTAAAATGATCTAAATCTAGATATTTCAGTCTCAGTTTTTATTTGTCTAGCAATTTTTTATTTACATTTGTGACTCGACTAGGTCTATTCATGTTGCATGCTCCAAATGGAATATGTTGCCTGATGTATAGTGGTTTGATTGCCTTTCATCAGACCGGTGGTTTTTTCTCTGAATAAGCTAACAAGTAACTACATAAGTGCTCCAAATAATCAGTAATGGGCATATTATTAAATTATGTGATAGATAAAATTAGGTTTAAAGAATTTCCAATCACCAGAGCTATCGGTGCATACATGTTAAGCTAAAATGAGACTCATGGTTATGTACTGTGATAGAAATTAAAGGTTATATTGAAATTGTGCCATTTTCCCTTATCCACTGTGTGTAAGGATATTGGCAAAACATCTGGTTTTGTTAGTCGTTTTAAGCCTTATGTTTAAAAGCCCAAAACATTTTTAAAAATGTTTCAGAAATGACAGCTACTCAATTTTATATTTTACCTTATGTGATATAGGTAATAATGTCCTGTTACAGTACTTTTACTCCAGCTTGCCTTGTAAGCTTCCATTTGTTGTTTATATGAAAACTGTTGAAAATACTAAGTATTAACACCACAATTTTGTTATCAACATGCTTGTAGCTCTGAACTGATACATGTGTTATCTAATTTTGTAATAAAATGGATGAAAGAAATGTTTGTTATTGTTTGAGAAAAATCTCCCTCCATCCCTTTTCCGCTGCCTCGCTGCCTTTCTTTCTGTCTCTCTTACTCTCTCGCTTTTTCTCCCTCCCTTTTCCCACTCTTTATTTTTCTCTCTCCCACTGTCTTTCTGTTTCTCTTATCCTCTTGCTTTTTCTCTCTCCCTCCACCCCGTCCTCCTTCATTTTCCCACTCTTTCTCTCTCCCTTCTGTCTTTCTTCTGTCTCCGCTCGCTCTCTTTCTCTCAAACTCCCTCTCTTGCTCTCTCCTCTACTTACTTTCTGTCTCTAATCCTCTCACTCGCTCTCACTCTCTCCCTCCCTTTTCCCACTCTTTCTTTCCCTTTCCTTCTTTGTCTCACACTCCCTTCTCTCCCTCCCTCCCTTCTCTCCCTCCCTCTCTCTCTCTCTCTCTCCCTCCCTCCCTCCCTCTCTCTCTAGCCCTTCCACTCCTCTACCACTGTCCTATTTTTCATCCCTGTCTCCGTTTCTCCCCTCCCTCTCTCTTTCTTTCCGTACTTCCCTCCCTCTCTCTTTCTCCCCCTCCTTCCCTTTCTCTTCTCCCCTCCCTCTCTCCTTCTGTGTCTCCCTTTGAATTTTTTTTTTTTGACGAAAGCTGTGTGTGTGTGTTTGAGTTTAAATAAGACGTGATGAATGTGTGTCGGAGGTGTGTGTGTGTTCTGGACCTGAAACTGCTCTGGGTACAGCCTCTTTACCAAAACTTGGCCAGAACAGCGGCATCCCTTCATCAGAGGACACGGGTGGAGGAGGTGAAGAGATGGAGGAGGTGGTGTGTGATGAGATGCTGATAGACACCATCATCACACAGAAAGCAGCAGTGATGAAGAGAACAAAGAGAAGAACCTCACGGTGCAGTTTAACAACTCCGACATGCTGCAGAGACCGAGCTCCCCGACGTCTTCTCCTGCTGCTGGTCTCATAGGTGTGGTTTAAGACTAAAAATCTTTATTTTGATTCTTAGTTATACAAACCTCACTCTCTTGCCAGCTTCTCTACTTTCTGTCTATTTCCTCATTGTCATCTATTCAGTTCTTTTCTTCTGTCCTTCTCATTCTTCTTTTCTCTCTTTGCTCCTTTTTTCCCTCTCTCTCTGTCTCTCTCTCCTCCCTTTACCCACTCTTTTCGCCTCTGCCTTTTCTCTGTCCCTCTTACCCCCTTCTTTCTCTCTCCATCCCTCCTCGCTTTCACTCTGACCTCCCTGTCTTTCTCTCCCTGCATCTCCCCTCTGTCCCTTGCCCTCACCACTTGCTCCTCACTCCCTTGTTCTTTCTCCATCCCTTCCTCTCTATCTCTCGCTGGTTGAATTTCTCCGTCCCTCCCTCGCTTTTCACACTCTTTCTCCCTCCCTGACTTTCCCCACTCTCTCTCCCTCCCTGGTTACTGGTCCTGCATCTCTTAGAACTGATCTGGGTGCAGCATCTCTCTGTGGGGATTTAAAGACAGGAGGAGCTGTTCCCAAGACATGATGTTTTGTGACAAAGGTGTATTCCACAGGATCTTAGTGAAGAGTTACTTAAAAGTTTTTGGACAGGGCTTGTGTGAGATCAGTCCAGAGTGCATATGTGTGTGTCTTCATTCATCTTTTTATTTGTGCCAGATTATCAGTATTTATGTACACCAAAAATATTAGTGTTACTCTTTGATGCTATCGTCTTTAAATTTTAATTGTTTCATATAATTGTCTTCTACAGATTTTGATGCAGTGCCATATCTGTCTCCATTTGAGGAGATCAGTGAGGAGGAGGCCGTACGCATCACTGTGCCCTCTGACCTTCCTCCTGCCACTTTCACTCTGAGGGATTATGTGGATAACTCAGAAACACTCAGTAAACTGGTTCAGTTAGGTATGGCTAGTCAGCCTGGTGTTCATATACATTAGATTGCCATGGTTCAGATGTGACTGGCCATGATCTCTCTCCCTTCCCATAGGTGTTGATCTGTCAAAGCTCGAGCAGCCGCCTAATGGGCCCATGTTGGTGAGGCTGACTTCGAAGCAGATGTAGCACCTCGACTTCTTTTTCTTAAAGATTTGGGAGTTGAAGGGACTTGTCTTGGACCACTGCTTACCAAGAACCCCTTCATACTCACCGAGAGCTTGGTACCCACGTTTGTGTCAGAGGCGACTGGGATGAGCCTGTGCATTAATATTTTCTGAATTCTTAATTCAAATGATTAATTAGGCATTTAAATGCACATTTGGAACATGCATTTATTTGGGATTTTTAAGGATGTCAAATTCTGTGGTTTTATGTGTCATTGTGTAGATGGAATTCCAGGATGACTTTTCTGTCAAATTTTTATTCATATTCTTTAGGGTCTCATATTTGTAGTCAAAGCAGTTTAGTTCAGAATCAGTTGCTGCCATGGTGAGCAAAGCTCCATTTCTGCTCAACTTCAGTGTAAAGAGGTTGGATAACCGGCTTGGATTTTTCCAGCAGCTGGGCCTCAGTGCTCACAAGGTGAGACAAGCATCGTCAATGGTGACACAGTTTTAAGGAGAATTTAAATGAAATACCAAAAAAACAAAGATGCTGAGAAGCGCTACAAGTTTCCCAGAATCCTTGATACACAAGATGTACTATGATGTTTAGTTTTGGCACTGCATAATAATTATGTTAATATATATACCTAATGGTATAATACACTTCTGAATTTACCCTTTTCTCAAACACTTCATGTCAAAACACACTGTATTTATACTGCGTTAACTTTGAGCGTTGTGTTAGAGTGTAACCACCTCTTTATGTTCTTTTTAGATGCGAGATGTTGTAAGCCGTCTACCTAGATTACTGCAGGAAGCTTAGGAGCCTGTAAAAGAAAAACCTCAAGGTACACAAAAAGGTGATGTATCGACAATCTTTGAAGTCTAAAAGTCAACATATAATAATGTCTTCGCTTTGGTATTGTCATTTACACACCAATAAAATGACTGCTTTTGTTTTAGTTCAGGCATGTAAATTCAGTCGGCTTCCTCGTGAAAAATGAATTCAGCAGTACATCATCATTAAGGTTCCAAAGGTACTAACGGCTAATAAAAGACGATTGACGCAAGCGTTTGACTTCATCCACAACACAATGGGTGTTCCTCTTTCTCTTATTGCAAAGTGCCCACAGGTATGTTACACCTGTATCAATTCACACCAACACCACCTCCATTACCTCGCATTATCCCCAAAGCAGGGAATGAGTATGTATGATAAGAAGTAATTAACAGTAAATTAATAAGACTGAGCAACTCGGAACAATAAGACCATAACAACTCTATTACACTTCTTTTGATTTTCCCCAGGTCCTGAATCAATTCAAAGTTTCTTCAGAGTAAAAGGAACGCTATCTTTCCTTATATTAATTTCAAGGTCAGGCTCACTATGACCCGCTCCCCATCCTGAGGGTTATCTTGTTGAGCGTCTGGCATCTCTTCCGGACCAGACCTTCTGCTCTGAAGTTGCGTTAGCCTCTCTGGAGGATTTTGAACGATTTCAAAAAACCATGTAGTAGTAACACTTTGGGATTCACTTGTTTCAGAATCCTTACACAGAAATAATATTGTAAGTTATATATGTAAAATAATTATTCCACATTTGTATATATTCTGTGTTCAAATGTGCCTTCATGTAAAAGACATTGTGTTCATGTTGGTTTAAAGTCTTTCTGTTTTGTAGAAACATGCCTGACAGTTAATAAGTACAAATTAATTGATGCAAAATAAGCAAATTTATTATGTTAATTCTAGGCCTGGAAAGAATAATACATTATTATAGAGATTTAAGAGGTTGTGGGAGTTTACTGTTTTAATTCCCGTCACAGCTGCAACGCCCCAAGGTGTTGGTGGTTTTTTTCAGGTTAAAAGCGTCATGTAAAATTTAGGCTGCAAGTCAATGACTATCAAAACGGCTTAGTCGACTATCGGATTATAAAATACATAATTACAAAATGGTCTGATTTAGCTGCTACCGGCTTTTACATTTAGTATGAGGTTATTTAAATTTTGTGTTAATATTAAAGACAAGAAAGACAGTTCACCCGAAGCAAATTTTAATAAGCTTCTTCTTTTTGCCTTTGATTCTTAGCTCATTTATGGCTCCTGGTTTTGTGTGATGATACTGAGAAAATGGCAACATACCATTATAACACATTTTATGAGCCGAAAGTATTGTGCCATGCTGGTTACTTTACCGCTTTTATGGGTTTATTAAACGTATAAGACTCAACTATTAAATTATAAATTTATAAGGTCGGAGCAATGCAACTTGGCGCTTAACCACCACGCCGTTCTCTTCCCTCCCACGCCTTTGACTTTTTTCTAGAGAACTTTCTTACCAATCACAAAACCACAGGAGCCATCGGCCACAGGACTGCAGCCAGAAGCTGCCAAAACCCTGCCCCTGTTAACCAAACCCCTGCCCCCAAACTGCCAAAACCTCGCCTTTCTAAACCACGCAATGAAATCTCACTCCAGCAAAAAAGCTGCTTCGCCGTAATCTACTTTGTGTGCAAGGACATTAACACATCGAGAGTAAAGACATTCGAGAGAGGAAAATACAGTTTTGTGCGCATATTATCGCTAAACTGCCAAGACTTTTATTCTTAATTTCTGTTTCTAGGTTTCACATTTGCGCCGCGATTGGAAATTTATCAAGAAAATTTTTGTGGTGTCGCTTTTATATTATTTAGTTTTATGCTGATGTGACGCTTCATAGGGCCATTCTTCAGCTGTCAATAAATGCCATTGCGAAGAAAGGAATCTCACCAGAGTAAGTGTGTATTGGCACCTTTATTGAAAGCCGAGTATTGCACAGGTAGAAAGCGAAGGAAAACGCCTCACCCGGCTAGTAATTGATACTGATAATTATCTACAATCAAATTCGTCAAGACTATTTTATTGTCGACAACAAATGAATAATCGTTGCACCTCAGTAAAATTACTGAAAATGTATCAATAGCTTACATTACAGCGTTTACAGCAAAAAGTAGTACATTAATGTAATTGTGTTACTTTTGTAACACGTTACTCTCAACACGGCAATAAGTAGTCGCTTAGTCAGATTTCAATATTTTAATTGATTTCCCAAACTTTTTTCTCAACTAGTAATTCAAAAAGCTATACTTAACTAAGCAATGGTAAAGCTTTGCTATTTCTGTGTGTGGTCCCTTTAAGAAATCACGTCCTAAATCTCGTAGTAGTGTTCCGCCATGTAGTACACTACATAGTCAATACGTATCTGTATGTTCTTAGTCGGAAAAAGAGGAAGACGCCTTCAAAAGAATCTTTTCTGATAAGAAGTGAAACGTCTTCAAGAATTTTGATCAGAAGCCCAGCTTCCTTCGATTCAAGACCTCGGGATTACATAGGTACAGAAAAGAATGTGACGCAGCCATTTCCGTCCCATAATCTTCGCGTGATCCGTAGAATACCCATAGTAAGCTTGCTGTTTTCCTCGCCACTCAAAAGATGGCGTCAAAGGCTCCAGGTAAAGTCAGGCGTTTGTATATGGTTTTTATATGAAATATTGTCTGATGGACTTTGTGTGATTTAGTGACGGAGAGGGTGCTGCGTGTTTATTTTGTTGTGGTGGTTATTTTTCGGCTGTTCTGCTTTCTGTGTCCCATGAGCACCAGTGTCCTCTAGGTCCTCCAGCTCAATGTTAAACACGCACCGGGAGACGAACAGCACGGATTATAAGTGGGAAATTTCATATATAAATATAAAATGTAGACTCGTATATAACATCATATATAAGTGCTGGTTATTGTTAGAATTTTCACAGGGAAACTAAATTCTGTGTCTTAACTTTTCACTGCATACCTTACATATAATCTACACACATATTATATATATATATATATATATATATATATATATATATATATATATATATATATATATATATGTGTGTGTGTGTGTGTGTGTGTGTGTGTGTGTGTGTGTATATATATATATATATATATATATATATATATATATATATATATATATATATATATATATATATACACACACACACACACACACACACACACACACACATATACACACACACATACACACACACACATAATGGTTGAACTAAAAATCTCCAGTAACAGCCTTTCTTATATTGTCCTGGAAATCTGTAGCTATAGTTTACTAATTCCAGGGACGGTTTCCCTGAGAGCACCTGGGTTCCTTGCTCAGGGACCTAATGATGGTAGTGCTGAAGGTAGGATTTGAACCAATGACCTCTTGCTCCGGAGGTGAATATTCTAATGAGTAGACCACCGCTTATTAGAAAATGTACTGTAATAGTACGGCTTGTCTGTCATCAAAGTGTTCAACAGAGTGCTTTCTGAATGAAGTGTTTCTGATATCTTCTTCTGTACAAGCAGCCACTGGCAGGCTTTTGCTCACCTACAAGAAGTGGTACTACAATGCTTGCGGTTTCAACAAGCTCGGTTAGTGTCTTATTAAATTTTGTGATGCATTTACATTTTAGTAGACGTATTTCTTAAGGTTACAGCTGAATTTCTTTTTTTTTTTTTCCTCAGGTCTGATGAGAGATGATACAATCTATGAGAACCCAGATGTAAAAGAGGCTGTTCGTCGGCTTCCGGAGCGATCGTATAATGATAGGATGTTCCGCATCAAGAGGGCCCTGGATCTCTCCCTCAAGCAACAAATTCTTCCCAAGGACCAGTGGACAAAATATGAGGAGGTAAGCACTAGGCTTTTACATCTCTGGTAGAACTTGTAGAGTTCTAGTTCTGTAAAGTTATTGTGTTGGCTTTTCTGAAGTTAAACTTTCCAGATTTAGCAAGCCAACATTATCACAGTCAGAGAAACTGCCTTTTGATGAAGAAACACTGTCTCTCCACTATCTTATTGCTTGTCCCTGATCCAGTGACTGCATTTTGCAAACAAGGCTTCTTCAGCTGGTTTGGTTGTTTAGATGAGAAATAAAAACAGTCTTTGTGTTTGTTTTGTAGGACGTCCATTACCTTCAGCCTTACTTGAAAGAAGTTATCCGTGAAAGGAAAGAAAAGGAAGAGTGGCAGAAGAAGTGAGGTGTACAGGAGGAGGTGAAAGCTTCTCTGGTGTGGTGTCTGCTGTCTTGTATTTAACAAAGTTTATCAATTATCAGGTCCATGTACTTATTAAACGGTTCTTTATGACAGGTTTCTGCTTTGTGAGTTTTTTCCCAGCAATTAAGGAGTTTAGTTTATTAAATGCAGAATAGTTTATTTTAAAAGCATTGATATTTATAGTTTTCTTAAATTATTTTTGCATAAATAAATATTTACCAGCTAAAACAATTGTCATACAAAATATGAAAAGACAAACCTTCTAGCATTGATGTAGACAGAGTGGTTAATTGCAACAAAGTGGATAATTGCAACAAAAATAGTTTGAATGAAAGTTTTTCCCCAAAATAATTACACAGCATATTTTCTTCTTGAAAGTCTCACTTTAAGCAAATTGATAAAAGTTCTACTCCTTCAGTATATTTTGTTACTCTATTTCTTTTGAAAATAAAAGTTTATTTTACCATTTAAACTCAAGTTGTAGGCGAGCAAAGTAAGAAGCTGTTCTTGACCCTTTCAAAAAAATCATCATGCAGATAATAAAACTCCTAAACTCCACCTCACTCATTCATTCTTTGCTCTCTCCGTTCACTGACGTTTGTCACTGTGTTTATAAAGTCCCCTATGACGCTGCTGAAGGAGTGCAGCATGGAAACGCCCAGCTCGTTGCTGGTCTCGTGGAGATCGGAGTCATAGACTCCAAACAGGGGCGTACACACCTCTACGTGTCCCTTCCCAGCTTGTTCCAGAATAGCCACCAGTTCAGCTTGTGCCTGGCGAAACTTGGCCTTGTCATAACACAGCAGCGTGGAATCGTCCAGAGGGTAGGTTACGTCCTCTGAGTAGCAGTCGCGAGGCACTGGCATCTCCACGTACCTAAAAACCATCAAGATATCTCCATGTATGACATAGTAAGTATGTGGTGGCAGAATGTTTGTGAATATGTTTGAATATATTTATTTCCGGTACTTTGATTTGAACCATAATGTTTTCAGAAAGAGCAGCTATAGGAACAATTTTGGGATGTTTGTGTGTTTGTTCCCGTAAACTGCTCATTTCAGATCCTTCAAGTCCCAAACAATTCTGTTGAATTTATTGAGTCAGAACTTTTTAATTTTTTCATTCCAAAACATTAAAGCATTCTTTGGTAAAATGACGTGCTTAGGATCATTGGGCCTCATTCAAGAAATTTTGTGTTAGCTAACCCTTAATTCTGTTCTTAGAGAAACATTGGTGAATATTAGGGGTGCACAATTCAGGTAATCTCACGATTCCATTTGATTCCAATTCTTGGGATCACAATTCAAAATCCATTCATAAACCATTCACGATTCAATACATAGATGAAGCTGTTTAAAAATTGCTGTTACTTTTCCCATTTGACTGGTAGATCACCAAAAAAATCATAGTGAATCAAATGTAGTTTAGGGTTAGGGTTATGAATTGATTTTTTGGAATGCATGAATTTATTGTGAATTGTCAGAGAAAGAATCGCAATTAGGTTTTTTTTGCACACCCCTAATGAATATCAGAATCGATAAGTGGGTTTTAAGAACAAATTTCTTCTTTCTCTTGATTTAGGACAAGAGAATTGATTGATTTAATTGAGATATTATTTTCCATTAATAAAGACAGACAGTCCTGGACTAGATGCCGTAAACATCTTGAACTTATTTCTCTTCAAACCATTCTTTTCCAAAAGCCTTTTCGCTTGTGTAGGAGATTTTTTACAAACCTTTACACGGTTGCCATTGTGAGAAAATTGTTTACATTTTTAAAAGTTAAATATTTTAAGCATCGCTGTATTTTATCTGTATGTAAACTTAGTTGCAAGTTTTCTGTCCGATGTTCTCACCTCATGGCTGGGAAGCTTTGTGCCAGCATATTAAAAAGGCGACTCAGTGCTGCTGCGCTCAGGGGATTGCCCAGGATCTTCAGCTCCTGCAGGCCTTGGCAAGGTGTGATGGCTTGGGTGAGGAGATCCAGGTTCTCGTCCTCTAGGCCGCATTCCTCCAGACTCAGACTGGTGAGTGTGTCTGAACAGCGATGCAGCAGCTTGCGGAAGGTGTTGGGAAAGACGTCGGCAACCTCATGGCCGCTCAGGTCCAGCTTCACCAGGTGCTCGCTGTGCAGGCTGTTGGCCAGGTAAGCCATGTCCACAGTGCCGAGGCTGCAGTTGGCCAGCTCTAGAGACTGCAGCGGAGTGGTCAGGGGACTGTCGATCAGGAAGAGCAGTAGGGCAAAGAGGACTTAATAGTTGCGTTGCTGGAGTAATATTCAGTTACATGTTAAAAGTACTGCTCTTAAAGGAGTACTTAAGTAAATTACTCAGAGTGCTAGTTACTTGATATCTATTAAATATTCTGCATCGTTTTTCTAGTCTGTATTTCATTGAGTCGAGTTTTTTTAAATGGTCTCACAAATGATTTGGGCCAGTCAGTTGGTAACATAACGATTAGGGAGTTGGCCCCATAATTAAAAGCTCGCAGCTTCAAGTCCCTGACGGTACTCATGAGCAAGGTCCCGTCTCCAAGCTCTGCTCTCTGGGTGCTGCCAAAAAGCTGGCCGCTGGTGGGTCTTCACGGGTGGGTCAAATGCCAAGCTCACATTTGATTGCGGTGCACTGTGTGCTGTTGTGTTCACAATGACAATCACCTACAATTTACTTTAAAAATGGCTGCTGTGGGGACTAACAATCACAAATGCATATGGGCCGCCCATATAAAAATATTCAGAAGTCAAATTTTTAAATATTCCAAATTGTGAAGTCATTTCAAAGTTGTGAAGTAGATTAATTTGTAAAATTATACATTTTAAAAACTGTGCAAAAAATACTTAATTTCATTCATTTGTAATTTGTTGAAGGAGAAAATAAAAAGTGACTTGTGAACAGTGTATCAACTCTATATTTAATAGAATTAACGATTTATTGGGGCTGTTCAATAGGATACAATAACATTTTTAATGAAGTGAGTAACTGTCGTTGTTAAAACAGCACAGCAAACTGTGACCTCTGCATTTGACCCATCCGTGGAGGAGCAGTGGACAGTTTTTTGGCATCACCTGGGGAACAGTGCTTGGGGACGGTACCCTGCTCATGGTACCTTTAACAGTCAGGGACTTGAACCGACGACCTTCCTTCCGATCACGGGGCCAACTCCCCCAAATGTAAGATAGCGATTTCCAGATATGAACATGTTACTTATCCTGAATGTCACATTTTCTCCTAATATATGAAGTATATGTTAAATAATTAACTTTTTTAACCTAATTTGAGTTGCTCGTACACTTGACCTGGCTGCCATGGCTACAGTCTGATCTACTTATTGCTTTGAGCTGGAGCAGCTGTCTGCATTCCTACTGACAGGCATCACAAACAGAGCCCCGTCCTGTTCCTGTGTAAACAAGCAAGGTGAAAAGAGGTCTGCATCTTTAAATCCAAATGTAATGCTATATATAGACTGGCAGCGATTCAGTAATTATTATCGGTGTCGGGCTGATGCTGGCAATGGCATGTTGGTATTGAACCTATGTTGGGCTGTAAACAAAGCAAATATAGTCTGTTGATCCAGGAAATGATGAGCAGGAAAGATAGTAATAATGCAGGTAGTCGGGGTTAGAACAGAGACAAAATTTCTGAAAGATGGTATTTTTGGGTCTTGATGCAAAATTCATTTAATTGACTCAATGTAAATATCTTATTTACTGTTGCAAGAGAAAGCAAAATTTGGATTCAGTATTTGTATCAGGTGATCTCAGTTTTGGATAAGAAACAGTGCCATGCCATGATTTTAAATTGTGACTTTTGGAAAGAGCTCCTTGTTTTTGCATGCAGTAACCCAGCGTAAACTACGACTGGAAGAATCTGCGATGTTGGTAAACAGTAACAGGCCTTCTCACCTCAGCAGTCTGCGCAGGTGTCCCGTGAGGGTGGAGAAACCCAAGCAGAGTTCTCTCAGCTTTGTCATCCTGCTCATCAGCTCTCCCAGCACCGCCAGCAGACCCTCGTTCTCTGTCCCCAGCCTGCGGACGTCCAGCGCCTGGGTGGGGAGGGTGAGGGAGCGCAGCTGGGGAAACTGCAACTGGGACAGCATCACTTCCAAATGTGGGGCCTCCAGGTGAACATTGTGCACCACCTCCAGCTTCTGTAGTCCCGGAGGGTCGGCCAGGCGCAGCAGGTAGAAGAGCTTCTTGAGAGGAAGCGAGTCCATGCGCAGGCCCACGCAGCGTATTTTCAGCGGGCAGTACTTGAGCAGCAGCAGAGCCTGAGTCACCACTTCGTAGTTCCGGCCGGTAACGAAGGCGTCAAGACAGACGTCCACCTCCACCTCGAAGGCTGACGGCGCCGACTGGCCGGCCTGCATGGCCACAAGGGTCTCGTAGCACATGCGAGTGAGCAGATCAGTCCGGCCCCAGCGGCCCAGCGTGCGCTTGCAGGGGCAGGTTTGGTGTTCGACGTCCTTCAAGCCCGTCAAGTCCACCACACGCAGGACTTTGGCATAAGTGGTCGGCGCATGGAGGACGTAGTCCCTCAGACCCATCAGCAGGGCTGCGAGACACAGCCTGCAGGTACGGAAGGTGAGGTCAATGGGGCAGTCGGGCGTACTTCCTAAAAGTTTGGGCAAACTGAGCTCTGTGAGGGGCCACATCTCAACCAAGTCATGGAGCACCTCCGCCTTCTCCTGCAGGAAGCTGGCCTTGAAGAGGATCGGGTAGAGATTGTATGACAGGCAACTGAGATTCTCACCGGAGCCATTTTGAACGAAACCCTCAGCAGCCAAGAACTTCAAGCTCTTCATGCCTCTTCTTAGCCGCTCTTGAGTTCGAGCTGAATTCCCTGGAATGGGGTTAGCTGTTCGGCAAGGTTACTGGACAGGTTTTTTGCCTTTTGTCGCACCGGCATGTGGGAGTGTGTTCTGGCTTGTGTAGCGGAGTGAGTGAGAGTGAGGAGATGGTAGTTGAGAGGGGTTTATTTTTAGAAGCAGCTGTCTCGTGGTCTCAGGCACACTCTGGCAGAGAGAGAGAGAGAGAGAAACGTTGACCAGCAGTTACCTTTATTATAACAAGGTAACCCTGCAAATCTGTCCGATCTTGGAAAATTATTTGAATTATTAGTGATCGTGGTAACAGAACCGTTCTTAATTTGTCTAGGAGTTTTCTGCAGTTTAAAGACCCCAGTAAGGTGAAAATCCTCCTTTGTTTGATAACCTGTGAAATGTGTCAGAAAAGTGTGTCTGTGGAAGATGTGGAAAAGCCCTGAATTCAGTTTCACCACGTTGTGGAGTTTAACAGTTTTCTATGGCTTTTTGCAGCAGATCTAAGTAGGATGGGTCTAAAGCACAGCCTTCTTACGTGTAGAGGTCATGTTTAGCCCTGTCCACGTGTAGAGGTCATGTTTAGCCCTGCCCACGTGTAGAGGTCATGTTTAGCCCTGCCCACGTGTAGAGGTCATGTTTAGCCCTGCCCACCTGCATAGCGTCAGTAGCCTACCTACCAGTCTGGGCAAGTTCGCTTAGAGAGTCTCTCATGCTAAGTCCAAAGTGGTTCCTAATATCTTCATTCCCTCATCGCCGGCGGCTAACGTTGAACCACCAAGAGTAAGTTTACCTATTTTTTTGTTGTCATAAACTGTAAAATATGACGTGCATGTTTAACCTGTTGTAAAGAACGCCAAATGATTAGCGAATCCATGAGAACACGCAGCTAATCCGTATGAGCTAGCTCAGATGTGAATTATAGCAGTGGCGTAAAGCATGGTAAAAATGTAAGTTAGTAAACTATCTGCTCTAATCTATCAACTCTGTTTTTTTCAGCGTTCCTCTGCCATTTTAGTCTTTCCCACACTGTCCTTCCACTTAAATATTTCCCCGTCATTATCCTGTGTCGTATTCCGTATTAGCCCAGATTGTGCTCACTATCCTTCATGCCTTCCAGTAAAAAGCATATTGCCAAGGCACAACTATTTTACATAGTTTTACTTGCACAACTTTGGAGTGATCTTTTTTAACAGTGCATGTGCATGTGTTTTACAGTCGATGGGTAGGGTCTCTGTAGTAGTGGACGGTGCTTCGGCGCTTTGAGCCGACACATCTACAGCATCTACAGGAGCATAGAAAGTACCGCCTGCATTTTCATCACTTTGAGACTTAATTTGACCTGTGTAGATATGTTCATATTCGCTCAAAATTTATGGGGTGATTAGTGACAACTGTTTCTTTGACATGAGGAACTTAGAGCTGATATTATTTTGACCTTACTGGGCCTTTAGACTTACATTGTTTGTCATTTTATTTAAATTCATTGATTCTATACATTCTATGTTACCAACAGTGGTTCACTAACTTTTCTTATTTTTCTTGTGCTTTTTTTTTTACCAAGATCTTCACTTTCCCCATGTCTTCTTACTTGAGATTTGTTTTTAGGTAAGAATGGAATCTACGAATGGTGAAGGGCGCTTTTACATTTTATTGCAATGTGTTTGCGCAAAACATTAGCTTACTGTATCTTCTGCATTTATACATGTACAACATTATACTGTTTAAATGTAAACAATCATCATAGGAACAAACTTGTGAACTAATTTAAGAACACGTCGTGAATCTGTCGTAGGCTTTTCTGAAGAGCAAATTTTAGAAAAACATAAAGGTTGGTCCTATAATTGAAACAGTTTTAACAATGGGAAAGTAATAATTATTTCTCTTTTTGCTAGCGTTCCCAAAATTCAGGTAAGCACAAAACCAGCCACAAAAATCACTGGGTGAAAATTTTCAATATGCTGACTTTTTTTCCTCAACTTTTTGGTGATGGAACACTGGTGCTCATGTAATTACTGTAAAGTTGTTGCAATTCCGGTGTCATCTTGTAAGCTTTTTGGCCTGTGTTCTTTTATCTTGAAATCATTTGACATTGTTCACACAGGTAAGCTCGTTATATTTAAGCTATGCACTCATATATACTGACATTTACTGTAAGCTTAAACAAATTCAGAATCTTTAAATATAGATTATATCAGTATCATATATAAAATCATTTTAACCACTGATATTAATGTTGCACAATCAGGGTTATAACTAACAATATTCTGTACTAATGTGGAAATCCCAAACATTAACTGGAATATGCTGTGTACAGTAAGTTATTTTATTTTTATTTTTTAAATCCTGAGGGAAAAGATAAACAGTCTCATGGTCTGAAAACAAAAGCAAGTCTATGTCGAAACTGTGAGAGCAAAATGACTACTTCTCCAGTCCTCGTCCACTTTTACGTAATACCACAAAGTCATTATTATATTAGTGAGTTTTTTTGCTAAAACAGAATTGTGTGTATACACTCATGCTTTTGTGTACCTAGATGAAGACACTAGACAATGCACAATGACAAAATCCATTTATAAACAAGTCACAGGCAGTAAAAATATTGTATTTACAATGTTTTGTATCAAATCCTATTTAAGCCTCTTTTTCCTTCAGGTTTCTTGAGTAAGGTAGTGGCTTGAGTTTGTAAATTCTATGCATGATAAAGATCCACACCTGCTTCTTGTTTTTAGACAACAAATTGTCAGCCATTAAAACGTGTAGAAATACTGTTCCTTTTAACATGAGAGTAAACAGGAATGCAGGTTGGGATGCGTTTCCTCATTAGAACGTTTATCCGAAAGTGTCTTCATGGCCACTTGTGCCTCATCACCTCATGCAGTACTTAAATTCATTTCTCTCAGGATGAGTAGTAGTGATGGTGATGGTGGTGGTGGTGATGCTCGTGGAGGTGATGGTGCTCGTGCCGCTGAGGGACGGGCACCAACGTGCCCGGAAGAGCACCGGCTCCCGGCTGCAGCTCCCACTCGAGCCCCGGCTGTGTGGTGGAGGGCGAGGTGGCACTGCGAGGCCTGGCACGAACACGCTTATTGTGGCTGTGCTGCTGCGGATGTTGCTGATGCTGCTGAGGCGGACTGCACCAGCTGACGGGGTGATGGCCATGCAGTCTGCTGGACTTGCCAACACCACCACCGGCTCTGATGGACTTGCCGCAGCGCTGAAGCGACCTGAGGAACGAGATGCCATGTCCGCCGGACTTTCCTGGGCTGTCTGGCTGGAGCTGGTGATTAAAGCCCGCCTGGTGGGACTCCTCGTGTGGTGAATGATCAGTGTTTTCTGCAGTCAAATGAAAGAGTTGTCAGGGTTTGGTCACGTCTCAAACAGTAACTCTGTAAAGAATTCATATATAGTCCTATATATATATATATATACACATACATAATTTTTGAGGGAGGAGATTTTTGGAAATTATATAACAAGTAATGTTAGAAGTATAAATAGATGTAACAAACACACTGTATGTATGTATGTATATGTAATATGTATGTATATATGTTATATATATATATGTGTATATGTATATATATGTATATGTATGTATATATATGTATGTATGTATATATATATATGTATATATATATATGTATATATATGTATATGTGTATATGTATGTATATATATATGTATATGTGTATATATATATATATATATACATATATACACACACACAATCATATATAATAGGGATACTGCAATGGCAGTGTCCCACGAGTTCAGTGCATGCATGTCAGTTTTGGGTCACAGTATCGGTATGGTTCTGGTAAATTAATGTTATCATAGCTCTAACATCCAGTAGGTTATTTGCCTTTTCTAGTGCTAAAGCTAAAACAATACTTCAATTATTATTATTATTTTTTTTTACAAAAAATGGATTTGAGGCAAATTTTCTAAAATCAAAGCTTTGTTCAGTTCTTTTCACTCGCTACAGCATGCGCCGCTTGTGTTTCACACGGACACTTATTAGTGATGCATAAGGTTTTCAGTTCCGTGATCAAAGGAAGACCTGATTCCTCTGTATGTGAAAGTATTTGAGATATTCTGTGCACAAAAACAGAAATAAACGCATAAATGACACTTTCACGGTGTAAACATGCGCTGTTTGTGAGGCGTGCACGAGCGCTATTACTCGCTAAAATGCTGCAGTTGATCAAAGCTCCCCCATTATTACACTTAACTCTGTATACAACAACCAGCATTCTGTTCTGTTCTTTTTAACAAGACATTTTATGCTACAGATGATATAATCAATTATGGTCTGCCACTGCATCGGTGCAGAATCGTCCACATCGTGATGCATCGATTATGTGATTATTTTCAACACTCCTACAATATACTGCAATATATTTCATTTCTGTTTGGGACAGATGCTCATGTCAAGCGATCACATGTACACTTTGTTGAAACTCGGGTTTAGTGACCTGCGTGTCCTCATACCTGTTTCAAACTTGGAGCTGAAGTTTTCGACGCCTGCCAGGTCTAAATAATGATTTCTCCTCTCCGTGTTCTCATCTACAGGGTAAAGCTTTCTCTCTGAACCGCCGGGATGGTCTGGACTCCGTGCTCTGGCAGGGTTAAAAAAAAAAAGGAAACAAATTACTTCATGTCATAAAGAACATCATGAATATTTTAGAATTCACTGGTGAAAAAAAAATCCAAAACTTCAGTTTAAAATGAGCAGCACTCTCAAAACAAAAGAGAGTGAACGACGGAGATTTTTTTAGTCCAGCGTACTAACTTCTGGTGCGCTAGAAATATGGCGTCCCCAAATCAGTTTGACTTGCCCTTGGTTTGGAGCTACTTTTTAACTTGTCCAGGTTAATATATAAACAATTCAACAGGCACTGCTGAAACTAGACATGGCACAAAACCACTTTATGTCTGATACAATACCGATATTGTAAATTTGGATATCTGCCAACACAATAGTCTTTGAGTCTTTTTTAAACAGAAAATAATGTTTAAAAAATGTCTAGTCATCTCTAGCTGAGCTACTTACCAAAAGTTAGCCTTTAACCAAAATTTCAACTTATTAGTAAACTGAGCGCCAGACCTGAGACATGAAGGCCGGTTCTCCTCATGTTGGTCGTGCCTTTTTGGAGAAAGCACAGCATCTCGATCTAACAGATTTAAAAGACTTGTCAATATTTTAAAAATCAATGTCGACAATTCACTAATGCAGTGGTGAGGGACCACTCACCTGCTCTGTGGCATGAAGGTGTGAGTGTGAGTTTGACACGCAGGGTTTTGCTGTTGTTGAGTGCAGACTGTTTGACCGATGCTTCCACAACCTCATAGATAGTATGCATCAGGCTGGACATATCCTGTGGCATAAAACTATATATACACAAGAGGTGTGAACCTTCACTGATCTCATAATTCAATTAAATTATGATTATCAGGTCAATGATTCGATGCAATGAAATATCGAGATGCATCCCGTACATTTTTCTACAGTACTTCACAGTGCACACAGATTGGACAGTCATAAGACCTGCCGGGATGTTCATTTTTAACTAGAATATTTATGCACTAGCCAGAAAATCACCAAGCAATGTCATTATGATATAATCCAGGGGTTTTTCAACTGGTTCTGTCGAGGACCACCACTCAGGCTAAGCAGTAGTCTGTCCACTGTGTGTCCGTGTGTGGGGAAGAGGATGTTTTACTATTATTTTTTTTAAATATTTGCATTAAATTCATTATTCATAAAGATACCCAAATCATTTCAGTTGTGAAACTGGAGTGCATGTCAAGGACGACCTGTAATTCGCTGCGGAAAACCAGGGGGCCTGATATAAATCAATTATGGTCTGCCACAGCATCAATCCAGAATCGACTACGTCTGCATCGTAAATTTGCTGTTTTCACCTCTTTGGTCACCCTGCCGTTGTTGTCAAAGTTGTACGGCGTAAACATCCATTCTTGCCGATTTTCATCCACAGCAGTCGTATTGCAGTCTGGGTCCTGGTGCAAATAAAATCTGAATTTTTGGTTTATCCATAGTATGTATTTTTTTTACATGACGAATGTCTGTCAATCGTTTGCATACATCACTTTTGCCGTTTCTCTTCAGGACGTCTCCATTTTCCGATGTGAGGCCGAGCGTGTGACTTTGATATTCATCCGTCTTCTCTGGTGGCAGTGTAACTGCAAATAAAAAAACAATAAAATCTCAAATGAAACCCCTGGCAATGGTAAAGATGAGAGATTTACAACTGCAAATAAAAGCTATAAAGGAGTGATTTAGACAGGCCTCCTTCTCCGCTTACCCTCAGAGGGCAGTCATGATCAAGTGGTGCGCCCACTTGGTTCTGAACTACACACAACCTGGAGCGAGGGAGGGAGAAAGAGAAATGTTGAGTGAGTGCAACATGATTAAAGCTTTTAACAAATCCAGGGAAAACAACTGCTTTTGGCTCAATCTGTCTGGCACAAAGAGTCGAGTGCAGGAGACAAGTGACTAATGCACATCTGTAGAGCTGCAGTGATTTGATACAACTCATAAGTTATGTAATTCTCACAACTCAAGTGCTGGCAAAAGCAAAAAATAAGAATAAATCATATCAGTGCACTTCCACAACTTCATTCTTGAATTCTTCTGGCTTCGCTATAATATGACTTTGAACACCAACCAACTCAGATGTGTTTCTAATTTGCTGTTTTCTTTTGTTCCTACTGCATGTCTCAGCCAAAAAGAGACTTTGCATACTGTCTGACACCCAGTATTTTAGACATAAATGATAACAAGATTCAGCGTACAATTATATCACTTAAAAAACGGTCATAATGTGATCTTACAGTCCCTGGTTGTAAAACATTTGATATACAACAGACAACACAAAACCCTGATCTGCTGTCTCCCTTAGTTTACAATCATCTCTCTAATGTATCCAGCACGAAGGGGGGGGGGCTTTACTTCATTCTTTGCACTCCTGTGATTAATCAGCCTGGTGTTTCAGACGCTAAAACGTTGGCAGAAAGGCCAGTCAGTCATCGCACTCGTGTGCTGAGGTTTTGTTCATCTTCAGTCTGTCATATTTCGGGAGGTGCTGTAGACTTGTGCGTCAGTATATTTAATGTCATCTTGTGTCCTTGCTGCTTATCTATCCATGCTTCAGACCGGGTTTGTTTCTGCTTTTGGTAGGTGTTATTAGGTTTGAAATAAATGCAGTACTGATGCAGAACACTCATATGTTTGGCAGATGTCTTCACAGGTAGTCAGTACTTGCCTGTTTTAGGAGATGAAATTTCAAAAGCAACTGCGTGAGTAAAACATATGCTGTGCACATTTGGGCCTCAGTGAGAGCGCACTGTGGGAGTTAACGTTTAATGGGGATATCTGTGACTTAATGAGTCTGCTTTTATGATGCAGGGTGATGTAAAGACTGGCAGGAATGGTGCATGGACGTGGACATCATGCTTTCCCTGTCTGTAAGAGCTCTCTGAGTTTTTCCCGTATACTCATGACAGTAAATAACTAGAATATTATATTCATTTTGTTTGTGGAATTAACTGGGCTGATGGTGGTCTACTGGTTAGGATACGCCCCTCTCAACCAAGAGGTGGTGGGTTTGAATCCTACCTCCAGCGCTAACATCATTGGGTCCCTGACCAAGACACATTTATTACTCATTAGTACAAATATACTAATTAAAATTCTGTTAAGCTTTGTTTATATATATATATATATAAACAAAGCTTAACAGAATTTTAATTAGTATATTTGTACTAATGAGTAATAAATGTGTCTTGGTCAGGGACCCAATGATGTTAGCGCTGGAGGTAGGATTCAAACCCACCACCTCTTGGTTGAGAGGGGCGTATCCTAACCAGTAGACCACCATCAGCCCAGTTAATTCCACAAACAAAATGAATATAATATTCTAGTTATTTACTGTCATGAGTATACGGGAAAAACTCAGAGAGCTCTTACAGACAGGGAAAGCATGATGTCCACGTCCATGCACCATTCCTGCCAGTCTTTACATCACCCTGCATCATAAAAGCAGACTCATTAAGTCACAGATATCCCCATTAAACGTTAACTCCCACAGTGCGCTCTCACTGAGGCCCAAATGTGCACAGCATATGTTTTACTCACGCAGTTGCTTTTGAAATTTCATCTCCTAAAACAGGCAAGTACTGACTACCTGTGAAGACATCTGCCAAACATATGAGTGTTCTGCATCAGTACTGCATTTATTTCAAACCTAATAACACCTACCAAAAGCAGAAACAAACCCGGTCTGAAGCATGGATAGATAAGCAGCAAGGACACAAGATGACATTAAATATACTGACGCACAAGTCTACAGCACCTCCCGAAATATGACAGACTGAAGATGAACAAAACCTCAGCACACGAGTGCGATGACTGACTGGCCTTTCTGCCAACGTTTTCTTCCATCATCGCAGCCGAACCCTTCTGCCACGCTCTGCTTGTTCCAGGGCCTTTCATGTGGGCTTCAGTTACAGCTGCGTTGTGGGAGGGGGGGGGGTCTTTTCCTGCCCTGAGCTTAGTGTCGCGGGACCGTCCACCCCCACCCCATTCCCAACCCCAACCCGAATCCTTCTTCCCCGTACCACCCACCCGCCCGCCCGCACTGGGTTTTGAACTCACTCACAGTCCTGGGAACAGTGGCCTGCTTTGTTGTTCTTCACTTCCTGTTACCAAACACCTGGACAGGAACCTTATTACATGATGAGGGGGGGAATAAACACCATATCAAAGATCAAGGGACTAAAACTTCTGATAGTGTCTGTAGCTGCACTCGTTGAAATCGACTGATATTGAAACTCTAAACTGTCAAACTCTCCACACATCTTTCTAAATCAGGCAAACAAGTCAGATATACAAAATATTAGCGTTCATGACTTTAATCCTTTTGTTTATCTTTCGTAGCTAAAATCTGAGCCTATTAATTAGACTACCACCATCAGCAATGGCTAAGCTGTAAATAAAAGCAATACTCTCCATACTCTTTACAGTTTATACAGATTTAAGCATAAGCCACAACACAGCATTGTAGGTCCGTCAAAGCAATAAGAGCTTTGCTGATGAATGGAGCCTTTGTTATTCCATTTAGTGAGTGTTGGCATTTCAGCATGAGTCAGATTACTTTATGGAAGTGTTGATGGGGTGCTTCAGAGCGCTGAATAACTGTTGAAAATATGGACTTTGACACTCAGCTTTAATCTTTAATCTGTGGTTATAATAAAATGTTCTCTAAAAGCAATAAATCTTTCTTTTTCATATAGTTCACACTGTCAAATAGTTTTAAACTGCAGTTTTATCTGTCTATAAGTGGGAAGACTGAACTAATTTCCACAAAATGGTAGTTTTATTTGCTGCTGACAACATTTCTTACATGTTTTCTTGGCTGAGACAACAGCAAACAATGTTTACTCCAGTCCTTCAAGTGTATTGACCAACGTGTGCAGCACCCGGGCAAGAGTTCTTCAATCCTTTTGCTTATTTTCTTAACTGTTTGAGCGAGCCTTGTGGTCACTTCATTGCTCTCTCCCCCAGTGAGACAAAGTCATAGTTCAGTGTCTACGGCACACGCTTCCCTCCCCCTGGCCTTTGAAGTGCGGCTGAGAGCGGAAAAGGGGTGAAAGAGGGGATTCTTTCAGCCTCTCCAAACAAACACTGGATGCTTTGAGCTTGGTGGCAAGGCGCCTTTATGTGCCCCGGGCTTTATGACACAAACTGCAGGATGCTGGCACAAAAGAACGGTGTTATAATTAGACTAAGAATGCGCAGAAACCAATCTGCTGGTCTTGCCTCTATGAACTCTTTAGATCATTTTTGGAAATTCACAGTATGCAGTAAGATATTGGAAATTTGGGGATCATAAATTTGGGGGTTTGAATCCCAGGATCAACTGTTGGGGCCCTGAGCGAGCGAGCGAGCAAGACCCTTAACCCAAAGTTGCTGTAATTGGGAAATGGAATTCTCTCTGGATAAGAGCATCTGCTAAATGTCATAAATGAAAATGTGAATTAATATACTGATAAGTAAACTGAGAGTCACAAAATCACAGTTACAGTTTTGAGACTGCTAATTAATCAAGAGTTATCTTCAGTTTTGGACAAAGCTGTGCTCTTCTAGGAACAAGCATTTTGGAATGTAATGAACGAAAGCTGTGGATATAACAGATAACCCATACCCTTACACAATACATAGTAAAAATGTGTCTTGAGCAACAAGTTTCAGTCTTATGTGGAGAAATGTCCATGTTGCTGTTCTTGTCTTGTGGAATAAAGCTCTGCCTTTTCCATTAACAAGCATAAAATAGAAAAAAGCATGTCTGATGTGATGATCTGAGACACCATGTCTTTTTACTCCATCTCCAACCATCTCAATTTCACAAGTAATCTCCCACAAACACCATGCCTCTCCTCCCACCAACTACACCTCCTTCCTCCTCTTCCAGCCCCTAACCTCCATTTTCCCAGGACAGCCCCTCTCTGTTTGTAAAACCACTACCAGATGTGTGGTGGGGCTGTGCTCAAAGACCCTGCTCTTTTGGCAGTAAGCCATATGCATTTCACACTGTGATGAAGGTTCCAGGCACTACTGAGAGAATGAGAGGGAAGGGAAGAGGGGCAGAGCACCCACGTTTTTAAAGAGCTCAGCTGGTTTGTAAAAATCCTGTGAAGAATGACTGAAGCTGGGAAGCTGAAACTGATCTGAAATGTGATTCATTCGGAGAAATGTTTCAAGCATGGCTCAGTTAAAACTGCTAGTCAAAACTGGAGAAGAAAGAGGATGACGAGTGAAACTTTTTAAAAGCTACCTCATCTAAAGATATGGTGGATTAAATCTTGATTTTGCAATGGCACCCAAACACTGATCTCAGATCACACCAGAGATGGCAAAAGAAACCAAAGAGGAAAAGAAAGAAGGAGGAGGAGGCAGGGAGGTGGTGGTGTAAAAAGAGAACATCTTCGTCTGTTGTGGCTGTATGCGGAAAACAGGATGCAACTTCTGATATTTTATACCATTTAACAATCATTTCTTGCATAAGCAGAGTAAACTGTACCAAAGTAATGACAGTTTCAGACGCAGAACATGATGTGATTTGTGCCATTTCATACATCACGCTGAAATGTCACAAACCATATCACATTCCGTGCTCCTCCAGTGAAACGCAAGGTCGCTATAGCTGAAGTTACAGATTAGGGGTGGTGGTGGTCTAGTGGTTAGGGCACTCGCCTCTGAACCAAGAGGTCATGAATTCAAATCCTACCTCCAGCATCACCATCATAGGGTTCCTGAGCAAGACCTTAACCACAAGTTGCTCTCAGGGCAAACTGTCCCTAAAATTAAGAAATGGAAATCGCTCCGCTAAATGCCGTAAATGTAAATTATAAAGTACATAGTGAGGATTATGCTTTAAATGCTTAAAGATACACTTGAATTATGTGGCTATAATGGATTATCTTTCTAGGTGTTGATGTATATGAATTATTTACCTCAGTAAAAATTCTGTTTCTTCCATTAGGTCACTAAATGCATAAAGTACATTGCGCATACACAAGTGGTGTGTGTGTGTTTTTATGAGAGGTAAATTATACTATCTACATTTACTGTGTGTATGCTCATTTAAGATCATGAGACTGGGTTTAAGTGAGTGAGTGTAGTCATTGACTAGATTTCCAGTTTATGAAGAGAAATCAAATCATAAAACCAATAACCAAACCTGGAGGCTGCAACACCCCTAAATTATCACATTTTGCTAAATGGATGTAAACCTCACCACCCAAGATGCGCTCTTTAGTGCAATAATATTTTGCAAAATGGAAGAAAGGTTAAAATATTCCTATTAAGACTACAAAAGCGTGCAACTATTTAAATTTTACATTATACAGCACATGAATGACTGATTTTGTGTGTCCTACCTGCTTGTTTGTGGCTCTGTTCTGCTCGTACACAGCGGTCTCTCCCTGCAACATGAGCGCACTCACGGCAAACGCGCCTCCTAAAGCAGCAAAACCACCATCATCCAAAATGCTCAATATTACAATTTATAACCAACTCTGTAAATAAAACTCAACCTGACACATGGCGTTACATACCCTCTGGACTTTCCCTCCGTTTACACGCTAAAAAACGACAAAATGAACTGTTTTATCATTTGCGTCAAATAATTTTTAACATCGCACTATTAAGACAATACGGAAATCTGATCGAGTGCAAAATTAGCTTTTTCCATACATGTCATACATTGGTGGAAAAAAACACTTACCATGTCTGGATTGTAACATTCCCATGTTGGCTGGTCCACTGAAACTTCAATCAGTTTACTCGGTTATCCTCTTAGGAAAAACTGAAAGATCCGCCTTGACATGATTGACACAAGAGGAAAGAAAAAGAAACACTCGCTCTGGATCTCTTCATATTGCGAAGTAAGCGAGGTCAGACTAAAGTCTTTAAGAATCCTCTGTGGGAATGTTTCACTTGCTTTTATTTTGCGTTTAGGAAGAAACCCAAATGGAACGCTGACAAAACTTCGCTCTCCTCCTCACGCCGGGAGCCTCCTTGTGGTCACTGGATGTATAACGCCATGGAGTGGGCAAGGCTTAGCATTAGCCTGTATGCAGTTCGTTTGTATTTTAAAGCTTCTAAAATCATTAAATATACACGGGAGAACATCTTTAGACAATCCAGGGTCTTTAGATTTCTGTGGGACTGTTACCTGGTCCTGCAACACTATATGTCGCAAGCGAACTCTTGTCAACATTTCATAGTTAACAATTAAGCCTTGTGTTTCATAGTAAACAACTTTAAAAAATATTTGCTTTTTTACACCAGAGCAACCATTTCGTAGATCTGTACCTTGTTGGAGTCCACTTTGAACACTTTAACGTTTTAACATTTTTTTTAATCGTTTGACATGGCTTCTGGGGTTGGAGTAGAAATAGATGCTAGCAAGCAATTTCTAGCATTAATTTCTACCCCAACCCCAGAAGCCCTGACAACGATTGCACTTTCTGGTGGCTGTGAGGAGTCACTGGTCCATTAAGCTACAATTAAAAGCTGTTACATATATTTAAATAAATCTCCAACTTTATTACTCGACCAGACCTCTGACACTAAGTAGGTGAAAATGCCTCTAACATCAAGTTCTTCCACATTTTGAAGAGCACTACAATGCGTGCTATCCTGCCATCTTGTGGTGACACGTGAATTTACAGTCTAATGCAGCGGTCCCCGGACCGGTACCGGTCCGTGGATCATTTGGAACCGGGCCGCAAAGAAAAAATTTCGTGATTAAAATGATAGTTATTTTTCTTTAATTAGTCGTCCGGATCTTATTTTGAAAAACGTTTCCGCCCCTCGCCTCACTACCGCACTTGAATCTGGTGTGGCATTTCACGCATCAGCGATACAAGCTAACCCATTGAAAAAAAATGAGCCAAAAACAAAATTCACTGGAGAGCTAACCATGGGACGGCAGGAGGGTCTCAGACTGCTAGCAAAAAGAAAGCTCCATTTAAAAGAAAAAAACAAGATTCCTACCTAAGTTAGGGGTTCATCACAAGCTCCACTCCCGCTGTGCATCATTTGCGGTGACCGACTAGCTAATGAAGCCATGTGACCCTCAAAACTGCTTGGCCACATTGAGACAAAACACCCTGCGTTAAAAGACGAGCCCTTGGAATTCTTTGAAAGAAAGAAAAAAACGTGGACATGAAGGAAAAAAAACAGTTATTGAGGGCCACCACTTTAACAAATGTGTCTGCGCTGAAACATCACTCTTAGTTGCGGACCGCATTGCTAAAGCTAAGAAGCCCTTTACTATCGGGGAAGAATCGATTCTGGCTGCTACTAAGGACATTTGCAGTGAACTTTTTGGAGAGGCTGCGGCGAAAAAGGTAGCAAATGTCCCCAAGGTTTTCGTTATTGGAACCCCTGCGCCTCTACCCGGTCCGCGGATGAAACTGGTCCCTGGTACAAAAAAGGTTGGGGACCGCTGGTCTAATGTGCAGACAGGCATGTACAACAAACTTCAAAACGTCAGCCAACAGGTGTGAACATGGGGGAGCTTTTAGGTACTTCTGGATCTGAATCAGCTAAATGTTGTACATGTAAATGAAAATTCAGGTACACTTACATTTAAAAGATGATGGCTTGCGGCGTTGCTAAGATATACTGTCCTCCCTACCCCCAGAGATTAAAAAAAAATGTCAAGATTCAAGATTCTTTATTTGTCACATGCAAATTATATAGGTACAACATGCAGTGAAATGTATCCTGATCCGCCCTTTGACTGTGCAATTAAGGCAGAAAATTAAAAAATAAAAATAATAAAATAACAAGGAGAATAATATAACCTTAAAATAACTTAGAGATAAGGAGATAAAGGGAAATAACTTAGAATAACTTAGAAATAAGGAGATAAAGGGAAAGAGATAAAAAAGAAAATAAACTGTGACATACAATAAGGTGCGATGGATTAAAAATGTGCAATGAGTGCAGTGTGCATGTTTTTAAAGTGCCAAGTGCAGCTGCACAGCAGATATTGAAGAGTGAAATGTCAGACATCATAAATGATCATAACAATATGGAGTTACGAATCATTTAGTGATTCTGATCTCAACATAACAAAAGTTTCTATCTGGAGATCACGAGTCATTTATTGTAATGGTTTTAAGTTCATTTTCTCATGATCTCGACATAAAACTTGCAAGGCTAACATAATGACTAAAACATTCGACTTTACAAGCAGAATTAGAAGTCAGTTTCTCGCTTATAATATCGCCTATTATTCATAGTATAATGTTATTAATTAAACGAAAATGACTACAAACGTAGGATCTATTCAAAGCCCCATGACGAAAAAATAAAACAAAGTCAAAGTTAATTCCCTTGTACTTTAAAATCGTCTTTAATTTAGCGTTTCTTGAAAATTCCCTAACTCTAACCCTTTAGTTAATATATTTATTGAAATGCCACTAAGATTGACCATGAAATTGTATGAAAATAATAAAGCGAAAATCTACAAAATTAGACATTACACATGTCCACTTTTAGTTAAAATTTACGTGAATTACGTGATATTCCAGAGAAACTGCCCCCCAAAATTTCTAAATTGCTATAGTTTTGATAATGGAGCTTAAGTCGAGGTAATGCTGTTTGAAGCATTATGGGGAATTATCTAGGAAAAATATTTAATGCAGCCTCTTTTGGAGCATATTTCTTGATACAGGGGAATGCATCATCACTTTATTATTTTAGACTTTCATGTATATAGTTATACATTGTAACAGGAATTATATGGGATAATTTTTTTAATAAGCGAGAAGTGGTTGTTGATTTGGATTTCGCTGTGAACTACCATAACATTTTAAGTGCGGTGTTGAAGAGGTATTTTGAAACACTGCAACAAAAAACTTATGATTGATTAAAAATTGTGTCCTGTCTCGGAGATATTTCCAGACTGTTTTGCACTATTTTGTCACAGTTGGAAGAAAGAATATTTGTCCATTTCTCGCGTGACGTCATTGAGAGAAGTACTTTTGTCATTGAGTCGGCGAATTTGGTGCGTCTTAATAAATAAATAAATTGCTCACTAATCGGCATGAACAAGACCGAAAGCTGATTAAACGCACTGTCTATAAACAGATTTTACAGTTTTGTTTGACGTCACTGATCGGTTGTTGGTTTTTGTGGAAAACAATAATCAGGCGAAAAATAATCAGAAAATTGAGGAAAATGGAGCCCGGTATGCACAAGGTAAAAAAGCCACTCAATGCCGCGTTAGTTTATATTCCAAGTATATGCCATGAGTATGCTTTGTTGACTTAATACTGGTCATCAGTTGTCAATGCCATTTTTGTAGCAAAAGTCAAAAAAAGACAAGCCAACTCCCCTTTTGGATAAAACTGAACCTCAAAAAATAAACATCATTGACATCACCCTGCTAAAAGTAAGTGTATGATTTCTTTAAAAATACATTTTTATTTCAAGAAGTGGCCTGAGATACAAGTTCTAACTGAAGTTAAAACCTACCAAAATCTCACAAAGAAATAATTAAACCAGAAGGTCTCTAAGTTATTACATTTTTCAGAAGTCGGACAGATGTAAGATGTATTGTTGAATTTTTTAATGTAGGATGAACCAGCAGCTGAGGAACGAGCTCCTGAAGAGTTCTCAAGCTATGTTGTAGAACACATGTTTTTTAAATGTTTCATGATCTTTGTGGTTGTTGCAAGCTGCGTTGTTACTGCAATCCAGGCTGACCCAACTACTGGAGTGGTAAATATGGTTTAAAATGATCCTTTTGTATGTTTGCATGCAGGGAAATGGGACATTGCTGCAACTAGTAAAGAATAAATTTTAAATATTCATATTCTATTCTCCTTGTGGCTCTAACTCCAGGATTATCAAGTGATATTCTTTATGAGTGAGTACATCAGCCTCACCATCTTCATCTGGGAGATTCTATTAAAGTGGTACAGTGGCTTCAGTACTTTCTGGATGGTAAGACTTTAATTGAGTGCATCATGAAATAATAAACTACATATAATCTATACTAGATCATGTCGCTATATGTTACATTCAAATTCTTATTTATACTTTTTTTTTTTTGCTATTTTGTGTTTACAGAATGGATGGAATATTTTGGATTTTCTGGTCACAATGGCTTGGATTCTAGGGTCCATTTTCTTGCCTGAGGGAGAACACAGCCTCGTCGGGTGAACAAGATTTAGCGTCTTTATTAACAATATTTAAGGACTGTGAGACATCATGTATTAGTGTGGACTTCCACAACATGCCTTATAAATTTTAACAACTTCAGATCGACCCCTGTGACTCTTCATGCTAACATTCTCAGCAAGTCTGAGGCTTATATTCAGCAAGGGCAGGACACAAACTGCATGAGTGCCAGAGTCAGAGTCGTGTATTCCCTAAAGGAGCACAGTTTCCCCTTGAGTGGACGACCATTTGGTGTATCATAATTCTTACGTACTTCTTAATTTTTACTGTACTGCATTTTGTAAAGTGTAAGGTAGTGTTATTGAGTCTTTGAGCTTGGTGGGTGTAGTTGTCAGGCGACACAATGAAAATGAATGTTTCTTAGCACAAAGTAATGGTGTGGTATTCACTTAGGTCTGAATAAAGGAAAAAGAAACAACCAAAGTTTAATTTATCTTTCCATTTTAACTAGCTTGCTGGGTTTGAGCAGGTGAGTGGTTTTATGTGAGGGCAGTGATTTAGTTGTTTCCTAGACTACCATTTGTTGTGCTATGTGCACAGCAGGCCAAAAAATATGGGGTTAACGCACAGTCCCAAAAGGTTTCAGCACCTTGGATAGCAGCTGGATTAATCCAAGACCAATGTAGTGCTTCTTATCGTGAGGCGAAGTGAAAGGAGGGCTGTTAGAAATAGCTATAAAATAGTGAGTATTTGTATAAATGTAAGCAAGTACACACACACACACACACCGGCCACTACCTCAACTATCAGTTTTCCAAGCTTTCGAGTGTACAACTAATCTTGTACTCTTAATCACAGACTGAGAAATTGGGCCTAAATGTATTACACGGTAGAGTCAACCTCTGTAGAGGATCCCAAAAAGTAGTAGTGAATGTAAATCAGATGGTGATAATAGGGTGATAACAATGGGATGCAAGTGTTTAACACACCTTTGTATGCCTTTCTGTCCTTTGTCTCCAGGGTTTTCAGAGTTATTCGTCTCATTCGATGGCTTTCGGGTATTGATGGATTTTCACTGATTATCAATGTTATACTACGGTCCCTCCCTGACATAGGCATTCTATTGTTCTTCCTAATTCTCATCATGATGGTACAGACGCTTACTGTATTACTTAATACTTTATTTTATTTCACCATTTTGTTTTTCATTCAATTTGAGCCCATTTGTATGTGCATCTGAAGTTAAAATACTAGTTTTTTGAGCATTTTAACATGAGTGTTAGGCCAATTAAGGTCATCGGGGCTTATTATTACCCAGGTTTTCGCAGTGCTTGGAGCCATAGTATTTCAGGAGGCTGCCCCATCAGTCTTCGGAGATCTGATGTCTGCAATCCACACTCTTTTCATTTGCTTTACTCAAGATGGCTGGCTGCATGTCTACCAGGAGTTTGAAAAGTAGGCAATTCTTCATATTTTCAATATGTCATGTTGTAGGTTAAAACACATTTGTTTTAAATCTACTTCATTAGATTTATATGGCAAGCTGGAAGGCTAATAGTTATATGTATTACATGAGCACTATGTTAAAGTTAAATCCTTACACTTCCAATATGTTTTATATTTACTTTCCTTTTTTCATTTGTATTCACTAGTGAAGCATCAATCTATATGACATTATTACATTATCATTGCTTTACTAATATATTACATTGACTTATAGTTTGCAACTTTAAGACCTTTTCTAAAGAACTTCTCTTAGTGCAGTTTTGTCATATTTAATGTTTTGTTAATTTCAGGGGTGAAGAAACAATTAAATATGGAGCCACTGTGTACTTCTTCATTTTCATTATTGGTGCTTCCTTCATATTTGCAAACATTCTTGTCGCTGTTATTCACACAAATCTGGAAATAGCAATCGGAGGTGACGAGACAAGTATGGTAAGTTTGAGTACGGCCCTTACATCTCAGCTAGATCTTAACTGAGAATTATAATCACAAAATAGTCACTGACAAATCACAAACGTAACATTCCAAGAAAATCAGACATTTCACTTAGGGCTGTCCAATATGAATCAGTATCACGACTGATTGCATATTTTACCTTGGTTATTAATGAATGATTTTTTTTATTTTTGGATGTTTCATTTTTTTGCCCTCATAGTTCACTGACAAGGTTTTATCTGTAAATTTGCTTAAACTGATCAGCTTAAGCTAATTTTTTTGCTGAAAGAATTCATATCTTATATGTATGATTTTAAAATAATAGAAGGAAATTAACTGTCACATGAGAACACATGCTGTAGTATATTTTAAAGGGGACATTATTTGAAAACACTGGGAAAACTATTGAGTGACTTTTTTAAATTCCAGAAAAAATCAAAATAATTGTTGTGAGCATGATGTCATTTAGAGGTTCTGAACAGTCAGTTCTGGGTAATTTTCCATTAATTGTCCAGCACTAATTTCACTACCTAAGTGTTTGCTAAGATGTACTAAGACATGTAATATTTCAGCATTACTGACTATACCAAAAATGTTTTCTGAGCCAGGACTCAAATAAGAAGCTTGATAAGAAGAAAATCATCCATGTGAAAAAAGTGGCTACTGAAACCAATATGTATGATAAACAGATCCCCTGGACGGACAGCTGCCCTGGGAACATCAGCCTTACTAAAATCCCTATCCTCTTACTCGCCATGCGAAAAAACCAAAAGAGCTGTATGGAGATTCAGCAAGAGCTACATAAGTATGCAAGTTATAAAAAATTAATTTATAACCAGTGTTGGTAGTAACATGTTACAACAATAACACAATGACAGTAATGTATTAGATTTTGCTTTAATGCACTAACGTAAGGAGTTATTAATACATTCTCTGCTAAATTATACTTGTTACACTTTTAACATGAAATTTAGAGCTGTTTTGTGTTCATTAAAAGAAATGAACAACACAGCAAGACCTTCGCAAAAGAGGATAGTGCGAGTAAAAGAGCTATTTCTTACAGAATGTGTGTCTACACCACATTGCCCTCCATTGGATGTAAAATGAACTGCAGTAAAATAAATTTTAGCAATTTAGAATGCCAAGTTCTATAGTAATTTTGGTGAAAGCAACTCAAAAGTAATGCAGGTCCATAGTCCCAATTAGAAAGTTGTTTGTCTCATGCCAATCAGCTAATGCAGGAATTTTCACTCTAGGCCACACAGTTCGAGAGCTTTGCCTTCGCTACACCACTAATTATAGGCCGAACAATATGCTTTTCGGCCTGTGCCAAGATGCACACCATTCCTACTTACCCACCAAGTTTCTTTCGGCGACTTACCATTTAAACCACAAGATCCATTTTGTAGGAAATAACAACAATAATAATAAATAAATAAACAATTACAAGAGAGTTCCTTAGCACTCTGTGCTTGGACCCCTAATAACTTTGAAATAACAGTAACTAGTAATCTATTACATTTAGGAACTTACTTGCCCAACACTGTTTATATCTTTATCTCAATCATGATGTCACCTGATGAAAAACAGCACATACCCATTTCATCTATAATGAGATACCATAAACACGACTCAACTGCTTTCCCAGGATAGCAGACCTGGTCCACAGTCTGGCCCCCAACCGAGAACGGGATGAAGAGGTGCTGCTGCGGCAGCAGCAATCCACCCTCCTGCGGGAAAAAGTCCTGGACAATGAGATTGCAGCGGGACGTACTGGGGATATACTGTCCACCCTTCTCACCCTTCAAAATGTAGGAAAAGCACCAACACTGACAGAACTTTGAATAACTATAACAGGAAGCATAGGGGCTGTTGGTAGTGTAAAGGTTAGGGAGTTAGCCCTGTGATCTAAAGGTTGCCACTTGATGTCCCGGACCGGTAAAGGTACCACTGAGGTACTCATGAGCAAGGTACCGTCCCTGGCTCCCTGGGCACTGCCAAAAAGATCCCCACTGCTCCTTCAAGGATGGGTAAACTGCAGAGGTCACATATCGTTATGATACACTATTTGCTGTACGGTGTTCACAACGACAAATAATCACTCACTAATCACGAATCATACGTTTGTTTCACAGGAAAGATTCTGTAGCTGTCGTATTTACTAGAACTGTTATTTTTCAGGCGAATATTATAGACACAGGAGGAGTTGCACCTCATCTGCAAGTTCGAGGATTTGGCCGGCATGTGCGTAGACAGATGCAAGCAGATGAGTCCGCCACATCTTCAGTTATGCCCACAGGGGAACAAGAAGAGGCAAAAAATAAGCCACCTGATGCCTCATAACCACATGAAACCATGGAAGTATTATTGAAGTCAAAATGCACGTGAAAAAGTCAGCTTTATAAATGAAAAATGTTCAAATTAATTTGATATATTTGTTGTTATCCTAGCGTTCCAATTCTGAGTATAAATCAAAATCTGCTTCAGTAAAGACCTCCTTTTTACACTAGTGAGCCAAAATCAGGGATGGAAGTAATGAATTACAAATCTACTCACATTACCATAATTAAGTCGTTTTTTTGGGTACGTATACTTTCATGAGTATATTTTTAAGTCTATAAGTTTACTTATACTTGAGTATAAATATAAGCAATCTACTTCACTACATTTAGAATTACATTCTTCACAGAATATGACTATAATTAGAATTAATTTTCAAAGGTTTGAGTGGCATTTTGGTAGCCTGCGTTCATATGTGATTGTTAGACCCCACAGTAACCATATAATTTTAGTGATTTTTTTTTCAACTCAACTGAATAGTTTTTGAGATTAGTTCGTTGTACTTTTATGTAAGCACTTTTAACACCCATACTTTTACTTAACAGTACTAGTACTATATATACACACTTACTCTTTAGTTTTTTGTAAGCACAATGTCTTTAACCTAATAATAAATAAATGAATGAATGAACAATTGCAAAAGGGTTCCATAGCTCTTTGTGCTTGGACCCCTAATAATTCTGAAGTAACAGTAACTAGTAATCTATAATCTATTACATTTAGGAACTTGCCCAACACTTTTAATAATTTTATCCCAATCATGATGTCACCTGATGAAAAACAGCACGTACTTATAATGAGATACCATAAACATGACTCAACTGCTTTCCCAATATCGGTAATGTTGGAAATGGACAACTCCTTGACTTGTAATATTCTGATAAAGTCTAATTTCTAAATTTGCAGTCTTAGGATAACAAAACATTTCACTACATGTTGTACTTGTTTAACTATGCACATGACAAATAAAGAATAAAGAATCTAGAAAGAAAAGAATCACTGTCCAAAACACTATGACCACCTGCCTGTTGCTCCCCTGTGTACGCTGAGGCCTGGAGGCTACAAGACCTCTGAAGAGTGTTATCTCTGCTGTGCCTTCTTGATGAGAGCAGTGGTGTTGGCGCTCCAGGACAGGCTGTCTTCGATGTACACACCCAGGAACCGGAAGGTGAACATTTCCACTAAGCAACTGACTTTTTGGCACAGTTTCTGTGGGCCACATCCTACAGTAGCTACAGTATAACAAAATGTCCTTCACAATAACTGAGCAGGTTTCTAAGGGATCTGAAGCCTCAAATATCTCCTCAAATTAGCATATAACTTAAGATGGACCCATGACCATATTTTAAGCTAGCAGTGGAAAAAGGCAGAGAGTAACTGACAAATTACATAATACGGTTTACATTACTAGAAAAACAATGTTAGAAATGATTTTTTTTATTAACAGACTGTTGTAAGATTTTCTTTTGAGAAGTACAATTGTCCTTATAATGAAACATTATGCTGGTAGTTTTAAAAAAAATGTTATATTGTCCTTTTTCATGTTTCATTTTCCCGCTCAGCACTAGGTTACCTCGAACCTGCCCCACGATGCTTGATTTATGGGTTAGCAAGCTAACCTGAGTATTTGATGGTCTCCCATAACCTGTTGCAACTATGCTGAACTAATAAATCAAATAGACAGCTTTGTTATACAGAATTCATTAACCATATTTTTTAACTGAGGGCTTTTCAAGCCTGGTCCTCTCTGCCCGCTGCTCTGCGCAGAATTACTATGAACATGCTGCTTTGCAAGACAGGCCCAAATGTTCCATTCTTGTACCCGAGATAAATAATTGTCATCCTAATGGGATCAGGGAAAAAACTTCCATACTACACTAACACTAGATGAGTACGATAACAAAATCAAAAGTAGTCTCAGTTCATAAAACTGAACTGTGGTTTTAATTACAGCTGACAGTTTCTTTGACTGCAGTGACGGGTGTAGGTCCAATATGTGTCCAAATGTAGCCTTTCTCCGGGTGAATTGGTAATGTTGGAAATGGACAGCTCCTTGACTTGAAATATTCTGATGGAGCATGGCAGACAAACTCAAGGTACTCCATTTTTCTTGGCAAATCCTCTTCTGGACCTGGACAAATAACAGAAAAAAACATGTGGTATAGCATTAGTACAAAAATGTTGCAACAAAACCTTTGATGAACAGGAAAAAGCTGTCAATCACTGCATAAAACAAGACTATAATATGAGCTTTGACAATTATGTTCATTTTATAATAATCATTACAACAAATCTCAGCTCTTCTTAATTAATTAGTACTGATGACTGGTTCTCATGAGTCACAAGGACCACTGACACTGAGAACCGCTGCCGTCTATTCCTTTAACTCACCCACAATGTAAGTGCCCGGATCAAAGTGGTCTTTTGGACTAGACTGTGTAGGGAGTAGCCAGGTCAGGGCAGCACTCTTTTCACAGTACTGATCCTGAACAAAACCACGAATCTGTGCAAAATAAGGCTTCCCGTCTTCTTCATCTATCACCTTTATGACGTCCCCTATTTGATAATAAACACCCTAAAGAGAAGAAAAGGTAAATGTAATCCATCTGAAATAATTTCTGTCATTCAGACTAAATAGATTATGATATTTCTTCACATTGGAGTAAAAATCTAATTAAACTTTTGTTTTGTTTTGTTTTTACAAGTTTTAGTTTGTTTTTATGCAATTGCCTTTAATAATGCTCTACAATACTGATATAGCAGCAAAACATACATTTACATCCAATGCAACTGTGATCATATTTAGCTCAGAGAATTACTGAATATTGATTTACATATAAAACCTAATTTTCCCTTTATGTGTAAGCATGTATTTGGGTTACAAGTAGTAGAAATCCTACCTTGTAGAAAATAGACTCAGATGTAATGATTGTTGAAACAGATTCTGGAGCTTTGATTGGCTAGAAAGGAAAAGAATAATCACTAGATGAAATTAGATGGGACTACAATTCATAAATACTGACTTTTAAATTCTGATATATATTGTGACAAAAGAAAAAGGTATATAAAGACACAAGACGATGTGGCTCCAGTTTTTACAGAGTACAAAGAAGGCACTGAATATGCATATATATATATAAACTTTAAACTGGAGTGCAATTTAGTCACATGCTGTATTCAATGACTTGCAAGCAGCAGTTAAGCAGTCAAAACTACAATTGCAGCCCTGGATTTGTCTTTTTACACCGAATGTGCATAAGATCTGTAGCAGTTCCATATGCAAAGCCTCAACTGACCATCTATTAAACAATAACAGCATCACTATGAAGTCTAAGCTAGTTTTGTGAGGAGTTCAGTAATATGTGCAAGCATTCAAGTGAAGAAAAAAACTACGATCAGTAATATGTGCAAATAATGTTAAATAAATTGTGCAAATATTGCTACAGCAGTTCGGTAAATAACTTATTTTAGACAAACCATTCTTGTAGATGGAAAAGACTGAGTTATTCTTTCGTATCAAAGTAGCACGACGTGTCTGTGATAATTTGCTTTACTTGACATTGCGATTGATATTGATTGCTCGAATGATATCCTGTGCTGCACAAGCAAAACTGCATTTTTCCAAACACACTACTTACATTTTTTAGTTTAAAAATGTGTCGTCTGCCCTTTCCTTTGGTCGACACCTTCTTTTCGGACGCGGGCGCTTTGTACTTGGTGCTTCTTAAGCGGGCGGACCGCCTGTGGATCTCCTGTTTACACTAACAATACAACAAAAATAACCAACAACCATTAATTCAACAATCGAAATTAACGTGCAAACATTACTAATAATGTCTTAATTCTGATATAAACCAGCCACATTTAACCTGTTTGCCCCCTCCGTTATTCTGCTGCGTAGTGGAGGAGGTGGACAGCCCCGGAGCTCCAGCTATACTGCTTTTAGCTGTACAGTTATTACACAGAATCTCTCCCTGACTGCTCTTCTTCCACATCGATGACGAGTTGGTCTTGCAGACAGAACAACATGGCTTTAAACCCAGAGGCATCTTCTCTTGTCTTCTCTTATGCGTTGCCAAGTTGAGCTAACGAAGCTAAGCTACTGGGCAGCGCTGCTCGGTTCGGGTTGTTGGAAAACTGCATGCAAACGAATGCAATCGAATTTTGATCAGCAGTTAAATGTTAGGTTGTTGCAAAAAGCATTTCCAGTTAATGCAACGAAAGAACTTCCATTATTCTACTTCTGCTCAAAACTGCCTCCACACGCTAAGATCCCCATCCGGGTCATTCCGCCAGCTTCTTTAAAATAAAAGTCCTTTTTGTTTTGGCGAAGTTAGTCCTATGCCGTGCTGGAATTCCAGTTTGCTGCAGCCATCGACTCTACTTTCTTACAAAACATAAAAAAAAATGTAATAAGCCGCTATTAATGCGTAAGTCCAACTTTTGGACATTTTAATTCTGCTTGTAAAATGATTTTGTTTTATTACAGTTGTTTTCTCCCCTCTTGTAATTAGTTCCTCCAAGCATTTTCTAAGCATTTGCCAGGTTGTTGTCCTTATAAATAAATAACAATTTAAAAATCAGTAATAATAATAATATTAATAATAATAATAATAATAATAATAATAATAATAATAATAATAATAATAATAATAATAATAATAATAATTTACTGTGGCCATTTATTGTACTTTACCACCATGATGGTCAGCAAGGGAATTGCATATTCTAAGGATATAGTTAGAATGTTACCTTTAAGCCTCATACATATAAGCTTTTCACCCAAATACTATACAAATCACATACATGCTCTCTTTTTAACATAAACATGTTTGTGTTTTGTTTATTTTTATTTAATACAAATTGTTAAGAAGGTATCAGTGACTTTATTCTAAATAAAAAATGCTATATAGAATGACAGTGATGAAATGTGTGTTTTTATTGATCACTCTTTAAAAAAATAAACAAATAAATTAAAAAAAAAAAAAAAAAAAAAAAAGCCGTAATATAAGTTAACTAACCTTCATTGTGACTTTTGTTTGATGGTGGCACAATGAACATTGCATCTTGACACAGATAAGTGACTTCACTGGAGGAGATATTTCTGATCTTAATCTGCTCAGGTGATGACAAAAGACTCATGTTTAAGCTTCCAGTCACTTGTTAGAACAAAGAAGAATTACTGTGAAATGTTGGTAAGCAGCCTACTTTCCTAGCTGGTAATCACCATACAAGACATTTTCTTGTAGTGGAAGACATGCCACTGGCGTCCACTTATGACTCAAGGCTTGTAGCTGTAGGCTTAACCAAAACAAAGTTTAAAACTGTTGTACGTTTAGAAAACGCTCAGTGTGTGTGTGTGTGTGTATATATATACATATATACACACACACTGAGCGTTTTATATAGATAGATAGATAGATAGATAGATAGATAGATAGATAGATAGATAGATAGATAGATAGAATAGAATATATATATATATAAAATTATTATTATTATTTATTTATTTTTCTCGTTCAGCATTGGTCATTTTTTACACGAACGTAGCCTGCAATAAGTGCGTGTTAACAACTTAAAAAGTGTTAGAAACAACTTAGAAAGAGTATTGAGGCAACATCTTGCACGGGGAGCATTATTTCATAGGGTATGGTGATCTATTAATTATTGCTACCTTTAAATTTTTTAATAAAGGTGATATTATATAGTATTCCACCCACATTCATGCAAGGTTATACCGGTTTGTTATCAAACAAAAACTTTAACAAATATGTCATAATACAGTGAAAAATATAACAAGTGGAAATGGATGCCCATAAGGTAGCATTATTCGATAATAGATAGACTTTGCTGTCTATTTGCGCCACGGTAGCATTTTTCTACAAAGGCAGCACAAATCCGCAGAACAGCTGAAACATTCATTTATTATTCGAACCGCGTTAATTACTAAACGTAACACTCCTTAATTTCTGTTTGCATTGTGGTGCAAATTGCAGTGTTTTTCCTTGTTGCTTTCATTGTACCCTGAGGGTATAAAGAAGGCAAAAAAAGACGATCAAGACCATTGTATTGCTGCGATCTGCATTATTTATTACACGTACAGGTGTTCTGGGAAAATATCGAAGAACTAAACGGTCCCTCAGCACACTCCATCATATAAACATAGATGACAACACACAACAATCATCTTGAATGAGCACAAATAATAAAACATCAACCAATAACATAATACAACTCAGGAGGAGCACATACACGCTTTGATAAGTTTACTGTTACACCCAGTTTTAACCATTTTCACCAACCATAGCCTGAGCCCCACATCCACTCAACATTCAAGCTTTTGAGAAACGCTGCACATATGTATGAGACTAACCAATTAGGTTAACTAGCTTAAGTTAAGGTAAGATGGGTGGATAGATATGGCAGAAAGACAGCTGAAGCAGGGTGGGTAGGACTATAGGAGAAAAGGCTTAATAATAAAAACTGAGAATGCAGTGAGTATCATCTAGCATCTATGAGGACGCTTCTGAGGAGGAAAGAAGAAAACATTCGTAATCTTGCAAACAATCTGTATTTTCAGGTTTCTTTTAAACTATTTTAATGGTCAAAATTATTTAACAAGTATAACTGAAATCATTATTATTAAATCAGACCATTTCCAAATAACATAGTAGTTTAGCACTAGTTCAAATGTTAAGTTTTTAAGTATTCTTATGCCTTGTTGGTTCTGCAGCTTTATTTAGATCGGCAACCTTTCGCATTTCACGTTGTATTTTATGCAAATATAACTAGACACCCCCTCTAAAAAGGGAAGGAAATTACAGAAAAATAAAAAAGAAACCTTTATGTCACAATCAGAGACTCCGGTATGAAAGGGTGGGGTGTAATGCTGCCCTCATAACAATACAATTACGAGTTCTGAATGCTGAACCCAGTCAGAGAAATGCACAAAAGAACAACATTCAGAAACTCTAAATTGTCTGTGTTTGACATAAAAATCCCTGACTATGGCATTTATGCATTTTAGCAAGTAAAAAGCCTCTATGACTGTGCAAGTGAAATTCTCTAGGCAGGTTTCTGAAGTGATGCCCTCTGGAGTGACGCATGCTATCAACATACAAGATTAAAAAGTTATTTAATTATTTGGATAAAATACTTTTTTAAAAAGACAGCATTGCCAACCCTTCATAAATTATTATAAGACGTTATAAAACCATTACAGACTGTTCCTATGCTATGCAATACTTCATCCGTAAACCAATCACATTCCAAGCGCAGGTCCCTATTAAATATGGCACAAATACAAGCAGCTTTTTAAAAACCCAAATGAGTTTCCTTGTATACGCCATTTCAAAAAAAACATCTGTTTAAAAAATAAAAACACAAAGCATAGCGGGGGAAACTGACACGGTTCAAGGATCTGATTTATTTCAGCAGTTTCGGTTGTTTCAAATTCAACTGTATATAGTCCAAAAAGATGAGAGCGTAAGCAAGAACGAGCACCCGAGAGAGGCATGGAGGCAGCGTGGCACTCCGACTCCCTTTCACTGCACTCGAGGAGTGAGAGAGCGGCATGCAGAGCAGCGTGGCCTGCGTCACTCCAGACGGCACCAGTTACAGCTCTGGTGGACCTTCAGCACCACCGGTCTGCCAGAGCGTCAGCCTCCACAGCCCGGGAGAGGCATGCAAGACGGTAAAGCTTTCTGTGTTGTTAAAAGCAGTGCAGAATGTCGCCTCTCAAAAAGAATGAAAGAAAGAAAGAGAGGACAAGTGAAAGCGGGGGAGCAAGTGAGAGTGAATTTTCAGTGCTAATGGGAATGTATTGTGAAAAAATATCAGTAATTCTCCCAAATATTATAGAGTAGAACTGGGCAAATGTGTTGTCTTTATAAGCATTGAACATTCTAAAATGTACAATGACATAGAATATCATAATTACTGTCCGATATAGGTGCATGAATTTGAAAAATAAAAAAGGCATGACACATCAATGAATGAATACGGTGTGTTTTCACAGTATGTACAGATAGCTGTTCATGCCTCAGAGTGTGTGTGAGTGTGTGTGTGTGTGTGTGTATGCATGTGTGTGTGATTAGGGATGCTCATGGCTGTTTCCTGTGGGAGAATGGTGGGTCAGAGGTGAGAGGTTGGTGTCTAACGGTCACAGTGAGGTCAGATCCGAGGCAACTGCTTCTCAATGAACTCCTTCACAGCAGACATCTCCTGCAAATGAATGCCACAGTTCAGTACATACACAAGCAGGAGTACAATACGCCAGCAGGCAGTAATAGAGGCATCCAAGACTAATGTGACTGAAGACAGACTGAAAACATAGGGATGCGCTGATCCAGTTCCGAAATCGATGCCGATACTTGGGCTTTGTGTATCAGCCAATCCTGAGTACCAGTCCGGTACCAGGTTTTAATTAATAAGTTGTGTATTTCTACTTGACTTAAATACTGTTTTCCTAAGTGAGACAATGTAGTAATTGCACAGCAATATGTATATGCTAAATGATTTTTTATTAAAGTAGCATCTCAAAAATTATTTGTTCTCTAATTTTGTGACGGTCCCTAATCCTGCGACGCTAAAACCATCAGGAACATCAGGAGTGTGAGCGAGAGCTGGTGTTGTTAAAGAAATTAAACAGTATAATGGCGTCATTTGCTTTTGGGGTTGCGTTGCTAGTGTGTTGCGTTGTGTTCTGCTCATTGTCATATCAATATGTAGGAATTAGCGCGAATGTCAAACAACAAACCAGCTTTACCGCAGACACACTTCCCATGCAGAACCAATTGTGCATGCACGCATATGCAAACATAGAAAACCTTCAATTTAACTGAACAGATCGGCTCCAAAGACACCACCGTAATCTCACGAGATCAGAGCGGAGAACAAGGACTACAACGCTTACAGACAAGCCCTCCAACAATAGAAGGCAAGTCTGCAAACTTACAAAAGGCAGCTAAACAAATATATCAAGGTAATAACTGATAAAGTGCATGAATCCTGTGTGCTTGTAAAATATGCTAAAAAATCAAGACAGTAAAGGTTTTCCTTTCGGTTTCACACTATTTGGCAAAAGTTACCTGAGGGCAAGAGCTGTGCATGAGGCCCGGGTAGGTGCGGAAAGTGACTTTCTGTGGGGACACAATGGTCTTAAGTTTCTCAGCTGTCATAGCCCCAAACTGCACTGGAATCATGGGGTCCATTTCCCCGTGGCACTGCAGAATGGGTATGTCCTTGTTTGCGCTGCCGCTTGCCGCCTAGTGGGAGGAAATTAAATATAAGCATTCACATGATGCATCACATGAGCTGCATTACGTCCTCATTTATACAGTACAGAAACGACTTCATGCAACCACTTCAACCACTCTTATTTAGGGACATTATTCCATTACACATTTAGAGCATTTAGCAGACGCTCTTAACCAGAGCAACTTCTGTTTCCTAATTTCAGGGACAGTTTGAGAGCAGCTTGGGATTAAGGGTCTTGCTCCGGGACACAATAATAGTTCAGATGAAAAATAAAAAGACACTGAATGTCATTTGCATGAGCATAAAGCAACATACTGTAAACTCAAATTCTACTCAAACTTTTTTGTACTTGTCACTGTTTACCAAAGGCGATGACTGCAAACCATATACACTCCAGTTCATCTAAAATATAAGTTCACAAAAGCTCTCGCAGGCCCACACTCACACACCTGTGGGAAGGTCTTGTGAAGAGGTAACCAACAGCTCAGGGCAACCACGCCCGCTAGCTGCTGCTGACAGGTCAGGGCAGTGTAGAGAGAGAGAGCTCCACCCTGGAGGGGAAACAAACCACCACAAACAGTCGCAGTTAAACAACCATAATGAGGCATTAGCAGACAACTGACAAAACAAGCCAAAGGTGAGCGTTCAACATTCCTAAAGCTCTTTCATCCAGTCGCCCCTCCATACAGGAAATTCTCACCTGAATTTTGCTTATATTTGTCTCACCTGAGAGAATCCACCAAGGAGAACGCGGTTTGCCGGTATCCCATTTTTTGCCTCATGGTCAATGATGGCCTTGACTGTAAAAATTGGACATAAATAAATCATTATAAAGTATTTTACATGCATATTTAGATACATGAATACATTCTAACCATTCCTGAAAGTAGGGATCTAAACCCTGCCAAAACTGACACATTTTAACACGCAGGCATTCATGTTTTGCTTACTGTTTTCTGCTGCTCTTTTAATCCCAGCCTCATCCTCTGGAGATTCTGGGCTCAGGCCCATCAGATCAAACCTGTAAAAATATAATAACTATTAGAGGCCCAAATACAGTCTGAAATTAATTCCCTAAGTGGCACAATGTAATATTTTCCAAAGCTTCAGTAAGCAAAGGTCTTACCATGAGGGCATGGTCATATTCATATTGAGTGTTACAGGGATTCTGGGTCTGCAAAAAATAAATAAATATAAAATTAACAAACAGATCAAACGTTAAAAAAGGGGAACAGTGCCAGCCGTAAAACAAAACATTAAAGGTTTGTGCATCTGCAATGTAGGTTTAAATACATACTTCAATTTGGTAAAACACTTAAAGTTCTATAAACCCAGCACGTTTGGATACTTACGCATGTGGGCAGATGTACTTGATGTATGGCAGTCTAATAGACGTCATGGCATCAGCCCAGCCATGTCTAAACACATGAGCAAGAAAAGACACAATAAAGACAATTAGACTGAAAACATATTCTATATATTACGAAACAACTTCAAGATACTAAAAGGTAAAAGCTTTGTTGAGTATTAGAAAAACTAGTTATATTTTGTCACCAGACAAATAAGACTTTGTTTGCAACTAGTAGATTGTAGACTGGATGCACTTATAATATATTAGCAATTCTTTTATCTAAAAATTAAACATTCAAAACCATGAGCATGAAGAATCCTAAACTTCAAGTTCCTCATTTTTTTATTAAAACAAAAATAATCACTGATATAATTATTACTTATATGTTTAACAGCTAAAATAACCAGCCGTGTAGTAATCAAAAACTCACCCTGTATCACCCAGACCATGGAGGAAGATTACCTGCAGCAAAGCAACAAAGACATCTATGAAAACCTTAAACTCTAGAAAAGGCTGAAAATCCTGCTATGTATGTCTGAATTAAAACTGTTTGATTTGGTATCAGAAGAAAATTTGGGGAAGGGAAAGGTTAAGTGATACGATATATATATGACCATTTACTACTTCATCCCAAATACTATGCAAAGAAGCATGTTTTTATTTAGTCTCACCGCAGCGGTCTCCTTCTCCGTGCCAGACACAGTCACAGCCTCAGCGAGCAGCGGCACAGACATGTTGTTGCCACACATACACTGTAAGGGGTGCTGCAACAAGGATAAGCAGCAGTCAGTACAAAAGCAGTGGCATATTAGCGACTTTAACATCGAGATGTAATTAATCCACTTATTCTGAATTTCTGAACCACATCAACCTAGTCAATTAATGCAAATGAATGCATTGAGGCTACTGTTAAATAAATCATCAAATTAAACATAGCACCAAATTAAGAAAGTGTGCTGTATGTTTAAGACAAAGAAAAGAGAGGGAAAAAAAGAGAGTAAATTTGTTAATGTGTAAACTTTAGAGATGATCCCCCTAGACAAGAACAAATTTGATTAAGCCTGTTACGATTAGGTTTGTGTAATGTCATCACAGAATTACAAATTCCACTGTAGCCAGCTTGGTCTAGCTGGCTTCCCTTTCAAGATGTAAAATGATATGGGGTATTAAGTAACACTAGCAGGAAATTTCACATGTTTTAAATATCTGTCTGAAGTGGACAGAATTGCTTTTTGATGAGGTTTAAAAGAGACGCACACAAGTTGCATTTCCTTTAACTCAGGCCAGCGCTTTGCCTTCTCAGTCCAAAGAGATTCGCAGGTTTAACTACAATCCACCTCCTCTTACTCTAGCAACATAAACACAAACATAGGGCCCTATGAAATCGGTTTTGTTTTTCCCTAAATTCCATTTTATTTTTTCCTGAATTCCGTTTTTATTCTTCTGAAATCCGTGTTTTACGTTACGTTATAATCATATTTATTCACCTAAAAAGTGTCTAATTATGGAGTGGATGGAAAAAAGAACAATGCAAAAGAAAAAAATTAACATTAAATGACTGTTATTCAACTTCAACAAAGTGCTGGGGTTCAGCAGAACATTTTCTGCTTTGCTAAAACATTTACCTGTAAACAACAAAAAACATTCATTTTTTTCCTGCAAAACGAAACGTTTCTGATGTGAGTTTTTGACTGTAAGTGGTCGTCACGTGTTCTTGCGGGTGCAGTCTATTGTGTGCTGGCAAAAAAGATTTCAGTGTTTCAGCCTCTTCGCCATAGCTGACTGTTGACTTTTCCCCCACTGTGTCTGTGTGTGTGGAAAGCTGAGTCCCGCCTCAACAGGTAACACGTACAGGGGTCTGCAGCGGCCAAAATTGATTAGAAACCATTGCTTTGCTTTGCCCACACACCGATATCAGCCAATTATATGACAATCCGTGTTTTACAACAGATTCCATTTTATTTGTTGAATTCAGCGATTCCGTCCGTGTTTTCCGCATCGCGTAAATCATAGGGCCCTACACAAACATCTGACTTGGGTTTAACACACACATCTGATCTGCCTTTACATTCACAGCATTTACAGAGGTTCTAATCCAGGACGACATGTATTTCCTAATTACAGGGACAGTCTCCCTGAAGCAACTTGGTGTTAAGGGACTTGCTTAAAGGATCAATTATGGTAGCGATGCAAGAACAATACAGCCAAATTCCAACCCAGAAACTGTCCATAATTGAAGACCCTGAACACTAATGCACCAGCATCACCACTTTACAAATCAGTAATTATCCTTTCTACAACACCTTAAAGTTACACCGCAACACCCCATGTGACCCAGTTTCACCACCAAAACACCCGGAAACTGCTTAAGTTTAATAAGTGAAGTCACTGTAGTATCTACACTTCCTATCACATTATTTTACGGTTGTGTTTTGTATATCCAATAAGCTACGATTACTGCATTCTTGTGGCTAATTATTTCACATTTTAGGACACAATTTTACATTAAAAGGCAGAAATAATTATAAAAAGACACAAATAAATGCATTCAGTACAATCGTTATTCACATGATAGTTATTAACCATTTTGTTCACTATAAACTACTATTTCCTGGTTTAAATTAACATTTTACCTGGTCACACCACCTGACAAAAATATACATGTCACAGACCTATTAGCTTGCAAATTGTGGTATACTGTCCTCATTTGTTTGTTGATCATTTTACACTGATTTTTTTCTTACTGATGATCAATTTATATGGGAATTTAAATTCCTGACCAATTTGCTGTAGCACTAAAAGTGTTCACTTGAAATGTAACTTTTTAAATTACTAATCAACAATTATCTATTCTTGAATAATAAATAATTGAGATGATTTATGTATCTATGCATTTGTTAGATCTTCCTTTAAAAAAAAAATTAGGACGCCAAGTCTAATGTTGCCCTACTCATAAAGTATAACTTGTCATTGGAATCGGTTCAGAACTCAGTATTTTCTGATACCCATATATTTTTATCTGTGTTGGAACTAAACAAGTCAGATTGGTGCGTTATCCAGAGTAACTTTTCTTCTTCTAATTTCAAGCAGTTTTGGGGTTAAGTGTCTTGCTCTGGCACCCAGTGGTGGTTGTGCTGGAGGTATGATTCCAACACATGACCTCTTGGTCCTGAGGCCAGTATCCTAAGGCCACTAGACCACCACTACCCCCACACAGCTTCCGAGGAGTTCAGGGAGTTAAAGTATGGGCTGTTATATCATAATATCTCACATCATAAACGTGTAGGCTTTTGTATGACAAACGTTGGGATTTGTGTCTGTATCAATATCGCTAACCGAGCTGGTTGGATCGGTACATCCGTAATCTCCACTATAATTGCACTTCTCTCCACCTGACGGCGCCGTGAGGGTGAACTGGACATTTATTAACCATCAGCAGCAGCAGCGACGGGTAGTGAAGCAGAGATTAAAACATTTCACATTTCTTCGGCATCGAAACCGGGAGGAAAGGCGGATGGTCGAGAAAAACAATAGGCGTGGGGGGAAGGCACCGGCGACGCTGAATTTAGCTGGCTATCGTAATACATGATCCACCGCATAATCAAAGCGGCTGGATTGTTTGAGGACTGAATGCACCGCGTGTCTGCCCCCTCCCTCAAACAGGCAGCTTTAATCCCGCTCAGCCCGCAATTCTCACAATGAAGCCATAGAGGCTCAGACTCGGAGCGAGCGCTAGCTGTCTGTTAGTGCCTGGCTAAAACCCGCTGTCCACTTCTGCATGAGCTAATTCCGGGCCTAAACTGTCACTTTATACCAACACATTTACACCTTTAGAACCGACTGTCGAAGTGACGTTACTCAGAATTACGATGTATTCAGTCGCACAATAAAATAATTTTGAAACTCATCGAGTCACCAGCATATAAAATTCATACACTCACCGCTTGCTATCCCAGGTCACAACGGAACTTCCGCTGATTCTGCCGGAGAGGGGCGGGGCATAGCTCGTGTGACGTAACCAAAGCGCACCATAGGGTGTATTTGTAATGACTTCTTACTTACTAGGTAGTGAATACGTATTGTCCAAAAAAGAATGGCAGTTTGCGCCCTGCAGAGTACACCGAGTATGCAAGCTACTGCTCTAGGAACGCAGCTTGTTTTAGGTGAAGCAGTGCACTACATAGGGCACGAAATTCCTTTTAATTAATTCACTGATTATTATATTTCTTTCGACTTCTGCCGTTATTTATTTATTTATTTATTTATTTATTTATTTGTTTGCTTGTTTGTTTGTTTATATGCAATTAGAACCAAACTATATACATCCAGAGAGAAATTTACAATCTGTTACTCACCTGTTACAAGGAATCGTAGCATCAGCCTAAATCAATCAATCAAAAAAAAAAAAAAGGAAAAAAGAAAAGGTGAATTCCTTAAGTTTGTTATTTTCATAAATTAAAGTCTTCAACGAACAATTTTTTTAAATGTCCGTCTGTAAATTCAGAAAACCCCAAAACTTTTTCATATTATAAATCTCCATTCGTATATCTATCCAGTTGTCTATGTTTGATCCAACTTGCATCATCCACGTTTTATATTTACATTTACCGCATTTAGCGGACGCTCTTATCCAGATAACATGTCCATGTGGGACCCATGTGGCGTTCATGAAGGGCTGAATCAAGGGCCCCATTTGGGCAGCCCCATGGATTTGTCCTCAGGTTCCATGGTGGCCCCACATGGTGGATCCCTAACGGGGCTAATATGAGCTAAACTAGGGGCACACTTGGGCAACCTCACTGGGCCCACTATTGTATGCCCATTTGGGTAAATTTACGAGTAATGAAGTTCATTATCTGGCACTAAATTATCCAACAGAATATTATACTTTGTGAGGTTATTAATATATTTTTTTAAGTGAGTGAAGTTTTAAAATGTTAAAACTAATTCTGAGGCCCGGCTGCAGCACCATGCCTACCAAAGAGAAAAAGTAAATGCATTAAAATTAATGCTGAATAAAAATGAATAAATCTAACTTTTGTGCTTAATAAAACAGCTTTCAAACTCTTCTTAATTCCATTTGTGAGTATGCAAGCACAATGAACCAAATTATCACAAAGCATCATCAGATTCAGTTTAATTATGCTTTGAAGCCCCACTCATATGAGTATTGTAAATTTCTGCTCTAGCATTACAGTAAGACAGTAAGGATTATATAAATTGAGTATTAAAGTGAGTGAGTGATTATTTGTCATTGTGAACGCACCACAGCACAGCACTAAAATACACAAAAAAGGGATTTCTGTGGTCCACTACATAAGGCACAAAATGCATTTTAAGGTTTGAGTATTGTTTACATAATTTGTTTTTAGTGGCCAACATTGTGCGTAACATGACTCATAGGGCTGTTTTCTAGAACAATGATTAAGTCTAGTCTTGGACTAAACTGCAGTACCAATAGATGTTCACCACTGACACTCAAAGCTAGTCTAGGAATAGGTTTAATCATAGTCTGAGAAACTGGGCCATAAGGTTTACACAATGCACTAGAAAGTGAGTTCGGATTAATTTAATGTGCATCACCATTCTTGGCAAATATAAATAAAGGATAATGTTAGTACAAAGTTAATGAAAAAATAATGTTATGTTCAACAACAAAAATTACTCATTTGTTTTGGTTTATCCTGCGAGATCCTGATTAAAATGCTTTCCAACTTCCTACTCACATTTTAATAGTCATACAGAGAACGCTGCTAAATGCCTTATTTCAAATTGGATTTATTGGTATATGTTTTTAAATGCAACAAATCTACATGAACAACCAATATTTCTCTTGAAACAATTTCTCTTCCAAATGCTTTTCTCAATGTTATGAAAACCAGTCATCTTTCACATTTCACAACAAGAGCAGTCATCACGATATGAACTGCGTCTGTGGAGTAATAGTTTCCACTTTGTGATCTGCTGGATTGGCTGCTGCCTCATAGTTACAGATCGTCACCTCGTGTCTATGAGCCTGTGAAAGGAGAAGCACAGATAGACAGACAACATTCAGAAGGTGACAGCACCCAAAGATCTAATAAACAGATATAGATACAGAGATAATTTCACTGTAGCAAAGGAAAAATTCAACATTTTAAATGTGCATAACACTATGACATCCATGTGAGTTTAAATGAAACATTGTCTAAGCTTTAGTTAAAGGGTGAAAGTATTTCTATAAAGAAATTTGGCAGACTCATGTAGGCTTTATTTATTTACGGATGGTTAGCTGTGTCTTGAATAGAAGTTACTGTCATGTATTATTTGACCAAGAGCAACCAAGAACTAAAATGGGCTTACTGATTTGCTTTAATGGTGTGTTCAACCTGGGCATGTTTATTGAGTCTGGTCCAGAGCTAATTACCTCCTCAACATCCCACAATGTTCCTCCGCTCTTTGTGAAGCTGAATTGACTCTACTTTTCAGGCAGAACCAATAATTATGACATAATGCCTGGGTGTACAATCTATTTACTTCCTGAATGATTTGGCTCAAGGGCTTGGTTTGCTTGCTCTGTTGCTGGGGCAGTTTGTAGCGTAATGGTTGGGGAGTTTGACCCGTGATGGGAGTCCCGGACCTGAAAGGGATACCAATAAGGTACTGCCCCTACCAAACTGCCCACTGCCCCTTCACCGAGCTCACATTTTGCACTGTTTTCACAATGACAAATAATTGCTAAATTTACCTGCTTAAATTCACCCACTAATGCAATCTTATTTGCAGTTGTAAACTGAAACTGTATATGAACTTCCTTGGTTCTAACCCTAGGTTTGGAAAATTCAAATAAGCCAGACATGAATTCTGACAAAACTGTCAGTCTAAATGCACCCTTAGATGTAGACTAGCCCCCATCCTCACCTCAGTGTACTCTCCTCGTAGTCCAATATAGTATATGCAAGTAGAATCTGCCCCAAAGTTCCGAGGAATATAAATAGACAAGTGCTCGACGTTGGAAAAGCGAGCGATTCTGTACAGAAACAATTAGTAAAAGATTTGGAATTGGTATTCACACAGAAACACAACAAGGCTTTTTGTTAAGATAAACTTTTACTTTGTTGGATACTCGAGTTCAGCCAGTGCATCTTTATTAAGTCGGAACGCTTGCTCTGGCTCCCGGCTTGTATCGTCAAATGACATCTGTGGTATGTTCTTGTATCTGAACAAAGAGAGACATCAAATGCACATCAATGCTATGTAAAACTACTGCAACACCACTCACATGCTGAATAAAACTAAAAGTACAGTTACAGTCTCATTTCGGCTGGGTGGGTCTCATCATCCTCGCCAGAAATAATGATCCCTTTCAGTTTTACACTTCCTGTGAACCTGCCATAAAGAGCAAGAAAGAAAATAAACAAGGAGGAACCGGTCGGTGATCCAAAGTATATAACAGTAGTATATATACGTATATATGACATAAAAGATGATCACGCTCATACGGGATATTGAACAGGAGCTCCTCATCAGCATCACTCTCCACAAACTGGATAAAAAAATAAACAAGATTAACAACAATCCTGTCTTTATACTGGGCTATAACATAACCACAAAAATACACACTGACAGAGAGAGGAAGAGATAGAGATTTCAACTGACAAGCAAGATGTGCACAGTTCAAAACCAGTTTTACTGTCCAAAACATGTGGTAAATTGGTCATAAATCAAATGGTCTTGGTGGTCCATCGCAGGTTTGCCAATATTTTTTTGGCAAAAGAGTGAGGTATTCCATAATACAAGATTTATGGACGTGGGCCTGGACCTCATATACCTTCTGCATGAACACTGGAGTCCCGCAAGTCTTGTAACTTGAAGCTTGCATTAACCTCTTGAACCTCTAAAGACTAAATCGTTTGTTAGACACTCACTCTCACACTTAAACATATACTTTCAAGCCAGCATTAGCCTCTATTCTTCTCATGGTTTATTCCTACTTACCACAAAGAGAGATTTTCTTTGCCACTTTGTCTAATTGTCAAATTCTTTGTGCAATACTAAACTCCACTGAAAAAATGTCTCTACAATCAGAGGTAGACCACAAAGACCAACGGACTTATGAAAATATAATGCATGTTTGGACCTTTGGCCATGTTGACTGTTTGATATATTTTGACCTCAGGATGAAATGAAGGATACTATAAGTTATTGAACATTGTCAGCATTAGCATCGCTCTCCAAAACTGGACAAAAATGAATATCATATTAGATGTATAATAAGTTTCACAGAGAGAATTATTAAATGTTTACTAAGGTGCATATACCCAGTAATTTGTAATGCTAAATTCAAATTTCCTAGCTCTTTACTCTGAATTTTGGCGTTTTCCCAGATTCTAACACACCTGATTAATTAACCACCCTTCCTAAAAATCCCTAAACAACTGTTTAAAAAGATGTACACGAGATGTGGGTAACATTGCAATTTGGGTGTTGGGTTCTCCAGGTATGGGTTTGGGGACAGAGTGTCTCAAAATATCTTATTAAGGGAGAAAAAATTAGCAATATAGAATCTGTAACTCAAGGTTGGGCGGGACAGTGGCACGGTGGTTAACGCTGTCGCCTCACAGCAAGAAGGTCCTGGGTTCAATCCCCGGGTGAGAATTTGCATGCTCTCCCAGTGTTCATTTGGAGTTTTTTTCTGGGTGCTCCAATTTCCACCCACAGTCCAAAAGTATGTAGGTTAATTGGTTAACCCATTAGATGTGAATGTGAGGGTTGGTCTCAAGGTTGGCCTCCACCTTGCGCCTGTGGTACCTGCCTAGCCCGGGACCCCAATAGAAATCAGGTGGGCAAGTTAAGTCCAAAGTGATTATTTCAAAGTCATTCATTAAATTACAATGTTACTGTCACTTTCACCAAAAATAACTGCGCAAGTAGGTCTTCCCATTCTAAAATGCTAAAATGTAGTTTACTGCAGTTCCTCCTACATCCAGTGGAGGGCGATGTAGTGCAGCATAATGACTGTAGCTATACCTTCTGAAAGAAATAGCTCTTTTGCTCTTGTGCCAAAGGTCTTGATGTGTTGATGTTTTTAAATGAAAAACATTTAAAACTTTTTTAAAAATAAGTGTCGTGCTAGTCACTTAGAAAAGTACTGTATATTACTGTAATTTATTACTTTTAGCTGTAAATTCCGAGATTAAAGCATTACTATGACGCATATTAGGCCATTGTAGATTAGGCAAAATAGGCAAAATAAAGGGGTAAAAATCCGGCGAACACTCAAATTCCGAGATTAAAGTCGATTTACGAGACGAAAATGTCGGACATTCATGAGACTGTGAATGTCCGAGTTTAGTTAAGTAAGAATTTACTTAAGTAATTAAGTTAGGTACTTTGCCCACTTCTGCTTGTTACATATTACAGTAACACGCGTCACTGCACACTTTTAACCCGAAATTTGGTGGTGTTTTGTCTTTATTATCAGCGCAGGTTTAAATTTCGTGTTTACTGTGTGTTGTAACGCGCGTTACCGAGTATAATATCACTGAAAATGTATTAGTAATGCCTTGCATTACTGCGTTACAGCAAAAAGTAAATATATTACTGTAACTGCGTTACTTCTGTAACACTGATGCCAGGTAATTACTAGCTAGCTTACCTTTTCTCGATCTGTTCGTTGATCCCAGGGTTTGAACACTAGTTTACCGTCCCCGTCTCGGCTTTCGTTTAGGCACTGAAGCTTTTCTATATCGATGCGACTGTACAGTCCATATTCCAGGCCCCGCTCGGCAGGTTCATGTTCGTGTTCACAGCAGCCGTGACCGTGTCCGTGTCCATGTCCGTGCCCGGACATAATATATGGTCTTACGGTGCCACTTTACTCAACTCTTACGTTTATTATTAAACTCAGCAGGTGCTGTACTTTCACCGCTTACTAAAACACACGTGCGCCACGAGATTCTGTGCATACACCAACACAGTCCGCAAAACGTTGCGATGACAGGACTGTTTTACAAACCCTCCCAACCCATCCCCAATTTATTGACGACCCTCAGTTCTGATTGGACTTGAAGGAAATCAAAAAAAAGTTAGCTTGAGGTAATGGTCGCAAACGTTAGACGTGTCCCGACGTACAACCGACGCCTTAAGAGTTGACACAGAGCGTCGTTGTGGAGAAGAGATACTCTATGGATTTTTCTAGGTTGTAAATAACACTAGAGGGCGCTCGCGAGTGAGGCCAGAAATAACACGTCTATAGCGCCAAGTAGATGTGGTGTTCGTTAGTTACAAAAATAGCGCAATTACAGTAATGTACAGAGTTGGAAAGAGTACTGAAAATTTGTACTCAAGTACAAGTACTGTTACATTGGTTAAAATGTACTCAATTACAAGTAAAAGTACTGGTGTTAAAAAAATACTTGAGTAAAAGTACAAAGTACTCTTCTTAAAAACTACTCAGAGTATCAATTACTTTTTAACCGATGGATGTTTTATTGCGTCGTCAATAGCAGGCATTCGATTCGATTCACCAGTATAAAATATCTACATTCAAAGCACATTTCTCAGATGAACAAGGTATAGAAAGGCAATTTGTTTGGTAAATAAATGTAGATATAAAGCAGGAATTTTGTTTGTTAAAACAATGACAAAAATGTTTTTGAACATGCATAGAACAGTTTAAACTTCTCCCAATACACTGCGAACAACAGGCAGCGGGCACTCGTCCTCCGTCTTTTCTCCATTATTTTCACGGTTGACAGTGTTGTCTTCTGTCTCCATTTTGTCTTCTTTGTCTCCAAATCTTCAGTGTATAAATTAGTTTGTACTCCACTGCGTAGTGCCTCCAGACACCTGTGCCTGCTGCTGCAGCGGAGTTTATTCTTTGCTTACGTCATAGATTAATTGGCGCGGTCGCGGTTGCACAGCCTTATTATTAATTCAAATTGTGGGCGTACTCAGTAGCGACTTTTGATTTTATAAGTAGCAAAGTAGATTACATGGTGTAAATTGTACTCAAGTACGAGTAAAATTACACACTTGAAAAACTACTCATAAAAGTACAAGTACAAAAAATCTACTTAATTACAGTAACGTGAGTATTTGTAATTCGTTCCTTCCACCCCGGTAATGTATTGTAATATTTATTTATTATAATTTTCTGTAATCTTATACCCGTTACGTATCTCAGTAACGCGCGTTACTACACACTTTTAACCCGAAATTTATGGCATTGCATTTTAGATGCATCAAATTTTAGCGTTTTAGAACGCCAAGTCCTACTTCTGTAGTTATTTTGTTAAAAAGTTACTCATGAGTAATACAGGAGTCGTTTAACACATTACAATTCAGAGACAGTAATATTGTAATGTAACGAATTACACTGAAATGACATTACAAGCACCCTATCCAACACTTGTGCTAGTGAATCCAAAAATGTGTTGCTATGGAAAGCCCATAATACATTTATAACACTGCATCACAAATAAATCATTTCTGTCTGCTACTTGGTCTAATTCATGCGTCCTGGAAATCTGGAGGTACATTTTGTCCATCACATCAAGATCTTAAGTTCATTCATTAATTCATTTTCTGAACCGCTGTAATCCCAACTGGGGTCGCGGGGAGATCTTAAGTTATATATGCAAAAATACTTCACATAAGGAAAGTTTGCCTTACAGCTGTGTGATGTTCGGAAAATGTATTTGTTGCTACTTAATTACAAACAGAAGTTTACCTGAGACTTAAATCAAAACATAATGTACTGTTCAAAAGTGCTTTAGGCACTTGTTTTTGCGCTTGTGAGTGTTGGATGTTGTCTGCTGGTATGCTGTGAGCATCTTCTTTACGAGTTCAGTTTACAGCTTGCTGGTTAGTGAGAAACAGTTGTTATTGTGTTGCTGTGCAACAATACGTGTATCAAAATACCAAACTGTCACAAAGCAATATTATGCATAACTTAAAATCTGGACGTGCTAGGAAAGTTCTGAGTGCAGATTTGGATTCAACACAATCGATTCCATGTAAATCACGTTTTACTTCCTGCAGCAAAAGCTTTGTTCTCCAGTGTATTTAATAGTTTTGTTTGTTGTTGGTTTTTTCCAACGCTTTGCTTTTTACGTTTTCCAAAAACTGAAAGCAAATCAGTTATTGTTGGAAAACGTTTGCATCTTTAACTCACAATCTTATAAAGATTAGCCAGCGTGTCTACCAGCCATTCATTAAATAGATAAAAAGTTTAAGGTCATTGAGGGAGAGAGTAAATTGGAGATTATAATTGTATATTACTGAGGGAAAAATTTGATTATTGTTATATATTTATGAGAAAATATGCTCATTTTATGACTTTCAAACCAACATATCTAGCTTTTACTAAAAGCTCCAATATTTTTAAAGATCTTCAATGCCGCTAGTACACCATTACCTAAGTGCCAAATTCGGAACAGAATTGTTCTGGAATACCCTGTAATATCAGCCTTATAACACCAACACTTCAATGAACAAAAGAGTAAAAGGTCAATAACGACAAACCAATGAGGGCAAAAACTGGGATTTTATTAAAAATGTCCATGTAACATTATTAAAATTTATTAAAACTTTTTTGATCCTCATGTACTTAGGCCTACGTTTGCTGGAACCAAGTCCATGGATCAAAAATAAATAATCACATAGAGGCGTAGGGTCCTGATCATCCAGTTTCCTCCTTCCACTCTTTCCCTCCCCACACACGGCCTTTCACACCATATCCATGGCTAAAAATTAAATAAAACTGAGAAAATAAACACTGTCTCCATACGCATGGGCATTCTTGTCCTAAGAGTAAAATCCTGAAGAATTGTTTCCTTGCATTGGTGTTAATTAAATACGTAATTCAAAATATAACAATATTTCATTGTAGTGTAACACTGTACAGTGTGAAATTGTTTTTAAAGTAATAAAAATGACCACATGCTACGGCAAGGTTTTCCTTTGTGTGTGTGTATGATGTGTTTGCTTTCCAGTGATCTGTATGGACACAATTAAACAATTAAAAATAAACAGGAGGGGTACACTGTGGGTTTGATGCATTCCATTAAACTGAGAATGGACTCTCCACGTGGTCACCCTTTGATTTTCTTCTCCACCAATCTCTCTTCTTATTTTACCGCCGGGAAAATCTGTTTTTAAATGCCTTGATAGTTTTAGCCATCATAGGGGCAATTTCTAGGGGACAAAAGAGGTAAAATCAGGAAATATTCCACTCACAAGCAAAACAAAACATAATTATGTGCCATCACAATTGTGTACTGTGTTTATGAAGACCCAACATTTAGCAAATGCCTGAAAATAACTGTGACAATATACTGTTTCTTACTTTTGACCTGTGGTTTGTCTTTGGCACTATGGCCAGCACTACTGCTAGGGGCAGAATAACGTGAGCTCTCTGGAGGACTGCTGAAGGAAGACTTGGTCCCACCACTCAGCTGATCATGGGAGCTGTGTGACGTTGACATCCCAATTCTGAAACCGCAAAAATGAACTTGATTTGTATTTTATATCCTAAAAAGCTTGTCTACATTTTCTTGAATTTAATTACTTTGTGATAATAAGCCCAAATCATACTAGCAATGGAGGCAAGAGAAATGTGATGAACTCCTTAGCATGCAAGCAAACATAGTCTTACTTCACAGGGCTGCAAGCTGAAGTGCTAGCACTTGTGCCGAACTTTTCCTGCCTCCTTCGAACATCGCGAGGAGGTTTCGCAACAGAATTCACGTACGCCATCTTAACCTGCCGACCTGTCACAAAATCAATTTTAACATTATCTACACGTCTGCCAGGTCATTTGTTTTAATATCACAATTTTATTATAAATTATAACTCATATTATTATACTTTTTTAAAATGTTATGCCTGTTTTTTATCCGATCAGAAGTGAGAAATGTTGAGTTCAAATGTTGAGTTGTGGTTTCCCTTTTAAGTAGAAAGCAGTGCAGGAAGGAAGCGTGAGTACCTTTGGGTTTGTTGGCGTGGGCAGAGCTGATGTTCTGCGTGAGCATGCGCAGGCGCTCCTCTCGTTCCTCATGCAGGCGCAGGTACAGCTCTCTCCAGGACTCGTACTCCTGTGGAGTTTCACGCTTGAAGTCCCGCTGGCAGTGCCGCATCCACAGGTCATCTGTATCTTCTATGAAATGCTGTACGAAACACGGCAGTGTTAACATCAGGTAATAAGCTATTCTTTCCAGAAACATATAAAGTACATTTCATCAAAAAAATTTGCATCATTGTTTAAAATATGATGAAGATGATCAGACGTGTGTACACATATGTCCATACATGGTTACACTGTTCAATGCGATAGAGCTGTTCTGGGGTGCACCTCTCCAAAACCGGCTCCAGAATGTCAAAAGGCGTGCCTCCAACTTCATCGATTGCTGAGGAAACAAACATCATGTTAGTACAGAAATCTATGTTGTTAAAATTGATCATGTATATAAAAATGCCTATCATTAAATTTATAACTTACAGTCAATGTTGTTCTGCAAGACTCTAATGCACTGATCATACAGGGTCATCATCTTGGGCAGATACATGGTCTTTGAGCCAGAGTACACCACCATTTTAGAGTTGAACCGCCGCCCTGTGAAGCCAGCATCCTCTTCGTCACATGATATGGGAACTAGGGAGGCAAAGGGAAAGAACATCAATTAGAGGTGACAAACTTAAGTTCGACACTAGAAAAAAATTCAGTAAATGTCAGTGACAAAAAAGCCTAACCTTTGCGCCTTTGTGAGCCAAGAGGAGCAACATCTATAGAAGGCAAAGGTCTGTAGTTGGGCTGAATGGCCGGTAAAGGGATGTCAGGAAGAGTGGGCATCACATCGATTACCTGAGGGGTTACCTGAGGGGAGGTAGGACAAGTCACAAGTCAGAGATGATGTGTGTTGTAAGACACTGATCAATTTATTTTGCAACTGCACATACAGTAAGAACATTTTAAGTAGAACTTACATTTTAAACACGGGTAAAACAGGGATTTGCTAATCAACACTGAATAAATTTTATTATGATCAACAGTGATTAGATGCTTTTATCCTCTGTCAAAAAGAAGGTGAGCAATGCCTCACCTTCTTACGTTTCTCCGGCACTGCTCGCGCTGGTGTAGAGGGTGAGGGTGCAGCTGGCTCTTGCCGTTTAACACCAGTTCCGTTGGACTTGCTGGTTTTGGAGGACACGGAAGGAGCAACAGGCTGGGGCGGTCGAGAAGGTTTCTTCTTCTTCTTGCTAGGGGCAGGGGCATCATAAGTAAGAAAGGACTCAAAGGACATGGTGGGGGTCTCAAATTGTTCCTCCTCATCGTCCTGTGCTGGCTCTGGCTTGTTCCTTTTTTCCTGAGGCCTGCCTGGAAATATACAGATGTCCATGAAAACATTGTTATGATGTATCAGCAAAACAGCATTAAAAAAATCTCAACTACTTACCATCACTGACTCCTTTCTTGTCTCTCCTGCTTTCATGTGCAGTAGAGTGGCGACTGTGTTTGGATGATGTGTTTGTAGGGACACATCTCTGTTCTCTTTCATCGCTACGTATTCGTGCTTCACCACTCAAAGACTGTGAGGGCCGACTCCGTCTCTCCTGGTCTTTGGCATGTTGCCTAACTGTCTCTTTGTGCAGTTTGTCAGCCTTGCTTTGTTTCCGGGGTGGACTCGGTACCGGCTCCTCTACTGGGCTCTCATACCCTTCTGACTGATACCCTCCTGACATCTCCTGCTGGTCATACTGCTGTGGTGTGGAGGGGGAGTAGCCCTGTTCATATTCATCTTCATCCTCTTCTTCCTGAACATGTGGCTCTGGAGAAGGCTCCCGGACACGTTTGTAACCTCTTGCCTCTTCTGGTCGTGAATGGGATCGTCCCTCTTTTGTGTTATTGGGTCTGCTGAGATACAAGCAGGATGTGTCAACTACAGCTCACGCAATACTTTTTAACAATTTTGTAATGAGATAAGACAGTAACTAGTTAACCTATACTCCGCATTGTGTGTTAGGATATTTAATTCTCCCTCTCCATAAATAACCTATATTTATTTAACATATCAAAGTGGCTGTCAGTTCTTACCTCTCTGCTGACTGGGGTACCAACTTCTTCCATTTGGCCACAAGATTCTTTGCTGGCTCCCCTGCAAGGTGGTGCTTCCGCAGAGAATTTACAGTCTTCCCAACTCCAGTTTCCTGAATAAACAAGATCGAGAGGATACACTGACATAAGAATTAGAGACTCCAAGACAACAGATTATTTTCAAATAGTACAGCCATGTAGGACAATCTAGCGTTATGAAAGTACTTAAGAGTCAGTATGTGTTACACTGCATATATATTAGGGTCATGTCATGCTATTAAAAACATATGACAGTTCTTACATTAACAAACCCTTTAATTCAAACAGAATTTAAATAAACGGTGACAAAAGGACCACATGTTTTTGACACATTTCTAAAACAACAACCAAATGCTAAAATATAGATATTGAATGGCAACATGGTTTCAAAATAGGGTCCCTCGGGTGTATTTATGGACACAGTTTACTTCCAATCCAGCGGAACAGAACAATGGAAGGAGAGACTGCTCTTACCACAAGGATATCCACTGTCATGGGCAGCTCTCCTAACCTCTTCAGGGTCTTCAGCAGCTGTACACAAGAATGACAATTTGTTCACGAGAATACTGTGAAACTATTAAAAAGAGGAGGATACAGATAGGTTACAGATAGGTAACAGTTTGTTGAAATAAAACCTTGTGTAGTAAAGATATTATATGTAGCCTTCTAAATTGTAGACTTCCCAAATAACATACATGAAGGGCAAACTTCAAAAAGCACCGAAGTGTGGTGGATGTAAAGGAGGCCAGTGGTTAAACCGTAAAGCTTATATCGATTACCAAAAATTCAAGGTGAGCCCATCTTGAATCCAGCATTTTGACTCCACCAGTCTTTTAAGTAGACCGTCCCTGTATTTATGGAACGCACTGATCTGATATCACATACCTATATCCATACCTCTGTTATATATAAGTATGTACATATCTTTAGTTATATTCAATTCTATAGCTATGACTTTTCTATATTACGATTTTTGTAATTTTTTGGTTTTTCTATATTTTTAAATCTTTGCTGTGTGCATCTGCTGGCTAGCCCCAAACATCTTGTCGTACTTGTACAATGACAATAAAGGCATCTATCTATCTATCCACCCATCATATCTTATACTGACACACACAGATGGATTGACTGGGTTAGTTTATACCACTTTCTAATACTACTGTATTAGTGTATGATTTAATATTATTTGATATTTTAACTGTGAGGACTGCACAACAGTTCAGTTGTTAGCATTGTTGCCTCACAGCAAGAAGGTCCTGGGTTCAATCCTGGGTCGGCTATAGGGCCTTTCTGTGTGGATTTAGTGTGCACACCCGCTGTTTGCATGGGTTTTCTCCGGGTGCCCTGGTTTCCTCCCACAGTCCAAAAGCATGCAGTTTAGGTTGACTGGTGACTCTAAATTGGCCCCATAAAGTCAGCGTGTTTGTGTGTGCTCTGCGGCGCGTGGCGACTGCCCAAGATTGGTCCCTGCCTCACGTCTGAAGTTCTGGGATGGGCTCCAGTCTTTGTGACCCCGATAGTGGTTTAAGCGGTTCCGATAATGAATGAAGGATTTTAATTTTGTTCTCATTAAATACTGCTGTATCATTTACACTGGCAATGTATTTTAATTCAAGACTAATTTCAAGGTCCATTCATTTTATAACGTGTTGTAAGTAAATCTTAGGTTGCAGATATATTGGAATTAAACCAGTCTATTCCACACAGTGAAACATACCGATTGTTCATGGAACTCTGCTATCACATCGGTACTCAGTATTGGCCGACACGCAAAGCTCGAGAATCGAGACTGAAAAAGTTGGATCGCCGCGTCAATCCAGAAAATAATGGATGGTTTGATGGACCGATCTAACATGACGCAAGTGGGAAACGTCAGCAGCTGTAGATAAGAGCGTCTGCTAAAAACAATGAATGCGAATACAGATATCAAAATCTGTATTGTTTACTTTGGCATTAACACGAGCGGTTTCACGCATTTTCAGAGAAAGCAAACACTTGCAAACGTTCGAAGCCTCCTCATTTGTCTGTGCGTGTTTGCGTCCGGTTCTGTGAGGGCCTTTAAATTAGAAGACGAACGTTGTCAGCGAACTTAGTTAAGCCACATCACGATCACTCTCGGCCTGCCTGTTCCAAATGCTACTGTCAATTCTCTGTGCTGACATCCACAGACAAATGAACAAATGCGATGTCCAAGCATCGCTACCATTTTATTCTGATTGCTTGATCCCTAACAGGAACTGTATATTGTGGTGCTGTATTAACGAGCTAAGTAGCGTGTGAAATGTCGGCGGATTCGCTTGGGTTGTTCATCAAATTGGCTTAAAAAACTGTGACACGGTCGCATTCGCACTCGTCAGTTTAAAAGTAATGTTACGTTCAACCTGAAAACCGTACCTTCCGGGGCTCCTGATTTTCCGAGAGCCTGGACTGCAACTTCTCCACTACCTCCAGCAACTCCACCGCCATGTTTACAGCTGCTATATAGTGCCCGGAAACCACGACGACTAAGTCCCAATGAAAAGAGACGGAGAGGGCTCGCTCCAAACCGTATATGGAGTGCTAGGAAGTACACTGAAGTGCGGTTTGGGTAAGTAACCAATAATTTCAATACTTCCTATTCCTTATATACACACGATATGCTACAGAGCTCCATATTAATAACAAATTGAATGAGAAATATCTCTACGCACTGCATTCAACGGACCTTCTTATTGGCAAAACTATTCTTCTTCGCTACACTGTTAACCTGGAAGTGCTCCCTACGTCTTCTCCTGCTCCCTACTCGCACTTCTCAAATAAGACCTCCTGCTCAGTTCTATTGTAAACACAGAGATACCGGAAATGCGTCACAAAATCGTCTTATCCATACATTCTATATCTTCCATGACTCTCACAATCAGATTAACTTTTAACTGTATATAATAAGGGAATTTAAAAAATAAGTCAAAACACCGAAAAGTCGGAATTACCTTTAATTTTAATTGGCTAAGATCTTATTAAATTTTATTTAAAAAATTACGTTTTGTATTAACAAAGGTTTATTCAACCATCACTATGTGCTTAGACCCCTAAAAATTGCATTGTCTTTGGAAACATCTAAGCACGTATACACATCTTAAAGAACTCCAATATGCATTTGCATGTAGACGTAAGGCATAATTTATTAATTAGTGGAAGGGAAGAAAGATGTGGCTGGACTCTTCTTGGACAGTTTGAGTCCTACACATGATCAGATTTGTTACAAATATACCTTTGTATCCACCCCAATTTCCTTTATCAAATAGAATGCTCCTTTTGGTATCTCATTAGATCATTTAGGGGTTTTTTGTTGAATAACATTTTGGTGCTTTCATTCACAAATGCATACAAATTGTGACTCTTTTCCCTGTCTTTCAAAGTTATTTCAATCTATAAAGTTCTTGTATGTTAAGTTTTTAGGTATAATTTTCTTTTTGAAACCTGGTCATTTCTTTGGAAACTCCTAGTATTAAGGACAATATAAAAGTTACTTACAGACCTGAATACTATTTTTAATCAATGTGACCCCAAAGCTAATTAGTAAATGTTTTGAACTCTGTGACACACTTTTACATCTTGTGTTGCAAAACATGACAACATGAAAATAAATAATTTTGCATACATTTTATGTTACACACCAGTAAACCACAAACATGTGGGTAGTACACCACATATAAATTAGTCTTTTATTCTTTAATACATTTAGAACAGGTTAGAAATACCATATATATGTTTAGATCACAACTGGGCATTGGTGAGAATCCTACAATGATTCTCATGCTTTCTCAATCAAAGATAGCCTATATGAGCCCAGCATATTGGCATGCCTGTAAAGACAGCATTGCCCGCCTGCTTTCCATTTCGGGTTTGAGGCCGTAGTGCCAGCTCAATATGGACTAGGTTCTGGGGAGAGGGTCAGCTGGCTGTATTAGGAGATGGAGGAAGGGGTGGGACTGGGGCCTTAGGAGTAATGTTACAAAGCTTTTGATACCTCTTCAAACTCCAAATCCAATAGTGCTCTGACAGACAGAGGACAGAAAGGTAGAATAAAACAGAAGCCGGAAACAACAGAAGGAAACTTTTTTATGAAGTGAAAGCAAGCTGAATGAACAAGTTGGAGATCATAGAGTGACAAACAAATCAGGAAGGCAAGGTAAAGGATTTTAAACCACTTCTTATTTTTGCATATCTGCTTGAGATAATTCTACTTGTTTATGTACATCACATGTAGACTGGGACACTGTCTGATAATATACAATACAGATTATGAATTTAAAATTAAAACTTTAGTTAGCATGCATATTATTGTATCACTACTGAGCCACCCATCAATTGCTATATTAAGGGCTATGTTTTGGGTTAAAAGCCTAAATATCTGTAGACCACAGTACTTTTAACAGGAAAATTTAGCATGCACCGAACCTCATAGAACTGCATCAGAATCAACTACTGGAAGGTTGTCTAAATTTAAATGAACGTAATCTGTATTCAAAACACTGAATGACATGTGTAGGAGATTTGCCCCACCTCGGGCTCTGTGAGTCCAGCATGCTTGTCAGTCTCTATAAATACCATAGAGAGATAGTCGGAGGAATGTTGGGGCTGCACACACAGGCACTAAGCACTGAGGGTCAGCATTCAGCCATGGCTGTCTACTGACGAACACAACAGCTGCCAAGAGTCACTGGACTGCCTTCAGCACTCACTTTTTATCTCACCTTAAATCACAATTATCTTATGTTTTAAATAATGTCACTCAATTCTAAACTTCATGAGTTCAGTTAAGTTGCTCTAGTAGTATTCTAGTAGTAGTACTACTATACTAGTAGTAGTATAGTAGTATTCCAATATGAGATCAGGGAAGCGTTTAGGTTGTTACGAGTCAATGTCTACACATTTAGTGTCCATTAAATTTAGTGGACAAAGTAACTAAATTCCACTATTACTAATATAACAGGTGATAGTGTGATAGTGCTGTCTTAGTTTGTCACACCTCTTACTGCAATTGTTTTTAATGTAATTTAATGAATGCAATAGCATTATGCAGACATACTGCTGTGTAGTTCTAGCAGATTTGACATTTTTAAACATATTTTTATCACCATTAGGCTTATGCATATGATCCTGAAAATACCTACAATCTTGTTGGTGTTAGCCTGTATCTAGTTTATACCAGTCCATAGAGACCAACTTAAATGTAATAAATGACATTTAAGATGCTTTCAAGCAGATTCCGTTTCCAAATCTGAATGTCAAACCAGCTTCAGCTGTTTTGAACTATTGTCAAGCTTTAACACCACAAAATCAGCACTTCCAACAAAATTAGCATCTTAAACCAGTTTATGATCTGTGTGTTTTACACTGTTTTGTCAGCAGGTACTCTATGTGTATAGGACCCTGTAAGTCCCTCACACAGTCCAGAGAAAGCAGCTGCTGTGGCGTTATGTGAGATGTCACCGACATCCTGAGGCCATAGTACCATGCTGTGACTAGTGGGATGTTGCAATATCCTGTACTGATTTGTTCTCACAGCATAATCAGTGATCATAAAAACTGCAAGTGGACACTTGGATCTGTCCAACTGAGTAATTTCTATAAGTAGTAATTACAGTTTCTGCCTGTTTGTTTCTTGACTATGTGATGATTATTAAACCCACACTTCAACACTCATTATTAATATAAATGTAATTTATAACATCACACTGCTCAGAAAGATTTTACAAGATATTCTAATCCTTACTTTGCTATGTAGTCAATGAGTGAAAGTTTGTGGGTTCATGAAAATAAGAAGAGATAGTACAACCAAAACATGTTAGTGTTGATTATGGCATTAAAAAGATTTCAGAAATATAATCTAATGTGTAGGCATCACACCATAAAGTGAACAGGATCCTACAGCATAACTGATATACTCATTTTAAAGTAAGCTTGAAAATGAGAAAGTATTAAAAATGTTGTGTTGACACCACATATTATAAGGACTATGTCACAATTATTCAAGTTGCAGAAGCAATACAATTTCAAAATGAATAGTTAAAAAATAAATGTGGGTGTAACATTTTCAGTTAAAGCTGAAAACAGTTAACGAGATTATGCTGTAATTCCTTGATTACTTTAGCCTCAGCGTGTTAATGTACAGATTTTTTTTTAAGGCATATACAGTAGGTGTTCTTGGAACAGATGGGTTTCCACAACATCTTGTGTATCCTTCCTTGAGAACAGCGAAAAATGTTGAAAAATGACAGATGAGAGGAATAACCTGGAGAGGAGGAGGTGTTAAAAACAGGGATTCACAGGGGACATCTAAAGGGGCATATGGTAATGAGAGGGTAATTTAAGCAGCAGCTCTTGCCATGCTCTACTGTGGCTTTAAAATATATTTAGAAGAGTGACTTGCTTGCACCTGTGTGATCATACTCCCAGTATGCCTGTTTGTGTGAGAGACTAAATGTACGTAAAAAGTATTTTTGTAATGTGCTCATGCTTTGTATGGACATGATCTATTTTATGTGACAATAAGTAGGTTTGACAAATCACTTTACACTTAATGAAAAGCATTTGCAAGATTAAAAATATATTGTACAGTTAGGTATTTTCAGAAGTGTCCCTGAATTTTATATTCAACTTTTATGCTCACCAGCAGTGAGTGGATTTTTTATTTGATGAAATCACACTTTAAATTGTATTCAAATCTTTTATTGTCTATAGGTCTGTCAGAGCATCACTTGACCATTTAAGATTATCAGCCTGTGATTCCTTGAATCACTGTTTGCCAAAAACAAATAAAGTGCATCAATAAAACGTGCCTAAGTGTCATCATGGCCCCCAAGAAAAAATCACCTCGTCCCAAAAAGATGACTCCGGAGCCAACGGAGGTGGAGAGTGGAGTGATGGTCCCTGAGGCAGGAGTAAAGAAACTGGAAATTCCTCTCAATGTTGAGCGACTGAATCGACTGAACGGGATTCCTTTACCTCCCCCAGTGATACGGCCAGGGGAGAGGGGCTTCGGCCTGGGTGGGGAGTTAACTCGACCCCTGCATGGCTCTGCTCTTCTGGAGGAGTTGAGTCGCATGAGGCAGGAGCGTTTCCTCACTGACCTGGAGCTGGCCTGCAAGACCAAGGCCTTTGATGTCCACAAACTGGTCATGTCGTCAGTTAGTCAGTATTTGCGTGAAATACTGGCCAAAGACCCAGGCCTCAAGCGTCTGGAGCTGCCAACTCTGTCACCCCTAGGTAAATAACAGTTTCATTACAACTTGCGATAAGATTTTGAAATAACCTGATGAACCAGTTCAACTTGAAATCATCATAATTACAGTTACGTCTGATTCTGCAGAATTTTCAAAGGAACCCCCAGGCGTATTACGTTCCACACCTATTGCGAAAAGGTGTACAGTAGTTTTACCCTTCAAAGAGGTTTTGGCTAGTCATTATCTTAACCTAACACTGCAAGTCAGTTTAACTTTGACCAGCTTAATCACTGTTTTGGAACCCTTCAAGCAATCTTTGGTGCCAAATTATTTTGCAGTGTACCTTAAGCAACTAGCACAACCAACAAGCCAATGACCATTAAAAACCTTTTTGCCACAAGGACGTAAAGTTCCTCAACCACTTCCTTTGCTTCTTTCACCAGGTCTAGCCAATGTGATCACCTTCGCTTATTTAGGACGTGTACACATGTCTCTATACACCATCGGCTGCACTGTGTCTGCAGCCAGCACACTGCAGATCCCCCACCTCTTGCAGATGTGCATGGATTTTCTGATGGCTGAGCTGAATGTGCACACTTGTGTGTACGTGTGGAACATCGGAGCTGCCTACGACCTCGGCCCAGTACGAGACGCTGCCCGTCGCTTTGTGCTGGAGAATTTCACTCAGTTTTCGGAGACACCCCAGTTCACCCAACTTACCCTGGAGCAAATGACTGCTTTTCTGCAAGACGACAACCTTACCTTGCCTTCAGAAGTTAATACTTTTCAGGTTGGACCATCTGTTCATATTGAACAGGCATACTTTTTTGTCAGCCCAGGTATACTTAGCAATACTGTCTTGTATGTAAATGAAAATGACTCATCCAACAGTGAAAGCAGAGGAGAGAGAGAGAGATCCACAAGAGGATTATGAGGAGGTCCTATTTAGGTCCATGACCCAAAAGCCAAACATGGAACTACATATAAATACATACTGTACACAGACACAGAATGAGTGTAAGGTGAAACAGAGGGAGGGAGAGTAGGGAGGCAATGCTAATTACAGAACAATCTATATTTATGAAGATCATTTTACAAGGAATCACTATCATTAACTTTGAGCATTTGAATTTCTCTGGAACCAGGTGGCCATGAAATGGTTGGACTTTGACCCCAAGAGGCAGGCTCATGCTTCTGAGCTGCTTTCCCACGTGCGCTTTGAAACCATTCCTGCAAGTGAGCTTGTCAGTGAGATCCAGCCTGTTGCTCGCATGATGCAGGACCCTCAGTGTCACCGCCTGCTGGTGGAGGCCATGAACTATCATTTGCTGCCTTACCAGCAGAACACGCTACAGTCCCGCCGCACCAAGGTCCGTGGAAGTCAGACCGTCCTCCTCACTATTGGGGGTCGCCCATCCCTTCCTGAGCGGGCCTTAAGTAGAGAAGTATGTCTAGCGTACATGTATTTTGAAGGTACATTGTGGTCATTTTGAGTGAACTAATTTCTCCCTCTCTGTAGGTGCTTTGGAGAGACCCTCGTGAGGGGGTTGCCGCATGGCGCCACCTTTCCCAATTGCCTGCGAAGAGTTTCAACCAGTGCGTTGCTGTGATGGATGGCTTCCTATATGTAGCAGGAGGAGAGGACCAGAATGATGCAAGAAACCAGGCTAAGCATGCTGTTAGCACACTCTGCAGGTAGATTCATTATGGAGACCTACATTTTATGACCAATTAGGCTAGTATAAGCAAATAGGTTTATCTCTTTGTGCCCCACTCCTCAGGTATGACCCTCGCTTCAACACCTGGCTCCACCTCTGCAGCATGCGTCAGCGTCGCACTCACTTCAGCCTGGCAGCCACTGGTGGGCGCCTGTATGCTATCGGTGGGCGTAACACTGATGGACTGTTGGCCACCACAGAGAGCTACCTGCCATCCTCCAACAGCTGGCAACTCCGTGCTCCCATGGAAATGCCACGCTGCTGTCATGCCAGTGCCGTCCTGCCCTCAGGAGATATCCTGGTGACCGGTGGCTACATTAACTGCGCCTACTCTCGCTCAGTAGCCTGCTATAGCATTGAGAGTGACAAGTGGAGCGAGCAGGCTCAAATGGAGACGCCACGTGGCTGGCACTGCTCCACAGCGCTGGGAGGGAAGGTGTACGTAGTGGGCGGTAGCCAGCTGGGCCCTGGTGGGGAACGTGTCGATGTGCTAACCACGGAGGTGTTCTCCCCAGAGAGTGGCCAGTGGAGCAGGGCTGCTTCTTTGCCCCTGGGAGTGAGTACTGGTGGTCTCTCCCCACTGGGCAGCCAGTTGTACCTCTTAGGAGGATGGAACGAGGCAGAAAAGCGCTACAAGGCAGCAGTCCAGCGCTACAACCCAGCCACTGACAGCTGGTCTGTGGGAGAAGACCTGCCTGAGCCCACGGTGGGCGTGTCCTGTTGCGCCCTGGCCCTGCCCCCGCGCCACGCCTCTCGTAGGCATCGCAACACACCAAGCCATGAGGAGCAAAGCATCATGATAGCATAGGAAGAAAAGAGAGAAAGATTAGAGGCTGGTTTGCAGAGAGGAGTACAGAGAAAGGGAGACATTGAGGAGAGGTGGATAGCTACTAGTCAGTGAAGGTTAGTAATGGAAAGAAAGTAGAGTAGACGTTGGGGCATAACTCCTTTACTGTGGAGAATTCACCATGTAGCAAGTTCTGAGAGGATTTTGGTGTTGCAATTTAGGGCCCACTTAATAACAATGTGAAAATGACTCGAGCTTCGGTACAGCCTGAGAGAATGAACGCACGCGCCTGTGCTAACTGCTGTTTCTCTGAATGTCAGAATGAGTGAGTTTGAGAAGCAGCAGTTCAACTCTTAGCGAAACATCACCTTGGCCGTTACTAAAATATAGCGTTTATTGAAACATCAGACCGCTTGTTTATTTATTAAAATGCATATTTATTGTGCACTATTTATTAAGAGCTATTTCTAATAGTTCAACAACTAAAACTTTTATATATTATATACAGTATGTGAAACCTAAAAGGCATATAGAGTAAATCAGTGGATGAAAAACTTACTCCTAAAAATGAAAATAAGCAGCGTAACTCCTAAGTTAGACAAAAACATCTACATGTACTTTAAATGGCAGTTTATATCCAATGTCGGATATTCCTCTTCTGCCTAAGTAAAAGCACAATAACAGGCCTTTGAGGCTTGTATGTATATATGCACACATGCATATGGTCACCTCCACTTACTTTGTTCCTTTGCACATGTGGAAACAAAGTCCTAAGAGAACCTTTGAACATCCTAGAGAGAGAATGTTGTTTGGAACAAGGATGAAATCCTGTACGAGGTTAATTGATTAAGTTTAGTGCTATGTTCCCTTCTAAAGTGTTAGGTTACCAGCTGAGGAGATGCATGTTGTAACTGCATATGGGCAAATGTGTGTGTTCTAAATGGAAGGTGGTGCAATAACTCTCTAGGATTTCACTGAATAAAGCCAATTTGATCAAACACACGGCTTGTGTTATTTTTCAGAAGCAATTCATGCTATGCTTTTCCTCTATATTGGTCCCTAATTCTATACTTTTCCACCATATACAGTGCCTTGAAAAAGTATGCATACCCCTTGAACTTTTACACATTTTGACACCTTACAACCACAAACTTGTGTTTTTTATTGAGATTTTCTGTGATAGACCAACACAAAATCAGCATCCCCACTGTGAAACATGCCACCACCATGTTTCACAGTGGGGATGGTGTGTTCAGAGTGATCAGCAGTGTTACTTTTCCGCCACACGTAGCGTTTTTCTTTTAGGCCCAAAAGTTCAACTTTGGTCTCGTCTGACCAGAGCACCTTCTTCCACGTTTGCTGTGTCCCCTACATGGCTCCTGGCAAACTGGGACTTTTTATGTCTTTCTGTCAACAATGGGTTTCTTCTTGCCACTGTTACATATAGGCCAGATTTGTGGAGCACACGACTTACAGTTGTCCTATGGACAGATTCTCCCACCTGAGCTGTGGATTTCTGTCAGTTTAGGTGGATGGCCATGTCTTGGTCGGTTTGCAGTTGTAGCATACTTTTTCCATTTTTGGATGATGGATTGAACAGTGCTCCTTGAGATGTTCAAAGCTTGGAATATTTTTTTTATAACCTAACCCTGCTTTAAACTTATCTACAACTTTACCCCTGACCTGGCTGGTGAGTTCCTTGGTCTTCATTATGCTGTTTGTTCACTAATGTTCTCTAACAAACCACTGAGGCCTTCACAGGTGTATTTATAATGAGACTAAATTACACACAGGTGACACACTATTATCTATTTAGGTGACTTCTGAAGGCAACTGATTGCACTGGATTTTATTTAGGGGTATCAGAGTACAGGGGGCTGAATACAAATGCATGCCACACTTTTCTATTTTCTAGGCGTTTTTATTTGCTTAAATTTTTTGAAAACCATGTATCATTTTCATACCACTTCACAATAATGTGCTACTTTGTGTCGGTCTATCACAGAAAATCTCAATAAAAAACATTTAAGTTTGTGGTTGTAAGGTGTCAAAATGTGTACAAGTTCAAGGGATATGAATAATTTTTCAAGGCATTGTATTTTCTGTAGTGTCAGACCACTTTAAATATGTGATCCAACGGATTCAGTAGACTTGATTCTTAGAGGCAAATGCCAAAGACAATGACCTGAAAGTGATACGTGGCAGTTTCATTTCACTGTTTTGGGGAAACTACTTACATCAGTGTGCTAACCGGAAAAAAGAGTTTGCAACACATTACTTTTCAAGACGTACATTACAACTTGACTGCTATAACGAAATGTTGTCAAGTTGTCAATACGGATATTATAAAGTACTTGAAAGCAGGGCTGGACACTTAACAGGAAACTGAGATCAACCTTCACAGCATCTGATCAGCATAAACTTGCCGATTAAGGTTATTTTGATTAATAAATTTCTGTTAAACTCTTTCCCGTGTTCACATACTGTCCCATTAAAAGCCTAGCATGTGTGTTATGTAACATCCACTGCCACTACATTTGTGTTTTTCAGTAGTTTTAAACTCACAAACCTAATATAAGCACTTTCATTAGGAAATATCCCTACTTTAATAGTGGGCAGTAATGAATACATTACATGTCCCCAAAACATTTATTCATTGTAAGTAACATAAAAAGTTCAATTAATCAGAATATTGATTTGAGGTCTAATCACCCAGCCCTACTTGTAATAACATGTATAGGTAAAGAATTACTCAAGCACTAGAAAACTACATGCAGCATTCCAGAACCACCGGTCATACCTTGCTATTATATAATGCATATACATGCAAAACATTGCTACTCCTCAGACAATCATCTTGGAGATAAAGGTCATCTATTTGCAGACACTACTTCTTGATAAAACCAAGAAACTTAAGTTTATTTTGACTAGCTAGCTATTCAAAAACTGCACTTTTAAAGCAGCTTAACACTATGCAAAAAAATTACATTTACCGCATGTAGCAGACATCCTTATCCAGAGCAACTTCCATTTTCCTAATTTCAGGGACAGTCTCACTGGAGGAACTTAAGGTTAAGGGTCTTGTTCTGTGAGCCAAAAATGGTAGTGCTGGAGGTAGGAGTCAAAACCCATGACCGCTTGGTCCAATGGCAAGTGTCCTAACCACTAGACCAGCGTTTCCCAATCTCGGTCCTCGCGCCCCACCGCTCTGCACAGATTCGACTTTCCCGACCAACAGCACAGCTGATGCTACTAATCAGCTAATTAGCAACGTAGGACCAGCGCGCAACAGTGCAGGAAATAGGGAAAATGTGCAGAGCGGTGGGGCGCGAGGACCGGGATTGGGAAACGCTGCACTAGACCACTACACCATTTACAAAAACTTGTATTTTGCAGCCTCATTTCATAACGAACAAAAGTTATAATTTCTGTTTAACAAAACCATGGCCAAAGAGGTCCATACTAATTAATAAACTAGTCTACAATCAAGCTCAATTCTTCCCAAAAATGACAGTACAGAACTTGGGCTTTTGATTTTGTTTTTATTTGGAAAACAATAAAGGTGGTCCTCTACTTCCCAGGGAGGATGATTCCATCATACTAAAAAACAAAAACATAAGTTAGTAAACACTGAAAATTCTTAAACACGGAATTTAGAATTGGCTGCTTTAAACAGCTGTAAAATTCAACACATACTCTTGAAGGAAAACATTATAAATTAGAGTGATCTCTTCATACGAGGAGGGGAGAAAAAAACAAAACAAAAACACTTGAAACATACTTTCTGCTGGAACCAGCGCATGGCTTCCTCCTTACGGATGCGATGCTTGAAGCCAATGCGGCCTCTCTTCCTCTTTTTGTCAGCAATGCTGAAACCTGGTCTGCCCAGAACCTGCAATCATAAAGACAGGATAAGCCATTAAAAAGCCACACAGAAAAATTACCCATAAATACAAGTAGTTTATGGTGAAAAGTATAGTCACAAATTAAGCAAAGTATGTGTTGAGCTGGTAACAGTTCAGTTACTGGGTGTACTCACCACGTAGAAGTCCAAGCCGTAGATGCCAATGCTGGGATCGTACTTGATGCCAAGATCAATGTGCTCCTGGATACCAAAGCCAAAGTTTCCGGTGTCAGAGAAGTTGTTTTTACGCAGCTCGTACTCACGCACCTGAACACATAGCAAAAAACAAATCAGCATACCTGGCAACACCACAATTTAAGACAAAAAAAAAAAATAGCACTGCAAATAATTAAAATGAACTAGTTATCAAAAAAATACTAGGTAAATAAGTACATTTTAAATCCAGTTTAATTCCTTCAGGAATAAGACAATCCTTGATCACACAAGGTATAAAAGAATGTTCACATGCCACATTCTAAACCGTTATTTTAACCATTTCAAATATGATCCTATTCTCCATAGACAGCAACGCTGCCTTTACTGCAAATAAATGAACGTGCCTTAAAGATGCAAATGGCCACGCAGCACAGGGTTAAAAGGGTTTTGCATTTCCCCAAAGCTTAAGCATTACTGGCATATCACTTAAAGCAAACCACAATTCCTGAATTTCCTTTTAATTACTGAATAATAGGTTATGGCCAAACTTCAGACACAAAGCTCTACAGTCCTACAACACACTCAGTTACTGTTCTAGCCTATTTAGGGGTAGTTGGTGGTGTAACGGTAGGGTGTTCGCCCCGTGATCAGAAGGTTGAAGGTTCAAATCCACTCATGAGCAAGATACCATCCCCAAGCACTGCTCCCCGGGTGCTTGTTGGCTGCCCACTGCTCCTTCACGGATGGGTTAAATGCAGAGGTCACATTTCATTGTGGAGCACAGTGTGCTGTGCTTACAATGACATTCACTTTCATTAGTGTCAGGTAAACATGCAGCATGCAAAATTATAAAGATTGCTTTGTTGTTTCGCAGAAAAATCTAAATTCCCTCCCCCCCTCAAAAAGGGCAAACACTGAGAGACTCAATTTGCCAATTCATCAGACCAGTACTCAAGACACATCAGGAAGCATGTGTATAATTGAAAAGAAATCTCGCCTTTAGTCCTTTCTCCAGGATCTCCTCAGCCTTGGCACCACGGACGGTGCAGTGGACTGCAATCTTTTCATTCCTACGAATGCCAAAAGATCGCACAGTGTAGCGGGCTGTAATAAAAGAGCAAGACAGTGAGCACAACTATGATGACCACTTCAAATGTTGAACAGGTTAAAACATAGGAGATACAAAATCAACATTTAGGGCTGCACAATACTAAGAAAAGTACCATTTGAGACCAATCAAAGAGCCAAAATATCTATTTGAAGGAAATATTCTAGAATGGGATAACTGGAGTAGGAACATCTTAATAGGACAAAGAAGTTAAAATAACTCAAAAAACATTCACTTTATGGACATTTTTCAAGAAAACTGCTGCAGCTGACATCTCAAAATTTGTCATGGAAAATAAGAAACTGGTCTAGTACCTTGTTATATCACGATGCCAAAAGAGTCAACTGGAATGACCGTGACATAGCAGAGACTAAAATCCTTTGCTTTAAACCATGACATTTGAGGTTCAAAACCCAGAAACGCTTAAAACCAAAACTAGGCTTCTGAATAAGACCATTTATCTCAGACCGGACCACGCAGACAGTTGTCAGTTCTAAAAATGGGTTTACCTGGCCTTACTTGACACTGGAAATCTTGCAAGCATCAGCAATGCGGTGTAGCCATATAAACTTTCCAAAAAGACCATCACAGCACAAAACTTTACCTTTGGAGAAGACAGGAGTCTGTCCTGTGAGCTGCTCCAGGACCTTGGCAGCACGGGTCAGTCTGTCACCGCTCTCACCCACGCAGATGTTCAGGCACAGTTTGCGGATTCGCAGCTCCCTCATGGGGTTCTCCTTCTTTTCACCCTGGTCCTGAAACAGAAAGAGACTATCAACACCTGAAGAGTTCACAGAATTCAATAGCAGCCATTTCTTGCCAAGCCACTTAAGTTCAGCTACGCGCCTCACCGCGGCCAGCATGCTAACCTCCTATAACGTTATTTTGGTTTAACAGAGAAGGCATTCATCTCGCTCATCATAACTTATTTCTATAAACATCAAGTGTCATCTATATGTGATCAGAGTAGTTTCTAAAACGCGGGGCTATCAGGAGGAGTTAACACGTTTTAATGGGGAACATGCCCGGACATAACCACCATTTCATTCACATTAGTGCAGGGAGACTCTCCAACTGGTAAAAAGATTCGCTTCAAGTGTTATAATTAATACTGAGGGGAAAGGCACTTAATTCAACAGTAACACTCGGACAATGTCTCGATAAAGTAAGCCAAATCGCAATCAGCTCCGGGCCGTTCTTTCCCGTGCCTTCAGAAACAGTCTCGGTAGCTATCAACAAATAGCCAGTATATACATATATGATTGAAATATATCCTCATCCGTATAGGACATGGACAGTCTTACTGACAACACACTAGATTTTCCCAAAGTGTGACATGATTACGACGATGTTTTAAGATTTCGTGCATACTCATTTATCGCCTCTCTTTGGCTCGTACTCACCGCCATGTTGGAGCACTAGAAGAGGGTTATACGCTTCCGGCGCAAGTTATTTATAGTGCGTGTTCAGCTCAAACACAGTCGGAGAGAAATCGCTACTCGTCTATGGTTCCGCCTCCTGTCTCATTAACAGGAATAAGTGCTGCTCCATTGCAAACATTTCGGAATCGACTCCAATTCTAATTCCAATCAAAGGATTCGATTCTTAAGTAAACAGGTCATGTAAACACACATAAATTAATTTTTACTGTCTTCATAAAGTCCCTAAAAAGACAGGTTTTCATTTGATCAGTTTAATTAACCGTGTCAACGAATTATTGATTTAATAATTAATACATAATAATGCATTTTATTTTTACTTTCAAGGCACCCACGCCGTACAAAACAATAAAACCAAATACATAACAACATAAGAACGATTTTAAATGCATAAAAAAGTCTTTGACCAGAGTGTGGGAAACCTGGTGCACTTTTCCTAAATGTGTTATATAAAGTCAGACCCACTACTAAGAACTGAGAAATTAAACCTTAACATATGTTCTTTACAATGTCTTTTTTTTGCTGAATTAGTGAATGTGTGCAAACATTTTCACAGTATATTCATATACATATATTCACATTCATATACTATGCAGACTCTTAGTTTAAAAGAGAGGTGTGACATCCATTGAAATGTAGAATAAAAATAGAAGAATCCAATAATTTGAACAATTGTGAATTTGCACTGTCAACTAATAGACCTTCTGGATCTCAGTGGTAGGGCCACTGAATGAAAAGGCAAAACAATCCATTATTGCTGTTGTTTCTCGACACAATATTTTTTTATAACACGGCAATTTACAATGAGCCAAAACAACCATAAGAAATAGATGTTAACAAGATTATTAACAAAGAATGCTGCCTTGCAAAATGCTTCAACATTCAATATTCACAGAGGATATGCACCGTGTTTGATATTCCAAGATTTTTTTGTGTTTTGGCTAATTTGACCTGAAATTATATATTTTATTATTATTATTATTATTATTATTATTATTATTATTATTATTATTATTATTGTTGTTGTTGTTGTTATGTTCTTGTTGTTGTTATGTTCAACAAAAACTTAAGACATTTTTGTTCCATGCAGCTTATTTTATCTTGGATCATCCTTTAAGATATGAGACAGTGTATGTGATTTTTAACAAGCTAGTTAACTAAGAATGCGGCCTGCGAGGTTCCATAATGCATATAGATCAAAAAATTAGAATATTGTGAAAAAGTTTAATATTTTTTGTCACTCATTTCAGAAAGTGAAACTCATATTATATAGATTCATTACACATAGAGTGAAATATTTCAAGCCTTTATTTCTTGTAATTTTGATGATCATGGCTTACAGATAATGAAAACCAAAAATTCAGTCTCAGAAAATTAGAATATTACATAAGATCAATAAAAAAGGATATTTTAAACAGAAATGTCAGGTTTCTGAAATGTATGTTCATTTCTATGCACTCAATACTTGGTTGAGCCTCCTTTTGCATGAATTACTGCATCAATGCGGCGTGGCATGCAGGCCTGTGGCACTGCTGAGGTGTAATGGAAGCCCAGGTTTTCTCTTGACAATACCCCATAGATTCTCTATGGGGTTGAGGTCAGGCAAGTTTGCTGGCCAATCAAGCACAGTAACACCATGGTCATTGAACCAGCTTTTGGTACCTTTGGCAGGTCCACTCAACTTTCTATGAATATGCTTGGATATAGCACTCTGTGAACAACCAGCTTCTTTAGCAATGACCTTTTGTGGCTTGTCCTCCGTGTGGAGGGTGTCAGTGTCTTCTGGACATCTGTCAAGTCAGCAGTCCTCCCCATGATTGTATAGCCTACTGACCCAGACTGAGAGACCAATTAAATGCTCGGGAAACCTTTGCAGGTGTTTTGAGTTAATTAGCTGATTAGAGTGTGACACCACAATCTTCCCATTTTATCACTAATGATAGTGGATTATCCAGACTGATTTTTATATCTTTATATTGCAAATTTCAATAGTTCAAATACAAAAAGAATACAGACAAATATTTAGCTATAGCAACATAATCTGCCTTTGAGATGTATTGTACTTTACACAAAAAGTGCACATCCTATAACAAATCCTATAGCTGCAATTAAAACCATACAAGCCATAGATGAAAAAGCTTCACTGTAGTGTATCTGAGGGGTGTTTATGATTTGCTCAGGCTGTAGTTGATCAGCAGGAGTATGGCAAAGGGCTGGAGCAGGGCTTGACACCTTTAAAAGTGGAAGCCCAGACTCCCTCTGCTCCTTCAGAGCGTTGCTCAGAAACTGGAGAGAGTGCTTGGGAAAGGCAGATGGGGAGAACAGATTGTACTGTGGAACAAAGAAATGTGGAAGTGAGGCGGTTTTTGCAGCACATTCAAAGTGCCCCAGAAGATTCATGAAGCACTGAGACAGCTGGCCACGAGTCCACAGTGAGTCTTGGGTTCTGACAGATAGGTTGTGGAAGAAGACTGTTTTTCCATGGTAGGAGCAGAGATGATCAAGTTCCCTGGGAAATCTAAGCTTCAGTCCCTCAAACAGACACTTAAGGAGTCGTAAACACAATTTTCTAATAAAAGAAATAATTGAGAAAATTATTACAAATTCAAGCTCAAGGAAAAGGAGATGAATTATACCATTGTTAGTTGTTTGTTCTTACCGGCAGCATTCGTTTTTTTTACTCTCACAGCACGTCTTCTTGTTGCCATGGAACCTGATCATCTCTTTTTCAATATGAGAAAATGATATTCTCCAGCTTTCTGCAATAAATGATCACACTCACAGATCACAGCTCTGCAGTGGTTGTATATTTCTGTAATTAAGTATTTCTTACAATCTTAAAATTCACTAACCTTTTTCAACACTATTGAGTTTTTGCTTTTTTGGTCTTTTTGGGACAAAATAAACAGGTTGGCTAACAAACTTGCGTCGAGCCATCTTTCCAAGCCACTCATCTATGACAGGGCCAGGCCGTGCAGCTGGTGGCCAGCCTTGTAACACCTCCAGTGTTGGTACAATGTCCACAGACAGTGTTTCTTCTTCAGCGTCTTTTTCCATGAAAACCAGGGTCACAGCAGGTGAATTTACTCGCTTTGCACAGACTTTCCAGCCTCCTCCCAGCACTAAAGAATAAAAAAGAAGAGCAGCGACATGTTATGTGAGAAAGGGAATGCGTGTTTTAATGCGTGCTTGTAAACCTACACTCCAATATCTCACCATATGGTACCCTAATGTGGTCTCTACATTTCATCCACCCAAGAAGGACATAATTTAGATCATTATTCAGCACTGTGAGAGTTTTGGACTTTACCTGTCCAGAATCGGTGGATGTCCGAAAACAACAACTTCCTAAAATTAAGGTTACCACTTGCTGTGTTCATATGAAAGGATGGCTGATGCATATAAAGTTCTCCAAACTGCTGTGGATTTTTTCAAAATAATCATGTAAGTGCATGTGTGTGGTGCTGAATTAATATTGCTACCTCTACTTTTGCGAATCAGATGTGAACATGGAAAATGAATCAATATACTGTAAATGATCCCAAAAACATACACTTTATATTTAAGGCCTTTAGCATTTATATTTCTTAAAGGGACAGGCTCCCTAGAGCTCCTCTGAGTTAGGGACCATTGTGCAAAAACATAATTATTGTTACTTAATTTATTATAATTAAATTATAAATTATTAACCTTTATAATCCTTAACAAACTTTTTCACCAAACGGTGCATCTCCGAAATTACTTTGGAAGCTGAGATTGTGCGCTCGTCTTCCAAAAGAAATGATCGTATTTCAGCACGTGTCGGCCTATTGAAGGACAGCGTGTAGAAAAGTCCTTTATATTCCTCCAGTTCTGTCCAAACAATTCGTGTGGATGGTGTTTTAAGTTTCAACATGATGTCAAACTCATTCGGTTTGTGGATCTGCAAAAAAATCAACAAAACTTTTCTTTAATTTTGGCTTGATTCAATATTTGTTGAAAGTAAAGGTCTTTTGATAATAAAAAATAACAGTTTTCAAGGGAAAAATGGTTTATTGGTGTAAGTCTTGGGCATAGTGGGCCAATTTCTTAGTCGAGGATTAAGCCTAGGCCTAGACTAGCTTTGAGTTTGAATGTTAAATCTCCATTAGCAATAGTTAATTTAGTCTAAGACTAGGCTCAATCCAGAGCAAGAAACCACCCCATTATGTATATAAGGATTACTCTTAATCACTGTCTTAATCTCTGAAATGAATGTCCTCCTCCCAAAATGTTTGATCATGTCAAATTTTTCATTTTTCCCCTAAACACAATGGATGTTTACCTTGACTAACTCATAGTAGCTTCCACTAGTGAATACAGCTACATCTCTGAAGAAAGGTTGCTCCTCATTGCTCTTCAGGAACATCTGTAAATCTTGCACGAAACTATTGACCAGTTTGACTGCAGCCTGCCGGTCAACTTGCCGCCAACATAGATCTCTGCCTCGCTGCCTAATCCAGCGATCAAGATCGGCAGAAATGGAGAAAGCCTTCATCTCTTCTGCTTCAGCACCTTAAAAACATCATGACTGACTCAGAGCTTAGAGAAATTATACAATAGACCTGTGATTATACTTTTGTCTAAGCATTCAAGAGAAAGTTTATGTTAACATACCTATGCAGGCTTGTTGGTTCTTCTGAACAGCTCGAGGCAAAGGCAAGTTCTTTCCTGGGCTTTCAGGCATGTGATTCAATGTAGGTGAATTTTCTTCAGTATCAGGTGTGGTTACCATGTTATCAGATTTCAGCTTGGACTTTTTACTCATCTTAAATTGTCAGTAGATTATGAATGCTCTATGATAATTCAAATATGTAAATTAGCTGGATTTATACTTCATAATAACATTTTGTAAACTGTGCGGTACATTAACTCTAACTCCTATACTATATACGTTCACAACATCCTCTTACAGTCTTCTCTGTGTATTACTAAAAGCAAGTAATGTTAACACACACTCTTCATTTTAAAAATTGCAGTCAGTATCAATTAATAATGGTGTTCCCCACCCTGCTTCATGACATAGCCTTTGGACTTTCAATAATCTGACAACAAAGCTGCTTAGACTAGATCACACAAAACAAGACATCCTCATACATCACACATACTAAAAAGATGCTGTCCATTCAGTTCTTATAAACTTTAAGGGCTATTTCCTTGAATGTCAGTTTTTTTTTAATTATATTACCTAAATGACATTTCTATCTACCAGTGCTTGAATTTAAAAATACTTTAGCAAAAACATCTTTCATACATTTATTTAAACAGTTCTTACCCTAAACGTCCTCACACAGCTTCCTGATACAATGCTCTTTGTCTTTTACTTGAAGTGGACGCAAACAACCTCAGCATCTAAAGAGTTTCACTTGTCTTTTATAATGCAATATGCTCCACCCCACTACGGAAACAGCCTTTGCACTTTCGATACTCTGAAAACGAAGCTGGAACACATGGAACAAATGATGTCCTTGAAGATAGCACATTGTGCAACCTCTGTACTGTACTCATTTCTTGTGTAGTTATTATTATTCCTTACAAGTTCATAGGAATTGAGAATTGGATACAAACACATCCTGGGGAATAGCTAAAAGCTGAAAGCCTTGGGGAACTAACAACCATCTATACACACACGCTTACAGTAACCTCCTTAGTCTTTTATGTATATATAAAAATATATATAAAATATCTCTAACACATTCTGTTTTTTACAATGCACACAGATTACTGGAATCCCGGGCACCATTGCGCAATATAACTGATGAATCATGAACAGGACTGGTTGCACAATGGAAAAATAGTGAACTGCCACAAGAAGTTCTCAGCCATGATTTTACTCGGATTACTCACCTTATCTGCTCCCGGTTAGGGGGACACTTAATTTCAGAGGCTCATTTTTGCGGCTTCAGATTTGTTACACTTTCTATTGGGTTTAAATCAAAACACCTTAAAATAATCTACTCTGATAAACATTTGTCATCTTTAAATCAGTGCTCCGCCCTTCAGAGGTTTAAAGGCACACCTATATTGTCTTGAAAATTTAAGTACACGCTTGGTAACTATAGCTCTCACTTTCACTTTCATATTTACTTACAAATTTTTTCAAGGGATTATAAGAATTGGAAGATAATGTTACCTAAAACTTCTGAATGATATTAAGTGCATATGATATACTTTTCTATGATAAACTGTTTTGTACATAAATCTGCCTTAAGTGATGCAAACGTATGTATTATATATACCTTTACTTCTAGTAAATTCAGGCTGTCTGTCTGTCATGAAATTAAAGGAAATGTGTTTATTGAAAGTGAAACTGCAATGTTTCAGACACAATCATCAATATGGCATAAGCAGAAACATTAATGGTATCATTTGAAATGAATGCTTGTTTATTATGGTTTTTTTTCCAAGACGCTCAGAGAAGGAAATGACCTCCTTCTTTCCTGCGAAAGCTTTTGCGATGGGTGTTTATTAGCATTAACCAGTCCTTAAGAAGTGAGTTCAGGTTTTGAGAAATGGCAGGGTGTAATGCCCGGAGCCCGTCATGGTGTGGCATGGTTCATTTGCTTTTAGCAGCCTTCTGAGCAGATTTTGTCACCTTGCCACCAGAGGAGGCTTTCTTCTCAACAGCCTTGATAACACCAACGGCAACCGTCTGCCTCATGTCACGTACAGCAAAACGACCTGAAACCATGCAGTAAAATGGCAGTTAAAGACTTTGGCTGAGAGTAAATAATAACAAAGTTGCTTTAACTCCTAACTGCAGACTTACCCAGAGGTGGATACTGAGAGAAGCTCTCTACACACATGGGCTTGCCAGGCACCATAAGGATGATGGCAGCATCTCCAGACTTCAGGCTCTTGGGATTGTCCTCAAGCTTCTTGCCAGAACGGCGATCAATCTTCTCCTTCAGTTCAGAAAACTTGCAGGCAATGTGAGCAGTGTGGCAATCCAGCACTGGGGCATAACCCTGAGAGATCTGACCAGGGTGGTTCAGGATGATGACCTGAAAACAGAAAATGTTGCTATTTATGCAATCATATTAATAATAGTTTTGTTTCTAATGAATGTGTTTATGTAAATAAATGAAAGTGTGAAACTATTATTTATTTTTTTATTTTATAATATGACTTCTAACCTGAGCTGTGAAATTACCAGCCTCCTGAGGGGGGTCGTTCTTGCTGTCTCCAGTAACATTACCACGACGGATTTCCTTCACTGACACGTTCTTTATGTTGAAGCCAACGTTATCACCAGGCACAGCCTCAGCAAGAGACTCGTGATGCATCTCAACAGACTTGACCTCAGTGGTCACGTTGACAGGTGCAAAGGTCACAACCATGCCAGCCTTTAGAATTCCAGTCTCCACGCGTCCCACGGGCACAGTTCCAATACCTGGAAGAGAAACCATAAAACAAATGTTTTTACAATTGCCTTGAGCACCTAAGAACCCTGGGTTGTACGGCAAGTTCTAAAAAGAAAGGAACCTGTAAGATTATGTTTTTACCTCCAATCTTGTAGACATCCTGAAGGGGCAGACGGAGAGGCTTGTCAGTGGGGCGGGAGGGGGGCAGGATAGAGTCCAGGGCCTCCAAGAGTGTTGTACCATTGGCAGCACCTTCTTTACGCTCTATTTTCCATCCCTTGAACCAGCTCATCTTGGAACATAAGCAAACATAAAGTTTCAATTAAAAATTTGTGCTTCTCTTTTACTGAATACCAACTGAGCTTTAAAGTGATTAGCTGCATACATCTTGAAAAAGATTTGACCCTTACGTTTGTGCTGGGCTCCAGCATGTTGTCTCCATGCCATCCAGAGATGGGGACAAAAGCAACAGTGGCAGGGTTGTAGCCGATCTTCTTGATGTATGCGCTGACTTCCTTGGTGATTTCCTCAAAACGTTTCTGGCTGTAAGGGGGCTCGGTGGAGTCCATCTTGTTGACTCCAACGATAAGCTGCTTCACTCCCAGGGTGAAAGCCAAGAGGGCGTGCTCACGGGTCTGGCCGTTCTTGGAGATACCGGCCTCAAACTCACCCACACCAGCAGCAACAATAAGCACAGCACAATCAGCCTGTTTAAAAATGAAAGCAATGAATACAAGAAATGCATGTTGCTATAAAGGAATCCAAAGCTGGAAAAGAGATATTTTTTTCATGTTAGAGAGCTTACAGTTAACAAAATACATACCTGTGAGGTGCCAGTGATCATGTTCTTGATGAAGTCTCTGTGGCCAGGGGCATCAATGATGGTGATGTAGTACTTGCTGGTCTCAAACTTCCAGAGAGAGATATCAATGGTGATACCACGCTCACGCTCAGCCTTCAGTTTGTCCAACACCCAGGCGTACTTGAAAGAGCCCTTTCCCATCTTGTAAAGAAAAACATATTTTCAGTGATTACATTTACAGCTTTTCAGATACTCTTGTCCAGAGCAAATTTCATTGTCTAATTACAGGGACTTGGCCCCTTAAGCATTTGCTCAATTGTGTTACTGATGTAGTAGGTAGGATCCATGACATTTTGGTCCATAGGTGAATAAAGTACCATTATTTGTGTGAGAAAAGTTTTGGTAGCCTGGTTTAGAAGTCTTGATGATCAGAGCAGTTTCTATCCTCAAATTGCCAATAAATTGCCAATAATACTTTTCACTATACTTTTATCTGGATTCCACACTGACCATCACACAACAGATTGCACACTGTACTTTAAATAGTCATGGATACATTATAGCATGTGCACATTGTATGGGCATTTTAAATAATTGTAATGTTTTTGTGGGGTTATATTGTGTTTGATAAATGTAAGGGATTTCCCTTAGTTTAATCCATTTGCTTACATTTAAAAAATGCTGTCTTGGGACAAACAAGACTACGTTTAGTAAATGTTTTACTTTTGTAACTATGTGTATCAATCAAGAATCTTGATTCTTAAATCTTGACCAGGTCACCACTCATATATGTAGCAATAGTCATGATAAAACTTAAGAACGCATTTTTGGCAAATACTATCGTTATAGCCGTAAAATAAACGCTATATTTAACGCATCGACCCGGCTGAGAGTTTGAGACTTTTCAGTACGTGCAACCGAACAGCGGGGGTCGCTACAAGACTTCACCTGACTTTAGCAGAAGGCGCTAGAGAGGCACATCCCCCAAAAAGACATGCGGCATGCTTTTCACATGAACCCACAGTTTATTAATAGCGCCAGAGACAGTGATTTCCACCATCATACCTCAGCGGCCTCTTTCTCGAACTTCTCAATGGTTCTCTTGTCGATGCCTCCGCATTTGTAGATGAGATGGCCGGTGGTGGTAGACTTGCCGGAATCGACGTGGCCAATAACCACGATGTTGATGTGGATTTTTTCCTTACCCATATTGGCGATTTACTGTAGAGAAAAATGTCATTGTTTCTGTATTACTTACTGAGCAAACTGAGATAAACATGTCGGTAACCAAATCGGTAAGCGTTTTTAAAAGGTAACGAAAAGATTCGGCACCATCTTTACAAATAAAAACGCAATCTGTACCATTTCTGTTTTTATTAGCGGTCGTAAAGTTTCTAAATCGTAATATTAGTAAGTGTAAAATCCAATAATTGATCCGATAACATCAGTGGCTTTCAATCAGTTGTTTCTAGTCAATCGAACCAAGTTTTATACTGTTATAGTGCAGTGTAAATATTTAATGATAAGCAATTACTTCTTAATTTAAAATGCTAATGATCAAATTAATTACGCTAATTCCGCCTGCCTCATACACATAAATTCAGTGTTAGAATATTAATTTGGTTTACTTTTGACAGCACTGTACTATTTCAGACAGTCTGTCTCTCCCCACTCCTATCGATTCACATCCTCCATGTTAAGACGCCGGAGCCGCACACCGGCCATGTTGTTTCAACACTGCCAGTAACTTCACTGTTCGTTAGAGGCAAGGGCCAACAGTGTATACACTATCGTACTAAATAGTACGCTTACATAGCAAGCCACTGTCTGTTATACATACTTGAATTCGGTATTACGCGATTTCGAACGAAGCCGTATTCTCAATGACAAGAGGTCGGCACCGCGATCACTACTTTAGATATAACAAAGCAGGGGCTTTTTAATGTTAAACTCACCCTGCTTGCGTCATATTTTTCAGCTTACAAGGTGAAAACCTATTTTAATGTTGTAAGTATGAGCCATAAGAGTTGGAGATAATAGTTTTAGATAGGCCCATCTTTAAAAACTTACCACACAGCACAGCTCCAAGACCAGCAAGCTGGAGAAAAAGGAACGACTCCTACTAAGCATCCATATTTATACTGGACTGGTTACAAGGGGTGGGAAATATCAGGACAGCAGGACTGCGATACCCCTGGTAAAAGGGGCACCATTGGTGGTTACTTTACAGACTGGTGTAGTGTGATTGGATAGACAAACCACTAGAATGTGCCAAAGGGCAAGTGGCCTGGAACAGAGACATGTGCTGCAGCAGCTGCATGGGGAGGGGGTGAAATCAAGTTACTCAGGTTGAACAAAAATCAAGACAGGGAACTGCAATTTTTAATATCTTTATTAGTTACTCGGCAGCTTCCTTTCAATTTTACTGTGGCAACATGTGCAGTTCTAAACCATTCAACTCAAATTAACAACTGAAAGAGGCACTAGTCAATCAAAGCCACAACAGTTATCCATAGTGGATTCCTTTCCTGCGAAAACTTTTCCGATGAGTTTTAATCAGCATTAGCCAGTCCTTGAGTAGAGTGCCCAGGTTTAGAGAGATTCCAGGAGGCAGGGCACAAGTCCCCACAACCTCTGGAACTGCTGGAATGAGAATTCACTTGGTCTTGGCTGCCTTCTGTGCAGACTTTGTGACCTTGCCAGCACCAGCTGCTTTCTTCTCAACACTCTTGATGACTCCGACGGCAACGGTCTGTCTCATGTCACGCACAGCAAAACGACCTATAGCGAGACAAGACATCAGCCATGAAGTAAAATATTACACATGTTAAATCAATAAACCATCTGCTAAGCAACAAGTATTCAAAAATACTCACCAAGAGGAGGGTAGGTAGAGAAACTCTCCACACACATGGGCTTGCCAGGGATCATTTCAACAATGGCAGCATCTCCAGACTTCAGGCTCTTGGGGTTGTCCTCAAGCTTCTTGCCAGAACGGCGGTCAATCTTCTCCTTGAGCTCAGCAAACTTGCAGGCGATGTGAGCAGTGTGGCAATCCAGCACTGGGGCATAACCCTGAGAGATCTGACCAGGGTGGTTCAGGATGATGACCTACACAACACATCAAAATAGGTTAGTTTCAAGTCACATCTTGCTACTCAGGTAATTTGGATAACAGTGTACACTTTAAAGATGCCTGACCTGAGCATTAAAGCTGCCAGCCTCCATTGGTGGGTCGTTCTTACTGTCACCAGCTACGTTACCACGACGGATGTCCTTCACAGACACGTTCTTCACGTTGAAACCAACATTGTCACCAGGTGTGGCCTCAGGAAGGGACTCGTGGTGCATCTCAACAGACTTGACCTCAGTTGTCACGTTGACAGGGGCAAAGGTCACAACCATGCCAGGCTTGAGGACACCAGTCTCAACACGGCCCACAGGGACAGTTCCAATACCTAAAATAAAATTAGAACGAAATTAGCCAGGAACAACTGCAGAAGGTGAAAGTAACGTGCCATCACCTAACCCTGCATACCTCCAATTTTGTAGACATCCTGCAGGGGCAGACGCAGAGGCTTGTCAGTGGGGCGGGAGGGGGGCAGGATGGCATCCAGGGCCTCCAGAAGTGTGGTACCGCTGGCATTACCCTCCTTACGCTCAATCTTCCATCCCTTGAACCAGCCCATCTGGAATTGCAGACCAGGACAAGTTAGTCAAATAAACATGGTGTGCAACAGACTGTTTAAACATATGTAATCAAACTCACGTTTGTGCTGGGCTCCAGCATGTTGTCTCCATGCCATCCAGAGATGGGGACAAAAGCAACAGTGGCAGGGTTGTAGCCGATCTTCTTGATGTATGCGCTGACTTCCTTGGTGATTTCCTCAAAGCGAGCCTGGCTGTAAGGGGGCTCGGTGGAGTCCATCTTGTTGACTCCAACGATAAGCTGCTTCACTCCCAGGGTGAAAGCCAGGAGGGCGTGCTCACGGGTCTGGCCGTTCTTGGAGATACCGGCCTCAAACTCACCAACACCACCAGCAACAATCAGTACAGCACAGTCAGCCTGTGAGAAAGCAGTGGGCAGGGGGTTAACCCAAGTCACTTGCAACTACAATCCTATAAGCCAGAGACAATAAAAATCCAACCTATCTGTGACAACATACCTGTGAGGTACCAGTGATCATGTTCTTGATGAAGTCTCTGTGGCCAGGGGCATCAATGATGGTGATGTAGTACTTGCTGGTCTCAAACTTCCAAAGAGCAATGTCAATGGTGATACCACGCTCACGCTCAGCCTTCAGTTTGTCCAACACCCAGGCATACTTGAAAGAGCCCTTGCCCATCTAAAAAAAACAATAATTTGGAATATTAGCTGCAGCAATAGCAGTAAAGTGTTGTAATAAATTAAAATAACTACAAATAAACATGTAAAAGTGTTAAATTAGTTTATTTGTGTTTGTTTTATCATACACTAAAAGTTTGACAGTCAGGCTCTGTAAAGCCCAAGGCCTGCGCAGAAAACGCTGGAAGCCATTACAGAAACTGCAACGTCATTGAGCATGCGCATTAGCCACACCCATTCCCACACCCAGCCGGCTTGAGGCCACAAAACGCGTGCTTCGGCCGCCATCTTGGCCCCAGTGAGTCACAGCTAGAACTCGAGAATTCGACTTATTTTATAAAAGTTTAGATCCAAAAACTCACCTCAGCAGCTTCCTTCTCGAACTTCTCGATTGTTCTCTTGTCGATACCGCCGCATTTGTAGATCAAATGGCCGGTGGTGGTTGACTTTCCAGAGTCGACGTGGCCGATAACCACGATGTTAATGTGGGTCTTTTCCTTTCCCATGATTGCTTAAGTTTCTGTTAGAACAAAAAATCGTTTTTAAAAGGCGCCCGATATAGGCAAAGTAGATATATAAATGACAAGTCTATTTCGGAGAACACTGATTTAATATATTAACCGCTGTGAACTTGGTGACGTCTGGGCCTAGACTACAGGTCGGCCACAAGCCCAGAAGCGACACGTGTTTTACGGACACGTAAGATTAAGTTACGACATAATGCCAAACCGTGGAAAAGGAATCCGCTGGACAGACATCTGTCCAAGGATGAAAACATTTAACAGTTGTTCGAAGGCTAGCCATGAGTAAGACTTCAACTAGGCCCGCAGCATCTCCCGAATGAAAGCCTTTGTTCTTTCCCCGGCTCTCAGCCCTTGTTCAGGGACCAAGTTTTAAAAAATGAAATTTTAAGCCGTTTAAAAAAACAAACAATTTTATACCCTCCATCCTTTCTTGAATGAGTTAAGGATAACTACACTACATAACACCAGTCGAAAAACAGTATGTTATACTTAATACACGCATTTGAATAACGGTATAAATTTAGACAAAAATTGCGAAATTTTAATAACAAACTAGGCCAATTATTTAAGAGAAGATCATTCCAAAGGGGGGGAAAAAAGGCTTAATCATGAAATCCAGCAAAGCCACTCACCAGTTCAGCGATTACTCCACAGCAGCTGCTCCCCTTTGCCAGGTAACAGAAAGAGGAAGAAAAATGCCTTGGTTGCGGAATTTATACTCGGGGAGGCGGTCAGACGGCGCTGCAACCCCCCTCTTCCTCTCCCCCTCACACAGCAACCCGCAAATCACACTCAATTCAGACCAAATTCCCCGCCTCGTCGACGTGCGTCATCACATTGTGTTCATGGATTCCACAGTGAACTCGAGTGAATTTTATTCAAAAACACTTTCAAATTTCAAAAACACTAAATACATTGATTTGATCAGATTAGCATCGCTCAGCATCCAGGATTCATATGAAGTTTACGTCATAATAAAAAAAAACAGTGAAACGTAACCATGATGCACATACAGATAGAAATGCAATCCTGTTAGAAATGTGGATTTAGGAGTAAAATATAAATAAGTAAAACCTAAAATATATGAATGAATGAAAACATGGACCAAGGTGATTCATTGCTTCTGTAACCTAGATTCAAAACAATACTCGAGATTCTCATAGTCAAGTCCATATACATCTCGCCTTATGCAATATAGTTATAACCAGTTGTACTTTTATTTTATACAATGTGGTTATAATTTTAGCTTAAGTAAATCCCTTTACCCTAGACAATTTAAATATCTATTTCTGTTGAAAGCAGCAAGACTTGTGAGTGTTGTTGAGACATTCATTTACAAAGATCTAAGCAAGTTAAAAGCAATTGCAATAAAACTCATCAGGTTCTTATTTTATGGTTTGTGTTTATATTTTATGTCCTTATTTAAAATATGTTTCTTTCAAAACTGTTTGGAAGTTGAATTAAATGGCAAGGAATTGATCTCAGTGGGCTGAATAATTCCTTGTGATGCAAATTCTTTTGTGCGGGTTGGTCCTCAGACATTGTATTTTAAAACGTGTTTGAGTTCATTTACATCACACTTAGTTGATAGCAGGTGATACAGCACCATTGTCTCCTGTTGGCTCCCACCCGAAAAACCCACCTTTTCACATGCAGACGTGATCTGCAGATAAGACACCGGCAGTTGGCTTTACTCAATCAGGGGAATTAATTCGATCATTGCCTAGTCTATACATTTTAAACATCTGTGAGACAATGTTTATGTTGCAGAAGCTATGTTTGCTGCTTCATACATTTTAGCGGTCTGTCAGCTTAGCCTTTGGGCCTTGTGGTCTCCATCACTGATCCATGGGCCTATTTCATGCAGCTGGTATCCCTCCTGGACTTCTCTCAACTTCCTCTTGCTTCCTTCCCAGTTCAGGTATCAGACTGTTGGCCAGCAGCTGCTATTTTCAGTCAACCACAGCAGTGTGTGTGTGTGTGTGTGTGTGGGGACACAAACACAGTAATGCCAGACTTGGAGCAGTTGTTCTGTCCTGACCAAAGAATTTGAAAGTCTATTATGTTTGCTTTAAAATTGTTCAAATATTGATCTGCAATTCAACAATTTGAAGACAGTCAGATTTCATTAATTGATGTAGCGTTACCATATGTTGTCAAACAAAAAAATATTCAAACTACAAAATGAAATAGACTATGAAAATTGCACATTTATAAATCATGCAGTAATTTTAGTGAATTAAAATGTATGACATAGTCCCTAGCATAGCTGCTAGAATATACATGCAAATTATTAAACAAAGAACAGAAAACTTTATTTTACTAAATTGAGTGGTTCTACAACAGTTTAAGAGAATGAAAAGGTGTTCAGAATTTCTCATTTGGTAAAATTAGAAAAAATTAAATCACATGTAAAATATATTCATTATACATTCAACTTTAAGACAGGTTATACTTGAGTTCAGTGGGACTTGTCACCCAACTTGAAGAACCTGATCTTCTTATATGTTGTTTTTTTTTAAGATTGTTAGTCAGTGTGTGTGTGTGTGTGTGTATGTGTGTGTGTGTGTGTGTGTTCATCCTTAAAAAACTCCACCCACAGTCCACAACTGGCCTTTTGTATGTGTTTGTATGTGAATGTACGTGTTTTCAAATGTTTGCGCTTATATAACCTGTAAAAAGTTAGATGTTATGTAGTTTTGTGTTCCACCACTTCACCAGAATAAAATATAGATTTATGTAATCTTTTCCTCAACAATCAAACAATCAAAGAGGCATAATTTGGATTACTGTTGGTTACCCTTAATGTGAGTGGCAGGAAAGGTTCACTTTACACCGTTTATTAAACTGTATAGATTTGTATTTGCAATTTGATATGCAAACAATCTATATGCTAAGTTCTTAGATTATCCTGATACTGGTAAATACAATTATAAAAATACAAATAAACTTTCACTCAGAAAAGCCATTTTATATCATGATCTTGTGTGAACTATTAGCATGGAAAACCTTTGGTTTTGTGTCACTCAAGATGTGGGGCAGCAAGTCAAGATAAGCTGAGTGAAATCGGGCTCTGAGGGGCCAGTCATATGACTGTCACTGATAAGAATGTCAGAGAGCAAACACTGACACATATTCCAACTGTGCCCAGATAACTATTAATCACGCTTGACTTTCATTCTCTTACAGCACTGTAAGTAAAGAGTCTACAGGTGTCTTTAGAGTGTGCGGATTCACAAAACTTTATACAGCATGTCACACCCTCTCCGTTGTTCCTAAACGTTGGCATTCATGTAACCTCTAACCTCATATAACCACAGAAAAACAGACCTTCTTACTTTGAATCTAACATATATGTTGGCCTGGGTGATACTGAAAACTGCTGGCAAAACAAAAACAAAATATTGCATCTTTTAGTGCAAGAGTACAGCAGACTTTGACTCCAGTTATTTGGTTGGCATGAGGGAGGAGTCAGATCACTCTGGAACACTGTCAAGTGTTGGCAGGATTTCAATGTTGAGTCATGCAGTTAGAAGAGAAAAGCCCTTACTTACTCATTGCCTTCATAGAAACATATACATACATACTAAAAGTTTCTACTCATAAAATGTATAATTTACTTCATCTATTGATACATAAACATTTTAGTTATATAGTTGTAACCAGTTTGACGTGTAAACCTTTAGTGAATTCCCATTTATATGTTGTAGGTTTGGGTGTGTCCCTGATATAAATCATTCATGTAATGTCTGATCAAGCTGCACTCATCAAACCTGCCCATTTACCCAGAGAATAAGTAATGTATCATAGTAAGAAGGTAACTGTAAATAAGTCTACACCACAGTCCAAGAAATCAATTTAAAAACTCACTCACCTTATCTCACACTTGCTAATTCAATTACACAATGGAAACAAGACATTGAGGTGTGAGGTTTGTGGTCTGTTGACAACTCCTTGCATGTGAAAGCACCCCCCATGGATCTGTCTGAGAACCTAACAATGCAAATAAATCCTTTTAAAGTGGAAAAAAAGAACTTTTTACCATTTGTTTCACAAGTTGAAAAAGATTAAGTCATAGCTCCTTCCCCCAAAAAGTAGTGTAAATTTGGGGCCAGTCAAAAAACAAAGTCATTAAATAGAAAATGACACATATAAATAAACGATATGAACTGGAAATGCAAAACAAAATGTAACTTATGGGTTTGTTGGAATATTAGTATAATACAATTATTTACATTTCTGTTTTTTTTCTTTCTTTTTCACATTTCATGTCTGTCGCTTGAAAACTGTTGTATTTTAATGACAAAATCTATACACAGATCAAATGTAAAATATATTGAATACTTAATAGTTAAATATTAAATATAAGGAGTTTTTAGATCTTTAGTATGGCAAAGATGATTAGCTTTATCTTAACATGACCCAACATAATGTTCTGACAAGTGATACATAGCTTCTTCTTTCTTTTCTTCTAACAAAAAGTGTATCTCAATCTTAAATGATTAGTCAGCTCCCATCAACAAAATATAAGTATATTTAAATTACAATAATGCACTGTTACTTTTCAAACTGTAAAACAAATGTAATTACTTTAAGTTTAAGTAAAGTAAACAGTGTCTAATTAAGTAACATTACCAGGTAAAGATTCTAATTCAGCACTTTTTTTTATTGACCAGAGGTTTAAAAAGATTGCCAATTAATTAACAATCAATTAACTATTTAACCTTGTCAAAATGCATTTTAAAAATCTACAATTTGATAACAGACATCGTGCCATCCATTTTAGGCACAACTTTAACATTCCAGTAGTTTTAATGCGTTAATAAAATAATGGTTAATAGGTGCTGGTTTAAACCTGTTAATGTGAAAGGACTATTAGGGCGCATATGATATGCTACACATGTTAATAAATGTGTTTCTGGTGGATTTAAGATCAGTCTGACGTCTTTGTGCAGTTTGAATATTTAATATGCAGTCGCTGAAAATCTGTTGCTCAACGGCTTCTACATACGTGCACGTGCACGCCGCTCACATTCACTTCCGGGTCACTCGTTCAGCCGGTGGAATGGCCTGACGCAATGTTATTAATCTGCTGAATGTTCGGGTAAATGTTGTAATCTTTCGTAATTAATAATCTTTTCATATATCAGTTGGTAAAACTCAAAATAATTTGCTGTAATATCATAGGAATATTTGAAGCCCACGTTAAGCGTCGAATCTCTGCTCCCCCTTTTGCTGCATTCTCAACAATCGTGCGCAAAAACATTAGAACTAATAATACATATCTTTCCATTAAGAATGAGAGATTTAAAAATATATATATTTATTTTATTGATTTATTTTCTCTGTGTTTTTTTTTTTTTTTTTTTGGGGGGGGGTGTTTGTGTGTGTGTGTGTACATTATTACTACTACTACCTACTGGTTTTTTATTTATTTATTTATTTATTTTGGGGGGGGTTGGTGTTGTCATGTCTTGTTCAGGGTATGTGGGTGGGTGAGGTACAGGTTCACAACTCCTCCAAAGAGGGGTGTTGGTGGTGGTTGGGCCAAAACAAAAGAAAAAGAAGAAAAAAAAGAATGAGAACGGTATAGAGTTTTATTGACACATTTATTGCATTAGTTGTGTCTCAAACCCTTCGTGATAACCACAAAAATCTTACACAAAGTTTTCATTTATGTTCAAAGGCTAAACACTTTGTTTTTATCATCTGTTTTGTATTATAGCTTTGCAATTTCCGACACCTTAAACCTTTCCCGTCTTCAAGTGTAAACAAATTGATTAAAACAATTGCACATAAAATGGACATACATTTCAAAAAGGAATCATTAAAAAATTTGCAATTGTAAACAAATATAAACTCGTCTTTTTGTTCCTACTATTGCTGCAACATAGCAGTCAAGAACTACATATAAAACATTTTAAAATGATTAAACATTGCATCAAATCAATCTAAATTATCTGTATGATAAAGTGCTGCCTTTACCAATCCCAAAAGAGTGTAAGAGCCTGGCCCGCAAACTTTTTAAGGCCACACTTTTATGCTGTGATATGGACATAAAAACCCCCAATTTCTTGGAGGGGAAAAACTCTTACATGTCTACATGTTGTCTATCAAGGGTTAGGGTTAGGGTTATTGTAAATAAAGAGGGTTATTGTAACGTGCAAATCCCGCCTCAAAGGTGGGGTGGTTGTTTTTCTCCAAAAGTTATTTTTGTATTTAAAAAGTACCTAACACAAAAACTCATAGAGCTATTTAGCATGATTGGTTGTAAGTGGTGTGCCATGATGAGATTATACAATGTCGAAATGAGCTTCCACAACTTGTGCAGTGCTAAGATATCTAATTGTTCCCATTAGCTAGTATACTGACCTGTAAATCCATGAATGATTAAATTATTTTTTTATGGTACTTTCACATATTACCATTCTAACAAACCAGTTAAGGACTGTATTGATTATGGAGCTGCAACATAATGACCCCTAGGCTAAAGCAACAAAAGCCTACGTAGCATCCTGAGTAGCTTCATCTCACCAACTGTATGCTGGTGAACTGAACTCAACATCATGCTATATCTAGCTGTCTGTACTTGAGACAGTTCCTGAGTTTGTCCTATTCTCCCTTAGTGCCCAGCTTTGGATCTTCCCAGTTCCAAACACTGTGTAGAACAAGGCTCCAAATACACTGACTCCTGCTGACACACAGAATACCTTTCTCCATCCCTCTAGAGAGTGCTTTTGAGGAGGAAGAGAGAAAAGGAAAAGAGAGAGCAGAAACGTCTGTCCACAATGTAGTAATATATATATTGCTGGATATGTATTTAATGTAAAAATAAGCTTACATGTTTTGCAAGATGTCCCACTGCAATGGGTGCAAGTACTCCAGGGATGGTCCCAAAAGTATTTGTGATTCCAAGGAGAAAGCCTGCATAGCTGAAAACATGGGAAATAGAGGAAGGGAGGGGAGAAGTGAAAGTATGATTAGTTCATATTCATTTTGACCCCTGACATACATATCACTGAGTTTAAGGCCAGATGGGAAGAATGGGAAGAAGGGACAGAAATAGAGAACATGAACAAAGCATGTTCCAAATGGTGAAAGTAAAGGCAAAGAGGTGGAATCATAAACACAATTAATCAGAATATTATGACCTAAGTGCCAGTACCGAGGAGCAATGTCAATCTGGTTTATGAAGACTCCAGCAGAACTGGTTCCTCCAATAGTGCTGGACAGAGTGAGAAATGTCACAGCCAGAATGCCACTGCAACCTGAAAATCCTACAGCAACCAGGAATCCAGCAGGAAGAGTCAGACCTACAGAAACAAAGATATTTTATATAGAACACAGACCTGATGTGATTGTGAGTGTTGGTGCTCTAAAACATCTGAAAATGCAGTAAATGTAAATGAAAACAGACTTCAGATCAGTGAGGAACACTGACCTATGAGAGTGAAGATTTTGCGGACAGCTGTTATACTGAGTAGCTCCCTCTCCAGGAGGGTGTCCGCCAACACACCTGAGAGTATGGAAAAGAACCAGCCGCCCAGGTAGGGTAGAGCGGAAAGGAAGGAGTTCTGTATATCAGAGAGAGGACCACATTACGTCATTTCTCACAAAGGCAAGATTTCACATGTAAGAATGTGAATTATACATGTCATCCCGACCTCTACGGCATTTTTGCCCACAGCAAACCTAAAATATAGTCAACGGGCTAAAATATCAGCACAATTCTAACCTGGCGCAGGTCAAAGTGCAGAACTGAGTCCATATAGGTTGGCAGGGAGGTGAGCAGAGTATAGTAAGACCAGTTAGAGCACATCTGTGTAATAATGATGGCCCAAAGAGGGAGTGAGGTCAGCAGTGGTTTTAGGGGCACTGACCAGCCATGGGAGCCCCCCTGCACAAAAAAGAAGATCTCAAATTTAGAACCCTTATATAATAATAATATTTGTTAATATAATACAAGTGCATCCATTATTTTATTTACATTACTTCACATGCTTTATTAAGTCTAGATTTATCACAGAACACCATTACCTCCAAGAAAATCTTAAGAAATGGAATTAGATACTCTTCTGTGCTATCATATTATTTGTTCACAGCTTTTCCTTTCAAACACATTTCATATTTTTTTCCACTAATCCCTCGGTTATCCCATAATACCTCTGAACCTATAGAGTTGATTATGTAATTTCTTTCTTGGTCACTTATTCTTGGATGAGTGCTGGGGTCATCTGACACCAACAGGAACCACAGTAATGCCCAAAGGCAACCTGCTCCACCTGGTGGCGAAACAGAGGAATAGAGATCAAATCCAATGCAGTGATCACTATAAAATAAATTCAAAACCTACAACAAAAACAGATTTTACAGCTTGCTCACGGATAATGTTGAACATGTCTCTCTACTTAGAGGCTCTTGTAGAACGTGTTATGACTCAGGAATTTTACTGATGGTTTATTTTAAACATGGCACAATACCACTTTTTTATGTCTGATATGATACCTATATTATAATTTTGGATATCTGCTGATACGATACAAATCCGATACAGTGTCTGAGTTCTTTTTAAACAGAAAACAAAAAATAATGCTTAAAAAATGTCTGAATACATGACTAAGATTATTCTGTTATGCTGAAGGAATTACTTGACTTTAATACGATTTTCTTAAAACAATGTAATAATTACACAGGCATATGTATATGCAAATTTTTTATTATTCAAATAACATCTATATTTTCTTTTGTTTTAACACATTTTGTGTTGATTCCTATTTCTGCAGCGTTAAATCATCAGGAACACAGAGAGTGTGAGCGAGAGCTGGTGTTGTTAAGAAAATGAAACAGTATAATCGTGTGATTTGCTTGTGGGATTGTAGTGTGCTGCGTTGCTTGTTGTGCACATTGTCATATCACTATGTACAAATTAGCATGAACGTCGAACAATAAGCCAGTTTTACTGCAGTGCCAGTTCCGATGCATAACCAGTTCAGCGTGCACGCATTTACAGATCGGCTCTGTAGATCAGCCCAATGCCATCGATACCCGATCCACCTATTTGGGTTGTTATCAGACCGACATCCGATCCATGTATCAGATCGGTGCCATCTTTAGTTTATTATCACATGTATGTGACCTTAACTTGAAGGGATATAGGTCTCAGGTTATTTACCACAGCAGTAGAAGACAGCAGGCCAGCCCAGACTATGACAGATGAAACCGGTGAGAGGGAAAGCAACAAAGGCACCAAAGTTACCCCCTGCTCCTGAGAGAGTCATCAGACGAGCCCTCTCTAGTGGAGGCGCCCAGCAGGCCCACATGGCCATCATGGCAGGGAAAGTCACACCCTAATGACACATACACACACTGGTCAACCTTGCTACATAAAACTTAACTGGAGTACTAAATAAACAAATGCAAATATTCCCAGTAAAAACACGTTTTTCAGACCTCTCCAAATCCCTCCAAAGCTCGCAGAGCAAACAGCCACCTAGCCCCAAGCTGGGCTGCCAGAGGTGTGAGGAGTGTGAGGATAGCTGTCCCCAGGACTCCCCCACCAAGGAAGATGCTTCCTCCAAAACGTCCCGCGAGGTAACCTCCAGGAATCTGCGTAAAAAGGTACCCGAAGAAGAATGCACCAAGCAGCATTCCCTGTGTCTCAGAATCCCATGAGTATCGTGGTATCTGAGGGTTGGAGGGAACGGATCATATGATGTAATATTAAATACTAATAAAAGACACTTCCATCTGTAGGATCCACTTTTTTAACAGAGTGTGGACTCACCCCATCTGGTTGATCGATATTTTGGTTGCTGCCGTTTGTGGTACCATGCACTGGACATTCTTTTGCTTCACTCTCATTGTCATTTGGAAGGCCGGCAGTCCCGTTGACCATGGCGACCATGGCAACACTGAGATTGACCCGCAGACCGTACACCACAGCAAAGCCGAAGAACATCAAGAAGGCCAGATTGCATCGCACAGAGCAGCATTTTGGAGGCACTGCTACACATGTAACTTCAACATTATATTCAATATTAAGTGACCATTAATTGGAAATGCTAGTAAAAACAGAGAGAAGTTTTAGCATGTTATTCACATGATTCTTTCCCAATACGCTGCACTTTTACAGGGACACATAATGCCTTAAATACATTTTACACTATGCAGTAAACCTGAATATCTAGTAACAAAGATTCTCTATAATACATTGAGCTATATATGCCATTATTTAACCTTTGCTTAACTTTAATTTTAGGTACAAAGCAGACTCGGGCAAACCAGGCTTACATTTCATTGCATGTTGTATTTGTCTTCAAGGTCTTTTTTATTTGTGTATCAACAAAATATACAGACATTTTTTGCATGTTGTATTTGTATCACAATGTATTTGACTAATAAAGAAATATTAAATCCTTTCCAAATTTTGTCAGTCATGTAATTATACTACACTTCATATGTGAATGTTGGTGGTCTAGTGGTTCTGATGTTTGCCTCTAGAACAAGATCTTGTGGGTTTGAATCCCACTTCTAGCACTACCACCTCCCAGAGTAAGATCCCAAACCCCTGAAATTAAGAAAATGGAAGTTGCTCTGGATAAGAGTGCCTGCTAAATGGCGTAAATTAATGATTACTTTTTTCTAGGATTCCTGTTTATATCAGACTATCTGAACTGTCACAAAGCCCGAAGTTAAACATTTATCTGAGAGTTCTAATTCCGCCAAAACATAGCTGCTGGGACATAATACTTGATTTATACAACCAAATAACAGAAAAGAAAAATTAAGCTCCTGCTATTCATATCCATCCAAAATGGTTGAGGTATTTGTAGGTTTCGTGTTCACAATCAAAATATGAGTAGTTGCATGTGCTCTCTGGGGTGTGTTTGATGCAATAATCGTTACTGATCTCAGTGTTATAGACTTGACTTGCCAGGCAAGTCTTTTTATCAGTAGACTATTGTAAATGAATTACATAATTGTTATAAAATAAGAACTGTGTTATTTTTTAGATCCATAAAACAATAAAGAATACATTGGTATCTATACTTAGAGACCGGAATGTATTGTCTTTCACCACACAAGTTAGCTCGGACACATACCTGAGGGTTGCTCATGTTGCTTCTCCAGCAGAGGTGTGTTTTCTTCATCCTGACCCTCTACAGTAGAGTTGATGGAACAGCCATGATGCAGGGCCATGGCAAAAGTTCAATTGCAAAAGCTCTTACATGTTCACCAATCCATTGTGTCCACTAAACCTGTGTCCAAAACATTATAGATAATGTTATTGATGTCTCAAGAAAGCAAGTCCTTCAAATAGATCAATATCCAGAGAAACATTTTTTTACAGGTACTTATATAAACCACAGATATAAAAGATCTGTTTATCTGCACTAATAAAGAAAATATTATCACTTTCTGTACTTGGCACATTATATTTTCAAGTTGCCATTTTTAATGTATTGCTTCAGTCTGTATGTTTGGAGGTCCAAAGTTATTCTTTAATATTTACCACGTAGAGTAAACATAGATGCACTTTCACACCAGGTGTGTAAAAAAGAGAACTTGTGGGAATGTGGAACTACCTCTTGCATGGGGTCAATTTCGGTTTATCCCATAGTTTAGAAGTCAACTAATGGACTATATTAGATAAAAAGCTAAAATATTAGAATCAGAATTTTATTCAGTTTATTGTCACATACAAGGAATTTGCTTTGGTGGCTTGTCCTATGATAGTTAGTGTAAAACGATTTTTACAGGTACAAACGGATTAGAGAAATTGAAAAATTGCACTTGAAAAATCTGACAGATGTGATCTGTGCTGCTTTACCCTCTCTGGCTCAGAGATGAGAGGGACTAAGCACATGACAGTATTTTTGCTGATGTTCCGCAAAAAAGGACCCTGGTAAGGTCAAGCATTGTTGATAGGGCAGATGACAGAAACACTGACAACAGCACATATGTTATATGTCAAATCAATCATCAACTAAATACAGTTGCTGGAATGAAGGATGGAGGGAGGCTAGACGCTCTATTATTACATTTATAAAGATATGAAAATCGGCACAAAAAAAATCCTTTTGGTCAAAAATGGACACTGAAAATATTCATATTTAATTTTTACTGGACAAAAATAGATCCTTGGACACGTTCATTGTTAGCTGTAAGAGAACGCGTTAAGAAAACAAAGAGCACCATCAACAATAAACTCTTCGTTTAAGAATGATCTAATATACAAAATACCATTACTGAATAAAAGCGATACTTAAAGACAAGACACAAGTGACAGACAACAGGGTCATAATTATCTTACCGAGGAATGAAGAAGTAAAAAGAAAGACGCTACTGAAGAATAAGCGAAGCTGCTTCTTTCATCGTCAGCGGTCGCTTTAAACTACCCGGTGATCTGATCAGAGTTCAGTTTTTATTTTTTTGACGCGAGTACGAGGAAAAATTTTACAAGGAGGTTGGGCTTAAAAGTGATTGACAAGTCAATATTTTTTTCACAGATATCCAAGCATTGACAACACGAAACCTTTAAGTAAATATGACTTGCAGATCGTAAAATGTGCGCAGCTAATGCGGCCCTTGAACGCACCCAAATGCGGTCACATGAGCGTCTGGGGACGTTCACGAACATCGTTTCCTGGTGCAACGCAGCAAGCGAATTCTACATCATCTGTATCGAAGCAGTTTGTTTCACCGAGTTCTTCGTATGACTTGTAACGCCGTGTTTGTTGCGCAGTTTTCCGTTGTGATGTCATGTGACTCATTGTAGCAACAGCAAGTTAATACAGTAAGTAGCGGTGTTTTTTTGCAACGTTTGTATTATGTGTTTAAGGTGATTACTGTTTATGTAACACTTGCATCATTAATAGATTGAAATATGGTTACTCAATCATATATTCGAGCCAGGACTGCTTTGAAGTCGGCGTTCTGACGATTTATGCTGCCGTAACACGTATCGACAGCTGAGTATCAATTCGTGCTTCCTGTTGAATAATGCTATGTATGGGTTTTCATTTGTTACGACGGTGTAACTCTCACAATATTATGACATGTTCATTAATGGGGTTTTTGTTGATAACAGTCGCGTAAGAGCACTGCATAAATATGGCCAGCATAGCTTGATACTATATATCAATAATATCTGCAATATAATGGACCGTCTTCCTACCTGACAAGATACCATTTACTGTGACAATACTACTTTATTACAAGTTTAAATAAAAAAAATCCCTTAAATGTCCATATGGTAGATTTTCTAAAACAAGGAAATAGCTAAGAAATAGCTGAGAAGTTTCTAAGGCGTTAACACGCATTTACTGAAAGTTATGTTTGTGTAAAGATATGAAAGGCTGAGCAGCACTATCTAAATTCTACATAGAGCCTACAGCGCAATAAATACGGTTTCGAAATATTTTACTTAACGTCAGTCATCTCTCAACTCCAAGGTAGCAGAGTTATAGGCATGGAAACAGCGCAAGATTGTGGGACTGCACATGCGCAGATCCGCTTTGTAACACGGTTCAGAGGATAGTATATTTCTACAGAACACCTGCTCGGATGTGTGAATCCTAATCCTAATCGCAGTCGGACACACATGTTGGAGTATCTGTCTCTTTGTGGCACTGCACAACACAACACATTCCTGTTTTCGGGTTAAGTTCCTTCATCGCTTCCTCTTGAACTATGACATGAATCTGCCACCGCCTTCATTATAAACAGTTCAGATGTTTTGCGTCCTCTTCTAGATCGCACTCCACTTCAGACTAAACATGGGCTTCAGTCTGTTTCTTGGGCTTGGATCAGTTCTTTTGGCCTTGGGGCCAGCTCTAGGGTCCAACGATTCCATCCCGTTGGTTCTTTGGCACGGCATGGGTAAGATCACTACTTATATATTAATATTTATTATTATTTATTGTTTTATTGTTGTTATAATTATAGGATCAGACAGTGCCAGGGCGAGGGATGACTGTAATATTTATTTGACACATTTTTCGAGAATGATTCTACGCCGATTTTAAATCAGGTTTTAAACTTATGTTGTGCGGTACATATTTACCTTGTAAAAAGGGAAATGAGAACAGGCAAGTTTGCCTCATATTGCACCCTGCACCAATTTGATAATGCTGAAAAGATGTATAGTGCACCCCTAATGATATATTATTAATAATTACAATGTGTTATGTACATTAACATTTATGGTATTTAGCAGACACTCTTATCCAGAGCGACTTACATTTTCCTAATTTCAGAGACAGTCTCCTTTGAGCAACTTGGGGTTTAGGGTCTTGTTCAGGGTCCCAGTGATGATAGTGCTGGAGGTGGATTTGAACCCCTTAACCACTAGGCCACTACCGTCACCAATAGAAAACGTTTGAACATTTGCTTAAAATACGATGAATGCATCGAGCACAGAAGTAGCTTTGAGGTTTGTATGTCTATACAGGGGACAACTGCTGCAACCCTTTCAGCATGGGCTCAATTAAGAAGAGTGTGGAAGAGACGGTGCCTGGTATATACGTGCTGTCTCTTATGATTGGCAAGACTCCAACTCAGGTGCTTAATCTATGCTGCTTTTCTTGTAATGGGTGAAAATAGACAAAGTTGACTAGAAGTTAATGTTCCTTAGTCCATATCCCTTTCAAGCAATCTGATTTTACTTGCAAAACATTTCATTTTGTTGTGCATGAACTTGCAAACTTTAGGCATTCACAAAAAAGGAAGGAAAAGCTTTTGCTTTGAGAAGTTGAAATTTCTCACCTATCTGTTGCTGATTTGAGATTTGAGGCAAGCAGTTTGTAAACAAATGTTTTGTTCCTTTATATGTTTTTCAGGATACAGAAAATGGGTTTTTCATGGATGTTAATGCTCAGGTGGCATTAGCGTGTGACAAACTAGCAAATGACCCTAAACTTAAGGCGGGTTACAATGCAATGGGCTTTTCTCAGGGAGCACAGTTTCTGTAAGTGCTGATTCCCCGTATTCTTATACAAGTAAAGATGATGTGATTTGAGAACAAAACTTTCTAATTTTCTTTATCTTGCCTCCGATTTCCCTTCTCCCATCAGACGTGCAGTGGCACAGAGATGTCCAAATCCTCCAATGAAAAATCTCATCTCTGTTGGTGGGCAGCATCAAGGTAAAAGAGCTTGTGATTCACAAAGGAGGCCTAAAGTGGTATCATATTTTCAAATAAATGACAGCACAGTATATTTTTTCAAAAGTGTATCTGTCACCGAAGACAGGTGGAGACGTTACATACTTAACTATTACAGATAACTAAAAATGATTCTTATTTTTAAATACTATATCATAAAACTTGAGCATTGTTCCAATGACTAGTTTAAGCTGTTTTTAATATTTTTTCCTGTATCACTTTATAGGAGTATACGGTCTGCCTCGATGTCCTGGAGAGAGCTCTCATATTTGTGACTGGATTCGGAAGATGCTGAATTCTGGAGCCTACAGAGATATAGTCCAAAAACAGTGAGATTATTATTATTATTATGCTTGACATGATGAAGCATGCTTGAAAAGTCAGATGTTCAGTGATATTATGTGTATGCTTAATTGTAAGGTTTGATTTGTCTTTAGCTTGGTACAGGCTCAATACTGGCATGACCCTCTCCAAGATGACCTGTACAAAAAGCACAGCCTCTTCCTTGCTGATATAAACCAAGAAAGAGTAAGTGTCAAACCAGTTTTACCAGAACACAGAAAAAAATCTATTTAATATTATAACTATCTGTCTATAACAGAAGAAATGAATTGCTGTTTGATCCAGTTATTTACCAGTTAACCTTCATAATTCTGATAAGAACTAATAATTGAGTTCACCTGGATAAAGATCACCAAAAATAATGCTGATATTGCCAACACTGAGTGTTAGATATTCTATTTTTTTACTGTCAACTTTAACACATTTGGACAGTACTTTCAAGCTGGAATGAGAGACTGTAATCTTGTCATTGAATATGCAATATCTGCTGTACTTTATTTATCTGTCACTTTTAAAAAATGGATGTCATGCATACTGTTTTTCCGTCACAAAATGCATGAATGATATTATTCGCGATGTAAATAAAACCTGACAAAAATATGGATGTCCTGTCATTGACCTCACATACTCTGTACTTGATCATTCATATTTTTAAGGTTGTGAACGAGACGTATAAGAAGAACCTCATGTCTTTGGAGAAATTTGTCATGGTTAAGTTTCTACAGGACAGCATAGTGGACCCCGTGGTCTCAGAGGTGAAGTAGCTCTTCCTGTACTTTTAACAACTTGTCTGCACTGATTAAAGACACTGCTTACTGAACTTTCTCCCACACAGTGGTTTGGCTTTTACAAGACTGGTCAGGCCGAGCAGACTGAGACCTTACAGCAAAGTGCTCTATATACAGAGGTAAGTGATGGTGTCACCTTTCCTCGATTAAAACCTTTAAAACTATAGAATTGCATTTAAATGGTGGATTGCATTCTTAGATTAGATTGCGTTCGTATTTATAGAAGCTTTCAGACTGTCCTTTTTGCTGTGTAGGATCGTCTGGGGTTGGCTGAAATGGACAAAGCAGGGAAGCTGGTTTTTCTTGCCTCTGAGGGAGATCACCTTCAGTTCACTAACGAATGGTTTAATGAGAATTTAATTCCATATGTACGCTAATTCAGCAACTACAATCATTGCTCTGCTGTTGCACGTTTTTACTTCTGTTTCTGAAGCTAATGACATTTTATGAAAGAACTATGGCCAGTCCTGATGCCTTTTATTATTGCACTGACGTAGTTTTATTATGATAACCTGTTTTTACAGTGATCTTCTTTGATTTAGAGTAACAAATGATCATATTAATGGACACATAACATGGTTAAATGTAAAATGGGAATTTAAAACTGATTCATGAACTGATTCTTGTGGCTTGCAACGTTTCTCATTGTTGGTATACGGAAATAAGGAAATATTCAGGAACTCAAATAAACTCATTACAACACAAACCCTGATCTCATTGCCATCAGTGTGATAATACTTATTAATAAGCTGCTGAACCATCCGTAAGAAAACGTTCAATGTAATTTTATTGCATGCTGTAAATACAATCTTAACTACTTTTGCTGACTTTAAACAACTACATCCAAACAGTTGTATTTATAATGATCACTTTTGAGTCTTTTTAATATTGCAGCCTCCCAAAAGTCCTCATTTTCTAGAAAGCGTAACAGCTTGATCAAAGTAGCACAATGATGAGTAAAATGCTTCCCCGGTGGAATTTTCCCATCTTCTTCATTTCGCTTCTGCTCAAATATTTGTTCAGATTTTTGTTCGTGTTTCACCTTGAATATTAACCTTCTGAAAGTGTACTTTCACTTCATTTTTGGACTGTCACTTGGTAGAAACTACAAGGGAATTTCTCCAAATTCACCCTTACTTTTCACAGCCAGTATGTCTGAGCAGGCGGTAATTAATATCTACACTAAGGTCAATATAGACTTAAATTTTAGAGTTGCTACTGCGCAGAATCTAACACTTTTCATCATTTTGCAGTGATCACATACAGCAAAAAGTGAACATCTAAAAAAAGAAATAATAACTATGAAGCCAAGTAACGAGACAACAGGACAGATAATTTACTGCAACAACTTTAATGATATCTTCCTCCATTACCAATGAAAAGCATTTTAATTCTTGAACAAATAAGACAAAAACTAAAATCACATGATTAAAAAAGAAATTCCCCATGGCCTGAGTGCTGTGAGAGGACTTTTAAAGAGGTCTGGGAGATATTGATGGTAAGTCTGTCCCTGGGATAATCAACTGACAGGAAACTCTGTAAATAAATCCTTGTCTAAAATGTTTAGAAGCAATGACTCAATAGCTATCAACTGAAGCATGAGTTGGTGTTAAACAGACCGTCTTACGAACCGTAATTTTGCAGCCATGCGTATGCGTAATATCCAGTTTTGTGGGGCATTACAGGGCTCTATCTAAAACATCTCTCATTCTTATAGTACCACGTTTTTCAAATATATCATGGAATGTTGTATTACAATGCTAAAAGGAATGTGTTGTGCTCTTGAAGATAGTATGTCATGGGTGAGTTTTGTTCATGCTCAAATGTTATTTTTACATTTTTTTTTTTGTTCAGTGTTATGATTCATAAGTCAAAAGTGATCCTGCATGTAACTCTTTATTCTTTCTAATTACTAATCTCGAGTCGACAATGAGACAAATCCTGGTTATTTTTATTCGTTTACATCACTGGCAATGTCTGAAGTGGTACACAGCATGATGTCAGAGGAAGGAGTGTATCTGTGTGCTTAAGAACTGAATTGCATATATATATATATATATATATATATATACACACAGAACTCAAAACTCCCCTCTCTAAATAATCATTCCCCAAACCGCCGTGGAAGCAAAAAAAATGTATCCGTTCATCATAAGCCTGATGAAATTAGAGTACAACTAAAAACTCTAAACAAATCTTTGCATCATATTTTGGCCATTCACATTTTATTTTACTTGCATGAGTGGAATGCTTAAAAATAGCAAAACAACTTGATTGTTGGCAATTAGTTTGGAAGTGCTATCTAACAATATCAAATGGAATGCAAAGTTATTCCCTGCCCCCTGGCTGAGGGACTGTGCCACATAAAGCAAGCAGTCATTTCACTGGCTGACGAAAAGTACAGCCGCATCTGTGATTGGCTGATAGGACGCGTGGACATAGTTGGCATTTCAGTCTCATTCGTGATTGGCTGGTTGGTTGCTCGGTCGGTCAGTCAGGTAGGCATTGGGTAAGGGGGCGATTTTACGTAGGAGGAGATTCTATCCTGCAATCTCGGTGGCTGTAGTGACCAGCTTCTTGCCGTCCCACACAGTCTTGAACTGCTCAGGTACTGGGATCTCAGTCTAGGAAACAAGGGGAAAATAGCATCACTGGCACATATTTAACCAGGCATGTCTCTTAAACACAGGTTATCTCCAGAACTTACATATTCTCCATCCTTGCCAGGCACCAGCACGTTCATCTCTGAGCTCTTGGCACTGACGATCTCACAAGTTAGAGAATCCTTGCTCAGGTAAACATGGCAGCCGTCCGTCTTGTTGATGGAGATAGTCGGAACCTTACCCAAAACCTGTATGCAGAGAAGAGCTCTGAATACACAGCAACAACTAAAGGCAAGGAGTGTGATATAAAAAGGTACAGAAAGGGCCATGTAGGAATTTGGAGTACACACCTGAACCTTTACATCCTTGCAGTTGATCATCTCAACTATACCCACAACATCATCAAAAACAAGGCCCATTTTCTTGCAGTTGTCTGCAGAGAAGAAGAAAAGCTTAAAAATCAAACAAATTCCTCTTTTATGCCATATGCTTTTAGTCAAGCCTCTTCAAAGGCAAGGTGTCCGTGTGCATTGAGAAGTGTTTATACCTACGGTGATGGAGTTGATCTTTCCCTTTACTTGCAGAGTGCTGTTGCTGCACTTGAAGGCATAAACCACCTGTTTGAGCTCCGTGTCACTGATCACAAGTCCCTGAGCTCCCTCCTGGTTCTCCTGTTGTTACAAAAAGGAGGAATGTCAGTAGCAGAAATCAACGGAGAAACAGATCTTATTGGTGACCATTTGAATTTTGGACGCACCACTCTCCATTTTTTCCCATCCAGTTCCAGCACCGGAGGCAATTTGCGGGCAACTACTGGGGCTGCTTTTGGTGGTGGAGCTGAGAAGGGTTTGGGGCCAGTGTGTAGAGGGCCTCCCTGAGCCCTCAATGATGGGTTCTTGTGGGTCTTCTGGTCATCAGACACATGCTTAAGCCCTTAAAATGTGTGGGAGACAAGCAAAATTTGAGAGGCTTCAAAAGACTTTGGAAAATAAACTGTTTCATCAAATGTTTTCATCTGCAATTCTAGCAACACTAAAGCTGTAGGGACTGACTCATGTTCCACACCATGTTTATTAAGACTGGTCATCGGCTGCATGACGTGATCATTTTCATAACTGCTACACTGACACACTGTTCACTAATAGAAAGAACGTAGATAAATTCAACTATTATTTCAAATTCATACCCCTGGTAATGTCAGCTCCCTTGTTGAGAGAAGCAAAGAGAGCACTGCGGCTGGTAGCGGCAGAGTCTCCAGGCTGACTCAGGTCCATGGGTGGAGGAGGGGGTCCTGGAGGAGGAGGAGGAGCAGCTCCACCACTTGGAGCACTTGGTGCACCGGAGGCTGATGCAACTGGACCCTGCAATGCACACAGAGAATTAGAATTCCCAAGTACGTTGGGATACAACGTCGCATACAAGAATCTTACTTTGGTGGTTGGTGCCAAAACATTAAAGGACATTTAAGGTAAAAAGATGTGGATATATCAGTGTACAAACTGAAAAATAGATTTAAAGAGAATGCAGGGACATAGTTATTAACAAAGTTTACCTGAATAGAACAGAGAAAGAGAAATATCATCTTGAAAGTGCAAGTAAAGAGACATTAGTCATTAGTGAAGACACAAGACTACACTGCCAAAAAGACAAGGACTGACACTGAGACTTTAACTCACGCTCTTGCTCCACTCTAGTCCAGTTGTATGGTGCTGCTTGATGTAAGCCTGCAGCTCATTCCAGATGGACAGATAGGCCTTCACCCAGTCCACATGGGTCTTATCCCTACAAAAGGAGGCATGTGTCATAGCTAGCAAATAAAACCTCAAGAAACAGTATCATATACAGTACTTGTTGTGGGAGTTGGTACAAGGCAAGATGTAAACGTACTTTTCCTTGTAATCCTTCAGGACACGGTTTGTGTAGAACATGGCAGCATCCTGCATCTCCTTGACATAAGGACCTGGTTTCGGAGACTGATAAAGAGGGGGAAAATTTTTGCACACATGGTTAACATTTTGCCTTTTACAACAACTGTTTCACACAGAAATAAATATTAAAGTTTGTAAGTCAGCAAAATGAAAAACTGATTTATTTCTTTATTTTTGAATGAGACGTTCTAATTTCTACACTAGAGCCTGAAGTTACAACACTGAAACACTGGGCTGTTGTTAGACAAACCACAAGTGCGTCGGGTGGGGGAATAGTCATACCACACTTCCACTGCATAAAACACTTCCTGAATGAAAGTATGACAGAACTATTTCAATCAAGCAAGTGATCTCACCATGGCGACCCAGCCGAGGGCAGGGACGCTCTCACTGACTGCTGAGAGGTGGTTGAAGAGCGGAGAGGAGCGGTTCTTCTCTCGGAACGCCTGCACCTGCTGAATCACTTTTGACACTGGAGCCAGCAGAGAGCCTAGGGTGGCCTACAACACGAAACCCAAACATTTTATAATGGTGGACAGCTACCAAACCAAACTTCTAGTTAAAATATGTTTATGCTAAATAACTATTAACCTACTAAAACATTACCAACTTATAAGATAAGACAACACTCACATCAGAGGGTTTCTGAGAGCATGAGGCTGTCACCAGAAGCTGTCTCTGACAGGAGAAGGCTTGCTTCATCATATCCGCCTGCAGTAGCACAAACAGAAGGCAAAGTGTTGAGAAAAAGAGAAGTTATATTACCGCCATGTTACTGGGAAAACAGCAGCAGTGTTGGTCATTTGGCATGAGGATACGTACATGCTTCTGAACATCTCCCCCTATCTTTTGACTCAAGGAAATGTATTCAGCCACAGCACCAGAGATCAGGGTATCATAGGCCTCAACGTATGCTGACACAGCTGTAGAGAAGAGAGCATTAAGAGCATTAGCAGAAAGAGATGAGTGAAAGATTGCTGCTGACTTTCTAAATAAGCCTTGGGTTTGTCATATTAGTAACTATTATTTGCTCTTTATCATTAGGTAGATAGTAGCGTTTGTTAGTACCTCCGGTGCAGGCCACCGAGCCGCCTGCTCCGCCAGTACCAGACGTGGCCTCCAGACGGCTCACGGCAGCCTCCAACCGCTGCACCAGATTTGCCAGCTCTGCCATGCCTGCCAACAGACAAAAGACAAGACACTGTTACCCTAATCAGAAACACAAATTTCCTTTAAAGGTTCTTGCCTTTTTAAGGATATATCCATACAACTGAATAATGGGAAGTCTCAACATTCTTCATGACAAAATTGTATGCTGTAAAAGAGTATAATAAGGCAAAGTATCTTAACATAGCTTTAAAATTAGACTGTGCAAATAGTCAACTCTGGGATTGTTCTTTATGATTGGACTGAGGCTTCCATAAGGAGGAGCCCAGTGACTGTAAGACAGGAACTGTCTTAACTTGCCAACAGGAAAGGAATGAAACTATAAATGACAGGTTACATAACACAGCACCGGTCAATCCCAACGCATTGTGATTGCAAAACAATTCATATAATCTTTGAATTAGCTTTTTAAAAGTAAAGGTATATTTAAAGTACATTTAGAAAGTCAAATGTTCCTAAGGCTGAGAACTGAGTCTTGTCTTCTGACTGGAGTGAACTATTTTTATTTAGTTCACTTATACACCACTTTGTACACAGAGCTTATAAGCAACCTGTTTCGGAAACCCAGACCACCAATTTCAGTGACATTGTTACCTTCACCTGAATGATTCAACACAGACAAACACAGATACGCAGCTGTACCACTAATCACCTGCTTCTAATGAGCATTGGTTAAGGTTTCACAAGGGAATCCTCACACCAATCAAACTAATGCAAGTGTTGTCAGAGATAACATTCACCCATACCATTCGCAACATAGAGATGACTGAAAAGCAACCAGCCCACAGCAGAAAAATACAGAGAAACACAGACAAAGACAAAGACAGAGAGAAATTTTGTCCTGGGTCTTATATGAACCTTTGCCAGTAGGAATAATGTTTGCCGTGTATTTATAGGAAAAACTAAAAAATAAGGCCAAGAGTTAACAAACAAATTTATTTTAGTTTTCTCCAATCACCCTCTTTTAGCAATGGCTGGTAAAACATGATTGATATAAGAAAAAAATTAAAACAACTGTTGTAAAAACTGTTTCTTATGAATCACATTTCTTATGGGAGGTGATGCAAAACTCCATATTGTTAAATTGTGAATAATTCAGAAACAAAGCAACAAGAGCAGTTATGATGATCTCTCTATCACTGAAAGAATTGTGACCCTTTAAATTCCAATTTAACCTGATAATCAGGAAAAGGAACATGCACTAGCTGCTAGTGCTGACAAAAGTCATGGTTTGCCTGAGGGCATATTCAGCATTAAATAGTCCATCAGAACTATTTAACAGTAATTAATAAAGTTCAGCTTTTGATAACAAGTTCAGTGTTATTGTGTAGTGTTCAGTTGTGTAGTGACTGCAACAGTCCATTAATCTTAAGCATCATCATGCAAAATGTTCTAATTATTGCAGCTTAACAAGGATAAACGTAACAAAGCTCTTCGATATATAATTTTAACATCCTTATGACAACATGCAATAGTCCAGTAATTTTTTAATGCTTAAAACAAAAGGAATAACTCACCCAGTTCTACGCAATTCAATGACTAAAAGAAAATCTACGGGAAAATCTACAAGAAACCTACAAGAAAATCCGTCTGATAACATAATTGACTCTGAATTAAGGGTTCTTAGACAACATTCAAAAAAGGGTGTGTTAACTTTGTTAGAAATCTTGAGTACATTTTTTGCACATGTTCTATCCAGCAAAAACCCTTCACACATTCTAGAGTGACTATTTCCAAAAGAGCTTTTCAAGTAAAAATCCGGCAATGTGTATTACAGGCAAAAATTGCAGTGTCAGTTTTTATTTCAAGACTTGCAACAGATGATTTAATGGTCTGAATGCTTTAAGGATATATTTTTTAATTTGTATATTACATTTTAGGTTTGAATTTCTTAAGCTTAATCTATTGGATTTTATTTAGTTATTTAAAATAAATTGCAGTATCGGGAAGCACCGTTTTACATTTCACCACATGTACTTGTATACTTACTACCAGCTTTTCTGGTGTCATCAATGGATTGTACGACTGATTATTTTTCCATATCCATTGCACTCATTTTACTTCTGGCTAAAAATTCATGTCATGACTTTTCTCATTGAGTGTTCTGTACAGGTAAACTTAATAACTACTGCACATCATGGCACTCTCTCTCTCTCTCTGCATATCCATGCCTATTTTCATTTCCATTTGTGTAGCAATATCCTCATTTGTTTCTGTTTCTATTAATACTAGTATCGCGTACATAAAAACACATTTTAATAATCTTTTTGCTCTTAATGTCTTCGCACCAACCATTAAAGCAAATTCCCTTGTATGTGACAACGTAACTGGTAACAAACCTCTGATTCTGTATAATCGTGTATGCGGCAAATACAGACTCTTGAATTTCGAAGGCTAAAAGCGCCGCTTGCTGTGGTCAGGACGAGAAAACGGGTCATTTCTGCTTTAGTATCAGCAAAATTAGGCCAAATGACATCCATTCTCGGCATGCACCGGGCGAGCAACTCGGATTCACTGCGGAGGTTTATCAAAACAAGCCTTTAAGCGCGTAATTTTCCTCAGAAAGGAGAAAAACGTCAACGGGCGATAACAGGATTTGGTTTGGTAGGTGCAATAGAAAGACTTACATATGCACAATCCTGCTAGAGAAGGCAAAACGCGTTGAAAACGAAGCATAAAAATGCAAAGAACCTGTAACAAAAAAGCGAGACGGGCTCCTTTTCTGTCTTCTGCTATTTCCTGAACCCATTTTTTTAAATTCTCGTCTCACACCCTGTGCCCCCTTTAACAGGGCAGTTTAGAGGCGCTAAAACGACTAACTTTTTAAGCCGTCGAAATAGTGAGATGCTCTGATTTCTCACTGCGCGTTAACATGGGAAAACTGCTATTAAAAGCACGAACTGTTTCTTGTTTTCTGAGCGCAAATGAGTGATACGAATGGATGAGGTGGAAAAACAGCGCTGCTTCAGCAAACGACGCCGCTTTTCCTGTGTCGTTAGCAGCAATTTTAGCGTCTGTCAGCGATGAAAGACTCGTTCTTATTCCCGTCTTCACACCGCCAATGCAATTCACGCACACCTCTTATGACAGTGAAATGGAACTTTTAGGTCTTAAATTAATTCTGCTTACCTCTGACCTTCTGACAAACGTTGATATGGTCCAAGAAAGCCTTTTTTCTGCCCAGTGGGTGTGTTTATGCTGCCTCGGTTCCGTATCTCTCGTCTTCCTGTATGGGGCTGAAGTTCCCAGCTGTCAGCGCGCGCCGTTTCCGCCCTGTCTCGGCTCGCGTCACAGTTTGCATACTACTAGAGTGGGTAGTGCTATAAAATGGCACGCTTTCATATGGATGCTCGCATACTGTGTAGTAAGCTAGCATGCGACTTCGGGCGAATCCCCAGCCTAAACGTTCGTTTCCTTATAAGGCGAGAGAGCGAACGACTGATAAAGTAAAGGGAGAAGCAGGAAGAAAGCGAGTACTGTTTAGTCTTGGAGGAAAAGGGTGAAAAATGGGTAAACGATGAAAATAAATTAAATTGATTGGTCTGATTCTAGATTTTTGTACAGCCAGAGGTGGAGACAGTCATCGTTTAAGATTCAGTACCTGGGAAGAGTCATTAGCATATAGGCCCTTTAAAATGTTTAATGTGCAAAACATTATAAATAGTATGGACTATTTACAAGGTATAAAATACACCACATATTGAAAATATTACAAATATATTTACAGCAAATAAGATATTTTTCAAGTCATCTAATGCCAAATTGCAACATAACCAAAAGATCTAAATTAAACCAGAAAATTACTGTAGTTATGTTCTTTCTAATCAATTTTAAATCACAATAGATTATTCCACACGTTACTCTGTGCACCACAATTAACATGGGCTACAGGTCTAGACTTGCTGCACTCCTACCTTGGCATCCCCACTGAATTGCAGGGATTGCGGAAGTTAAATACTGCACTTAAGGAGTGATGAACTTGGCCCTACTGGGTATTAGCAAGTATAAGACAACAAGCTCATTACTAGAGTTTGGAGATCAGGTGCCCAGCAACAGACAAGTGGAGAGTGATTCATCAAGAGACAAAATTCTAGTAACACTTGATACAGTAAGGTTATATTAACGTATTTTTAAGTTAAATACAATCAATCTGTATTTTGAAACACCCAAGTTGCACAATGCATCTGTCAAAATAAAATGCCAGAGAAGATGTAAAGATATTACAATTTATTTTAAAGATTTTCCAGTTTCACATGGCAGGGAATCCTTCACTAAAACACTGATATTAAAATAATAATTAAAAAATCTTTGTTTAGTAGGGTCTTTCTTACCCTTACATGCACTGATGGAGAAGGCATTCACACAGTAAACTCGGATCAAACAACAGGGCTTTATCAATGATTCATTGCTTGCCCTACATAAACATGGATATACCCATTCATTACAATTATGAGCAGCCCTGGAAAAGGAGTGTCTATCAAATGGTGATTATCACAAAAGCCTTTATCAAAGGCATTCTTGAACTGAATATTGAGTATCAGCATTTTTCACGAAGCCACTAGTGAAACAGCAGACAAGTACTGAGGATAACACAAAGTGCATGAAAATCAATTGACTAATTTAAAGTGAGATATTTAGATGCTAATGCTGATAGCAATTTTTTAAAAAGCACATTTAACTAGCATAGCATCTTTGGGTGTCCCTTTAGACGGTCATCCCATTCAAGCAATTCATGTCTTATGGTTGCTGCCAGCCCATCTTCCCCCGGTCATGACTATTTTGCCAAACTTTAGTTGCAACACAGAGAACTAAGACCTGATCCAGTGAAACATCCAGTGAAAATTCCAGTGTGAAGCAAACCACCAACAAACACATTCTTATGCCTTTAGCTTTACCTGGCAGGCAACACTAAGCAGTTGCAGACTTGACTGTTTGCTGGTGATTTGGAAGACAAAAATGTGCAATGAAGCCTGACATTTCCAGAGGCCACACAAACAAAGCAGTACACTCACACACACACACACTGTCAAATTATCAAATACACATGCAATAATTTAAACAAAATAAATCTTGCACAACACATTCATACATGCACAGTCATACAACTTGGTGAGGATGTGAGCAGTACTGAGGACAAACCCCTTTTCTGCACTATTGCCACAAGTGTAGGAAAAATGTCCAGTTAAGGGACAGTTCAAGGCAGTGTTTAGACGGGGCAGGCCGGCGATTTGCAACAGCCTGATGATGAAGGGAGTGTTATACAGGCTCAGCTATCCGCTAATTAATGACGTGTTGTAAGGGGAGAGGGAAGTCACCCTTGTAGAGAGTGGTTATATTCAAGTCTTACTAGTAGCCTTCACGTATTTTAAGTCTCCTTCTGAAGCAGTACATTCTCAACGTCTCTGGGAGAGATGGCTCTACGTTTATGAAATTTATAAGGAGACAGCAGCCTTTATAACTGAATCAACCTGTTTTCTGGCTCAGATTGGGCACAGAGATCCAGTGTGGGGATGACAGTGGCACAGGCCATCTAGAGCCCTGTAAGGTCTCTTCGCAGACACAACAAAGCCACGCCGGTTTGTCAAGAGTACAGTACAAGTCCCGTGTAAAAGAATAAAGAAGTAGATTAGCGTCCCTAAAGCAGTGGGTCCCTCTGTTTTTTGGGTTTGTGAGGCCCCTGGCCATTGCGCAGGGACCCATTTTGGGGACGGAGGAGATGGCCCCGCTCCCGATCAGTCCAGGGAACGCCGGCCTGTCCATCATCACTGTCCAGGTCTGAATCTGAATGCATGAGAGCTGACGAGGAGGGAGTAGGGACCGGTTTCAGTCGGCCTAGGGGACAGAGATGATTAATACAAAATCTCACACACTGATGTAAGGTATCTGATATGTGTACAGTTTTTACAAATGCTTTTACCTGCTCTAGGTGGGTGTAATTCCAAGCTATCCTGGTCATCTCCCTCAAGTATTTTGTAACGGCTTTTCCGTCTTACTTTTAATTTGCGCCTACTTGAACAAGAACATGCTCGTGTGTAAGTGCATACATAAGTAACCACAGTATTATTATTAACATTCACATCACTAGTTTACCTTTTGCAACAGCAGACAAGCCCCCATGCAAAGGTTGCTATCGCCACCACAATCATGAATGACGCTATAGTAACGTATAAAACACTCCACTCTGAAATATAAATTTTAAAAAAATCAACATGTCATCAAACTGGATGTATTAAAAACAGTCCTCTGCCAGTGCTGTGTGAGTTCCTCACCACAGTTGCTCTCTCCATCCCCCAGCTGAGATCTGAAGAAGTTCTCCATCCAGAAAGGGTGGCAGACGCATTGACGTGTGAAGGAGTCACACTCTCCATGGCTGGAGCAGTTCAGCTGGCAGACTGTAAACATTGCACACAGTCACGAGAGACCAGCAGCATTATCTGGACATCTCAGCATCTCAGTGTTTTATAGGGCTAATGGTGTATGTAACAGGGCATCAGTACTCACTGACTGTATCCACACGCTGGGCCTTAAAGATAAGGAATTCAGTTTTTTGTTTGTGCAGTTTGGTGCGTAGGCTCATGGCAATACCGCGACCAGACAGCGGCGGCCGTCCTGGTCCTCCAGACACCAGGAACACTATGCGAGTGCTAGGGAAAGGGAAGGGAAATGCTATTGAAATAGTGGGGTTGTAACTGAAAGAGAGATCATAGGCTAAAATAAAAGTTGTTATTAGTGCAGTGTAATAAAAATTCTTTCAATATTTTTTGAGAAAATAATTTCTTAAGATAATAAATAAAATAATTAAACAGACAACACTTGTATCCAATCACATGAGCAGGCTTAACATTGACACAGCAGCCAACCTCTGTTGCATATTGCAATTATTGCCCACCCCAATATAAAAGTTTCTGTTAAACCGTGAATATTTACAACACGGCTACAAGGAACAACATTTAAAGGTGAATGCAACACGGTCATGTGATCCTCCAGAAAAATATGCCGTTTACAGCCATTTGCTAAGCAAATTCCGTTCAGAGTCAATATGGTGTAGTGTGTAGTGAAACAGGTCTGATGTCAGCTCGGCTATTATTCAGCGGTGTTGGCAAAGCCTTTGTTTTAGGAAAGCCTCCAACTTGGTGCAACATGCAAATAAATATGGAGGCAAACCTCTGAAGCTGATATATCAAAAAGAGGGCACATCAAAAAAAGTGGTTTGGACATCAAAAAGCAGAACAGACTCCTGATGCTGCCCTTATCCTCACCTAAGATAAGATACTACCCAAAATACTGTGGTAATATGTTTCGCCATATCGCTCAGCTCTAGCTGTGATCCATTTTAAAACAGATAAACATGGCAATGCATTTATTGAACATATTTTAAGGCTAGACATATGAACTGACCTATGTTCGTTGAAGGCGCTGATTTCCCTCACAATGATGTCACTTTCCAACACAGCCAGCAGGACGCCCACCTGCCTGAGCAGCATGTCCCTCTGCCTCTGAGAGATCTGAGACACGGACACCTCCAGCACCAGCTCCACCAGGTCCCGCTCCCACACGTCTGCCGCCAGCCGGGGAGAGGGAACTTAGCAAATTGCTTTATCAGAATGAATTCATGATGAGCACAAGGTTGGATTTTGGGCCACAACTCACCTGGGCGGACCTCCACACTGCCGGTGTCAGAGATGCTCTGTCCCTTACTGTCTGTCACAGTCAGAGTGAAGGTGTATTTCCCTTCTACCAAGTTGCCCAGAAACAGCACCGCCTGGTGGTCTGAGTTATTCAGGACATCCTGCCAAAGACAAATCAGACAGAAAACATTTGAGTGAATCACTGTAAACACAGCACAGCACACAGTGCTCTATTAGTACAGTCAACGTTTCTGTATCCTTTTACAAAGCAGAAAGTATAGCGCAACTGCTGATTGAAAAGGCAAAAATGGAGACATTACGGAAGCTGCTGAGGGACAAAAGAAATGCATCTTGTACTAAGTACTTTCCACAATGCATAACATGAGTGAGTGATTATTTGCCATTGTGAACACAGCACAGCACACAGAGCATCACAACGAATTGTGAGCTCTGCATTTGACCCATCCATGAAGGAGCAGTGGATAGCTTTTTGGCATCACCCAGGGAGCAGTACCTCAGTGGAACCTTTACTGGTAAGGGACAAACCGGTGACCTTCCAATTACGGGGCGAATGCCCTAACCATTACGCTACCGACTGCCCCAACCAGATCTAAACCTGCAGCAAAACGGAAAGCAAGAATCTGTGAGTCTCAGTGTCATCACCCGGCTCCTGCTGGGCTTTTAGTTAGTGGAAACGCAGGCTGATACTTCAGCACTGGCACCGGTACGGGGGAAAAGGGGTAACAGTAAATCAAGACTAAAAGCAGTTTATGCTCAACAGAATTGCTCAGTTAAAGCATCTCACCCCGGCTGCTGGGCTGCTTTCGTCACGTGTCCAGAGGTAAGTGATTCCCCCCTTATCATCTGACGACTGGGATCCGTCCAGGACAGCAGTGCGGTGCGGTAAAGTGACAGCGGGACTAGACTGCACCCTAGCCACAGGAGGCTGGTCAACTTCTATTAAGACAACGTAAAATGTGTTTAACATTGGGCATGAAACGGTAAAACAGGCGGAACTCCACAGCCTAATTTGAAAAAAAGTATAACAACACATGGAGAGACTTGCTGCGGGCATGATTCCCTCCTACTGCAAAGATCACGCAAGTCACTTACCCTCACGAGCAGTCACAGTGACCGACACGGAACTCTGCAGCTCCCTTTCGTCCGTCACAGTGAGTGTGAATGTGTACGTCCCCACCTGCAGCCCCGTCACAGTGGCTACTGCACCGTCTGCGTTCTCAATCTTCACACCACTTGGGCCACTGCGGCAACATCACACAGACACACAGCGAGAGCAAAATGAGAAGGCAGATTTAAACACTGGCATAGCTGCTATGCAAGGAAGACCAAGTGTATTCAAGAGACCTTCATTTAACTGAACATTTATCTTTATTACACAATTATTACATTTTTTATGATCTAAAAAATGATCTGCATGTTTCTCTATAATGGCATGAGGCCATTATGAAAACAAATGTCATGCTCTTTATAGTGTGATAAGTCCTGTGTCTTGTCTTGTCCTGCCTCTTGCATCACTTCACTGATGGTTTGGATGTGGAGAAAAATTTCACATGATCATCTACAATACTTTGTGATTCAGGTTTTAGAATCCTATCACTGCTTCATCAAATGAATCAGGAGTTAACTAGTGCCAATCGTTTAACTTCAAAAGGGACCTATAACAACTGTGAAGGGGACATACAAGGTTGGCACATACTAAACTAAACTAAAGGATCCTATTACTGGAATTGAGAACATTCATAGTTGACGCTTGTATAAAGATCATATTCAAATATATGTTCATATTTATTAAGGAATTTGCATAGTGTTATAAAATGTTATAATCCTTTTTGTTAGGTCAGATTTGAATTGAGGAGAGAGATTTTCAATTAAGTTTTCCCCTTCTGCTTCCCTCTAGTTTTGAGCATGTTTTGTATTTGGATCATTTGAATAAAGCAAGGTAGTGAGAGGTCGCAAAAGTTTCTTATTCTCTTCTTTACTTCCTTTTTTTTTTTTTTTTAACAGTATTTCAGTTTATGTGAAAATAATTTTTCTGCTTTGTGTGATCTTTTTCCTATATTTGTAATTTCTACCCATAGCTATTCTCCCTACAATGCTTACTTGGTCTGTTCCCAGTGGTAGGAGACAATTTTTTGGTCGTCGCTGCTCTTGCTGCCATCCAGTGTGGTATGATCCACAGGAAGCGTCAGCTCCTTATCTGGCCCTGCGTCCGCTACGGGCGGTTTGTTATTCTCTGAGGAAGGACACAGTGGTTCAGACATGACAACAAAGCACTCCTAGTTCTAGTTCTTATGATACATAAAGAGGAGAAAGTGATTAAAATGTATTTTAGCCCAGACTCACCTGGCTGCACAATGACAGTGACCTGAGCTGTGTCCTGCTGTCCAGAGGAGTCTGTGACGGTGAGCTGGAAGGTGTAGTCCCCCTCCTGCATAGCAGACAGCTGCAGGGTTGGCGTCCGTACTCCCTACATGAAGACAAGTCACTGAGACAAGCTACATACATTTACACATTTACTGTATATACAGTATAAGGTATGAAGATCTGTATAAACACATAATTTATGGCATTACAGAAAGCATGTACACTATAGCCGTGCACGAGGCTCAGCCTGAATGAAAATGGAAAGTGTGTAAATGTTAGAGTTAGAACAGTACAGCGCTTAGTGGATTAAAACCTGACCTCTGCATGGCCCATCCATTGGCAGAGGTACTTGGGGATGTTACTCACTGGTACCTCAGTGGTACCTTTACTGGACTGGCGACACTATGACATGAGCATCTCTTTTAAACCAGTGCACAACCGCTACCACTGAAAAATGTTCTCTTCGTTAAGGTAGACCACTCCTTGCTCTTATAATCTTCCTAATCAGTTTCTTAAAAAATGTAAAAGCTAACATTTTACATGCACCTGGGTTTTAAGGTTGGATGAATAAAATCATTACAGGAATTTTAACCTCATGTTACTTTCATTAGCCATTCTCACTGTGTAGCAGTCTAAATTCATATGCTTTATATCACATATTTGAGGCAGTTGGCAGTTTGAGCCAGCGGTCAGGGCGTTCGCCCAGTGATCAGAATGTCCGCAGATCGAATCCCAGACCAGTAAAGGTACCAGAGGTACGCATGAGCAAGGTACCGTCCCTAAACACTGCTCCCTGTATCAACTGCCCACTGCTGCTTCATGGATGGGACAAATGCAGAAGTCACATTTGGTTGTGGTGTGCTGTGCTGTGTTCACAATGACAATCACTCACTTTCACTGACATCTAGAATTACAGAAATCTAATGTATTCATGATGGACTTTACATGTAAGCACATAATATCCCGTAAGACATTGTCCTGATGCGCTAAATTACTGCCCCCACACAGAATAACTCCCCAATTTAGTTCGAAGACTGTAAATATACAGTATTATGCATAGCCATGGAGACAAAAACAGCTGATGTGAGTATATGTAGACATATAATAGCAGCCAGCATCGACAACAGAAATCTGATTGTTATTTTCTATTATTTTCTCAGCTAATTATGGTTGCCTGTGGGTGTAGCATGTTAAAATATTTAAGCAAAAACAACAACAACAGGGATTCTTCTTTACCTGCATCTCCACCACCTTGCCCTTGCTCATGGGGCTGAGGGACCATTCGTAAGCTAGAGGCTCATGATCATCCGTGCTCTGGTTTCCGTAAAGGGTGATGGAATTGCGTGGCAGTGTGATGACCTGATTGGCCCCAGCGTTGGCGACAGGCCTGTAGTCCATTGCCTTGTTGACTGACAGCATGGCTTGTGCTGAACTCTGAGCACCGTCTGAGTCAGTTACGGTGAGGCTGTAAAGGTAAGTACAGCATAATGTTGGATTTTACAATTAGGGTTTACAAGGTTAGGAGAGCCAGTGTGCCAAAAGTATGTGGCCACCCCATTCCAAAAATAAAACCCTGGACTTTTCCTGTTTTTGCTATAACAACCTTCCCTCTGGAAAGATGGAGATTTTCTGCCCAGAGATAAAGTCAGACAACGATATTGGAATAGACGAAGAGGCTTGCAATTGGCATTCCAGTTCTTCCCAAAGGTTTTCATAAAGATTGGAGTCCTGCGCTCTGTGCAACTTACTCCAGTTCCTCACATGGAGCAGTGTCCTAGGAAATCTTTGTGCTGGAACAGAACCACAGGATAGTCCAAACCATCTTGGTATGTAGCAGCACTAACCTTCACTGGACCTAGTGGAAACTAAATATGGCACGATACCACTTTTTTCTATGTCAGATACCATGCCAATATTGTAAATTTGGACATCTGCCGATACAATACAAATCCGATACGGTCTACCAGTCTTTTTTTAAACAGAAAACAGAAAATAATGCTTAAAAAAATGTCTGAATACATGACTAAAATAATTCTGTTATGCTTAAGGAAATACTTGACTTAAATACTGTTTTCCTGCTACTCCCATCAACACTTGACTGCCCTGCTCAACTCATCTAACACTTTGTGGCTTAACTGTTGTTGCTTCTCAGCGCTTTCACTTCATAACAATAGCACTTGCAGCTAACTTGGGAAGACTCAGCACAGCAAAGATTAATTTACTACAGATATGACATCCTATAACAAGGGGTGTTGAAAATAATCGAAGCATCGCGATGCACACGTGGATGATTCTGCATCGATGCAATGGTACAGCGTAATCAATTATAGGTTTCAACCGGCGGTCTGCTACACGCTAGCGGCCTGTGACGTGGAATCCACTTTCACTACTGAAATCACTTTCAAAAAATTATTCCTTTTTTCATTTTTCAAAACACAAGATGATTTGGGCATCTTTATGAATAATGAATTTAATGCAAATATCTAAAAAATAATAATAATACAAAAGAAAAAGACTCCCACACTTAGTCTGAGTGGTAGTACCTGGGACAGAAGCCAGAAGACAGTTGAGAGCCCCTGAATTATATTGTGACATTGCTTCGTATTTTCTAGGTACAGCATAAAATTTAAAAAGTTAAAAAGAGCATTCCGGTACAATTATGGCTGCACAATCTGCGTGCAATGTCAAGTAATGAAAAAAAAAACCTGATGGCATGCATCATGAATCGTTGACATAATCGAATCGAAACGAGGAACCAGTGAAGGTTCACACCTCTACCTATGACGATGTCACGTTAAGAAAACAAACTTTTCTATCCAAATAATGGATTGAAATACATTTCTATGATCGCAATAAAATATTACATCATCTGCTGAGAAGCGTGACCTAAAGGAGCAGCTTTTCCACAGAGACTTACATGAAGGTGTAGTTTCCTGGGACGAGGCTTGTGAGGGTGAGAATCGGTGTATCTGCTGACACCTTCTCCTCCCGCAGCGGTCCTTTCACCTCCTCCCAGTGCCAGGCAACTATTTTATCATCGTCAGTGCTTTCTAAAAGCCAGGCAAACAATGGTTTTAACGCCCATTACGCTTTTAACGCTTACAATGCTCATAATGCTTTGACATTTTTGCATTAAGATTATGCCATTTGCAATGCTCTTTACAAGCAAGATACAAAGGGTTTAATTTGAAGAATGATGCATAATGTACATAACACAACCACAAAACGTATTGAACTCATTGAAGTGTACCATCTGAAGTTGTTTTATGCCATTCTGGAGAAGAAATATTACACTTAATTTGGGAAGTAAGCGTAAGAAAATTAATGTCTGTCAAAAGTCACAATATGCTGAGAGCAGTAAAAACCTCACTTTCGGAGTGCTTTCTCAGTGCGTCTCTCAGCGCTTGTTGTTGCTAAATTACAAGAAGCATCAGTGAGCACTTCCTCATTCGTTCCTATTACATGTAAACATTGTAACTTTCTTTGAGATCGGTAGTTTAGCCGTAAAAGAGATCTTTACAATGGAGAGAAATGGCATCCTGACATTAGCAGCAAAATTTGAACTAGATAGTCACATGTCTTTGAGACACAGTGATGGCTGCATGAGATAAACTGTCCAAGTAAACAGCTAGGAAAGCACCACCGATTAGGGGTTTGATCTCATAATTGTATTTTTTGCCTTATTCAATAAGCTTTTCCAGCAGCTCCAGATACGGTGCCATTGTTGTTTGTGAGTTCTTGACTGCATATGCCCCGCCCTTTCTTCGATTTTGCTTGGCTAGCAAGAGAGAAGTGACACTGACGCGCCCAGCACCGTTCTAAAAGTTTGAAAGGTTTGAACTTGAAGCGCTCTGGGCGCCGCAGTAAAAAACGTCTCCACCATCATTTTTCTCTGCTGAAGGCGCTTAGCACTCTGAACGCTGAAGCTCAGGGAATTTATATTCAAAATTTCAGTTGTTACTCTTCAATAAAATGATTTTCAACAAACTAAGCAAAGAATATTTATTTTCCAGCCAGTGTGCTGCAGTGTAGACTATAGTGGTGGTGTGTAAAATTGAAATAAGTTTATAATCCTGTCATTAATCAAACAAGACATTTCTCTCTGGAATGGGTTTGAACAGTAATGACAATCATGTCTAAAATGATATTACTTTTCTGACTTTAATAACAAGGTGTACACTGAATATTCCAACAGAAGAGAATTTTGTCATCAAAGGTACATGCAGATTTATGGGCCGTATGTAGTTCAGTTCTGGATAATCATTTTTTGCAAAATCCAGAGTCTCCATTTACAAACATAATTTTTTCAAAGCACAAATACATTAATTTCATGATATTAAAGCCAGCACAGGGTATTATTAAGCGCTTTTAAAAGAGTGCTGGATTTTATAAGAACAAAGCAGATACTCACGACTGCCATCAATCACAGTGGAGCTTGTGGGCAAGAAGATCTCCAGGTAATTTGGTGAAACCACAGCAACTGGAGGCTTGTTCACTCGAGGTTCTGTCCAAAGGTGGGGTAAATAAAAGCCTTCGTTAAAACTGCCCACTTAAGAGACTACGTTAGCCTCCAGGATGAGTACAAACAACAAATATCTATAGTAAACATAGCAGTGTTTACTCAGCATTCCAAATCGAGGTGTAATTTAAATAAGATAAATTAACCTGACAGAGCAGGAAAACAAATATTGGAGCCAGTCACCTGGTTTAACTGTAACATTGACATAGCATTCCCCATGTGCGCCATCGCCATCCACGATCACCTCAAACTCATACAGACCCACTGTAAGCTGAAGAGGGAGGAACAGTAATTTAATTAGTTGACTGATATTCTTTCATTTTAAATATTTAACGTGAACAAGAGAAAAATATATGAGCAACATGTTTTCTACCTTGCTAAGCTTGAGAGTTTTGCTGTGCTTTCCTTCCATTTCACCACTGTAGTCTTTAGGGTGGGTCTTTAAACGCCAGTCAAAGGCGTAATCAGTCCCTAAAGAGGCACACAAAAGAGTTTTTGCAAGAAACATGAGCACTATCATGAAAAGCCTTGTACAATGAAGCTGGATTTTATGGGTTTAGCCACAAAATGAGCTTTGATTTAGTTAAGAACAGTCTGCCTTAAAATCCACCTTTGTATTAACACCCCCGAATCAAGCTTTTTAAAACTAAGATTTTACTAATTGGTAAAATAAAAACACAAATATTACCTGGAGGGGGTGCTGGCACTACAAAAGCATTCAACTCCACCTCACTGCGTGGCAGAGTGACTTCTACATTGTTACCTGCAGATACCACCAGCTCCTTCACTGTAATAAAATAACAGAAATGTTTTAAAACATTTTTCTACCTTTACAAATTAATTTATTTTTTATTTAACAACACATCTCATACCAGCTGGAGTAGCCACTGCAGTGGAAGGTGGTGGAACTGTAGGTAAAGCAAAAGTACTATTGGAAGCTGAATGATCCACAGTGTCTTCCGGCGATGTCGAGTTATGCCAAAGAGCTAAGGAACCTGCCTCTTCTTTGCTGCCATTGATGAGTGCATTCATTTTATTGTTTGATACTGGGAGAGCCATTCTACTGACTGCAGTGGTAGTAACTGGGAACTGTTCTTTTTCCTGATGTAAGGGCATAAGCATTGTCATAGTTACTGTCTTTCTCACGGTTCATCAAGTTTTTAAACTGCAGGACTGAATACAATTAAGTCTACAAATCATATCATTCAGAGAAAAGATCGACTGATTATTGGTTGGGCTGATTATCGGGAGCCCATATTAGGCATTTTGCTGATTATCGGTACCGGCTTTTTATTTTGACCATCACCGATATTACTCATTGAATGTCCTGCCCACAACAGTCTCTGATTATCTGTATGTCACACAAATAGTAGCCAATAAATGCTGAAGCCTTTTTGTCACGTATACCACACTCACACAGGAGTGCAGCATGAGGCTCCGAGAAGGAGAAGAGGTGAGAGGAGAGTTTCAGCTTGGTGTTCGTAAAATTCCAAATTCTGACAGAGATTTTCTTTGTTTTTGCATATCGGTTCCAAATATTGGTTACTGGCCCTGTTAACTAGCAATAATTGGTATCGATATCGGCCGTGAAAAAACAATATCAGTCGACCCCTAATACAGAGTGTCCCAATAGGCATTTAACCACAAAACAAGAGATTTCTGAAGAAATACTGTACATAGAATTAATTAAAGATGGTGTGGCGGCAGTGTTATAATTTTCAGTTATTCTTGAGAACTTGAATTGAAAGCAACTTGGTTCTTGAAGATATCCTAAAAGAGGTCCAGTTGCCTTCGATTCAAGCGCCTGAGACAACCATGTTCTGGACAACTGAAAACCTGCACAGACAAGCAATTTTCAGTTATAGAGCCAGATGTTTGGGGTCTGGTCTGTACATCCAACACTACCAACTTTATATTTACGGCATATAGCAGAAGCTCTTATCCAGAGCGATTTCCACTTCCTAATTTCACAAACAGTTTCCCTGAGAGCAATTTAAGATTAAGCGTCTTGCCCCAGGGAGGCAATGATAGTAGTGCTAAATTTAGGACACGAACCTACGACCTATTAGCATAGAGGTGAGTATCCTAATCACTAGACCACCACCATCAACCACTGAACCCTTGAGCAAGGCCCTTAACCTCAAGGGAGGATGTCCATATACATACAGAAATAAAATCCTTTTCACATTTGTTTCGAAAGCTACCTCATCAACATCAGCAACTCCAACTTGACGAATGCTTCTCGCACTCTTCATCGAGCTCTTGCTAAGCATCTGCAAGAGTCCCAGAGAGTGAACGTGTGGTTGAGGTAGCGCCGTGATGGAGCAGCCACCGGGCCGTGAGCACCTCAGCAGTACGCAGGAACTTCCCAGACTCCACACTGCACCGCATGAGGGCTTCATGCAGCATGACTCCCAGCACCGAGGGCCTCCTCGAGCCACGGCCAGCGGCCGCCAGCCCAGTCCGATCACATTGCTGCAGGGGATCCCCAAAACCCCACCAGACACTCTGCATATATCTGCTACCACACCTTAAAGCATGAGAGAGAGAGGACGAGAGAAATATAAGAGACTGTATATTCATAGGCAGGAAAGTATACAATAATTCATAGGCAGGAAGGTATACAATAACCACAACTGTGTACTTCTTTTATCAGACGGGCAAGCCGCTCACACCTTGCTTTAAATGCAATGAGTACAAGCCAGTGCCCATTTCACAAAAGATGTGAGAAAGTAAGCAAGTGATCAAGTCAACCCTCTTTTCCTTTAATAGTGCACAGAAGTTCTAAAGAAGCTTTTTATGGGATGGTGGTAGCCTCCCTAATGCAGAGCAGCAGACAGCGAGGATTTCATTAGGGAAGGGACACACTGCAAGTCTGTTTTGCGATTCCCCCTCTTTGTGAAAGCTGCTCCCTCATGCACAAGGCAGCCATTGTGTTGATCGCATTGTACTAGGCAACTAGAGCACCATCCATCACCCAAACTGTTACAGCCATTCATACATCCACTACAGCCAACAACGACACAATCTGATACATGAAGCAAGAAATGGAAACTAAACTTGACATCTAAATCAAATCTGCATTACTACAGTGAAAAAACAGTCCATTTCTGCACATTTTGTAATGTTTAATAAATGTGACTTACCATTAGGATGGAGGCATAACAAACAGCACAAAATCAGAAGTAAGAGCTGAAGCGGCCTGGTGTAGATCTGTAAACAACTTTGTGTGCTCTTTATTGCATCTGGCATCTTTCCACTAAGCGTGCTTGCCTAGATATAAGAGAAAGTGTAAAATAAAACAAGCAATTGCTTGCTAATTAAAAATATAATTTTCCACGGTTCAAAATTAGAACATTACGGCTAGAAAGAAAAAGGCTATTTAAAAACAGGAACAATAATTATTCTCTGTTACAAGACTTTGCATATTAATAAGCATGCAACCTTCATTATTATAATGTAATGGACTCACTTTAGTAATTACTAAACATACCATTACCCACTGTACAGTTTGGAGTCTGTAGAGATGGAAGGCAGATGGATAATGAGGCTAAGCACGACGAACTGAGTCATCGACAAAATCCTTCTCTGTGACCACAGCAGCATTTCACTCCCAGTCTGAGATTATACAGAGTTCTCTGTAAGGATAAAAGCAAAACTGAATCTTTTTGATACTATAATAGAACTAGAGTCTGTGGAAAGTAAAGCATGTGGTTTGTATAATATGAATGGTCATCAAAATAACTGCGAAACGGATATTGCATTTAGTGGCCTAACAAAAACATTTACATGAAACAACATCTGCTCGAAAGCTGTCTCTTCTGCACCTGATCATGAATTCATATCCTGCATGTTATACTGTGTTATGAAAGTACTGAATAAAAAGAACAGATGCAATATATCACAAGAGGACTTCAGAGTATTATTAAATATGATACTGTTTTTACTGCCTGTATAAGCAGTTTGACTACAATATATCTATACACTGTGTTTTCATTCATATTAATATTCATATTTCATTCATATTAATACAGAAAATTCATCTTTTGCTTGTAGAAAAAGAATTAACCTTTAGTCGGTTATAAATGACATATAAAAGGAAATTATGGTTGCTCATTTCATAATTCCTTCAATCTATCTTAACTTTCCATATAGTTACCAACATTTTAAAAAATACAACAAAAACCCAGCTTTGCTTATTTAAATATTTGCATCTATTTTTGCATCCATCAATCTAACTACCTACCTATCTACATCAACACTGATCAGGAATGTAGAGGAAAGCATATAAAGAAAACAATATAATCTCATGACACAAACCCAATCAGAGACATCAACAGCTATGACTTTCAACACAAGATAAATATCACTTCAGTCTCTTGGTATGGACCATATGTAGGCTCCTAAATTCAGAGTCACATCAGTCATTCATTTGAAGTTCCTCTCATTTAAAAATCTGAAACCATCATCATCATCATTATCTTCCTTACCATTAATCTGCAACACTTCAGCTATTGAAAATGAAAGTGTTGTGTTAGAAGATCTCATCAGGCCTTCATTTTGTCATATCCCTTCTATTGAGTGAAAACGTTTACTGCGTGAGAGGAACAGCAGGTTAAATCCCACACTAAAGATCCGGGTTCAATCTCCTGAACCAATGCGGCTGTAAAACATACTTCATCACCATCACCATCATCATAATCTCAATTTACTGAAACGACTTAATAATAACAATTTCCTCAGAATTAGTACCATTTCTACTAAAATACCCAACCGCCTTCCAACAGAGAGAAAAGAGAACTCGATAAGCATCACGCAAAAAGAATCTTCGCAAGACTCACTGCTCAACCAAGAATCGGTCATGGAAATTATTAGACAATTTTAAGCTTCATGTTCTTGTACAGCTGACATCGCAATTATTTTTTACATTCAGAATCTACGATTAAAACATACATTTACTTAGACATGTTGGTGAATGTTGTGTATTCTACAATGATATGTCATTTTTCGGTCATAATAAAGCGAAGCAGGTGCAGGTTGATAAACAGCTGTTTGCGGAAACCTACTGCGCAGGTGACAATATTGAAATGAACATCATGGAGAAAAGTGAGACGCGGTGAGTCTTGGCCGAGGAAGAATAATCGTCCTCACCCGGTCGGTGTCAGTCAGCTCAGTGGTTACAGCTGTGTGACATTTTTAGCTGCAGTTCTCGTCGTCTGTGCGCTGGATCTGACTTATCGAGGTCAGGTATTAACGCAAACCTTCACACGGAAATACAGCGCTGAGGATTCTACTTCCGCCTCGCGTGTACGTCTGGGTAGCGATCCAAACGGCTCCATTATTTCCTCTTTAGGGCAAAACACGAAGGCTACAACATTGCTTGTCACTCCCTACGTAGTGCACTGCTTGCCGAATAGGCAGCCATTTCAGCGGTGTACGTTAATCGAGCTGTTTCGATGTTCATCAGTCTTTACGAATGTACTACACACGATAATTTTTTTTTTGCAAATCTAGCTCTAATTGCACAAATTGTGCTCTAGCTCAATTCCCATCAGTGTCGTCCTTATTGTCTGTTAAATGATTTTGGCTTTGGCTTGAATTATTCATTTGGGAGGTTTTGCCTATGACAAAAATGGCGGCTCTGTGCCTGATTAGTAAATAAATTTCAATACATTTTTCGAAAACGTAGTACTACATGCTTTAAATAAACTGTTATAACTCAAACATGTGTGCATGTGTAAAAAAAAAAAAAAAAAAAAAAGGCTTATTATTTGATCAAATCGCCGGCAAAACTTGCGTATTGCCTAATATTTTTATAAGGCGTAAGGCGCCCTCTATTGGTTCCTGGGAGGATTGCAGAGTGCAAGAATGAATCAAGCGTGTGATTCATTCTTTTAATATGTGGCTCACCATTTGTGGCTGTGGAGTTGGTGAGAAATGGCCTGCCACGTAGCTGCATAATTAGTCACACATTTAAGTGCATATTTGAATTCTAATCAGCTTAAAGGAAACCTATCTATTGCAAACTATTTCACACAGATATACCATAACAATATTTCATCAGTGTATAAGGCCCCGTTATTGCATTACAGCAATATTGTTATTTGTAATTACACAAGGGGGAGCTAAATCTCAGTCATCTCGATATCGATAGAACGTCTACGCATATACAGTATACAATATTTTAAAACGTGAAAGTGATATTTTATTTACTGTCAAGCATACACCTCACAAGCCATTAGTAACTGCATGTTTCATGTCTTTGTAAATGAAAATACAGAAGGACCCCAGGGGGATTTGCTAGTCAATTGATGATGGGCAGGTCTCCATTACAACAGTCCAGTAGTTTCAATGTTTAATTCATATAGTAAGAACTGGAGCCACCTTCTACTGTGGGCTCCTATTGTCTCTCTAAACTGCAAAACAATGGAAATGGTTATTAACGCATAGCCTCTAGCAGGGCAGCAATGTTATACTGAGAAGAGCAACGACCAAAATGATATATGGTGCAAAAGCAGGTTGGACTGGTTAGTAGTGCAGACTTAGTAATAGTAATAAAACTTATGCTTACATAACATCCAGACACACATAATAAGTCACCTTTTGACAAATCAGATTGTCAGCAGATTCATAATCATAATCTATCAGTTTAAGTATAAACATTTTATTTATATGTATGTATATACCACTACTTATCATGCAAGATACAGAAAACCAAAACAGAAAAAAATATACATACACCTTCCAAGCACTGACTTCAGGTCAGACATGAAATGAAGAACACTGAAGTAATTATTTTAAAACTATGTAGTCACAACCGGAACTAACATAAAATCCTGAGCTGTGAAGAGCACTGGTCTAACTTGTATCAGTCAAATAAATTCCAGCTGTAATGATTTTCACAAAGGTTTCTCAGCCTCTTCTTTAAAGTTAGTCAATAAAATATTTAATTGTGAGTGTTTTCAAAGAAAGTTACACAACAATCAATAAAAACTTTGGTTCTGTTGTGATGAGAATTTATGAGAAATGTATGTTTGTTTTTGCTTTGTATTTTGTTTGGATATGAAACACAAAATGTTTGTATTTTTACTTGACACAAGCTGACTGCTTCAGACCTCGACTTAAAATCTGCCAACCTAATCAAAAATGTAAGTGCAGTTACCACTGACAGGTGTGCACTGTTATTAGAAGAGAAAATATTGTTACCATAACACAAGTAATGTGATTTTATCTATGGGGCATACTAATTTTGTTTGAGCATTTTCAAACAAACACTTTTATTCTGCCCCTAGACAGAACTAAGAGTATGCTTAAAAAGGTTGGGTTAATGAGACTGACATTTATAATGAATGCATGCCACTTTTCTGGTTTAGAAACCACAAAGGCTTTCACTTTACATTAGACCTGCAATCTTTAACAGAAATGTCCACCCTTGTTATCATCAGCAAAAACAAAGAGACAGACAGACAACACAGAGAAACAGATAACTAAAAACAAACAGAAACATATAATGCAACCAATACAGTTACAGTTAGCATTAAAAGGAACCAAATCAAATACAACATCAAATAAATTCAAAGCAGGGACCTTCTCAGTAGGTTTGCATCCTGATAAAAGAAAGTCTGCATACTTATCTAAGGGAGAGGAACAGTGTGTCACATGATACACAGGTGTAATATTACAGCAGGAAGAGAACTGGGTGGGACTTTACTGTGGAGTCACAAAAGGTAGAGAGGACACCCTTTATACCCGGAGCAGATAACAAACATTAGAGATACCTTGGACAGAATTCACAGTTGTGTTATAAAATCGTATTTATCCACAGATTTGCTTCAAATTGAAGACCTTGTGTTGTTTTTAATTGTGTTACACTACACTGCTGCATTTTAAATAATTAAGACATAGAATAGTCTGTATTCTACCGTTGTCAATATAGAAATGAAGCACAAATAAGAGACACACAAGGTTTTAATAGATTACAAACACACAAAACAAATCTCTTTCTTTTATTACATGCCTTTCATGACCTCACAATGCCTGCGCACTTCCAGCTGTGTCCCTACACTAAATTTATTATAAGTACAAAGTCTATGCCTACACTGTTCAAGGTGCATCACAGGCAAAACTTAAAATGGTCAAACTGAAAATTAATATTGGAAGCATAGATGTATATTTTGTTTGATTTGCATAATGAGTTTGTGGAATGCCAACAGGAGAATGTGTGAGTAGCGTTTAAGGTGTCAGCTTAAGTATACAGATTGAAGCGTGTCCGTGTGTAAAGAATGGGTGAGTGCAGGGTGTGGTGAGGTGGTGAGTCTGACTGGTGTAGTTGAACTGTTACATTCCTTCATAAGCCGCGCCCTTCATCACCCCCTCCCTTACCTGACACACATACATGCACAAACACACTAATTTTGCCTGCACAATGCTTGGATATGCATGAATTACATAAAAGCATATCTGTTGACACTTCTTGCCATGTCAGTAAAGTGTACATAATACGAACCGTGATTCTTTTGTGTTTGTGATCAGAAAAAGTATGAAAATATATAAGTGTACTGTGGAAGGGTGTGTGCATGTCCTCACCCGCATGCATGATGGCAATCAGCGTGTTTTATTGTATTAGGGCACTACTGTGTAGTGATGGGCAGGAAGGAAAGGACAGAAAGATAAGCACACAGTCAAACACAGACAGAAATATGTTTAGTAATAAGCATACATTTGCATTTACTCAGCATTTTCACAAGGTAAACAGAAGAGCGTAAAACATTTATTTGGCTTCACACTTTCACTAGAGATCTAGTTCTAAGATCTAAACCACGCCAATCTGTAGGCCAACGTTCCTCAAACACACCACCGTACACAGAAAATGGAAACTCCTAAACTGCAGGCTGCTGGAAAAAGCGAGGAACATGTGTCATATGGCTTTTTGGGTTGGCTCAAGCATTCAATTATGGATTTGTTGTGAATGCAGCGCGCTTTCGAGCGTGGTGAGGGAAAGTTGGGTGGAGTCAAAGAATTCAAAAGACGGGAAGAGCAGTTTCTAGCGTCGAACTGAGAGCGCTGTTATCTTGACGGAACGTAAACGGCCGGGCAGAATTGAGCCGAGCTCGAACAGGTTTTGCCGGGGCTTCTCGCCTCAGAGCGCATTAGTAGCTAAAGGGTGGAGTCTCGCCCGGAACCAGGAATGTAACGCGGCGCGGAGACTCTCCGGAGCCGGGGGACAGGAGGCTTTCCGTGGGGAAGAGAAAAGCAGCTAAAAGCCGACGACTACCGATAACCGCCTTGTTAAAGTTCTCAAAGGTAAGAACAACGTTAGAACCTTACGTTAGAAAAAAAAACCCACATTCACACACCTTGAAACTGTCGATCCAAGATGGTTGACATCACAGAAAGTTCGCACAATAACCTACTTTGTTCACGATTTTCACAAATTTCACCTAATACTGCTTATAATTAAAGTAACTCGCTTTGGGTGTGTTTTCTTCATAATAGATCGGAGTTTGTAATTTATTTGACAAGTACTAACAATACATGTAACACACACACACACACACACACCTACATGCATTATTGCCACAATTGTTGTGAATGTGATGTTGTGTGTGTATTCTAATATCAAGATAGTATTTGTAAACAAGACCAAGACAAAATCTTATCTTTTAGGAAAGAGTCTGATATTGTATTCCAATAGTCTGTTACTCTCTAATGCAATCTGTATATATTGCATCTTGCAACAACAGTAGACAGTTGATTAGATGTCTGAACATGTTTTCTCTTTAAAGGTTAGATAACATGTTAAGAACCCAACATGCAGACGGTTTTCTACGTTTCTGTTGGGCCTCTCGGCATTTGCCTATTGCAGAGAGTGCAGTCATTATAACTTTAGGACTAACACTGTATGATTTGTTAACCTTTTAAGTCATGCTTTACCTATTTAAACAAATCTGTAAAACATTGTGATGAAACATATATGTGTTCCATAAAAAGAAAAGTCTTAAACTTTGGAAATAAGACAAAGTCCAGGACAAAGGTTATAGAATCATGGATCAGGGAGGAGTTTAGAAATAGGCCTTGGCTTAGCTTTAGATGAGTCTCTAAGATAATACAGCATTCTTTTGAAAGATTTTGAAACAGCTCTATCTTGAAATAAAAGTTCAAATATGTTTCAAGATGACCTGAAGACTGTTGGAAGTACCCATAAAACAACATTTTTATAAAAATAAAGTTTAGAAAAGACACCAGTAGAGACACGCCAGTTCCCAACATGCCAGACAACATCAGTGCTAAGAAGCAATACACGTGCTCTTATTGCAACTGACATTTTCATGTAATATATTATTATAAATATCATTACATTTACAACGTTACATTTGGATTGTGTCATCCCTTGACATTTTAAAGATATTTTGACTTATAAATGCACATCTTCAACCTCATTGTATCAGACATTCTTAGAATGTCTGGATTCTTTGTTCCCCACAAAGACATGCAATTATTATTATTTTTGTCTCATCTGGCATTCCAGGAACAACACAAGCATGATTTGGGAAGACATTTCTTGTAACAGACTTTAAAAGATTGCTGAAAAAGAATGCTGTCAGCCAAGGGGTAGAAGATTAAACCTCACAAGCATATGACAAGGAAAAACTGTACCAGGAAAGAGGAACGGTAAGGGTAAAATCTTAAGTTTCTTTGAAAAAAAAAAAGATGGACATAAGTAATGCAAAAGAGTCACAATAAGGGACCCATCTTTTATTTTCTGTGTTTCGTTTTTAGCGCAAATATTATATTCTAAGGAATTATTATGGAAAATAACTATACTTTTTAATGCCTCAACCCACTCCTTGTACTTATGAATCCCTTTAATTTTTCCATTTGTATAAAGTGCATAATGTGAAAATATGACTCATTTTTAATGATACGCTTTGGGTGGTAGACTAGAACAACCCTTGGGACATGAGCAATAACCTTTATGTAGTGTTTCTCAATATATTACATTTTTATAAAGCAGTACATGTAATGGAAATAGCTGAATATAAATGTTAACATATAACTGAATAGTTGACTTACAGTATATTTAGCATGCTGCGTATTAATCGAAGCAATTGATTGTTATTTGCAATGTCAGTTTGTATTATAGTAATTAGGGGTCTCCATGTAGAACAGTTCAAATGGCTTCAGTAATTGTCACAGTAACTCTTGTCACAGTAGTCCTATGTTGTGTTTTCCAAAGGGTTGGATTGTATGTGTAAACACAATTTTAGACTCATGGTAACATACAGTATGCTAATGATATCACAGCATAAAAATTATATATAACAAGTATAACATTTAATAAATATAACATGTATTAAATAACATCTGAAATTTGTTATCCTGCTACAATGTACAAACACCTTTTCTTACAAGAATATAATGAACTTGTATTTTTAGGCTGGCACATTTACTGACTTGTAAGACTTTTCTTTTAACTAATATTCATTCAGTATAATTGTGCATGTTTTTGTAAATCTTCATTGCGCTTAGATTTATTAACTACATGCGTCTGGGGTTGAATTAATAAACATAGATTTTAATCAGAGCTTTTTCGCACAAAGTTGCAATGAACATTTGTGAACATTGTGGAACACATAAACTGCGTTCCCAAAACGTCTGCAAATGCAAATGTCTCATTCCCAGGCATGTGCCTACATGTAACAACACATCATTTTGTGGGTTCAGTAGTGAGACTATCATTCTCGCGTTGCAGACATCTTGTAGCAGCGATCAGCTTTATGAATGGTCATAATATTTGATATATATGAGACAAGTGGAGAGATACTAATTAGGCCTGAACAGTTTTTTTCCTAAAGATCCATAGTTTTGATTACTTTCACAATGTTGCTTGAAAGTGTCACAGTGCTCATTGCGTTTTCTTATTAGCCAAAATACTGTGAAGTGTATATATAGCCACTATCTGGTCTTTTTCCTCTTCAATACCCTCTTTTTTCTCAACAACAGTGAGTCACTCAAAACCTCAAACTGTTTCTATGGTGATAGCCACAGTACAAACAAATGTAAACACAGGCAAGCTTCCTTTAATATATTGGAGCTTTGACCTTCTATTGTAGGTTTTCTCTGAGTAAATCAAAATGTAATAAAGTAATACCACAGCTGGAGGTAGAGTTTGATGTAAAGATGAGTTTATATCAGACAAGATTTTTGCTTTTGAGTTGGGTTTAGAAAAATGAATGAGTAAATGATAAGATTAGAAATTAACCCAACTAACTAAACATTAGTTTTGTATCGATTAGCCAATTCGTCTAAATGACTAATTTCCAGCAAAAGATTGGATTGTTAAAGTCTGCCTACTTTCTATAAATTGATCAGAGCCAAAAAGTGGTGACATCATTCACACAGCATTTACAGAGGGTAATTAAAGAAATAATTAATTAATTTGTATTTAAGAAATCCCATTGTTAAACTATGCAAAATGTAAATTATGCATCAGTTTAAAATATAAAGTCGACACATTTTTGACTCCTTCGACTGTTTGCAGTTGCCCTAATGCCCTAATGTTTTGTGGTATATGAACTGTTTTCTCTACAGATTGTATTCCCTGCTGCACCATGGCACATCGCTCGCAGTGCTCCTCAGTGGGAGACAACCCTCTGGATCCTAATTACCTGCCACCACATTATCGGGAAGACTACAGGCTGGCTATAGATGCTCTGGTGGAGAGTGACCTGGAAGGATATTATAACTACCTGCAAACTGCAAATGTTGCTGAGTTTCTGGCGAGGACAGAGATCGAGCACATTAAAACCAACGTGCATCATCCACAGAGCGTTGCTTCTGTACCAGAGCTGACTTACCATGAAGCGGATCAGGAGGGTTCGTCAGATACGTACTGGCCGCTGCATTCTGACTTAGACGCACCAGGTTTGGATCTTGGCTGGCCGCTGCCACAGCACAGTTTTGTTGGACCCACTGAGGTCACAACACTGGTAAACCCGTCAGACCCGGAAATGCCCAGCATCAAGGAGCAGGCCCGAAGGCTTATCAAAAATGCACAGCAGGTTGGTGATTTAGAAAAATGTAATTATTGTGGCCCTAAACAACAATATAATAAATTTGCTGTGGTGCACTCACTTTCTTTTCATTTTCACTTAGAGAACTTAATTCAACAATTAGAGGAGACTGTAATATTGCAGACATTTAGTAGATGAGTGTGATCTTGAGTCTGGGTTATGTGCTAAAATTGTAAAATGATCATACATACAGCTAAACTAGGGCTGGGCGATATGACCTCAAATTTGACCTCTATTACAATTAATAAAAGATTAAATTGTTTTTGGGGGTTTGCTCACTGACCAGCTTTGTACTGTTAATGTTATTATCCCATCTATAAAAGTTGGGACATTTTCTCTAATGAAAAGAGTGCATATCTGTGTGAATTTTAAAATAACTGTGGCAAGTACACACAAATAGTAGTTGCATAATGGACGGGGCAGAATCACATGACAACGTATCATGTTTTTAAGTGGACAGTACTTGAACACTCTAGGGAAAGTATTAACAATTCTTTTTTTTTCTACAATTCTTTTTATAAACCAGTTTTTTTAAATGGCTGTCATGGGCAAGATTACATCATTATTATTATTATTAATAATTATTTATTAGCATGCCCAGATACTTTAGCATCTGACTGAATTGTTGTTATTTGTGTCTGACAGGTCATTGCAGTGGCAATGGACATGTTTACAGATGTGGATATATTTGCTGATTTACTTGATGCCGCGGCTCGTCATGTGCCTGTATATATTCTTCTGGATGAACAAAATGCCCATTACTTTACTGCCATGGTCAACAGCTGCAAAATTAACTTGGATATGATTCATGTAAGCCCAATTACCTCTTTAAGTTCTATAATATTTGAGTTACATTGTGTCAAATTAAAGACATATAAAGAAACTTAAATTATGTTCAATGCATTACAGATGATGCGGATCAGAACTGTAAGTGGCATCACATATTTCTGTCGCACTGGGAAGTCATTTAAAGGACAAATGATGGATAGATTTCTTCTAGCTGATTGCAAAGCAGTGCTCAGTGGGAACTATAGGTAAGGTTAGGCCTCAACACATAAAAATCTCTTTATACACAACTATAAGCCAATAAAAGCAACTGAAGAATGCTCATTGTACTAATAGATATTTTCCTTCTTCTTTCAGTTTCATGTGGTCTTTTGAAAAAATACACCGCTGCATAGCTCATCTGTTTCTGGGAGAACTTGTGGCAACGTTTGATGAAGAATTCCGTATTCTTTTTGCACAGTCACAGCCGCTTGTTTTTGAAAATGCTTTGGTACCTGTGCCATCTGAAAGTAGTTACTTAAGCAATCAGTTTGGATTAAAAAGGTCACAGTCACTGAGAAATCCTCGAGGATTCCTTCGCCAATCTGAGCTCTCGGCATATCCGTTTGGCGACCGACTCGACTCTGCACTTCCCTTCCGGAGGGATGATCCATTCCGCCATACCATTGAACCTGGAAGTGCTGCTTTACAAGTTGGAAAATATGCTTCACATCAGTTCAGAATGCAACAGTCTTTCTTAGAGCAGGGCAGGACGACGTTTGCTTCAAGGCAGTTAGAATTGAACACCTTTAAAAGACACAGCTATGCCGAAGGCACCCGTGAAAGTTACTCCTCTTCTCGGCAGTATATGAAACACCGTGTCATGAACAATTTGGAGGAAATGGACTCGCACTACCAGAGAGATCAACTTATGTATCAAAGTGAGAGTACTGGACGCTACGATCCTGTTAGGAACTATGGCCTTCCCCAGCTAGATGACTACCCTGACTCTATGTATCCACCTGAAATTGAAGCAGCAGAAGGTCACAATGTCTTATCCTCTGATGACCTCAGACATGACCCAGGAACCAGACATCATCAAGCAGGTGGCCTCTATGAGCCCCAGAGCCAAAAAAGGCCCACTGTGGGCCATGCTTTTGCTTGTCAGACTTCACCGACTCAACTACATCCCCCAGACCATAAGTCAATGTTTCCAACTGGAGAGCTGGGTAGACAGACCCAAGACCCGAGTGTGAAGCAAGGATTACGCAGCTGGAGAATCAATTCCTATCTAAGTGCTTATGAAGATTCTGGTGAAGAGGGTTTGCAACAGCCTATGGGCACAGATGCCTTTGAGGAGCAAGTACCTGAAAGCAGACAGCACTTCCAAGATGCACCAGGAATTCGTTTTAACACACAAGAACCGTCTAATTTCCAAAGCAAGCCGACACTTGATATACGGCCCCGCTATGGTAAGCCCATTCTACACAGTAGGACCAAAGAAAAAGATGGCAACACTGACATGCTGTCTGCCGGAACAGATGCTCCAGTAATTCCAGCTGCAGTGCCACTAGCAGGAACAGAACAGGACAGAGAGATGGAGTCAAAGGAGATTACTCTCACTAAGCATGAATCTTTCCGTAGCCGTATTAACCCAATGCTGCAGAGGAGCTCACGGCTACGTTCCTCCCTCATCTTCAGCTCATCCAAGCTTGAGCAACACAGTACCACAATGGCCAAGAGTGGAGGAAATCTACAAGAAGAAGAGGAGAAGACCCCAATTAGAACTTCTTCTATCGTTGCAGAAATTTTGGAAAAGAGGAGGTCACTATCAAGAGAGCCTTTTGATTGGAGTAAACATATAAAGGCTGAAGAAAAAGACAATAAGGATTTGGTTCCTGAAGAGTCTAAGTCTAAGCCTGAGGTGGAACCTTTCATGACTATCAAAGAAATGCCCATCCAAGACATTAAGATAGAATTTAAGGATCTTCAACCAGAGAGCAAAAATAATGATGCACTGCAAACACAGCGTTATACTTCAAAACTGACATCAACCTCCCTAAATATGAATGACCCAGCAAGTCGTCTTCAGTACTTTAAGGAGCTGGCTGCAAAGAGAAAGGACTCAAAAACAGGCATAGAGTCTGTCATCAAAAGTCAAGAGCCAAAAAAGACAGACCTGTCTGACACTTCACCAAGTGCAGCAATTACAGTTCCAGCAGTTTCAATTACCTCTGCAGAATCCACTCTGACAACATCAGTCACCAAAACTGATCCTGCCTCAAAGCCCCCAGTGGTCAAAACCAAGCCTAAGCCATCTGAGATGAGTGTAGACAGAATATCTGTGGATAGCGCAGTGGTAAAGGAAGAAACTGTAGAAGCAGCCAAGAAGGAGACAGCTAAGGAACCAACAAAGTCACTAAAGCCGTTCCCATCACCAAAGTTCTTCAAAAGAGATACACTGAAGCCTTTTAAAAGTTCTCACTCACGTCGCACCTCCTGTGGTGAAGACATTCTTACAGATGCAACAGATGCTGAAAAGAGTGAATTCAAGAAGTCTCGTAGCCTCAGTTCATCGAGCATGCCACGTACAGAGTCCAAAGAAAGCCTTAGCTTGAGCAGACAAGACTCCAACACATCCCTCAATCTTGTGGGTTCAGAAGGCAAGGACACAAAAGCTCTTGACTTCCTTAAAAAGCAGACCCAGAGATTAAAGGGATTCCTTGGGCCCAAAGGAGATAAAAAGAATGCAGGAGTGTCAAGCACTGCTGAGGACAAGCAAATGAAAACGGTCACAGAGGTTGCGGAGGAGTTATCTCCCAAAAGCAAAGAACCAAAATCTGAACTGACATTGCCGTCAACAGATGAAACCAAATCCTTCAACAAACCTGCTCAATCTCGCTACCAATCCTCTACCTCCACTGTTCTATTCAGTAGCAACCTCAGGGACGACACCAAGGTAATCCTTGAGCAGATCTCAGCGAACAGCCAGAAGAACCGCCAAGAACTAACAAAGCAAGTGGAAGAAAGTAAAAGCAGTGAAGGGGAAAATGGAGATCATTCTTCAGACCAAGGTCATGAGTCATCCCAGCGATATCAGACCCGTAACCGGTTCGGGCGAGCTCCAGTGAACCCTCAGGAGAGAGACACCCTGCTGAAGAGAATAGAGAGTATGCGCAAGGAGAAGAAGGTCTACAGTCGATTTGAGGTACTATGTCGAAGCAGAGAAGAGTGCTGCTGGGGGCAGGGTGGTGAGGGGGTTATTGTAAAAGTAGATGCATAGCCTTTGTAAAACAAGAAAATAAATCATTCATAGAATTGCAGTGTGAAATGTTAAAAACATGAAAACGGTGCACTTTTGTCAAAAATATATATAAATTTTAATTTGCCTTGCTATTGCTTTTTTCCACAGTACTGAAAGAAATAGGCTTAGTAAGTGACAAATTGATCTCTATTTATTCTGAACATTTTGTTAACATTTCAGTCTTTTTGTCCATTTGTGGTCTGTATGTTGAGAAGAGATTGATAAAAATGTATTCCACTCACATTTCTGTCCTTCTACTTCTCAACAGATGGGGAATAACCTTGGATAACAAAGGATGGTGTAGAGGGTGTACAGTCTACAAAAAAGGACCACTCAAAACTTTAGGAAGTGCCAGTCACTGATGTGAACAACAAAACTACCATTACCAGACCATGGAAACAGCATAACCTCAAATATGAGGACTCTCACTAAAGAGGGAGGAATATTCCTCTGACTGTGCCAATCTGAGCCCAGTCAACTCACTCTGCCCTTATAAGGCATTGGCACACGCCGCCTTATAATAGAAATCAAGCATTATCCCTGCTGGATAGGCAGACATGCAAGAACAGGCCAAAGTGTTGTGATTTTAAAAGACTTTTCTCAACTTTCCTTCTTATATGGTGTGTATGTATATGTGTTTGTGTACACACACACACACACACACATATATATATATATATATATATATATATATATACACGGTATGAGAAGTCAGTGTTGGTGTGTCATCAATATTACAACATTCTCACATGTGGAAAACTGGACTGACATGCCTGGACAGAAGTCCAAGAATTACATGCAAACCAAATGAAAAGGTATCCAAGACACATCATGCTGGAACCACACCTGTGGTTTAACCGTGCCAAAGGAATACAGATATTGAAAGAAACCAAGCCGGGCTGGTTTAGAACAAAACCTCGATTTGAGGCAGATTAGAATGTAAATAGAAAGCATGAGAGGGGTAGAAGAGACTGAGACTGAGTGTGAGTGGAAAATTCTTTCAAGTGTGATGCTGTAACAGTAAGGAAAAAAGGAAAATGTACTGGGAAAAAGAAATTACTTTTAAGCTCATTACCTGGTATGAAGGTTGACAATTCAATGATTTTTAAACAGTAAAAAGGCAGCACTTTGGTGGGGAGACATCTTATTACTCTAACATGAAAACTAAACTAAATCTCGTGCCTACTATAAGTAATGGCGTCAGACAAAAAAACTTAAAATGGTTACCTTTTCTACCTAGAAATCAAGTTTCATTGATTAAGGTAAAAATAAGCAGATGACAACAATGCAACAGCCCAGTACTTGTGGGGGAATGTATACATGTACAGACGTTCTATGCGCTTTGTAACTACACATGCCAGAGTGATTACCAAGGCAGAAAGATGGAAAAATTCTCAGGACTGGTCTTAAGACTGGATTTCTTCAATGCAAACATATAATTATTGCAGTTGACCGGCTGGTATTGCTGAACACCAAAGAACCTTCCAGAGCATCTAACCTAATGCATGCTGTAATACATGAGATGTTTAGGTAATTGATAGCTCTTGTTTTGATTTATAAATTGAAATACTTGACACATTTTGGATAAATTCAGACATTTAGTAAGTTTTCTATCGTCAACAAATAAAAAACAAATCTGAATAAATGGTCTGGCTACTTTTAACTTTTAATTTATGGGTGACCACAACTATTTAATTTTAAGGTCCAGTAGCATTTGAACACTTTTTCACATAACACATAACACTTAACTCTTTACAGGAGCATTGCTGAGCTGGTGAAAATTGATGGATTTTGATGAGTGATCCTCAACATTCTCAGTTGTGCAAGATTTGTTCAGAATGTTAATCATGAGTCAGTGCTTTTGCATCCAGAGGCACTGTGGACTGTGCGTTACTCAGCTTCTCCTGCAAATGTGCCATCTGTTCCAACTTCTGGTGCTCTACACACAAAGAGACACACACATATACTATAAACTTCAAGTATGCTTACATTTACAACACTGAGCAGATGCTCTTATCCAAAGCAACTTCCATTTTCCAAATTTCAGGGACAGTCTCTGTGGAGCAACTTGGGGTTGAGGGTTTTGATCAGGGACCCAGTGATGGTTGTGCTGGAGGTAGGACTCAAACCCATTACCTCTTGTTCCAGGGGAGAATACCCTAACCAGAAGACCACCACCACCACAACAATATATAATATATTAAGGATTTTTGTAACCATAATACAGGTGTAACTAAGGTTCAAAATGTAAAAATCTGCACCAGAACTGTATCTAAACCTAACATATCTAATTAGATTGTGGAAAGAAGGTAGCACAGATTGAAGAAATCTGCTGAGCAGCAAATAACATTGAAGAATGGAAGAAGTCTTTACCAGTGCATCATGAAGTTACATACCAGCCTTCAGTAACTGCTCTGTGGTGTATTCAACAGAGAGAATCTCAGAAGGCAGCCTTTCAGGAGTCTGAGGAAGATAGGAACTAGATACTGAAGTGCTGACACGTGTATATAATCACATTTATATGTCACATTTTATTTTTAGAAGTCACTTACAAATACTGCATATAGGTTCTTATGTTGTCCCAGCAGATGTTGTAGTTGATTCTCAAACTTCATCCTATAACAGTGGGAATTGGCAGATACAGAATATTTCCAGCGCAAACAGAATAAATACTGACGACACCATGACTATAACAAATAATCATTTGTATTCAATACATATGATGAATGACTTTTTTGTGTGTATTCACTTAGAATAGAATCACAACATTTTATTCCTAGCTGATATCCAATTTATATTAACCCCATATCATCCGCCAAAGTGATTCCCTTTTTCTTGTGGTGTTGAAATGTAAGGGAGGGGATACCGAATCTTCCTGTGTCTCAGTTTTGTTTCCTGGATTTGACAGCTGTACTGCTGCACAAGTTCCTCTTTCTCTTGCTTCAGTTTAAACTGCCTGCAAGGACACAGATATTATCACTGCAGTACAGGTCAGACAGCTGCCATACTGGACGTTATGAAATAGTACAGTCCTCCCTTGGCTTGTCAGAAATAATCACTATGGTTGTGTAAACCTCATCAGTCTGACAGATGGCGTGTGAGCAAAATGCTGAACACAAAGAAGCTGTTGAAGATTCAAGGACAGCAGTTAGCTTTCCGCGCAAATATATTAGACAAATGTGCTTATTACAAAATGGGTTACAAAAGTGTGATATCAATCAATTAATGAGATTAGAACTGTGCTCTATTGGAATTAATAGTGACATGACCTTACGGGATTTTGTTTAAGAAAAGTCTTTATGGACACGTTTACTCACCTATGTAACTCTTGTTCAAGATCCTCACATTTCACTTGCAGAGATCTATAGGCTCCTGTGAGGAAGCAAATTTATAGTATTTTAGTCACAAATTATTATTATATTTCCCACATATAGTAGCTACACCTATGCATTGGACACTGCTGCTTAGCCTGGAACGGTGTTCTGTATATGTGCTGGATTTTGCTCAAATTATGCCTTGTACCTTCTTTTTCATTTAAAGTTCCCTGTAGCTTTGAAACTTCATTGGTCACTTTGAAAACAAAATAAATAACAAATAGTCAGTTTTATTCCGCTATGAACAGAAAAGATTAATACATTGCCAGTATTTCAAAATTGTGCAAATTAGTTTAACTTACATGCACTCTCTTTCTCCTGCAAGGTACTTCTTAAGGACAAGAACTCCTTCACCTCCTTTTCAAGAGTTAGTTTGGCTGGCAGTAGAAAGGACTGGTGTGAATTTGTGTAAAATAAGCACATTCTGCTGTTTAAACTTCAAATAACAGGTTTCTATATTATTATTATTATTATTATTATTATTATTATTATTATTTCTCAAACACAAAATTGGTGTATAGAACTAGAGACATGAAATAATTCAACAAATAACAGGCGTAGAACAAAACAAGTCTTTATGTTTGCAGAGAGGGAGTGGCAGATTTTAAATAAAGAGATTATGACCTCTCGGGCCAGAGGCAAGTATCCTAACCACTAGACCAACTACACCTACATGTGGAGTCTTAAATCCAATGAAAAGAACCTTGTAATGCATGCAATAATCAATTTTGTGGAAAATGGGAGAAGTGTGTCTTTATTTTTGGGTGTAGGTGAAAAGGTCTGGACAAGACGTTTTTTACATGCAAGTCTGGACTACTACCATTTACCAAAGGCAAGCGACACCATGCTTCTTATGGATGAAGAAGCATAAATTAAGACACAATATATAAATTAAGCACAACAGATAGTGCTATGATCTAACTTACTTTGCTGCATTTGTCTGAGTTTGTTCAGTAGCTCTTCTATTTGTGGTTCTTTATCATAGACTGTAACAGCAAAAAATTAGATTTACTGCAGTTGGCAGAGGAATGTAGTTATCTTCTGTTTATAAAGAACACAGTAAGCATGTGATCATGGTCTGTGAAATAAAAAAAACTGAACCTGCAACATAAATTACACTTAATTTTGTTAACTTTTATTAGGGCAGTGTAAACTTCTGACTTAACTACTGTTCACCCACCCGAGGTTTCTGGTAGCCACAGCACATCTTCAACACTGAAAAATGATTCTGGAAACAACAACAACATGCAAGAAAAGTTATTAGTGAGATCTAATGATCTAAGAGTCAACCAGTAATAAAATTGTAGTACTAGATGACAGATTATTGACAGAAAAATCTGAGACAGATCTAACTTTAGATTACCAAGCTAACGAGCGGTTAGCCATATTCGCCTAGTTTTCGCTTAAGCCGTTTCAAATTTTGTACAAACCCACCATTAATTTTAGTCATTTTTGTAACTTTTCTCGTCGGAATCAATTTTGATGTTTGACATCAACTCTAAACCGTTCAAGTGTCAGAAAGTGAGTTTAGCAGTTGACTGGGTGGAGTAGAATGACACTGAAGTGTCGCAAATCATTAGCTTTTCTCCATGGAGCTAACAGGCGCGTGGCACAAGTATATCAACAACACAACATTATACATTATAAATTGCACACTGTCTTTTTCTGCGTCTAGTTTATAGCATATTAATGTGCTTTTTTGTTCTTTGCGCAAACTGGACCCACGTCTCTATCTCAACCTGCAAGACTTTTTCAAAGCATGACAAGAAAAAACTTCGTGTGAGTGGCCGCGTTTGGAATAAATTTATAATATTTACTTTGATATGACGTTTTTATTATAAATATTTTTAACATGCCTGTCTGAATATTATAAAATATAAAATGATTTACTTGGCTCTATTTGAATTACAGCATCTGTGACATACTCTGAACTGTTCTGTCGTCTTTTAGCACCATCTCCTGGTAAAAATCACACACAAATACTGATACGATCCAGTATTCATGTTAACCCTTTAATTAAAAATCTACAGATTTAAAATACGTTTTAATAACCGTTAAAGTTAGTCAGAAATCCTGAGACAATGGTGAATGCTTCATAATTTGCGCCTCCTTGCGTCACTGATATCCAAAAGTAAATATTTATACTTATTAATATAACTGGATTATATCGTAATTTGTGAGGGTTTTGCTTAGTTCGATACTTGCTGTATACATCAGTACAATGACTGATCAAACACAACACTTTTCTAGATTACCCTTAAACCCCTTCATAAATAAACATGTTAAAACCAGTTGGGAAATGGCCAAGTGTACTTTTGTTTTCGAATTTGAAACTGGTTAATCTCAGTCGTCATATCCACATGACGTGAGGCAAAATAACCAATGAAAATCAGTCAATTCACTAGTCATTACATTTTATTCAGCAAAACAATTCATGTTTTGTAAAGGCATATTTAACAGATGAGGACGTTACATCAGAGAGTGTCACCAGATTTTATCTTTACATCAACAATCAAATGATCAAACGAAAGTATCTGTACAAATATAAAAAATGATTAACGCCTGCATACAATAAATTATAGCTGGCACTGGAAGGAGAACCCCAGTTAGGGTGATATACACCAAGTCATGACAAACAGAGAAAAAAGTTGAAATTCAGCAAGTACTGAAATAAATAAAAAATTCTGTACCATACCATTCTGTTAACTCAAAAAACCCCACCATTCTGTTAACTACTGGAACATGACAGCCAACATTAACTGCAAAATATCACAATTTAATTCTTATTTTTAAAAGTCAGTTTTGTGACTGTTTAAATGATCCTTGGGTTTACACTGGATGTAAACCTATATATTCTATAGATCCTGCTTTTGGTTGTACATAGGAACAGATTTTGCCTACAATGCAGGTGTCACCTGGTACCTTCTCAGGTACCAATATTTACTTTCTAAAGAAGACCACAAGGATCATACTCAGTTTAATTCATGGGAAAGGTTTGAGACAGTTCTATTCAGGGTAAACAAACTACAATACTGTAACAAGATCTCAAATCAGCATGTTGAATTTAAACAATTTCTAAATATTTTGAATAATGTTAACCTTAAGATGCTATAATACCCAAATACACACTTGACAAGTAGTCAGAAAGCGGCACATTAAACGCCTGAACTCGTATATTGCATGTAAATCATGGTGCGAACAGTCATTAATTGATTGGCACTTCGAGGATTAATTTTGCATAAGGTTCCATTTTCAGAATATTTTAAAACCCGCTGAAGTCAGAATGTTTATTAAATCCTCTGCACATCCATCTCTGACTCATATACTGTGCATTATGTGATACATGCAAGTTACTAGCTGGAAAATAGTTAGCAGTGGCTCCTGGATCCACCTGAGTGGGTGAAAGTATTGCTCCATAATTCCCCTCTGCAAACATCCCCTGCTTATATCTGTGCTCTCCATGTCTTATATGAGTTGCTGCTACAGGGACATAAAAAGGGGAAACAACAGGCCAGTTGCTTGCACTTTGTGTAACTTGGTGCCTTTCCACTGGCCAATCATGTGCATAATTTTTTACTTGTTCCTCAAAAGTCCAAGAGTTAACTGAAGTCAGTCTGTCCATACTGTAATTACTAAAAGAGGTCTCTTCAATAAATGAATTATTGTTCACAATACATAGAGATGAACAGTAAGGCCCTTGATTGGTGTTCAGATGGCTCATATGTGTGTCTGAAATTTGACTGTTGTTGACACAGGCGTATGTCCGAGCAACCCTCTCTGTATATCCCACTTGCTCCTCTTGATGTACATGCTCACTACTGTATTGTTCCGGGTTTTGAAATGTCTTAGGGAACTGATATGTTGCTTCTGGAGTGACCAAGTGGTCTTCTGAAGGCACAGGCTCCCCTGGAAGTGTGTTGTTCTCTGTGTTTAAGTCCGCAGGGTGCTGGTATTCAATTTCAGGAGCCACTGTTGGTGTTACAAGGAATGTTCTGTCCAAAACAACAGAGCCCTGTTTCAGAGGCAGGCTTACCTTAAATACAGGCTCCTTACACCCTACTTTGTTGAGAGTTCTTTTCTTCTTTGCCCTTTTTGACTGACTGTGGGGACGTTGTGTAACACGAACAGGTGGTATTCCACTATCAGTGTGGTCCACAGTGACTTCTTCTGGGCTTTTCGGAGTGATGCTATAACCTTTTAGAGACAATGATAACTGTGAGTCAAATTATGCCTGATATGCCAGAAAAGTCTAAAATTCTTTTCACCTGAGGTCATGTGGCTTGATTCCATCGATGGTTTTCGTTTTGGCTTTATTTTATTAGTGAACCCACAGTTTAACATTTTAATACCTTGAGATTATCAAGACGTCTCACAAGAGGGGGGAGAGGGGGATGGAGGGAGACGGAGGGAGATGGAAAAAGAGAGAGGGAGAAAGAGAGACAAGGAAGGGAGAAGAGAGAGAGAGATTAATTTAATAGGAACAAAGCAGCATGAGCTTTGCTTTGGCATTTCTGAATTCCAACAAACAGAGACAGATCTCTCTTCTAAAGCCTTGATGTGCTGTACTTACACCAGTGGTAATCCCTTTCCAGTATTTCATTAAAGAGACATGCTGATAATCTTGTCACCTAATACACAGCATATGATTAAATTCCATTATCATGCAATGCTTCAAGGGACATTTCACATGAAAAACTAATGCTCCTAAACAAAATAGTCAAATGGCCATGTCTCACTTATATAGTTAGAGCTAATTCATGGTTTTCACACAATCTGTTATAAACAGTTTCTACACCCTTTAAAATAAGACCACAAGCCTCTTGCACATAAAGATGAAGAATACCTCCATTTGTCCCCTCCCTTCTTCTTGTTCCAGGTGGATGGCTGTAATGTACAGTTCATTGTAGCATCCAGACTTGATGTTCATTGAGAGGTGGGGATGCTGAAAATTCTGCACAAGACACTCTTACTGTGCAGCATACTCGACACTACAGCATCTCAAATTAACTGATCTACTGCTCATCTTCTTTATCTTCTCTAATTTTGTCATACTACTGTCTTGACTAAATTAGTTCAGAAATTCTCAATTACAGAACAAGACGCCTTGGTTTCACTCTTGCTGAATTCAGCACTACCCTCACCGAGGCTCTAAACAAAGCCTTTAAGTTCAAGTTGATTCAAGGAGGCTGTCACTACAAATCAGGATTAGATGCTCGGGATATGAGTGTCTGCTAAATGCAAATTTAGTACAGTGCAAATTTACTAGATACAGGTGTTTCTAACTTACAGACTTGGTAAATAGCACTCACTAACTAAAAGACTAGAAGAGCACTCACGATGTAGTTGAAATAATGCTGAGGGCTGATCAGGTGTTCAATAATGACATTTTTTAACACTTTCAGGGAACACGCCTGACACAGGTAGCAGCAGGGAGCTGGAACGCCATCTACACTCTCACACTTGATTACAACCTGTAGACCTGCAACAGCCAGAAGGTTAGTGTTGTGGGTTTTTTCCTCTACACTCCTAACCTGTCAAAACAGTATGTTGTACATGGTGTTACTGCAATATACACATACTAACAGCATGCTGCAACACTGATACAACTGAACTCTGTCAATCGCTGGTAAGAGAAACGCATCACCACGCAGAAGATGCGTTCATCCCAGCAACATCCCAATGTATTGTAATTGCATACGCTGCCACAATTGCCTGCCGCATGAAACGTAAACTATTATTACAATTTTCTAAATTGTATTTGTCATCATGAGAATGATAAATCGTCAAGTCAAACCATTGTAACTCAGGGACCATCTATAATAATAAAAGTGAGTGTCATGTCTATAACACAAAATTCTTTATATTTAAATCAATTCACTTTGGTGCTTTCAAGTCACCTCTTGAATCCCACAAACAAAAATGTAAAGATTCATAATACATAATTGTTCCAGTTTTTAATGATTACAGTTGAGATTTACCTATCAGAGGTTGTGTTCCGCTGTAACTTTCTGGAGACTCCATGAAATGCCCAAGTGACTGGCCGCCAGATGAATCGTCCTGAGGCTCTTGATAATTATCAGTTACTGAATATGTGGTACTCTCAAACACAAAAGAATTTTCAACTGCATCATTTGTTCCACCTACAAAATATCCAAACATTCATTTAAAAACACACATCCACCTATAAACAAATCTGAGCATCTAATGGATGTTTATAGAGGTATACTGACCATATCGATCATCAAGGCTCCGATTTTCATCCTGAGTAACAGCCGGTGGTAAAAGTCCTTGAGTTCTTATTGTCTTCAAGGCTTGAGATATCTCCTGGGACATTTCTTCACATTTAATAATCTCTTCATCCAGATGCTGTGTGACGGTCACTGTCAGAGAACTGTTTTGAGACAGGCCTATATGTTTGCCTTTATATTTTTTGGTTTGTACCTTACTGAGGTGTAAGTCAGTCCCAACACAGTCTACTGGGTTAATGAATCTCCTCCGATTCCTTGCTTTATTTACATGAATTGACCCATTTTGCTCCGGTGCTTGGATGGGGCTCGATCTTTTCCGGAACTTTCGAGTAGTTCCTGGACTGATTGCTCCGCTTTGGCTTAACAGGGGGATGACAGTCTGGTATTCGGACAGAGATGGGTATCCAGTTCTAACAGGGCTCTGGATTGTAATATCGTCTTCTGGAGACACAGTGTTCATGGGTGTCCAGCACTGCACACTTTGTTCTTCTGGCAAGTCTTGAATCACGTATGATCTTAGACCTTTAGATTGTGGCATAGATAGGTTGCTAGATGATTGGAAACAATCACCTACAAATCATAAATAAGAGCACTGTATCAGTTATCATTCATTGATTTTTTTCATTATCCAAACCACTTAATCCCAACTAAACGATGTACTTAAATCGCCCTGTTGTTGATAAAGTTCATTAAAGCTAACAGTCACTGAGAGTTACAGCTAATTGTACAGTTTAAGTAGATACCTTCTGTAGGTTTTTCACAATCAGGAGACTGAAGTACTCTCATATTTATCTCCTTCACTTGGGCAAGAGCTGAAAGTAAATTTAAAAGATTATAGGAATATGCAAAATATGGTTCATACAAAAACTCAGTCTTTAAGCATTCCGAATTCCACAAAACTTGATTTATCTTTTTTTTTTTTTTTTTTAATGGTATGAACTACCAATTGCACAGAAACAAAAGCAGCAGCATATAAAGGAACACACCATCTACAACAGGATGTGAAATCATCTCTTTGTAGGAAGCTTTATCCAGATGCAGCACCTGAAGAGACATCACAAAAAAGTAAACCATAATTATTTAATCACATGACTTCAATTATATTTCTTTTTTTTTTAAGATAGTGTATTACTTGAACATTTCCAGTTCCTTCCTTCTTTTCTATAAGCTTAGCCAGCTCCATTAGATGCCATGCCAAGTGTGTCAGATCCACATCGGCGCTTAACCCATGTCCATGACGACATCTCTGTTGTGTAAAGGATAAAGCATACATGTACATATATCAGACTCACTGGATCTCATGGTCCAAGTCTTGCAAATCTGTTCATTGCTCATAAACACCATGCAAACCTAAAAACAACCACCACTGAGATAAAGTACACCAGGAAACTGTACAATCCTTTGACAGGATAAACTGACAGGTCAATCATCAACTCTTTTTAAAGTATTTCAGAATGTATTTCAACTTTGTTAAGTATAACTGAATTTTACCTCTAAATTTCTGAATAGGATGTACAATTCACTTCTACACTTATTTTTACAATATTAATAAGTTTTGTATTTGTAGATTTATATATCGATCTAAATTTGTCTTACAACACCCATCTTTGGATTTTCTTTTGTTCAGACAATTTGGCATAGAAAAGCAAAAAATGTGTGTGGATTACTGTTTCATATACTACAAAGGATGAATTTTCATCAAGGTAGAGTTTCAGTTCAGCCAAGTGAACTCTTATAGCTGGGAGTGTAAACTGATAGATAAGAGTCTCACTCATATCAGTAGCGGGTAGACAGATGCTTCCTGGAGCTCTGCCAACATTTATCTCAGTAAACTACCTACAGTTAGAAGGAAATATCTTATCACTAAGAAATCTAAGATTTTATCTTGGAGAAAAAATATAACAGACCCAGTTACAAACATAAATAATCGACAGTAAGAAAAAAAACAAAAATATTAATAAACTGTTAAAAACGAATAAACTGTTAAACTATATAGTTTATTGCATCAGGCCAACACTAGATGGCGCGGCAGAACAGTGTATTGACCAATAGCCGGTCCCAGGTCACACCTCACATTATTCTTGCCACAAGATTAGTTTAGATGTTGTTCACAACCTATAGCTCCTTATCTAGTGTTGTTTGGGTGTTTGTGGTAACTTAACTCTGCCGCTACTTTGTCTACCTTCTTCTGAACACCAGGCGCAACAATCTATCATATCTGCATGTAGGTTTTTCCAATCACGAAAGGCTGGTATTTTTTGGCTAAATCTGCCACCATCAAATTACCTAATAAGTCAAATCAGGACCTTCTCAAAAGCATTAGTCCCAAAACCACACGCAGCTTTTACTCTTCCAGCACTGTTAAATAAAAAAAATTACCCCCTTAGTCCATTATATAACATATTACAGATTTCTATGAAATTTAAGAAATCTCACACCTGTAAAGCTAATCGTTCTCACTTAAATTTCTTTCCAATTTATTGTGTGAGTAGCTTGTTCATAGATAGATATTGTTCTTACAATGACTTACAATATAGTTGTGTCTGTGAAGACTACCCATGATGTGTGTTTTAATGTCTGTCTTGTTGATTCTGAGAAGGCAGACATCACATAGGTACACTGGTGGCTCAGCAAATGTGCACAGCTCGGTTATAGAGCCAAGACCTGAAACATGAATATTCAGTAGTGACTTGCAGTGAAACTACCATTTAATACGAATTAAATTCCATTAATAAGGTGCTTGAAATGCAGAAAATATACAGTGAAACTTGGTACCTATTATAGGCTGGACTCTGTTCTGGTTGATTAAATACGAGTGCATCGAATTAATCAGATGACTCTGTTCCCCTGAAAAAAACACGAATAACGATCAGTAACATAGATCACACAAATACTGACACGTCAGGATAATCAAGAAGAATGGCATGAGATGTGTATGCATGCTTAAGGAGAGTGAGAGAGTAAGAGGAAGAGAAAGAAAAAATGCGTGTTGTGTTGTTTGTTCAGAAAGAATAAAAGTTATCTCACCCCTATAGTGACTGTTAGACTGCATGGTTGTCTTGAGAAAAAATATGAAAATAATTAAAGAACAAAAAAAAACAGCAGGAAATCACTTTTCAAATTCAGTTTTCTAAAACATTAACAATACATTTCGCAAGAAACTGGTGTCTAGTAATTGTTGGCAGTTTCTTGTGAGTGCTTAACATCAGGGTTTTGCAAGGCAACTTTAGTCTTTAGAATTAATCACGAAATCTGCAGTACTTTGCGATGCCAACGTGTAATCATCATCATCATCACCAACAACAATAACAGCTGAATAAGAAGAGCAGCAACTTTTTTACACAAATGCAAACAGCACAAGAGAACAAGGAAACACGCTAAGGTAAACTTCGTTCTTTAAATTGTGTACTTCAACGTTAGATTTGAAGAAAGTAGCAAACTCAAGAGTAATGTAAAATAGTTACTTAATCTGCAAACTATTATTTCACGAGCTCAACCTGTTAATTTATTTAGGCAACTGGAAACCCTTTAAGTTTTGTCCCCAAAACCTTCAACAAGTAAAATTACACCAAGTTAGATTTATCAGCTCGTTTCAGTTTCACACTCAATTACCCAAGAAGCGAACTACAATGAAGATGAAAAGAACAAGACGAAGAGCGCAGCTTTCTTACCTGACCCGCGTTTGTTGATAAAGACTAACAAATACGCGCATGCGCTCCGGAAATCAGCCCGATAATCAGCGCGCGACGGGAGTTTCAGACTTCACGCGCCTTCAGCTAACGCGAGGTCACGTGATACAATACTATTTCGCATAATATAACACCATTTATTCCTGACAATATGTTTTAACTTACATCATTTAGCTGTACACCTTTCCACTTTGGGGATATTTTAACAGGTCCTAGTGTCGTAGAGGATTCCTCATGTTTATCCAATAAAAACTCGAACAGCAGGAAATAAAAATGTAACTAATACAGATGTGTATTACGGTAACCATAGTGCGTACAGTGCTTCGTATACCTTCGTATTTAGATACGTAATAATGGCCTCCCTTGCTACAAGCAAAATAAAAGACACATGTTCTTGTGTCAACTGCTATGTTTTTCGTGGCAAGCTGATTTTGCCGCGATACTTACCACGTATAATAATATTTTCTACTGTGCTTATATATTTTTACATATGTGCTCAAAATGTTTTATAGTAAAAACAATACCAGACACAGTACAAAAAATAACTTACTAGCCATGCCAGGCTGACCATCTCTTGACCCCAACCACCATCCCCCAGCTTCCAGCACACGGTTGTAAATCTTCATTTCATCCCTCTCTTAAAACATTCCAATGTGTTTTCATCGTATTTCATGTTTTCAGTCAAGTTGGACATGGACATTTAATATTGTTCAATACAGATATCCAGTCACATGAAAACACTGTGATAATCTACCCACCACAATTAATATAGTTTTACTTTTTAATTTCTTCTGCTGGTTTTAAAAAGCAAATAACATTTTGTATAGTGTAACATTTAATATATGACTGAGTGTATGGAATGGAATGTCCATTATGAAAATCCTTTGAAATTGTGAAGACTAGAAACATTTAGAAAGTATATATACACAGATGGTCCGTGCAGTGAACGCTCATAGTTGTTCAGTTATGAATTTATGTTATGAATAAATAAATGGCAATTGTCAGTAATACCCCAGTCAATAAGATGCAAGCTCCTTCTTGCCAGAATTTGCACTTACATTTACAAACTCTGTACCTCCCAGTGTCTGTTATGCAAGTGTACCAGGACCAAGATATTCTGGACACAATAACGATGAATTGTATATTTCAACTGACAACTGAAAAACAGAGCAAAAACCTCACAGAAATATCTCTGCTTTCTCTATCCCCTGCATCTCTTCCTGCGAGGTTGTAAAGACCACATACACTGAAGGCATAAAAGACTTTCTGTTACTCTGAGCCCCTCCTCTGTAGAAAGTATAGTGGAAAATTTAAATATATGAACTTGTGCTTGTACAAGTTGTCTTGCAACTTATAGGTTTGTAACTTTAGCTTTTAACTGTGCGATTAAAAACATTTGCACCTAAGGTTATTGCTGAACCACATCCAGGATGTTGATAAAGTGTCTGTAGAAGAAGAGAAGTGGAACTTGACAGTATGTGAGGGACAAAAGGACAGGCTGTATGAGGGGGGTCTGGAACAGAGAAATAACCCTTAACAGAGAAAGACATCTCCTTATATGGCAAAGAAATAAAATATTAATTATCAAAGATTAACAGTAGCAGGAGTTAGGGGGTGCGGTCAGCCTCAGGGATGCTATATAATCTGTTTATAACCACTTCTGGTGGGCCTGTTTCTCAAACGTTCTGCGGAGCGAGTGAGACCGATCCTCCTTGCCGACAAGAACCCAATAAAATATTTGCATTTGTGACATCTTTGGCATTGTCTTGTCATATTTATCTCTGACCTGTGTAGTGGAGAATAATTGGAGACTCAGGCTTTGGTTTCAGAAGATGTCGATTTTACTCGGTGATCAGTAAAACCGGAGGGAGTCTGCAGAGTCTGTCCTCCTCTGAGCGTTTCCCATTATATACCCTTGCTTTACAATGAAGTCTATTGAGATTATACACACATTTGGGGTTCATTAAACCCCCCCTTTACTTGGTCTTAACGTATGGCTGAGACCCCACTGTGTCTAAACATCCTGAGGGTAGTCAGGATGAAGTACAAGTAGAACATCTTTCAGTTACACACACATCCCAGTTTTGCTGGCTCCAGCAAGTGCCGGCCACACACAGCCAGGGTACGTTCTATTATTTAAAATAAGTAAAACTATATGGAATCAAAAAATCAACGTAAAATGTCTTCTACATCTGTTTGTTGTTAAATATAATATGTGGTCCTGAGATTTTCCACCACAAAAGATTAAAGGGACAAGATTATTGTACCTGAAGGGTCCTTGGTGTCTCCCTGTTCTTGGGTTGCAGTTAGCTTTTCCCCCACAACATTCTTTACAGCATGTATTCTGTGCTCTAGCTATTCCTCAGGGGTTTAACCTATTGTTAGCACACAGTAGTGCATCATAACAATATCTCAATAACAGTTATTTCGCCCAGTGCAATTTAACTGAACATTTCCTAATTTCTAAATATAGCAGCAACAGCTGTCTTAACACTCCAGTCATATCTTGAATTCAGAAGTAGAGATCATATTCCAACTTGATGTGCAAATCTTGAAATAAATATTTAGCCCATACAACATTAAGATGAAATATGTCAAATTGGAAATGTATTTTTAAATGCCAAAATATTTATTTAAACAAACATAGAACAAATAATTCAGAGCATACATGAACATATAACATATAACATGAGCATACAGAGCTTTCATATACAACCATACATGAACAATATAAATGTATAAAACTAATAAAAATTACAGCAGCAAAAAAACAGACTGTTTATGACAAATAAAACAAGCTAAATGCACTCCTTAACGAATGGCTGAGTTTACAAATGTACAATATTTGTTTCAGAACATAAAAAATGTATTTCTTAGAATAATGGAACTCAACTCATGAAACAGTTATGTTGCTTTAAAATGATATAAAACAGTCTGAAAATGAGACAGAAAAGAGAATTTCACATAATCTCTATATTTTACATCATCTGGGGAAACTCTTTAAATGCCAGTGTCTAGTGGTTATGTCCCTTCAGCTGGTAGGTAAAGAACACCTTCATACCCAGCTGCACAAGGACAGGGAGCGACACTTCCTGTGACAGCAGCTAGATGATTAGGGTGAGGCTAATTAGGGTTAAATGACTGACTGTAATAATGCAAGGTATAGTAGGCTTCCTGTTCTCCTGCTGTCTGAAAAGCCTGAAGGGGCAGAGAAGTTTGCTGCAACTGATAAACTGGTTGAGCGACATAAGCTGAGTTTGCCTCAGTAAAGTAGTTAATATTAACCAAACCTCCAGAAGCTGAGGTTTCAGAAGTTTCTGCAACTGCGACAACATAATTAGGTGTACCAGTGCCAGAGTGGAGAGAGTTGGGTTTGCTAAGCCCTGAATACTGGTAAGGTAAAGCATATGAAAGCATCACTGGACTGATGACCTGGGCAGGTCTGCTACAGTGTTGTCCAGTTGGGTCAAAGTCGGTGCCTGTTCTACCAAAGGCTGACACATCCAAAGCATTTGCCTCTGGCCAGCACTGCTGTAGATGTGACTCCTCTGTGTAGACACTGTGATGCTGCCCACTCCATGGCAAATTCTGACTAGGGAGGGCAGTCACTTGTTCTGTAATAACTGTATATAATGGCTCACTGGTAAATTGTCGGTTTTCATAATTCCAAGCATTTTCACTTGACCTTTTAACCAAGGATCTCTGCTCAGGGACTCGAGCAATCTCCTGGCCCTCAACTTCCACGGAAGATACGGTAACGTTGGGACACGGGCCCTTTTGCTGTACTTTCAAGAAAGAAGGTGGCACCTGCTTTTCACTGTTATTGGACAAAGCAATATTAAATTGGACTTTATTAATGCTTTTGGATAATGGCTGATGTAAAGAAACCTTAACTTGACTGTGGGAAGTGGGGACTGATTCTCCTGATGAGCTTGGAGTGGTTCTAGGGACTAGTTCTGGGGCACTGGTGGTCTCATGAGAAAAAATTCTAGACTGGTGAGTTGGTAAAGGTGTGCAATTAGATGCTGTTGATTTATCTGAACTGACTGTTGGCAAAATGGAAGGCACTTTCTTTTGCTGAGAAATCTTGTCTGAAATTGTGTCCAAGCTCCTCCTTCGTTTCTTTGGTGAATCTAAGGCAACTGTGGTATCTTGTGAGGAAACAGTCTGTTTTTGGTGTCCAGTGGAGTAATCTGTTGAATATTTCTTGCTGGATGATGGGGAGAGAACGCTACTTTCGGAATGCTGTCTTTTTAAAGGAATTTTGTGAGTCTGGTTTGGATTTGACTTACTTTTCAAATCAGAGCGAGGCTGCTGATGCAACTGCTCATGAACAACATGACTGCCAATTTGCACAGTCTTGTTTTTATCAGATGGTGGTTTCAAATAACTAGATTTTGCAGAATAGCGTACAGGCGGTATCTCGTCAGTTTTGGTTACAGAAACAGAACAGGATTTTGATGTTACCGGTGGCTTTTCTTTGGATGAATTTGTGCCTGTTGTGGTGGCAGTCTTGCATTCTTGATTTCGTGTATGCACTTTGGCTGAACCAGACATTTCGTCATTATGTGTAAGTTTGTCCCTTGGAGGTTTCTGTATAGTGGTTGCCTTAGGGGTTTGAAGACTAGTGTCCTTTGGGGGAATGTGATGAGCAGCTGATTTTTCAACAGGGCTATCCTTTACAAGTTCTTTCTCTCTTTTGCTTTGGCAAGGAATGCGATTCAGTGCAAGTCTGCCAGAGTGGTAATCTGAAGGTCTTCGAGCCGTCAATCGAGGGTCTGCTGCACTGTTTTTAGCTACTTGCTTGTTGTTTTGTGGTGTTTTCGCTGTAGCCTTTACTGAGGTGTTTGGTTTGTAACTAGAGTCTGAGCATTTGCTGCTGTGTCTAATGGCACTACTTTCAAAACTGCAGGAATTTTTTACAGATGTTTCAGTGTGAGATGAATGGAGGAGAGTAGAGGTAGGACGGGATGACTCTTTAAAAGACACTTTTTCTGTTGTATTTTTAGCACTCTTTCCAAAACTCTGTGAAGTTGAGGGACAAGCCATTTTGCTGTTATGGCCATTCAGGGGTTTGAGTTGTTCGGTCATTTCTTGACTTAAAGTCATGACATTCGTAAGTTTAAGTTGTTTAGCCAGTACTGGAGACTGAGTAGGTGAATCTGGTTCATCTGTCTGGCGCTTATAAGCTGCTCTTGAACTCTGTGGAACTAAAATTAAAGAGGAAATGTTTATATTCATTACCAAATGCATAACAGATTTATGATTTGTTCACATATCTGTATAGTTTTCTCCTAAGCTTACCCATTTTAGATTTGCCAGCTTTAAGTGGTACATTTTTGGACATCACTTCAACTTCAGTCTCTATCTTCTCTTGTTTGACCAAAGCTACTGCAGAAAATTATGAACAATATTTTAAGAACTATATTTAGTCATTAACAAAGGATAATTACAACTTTCCTCAAATGTGCAGCTCTTTCTTTTTTTCCAGTTTTAATGAGTCTTATTAATACACACCTGGTAGCATCTTGGGTGAAATGCAGGTTTGGAGTGCACAAAGGTTCTTTTTTTGCCTTATTATTTGAACATACCTTATAGCTATGAAAGAAAGTTCAGAAAGGAACAAGTTGAAGGAATTTTAATTTTAAAAATGTACACCTGTAAAGTTGATCATTATGCAAGGCTGACTGTCAATGAAATTACCAATGTCAAATTCCATTTCTTTAATGTCTTTTAGGTCAGTACACTCTACTTTCATCTCCTATAACAGAAAAGAAAACATCAAATTCACATTGGTCCCCCAAACACTGCAACGAAATATATGAAATTCCCTTTCAAATTCTAATGCAAGTAGTATGTCTTCCACTGCTAAATTTTAAGAAGTCAGTCAGCGCCCTAAAATTGTTTTTAAAAAGTGATTGCATTTCACCACTGCATCACGGTACATGGGAAAAGGCAATTTGCTAATAAACTGTGTCTTGATGTGAGGCTTACTTGTATTTGACCAGGCTCGTCCACATAGGTGGTCTCCACTTTGTGAGCGAGCGACATAAGCTTGGTGGATTTCTGCAACATATCCTCTGCATCAGACCAACCCTCAAACAGCGCTGGGTACCGTGCTTTCTGAGTAAATCAGAGAAAATAAAATCTTAATTGTTTGGGATCTGGGAGCATGTGCTTGAATGTGTATCTAACACATGTGGGAAAATATTGTGGTGGACTCAACTGCCCTTGGTGCATATTCACTTAAACAGTTAAAATATTTCAGCCTGACGTTAATGAGAGATCTATGAGAAAGTTCGTCTTATCTGAAGAATGCACCACCAGTGTACCGATATCTGCTTGGTACAGACGTTCAAGGACATTCCCATGCGGCTGCAAATGAAAGAGTGTTTTAAGGGGCGACACACACCTGCTTATTAACGCAAACTCACCAGATATTTTTCTCTGTGACCATTCTTCTGCAGATGGCTTACAATAAGGTCATGGGTGACCTTGCTGGAGCAGGATACACAAAGATACAGTGGAGCCTGACCTTCACTTTGGCACGCAATCACTGAGCTCAAACCTGTGGCAGACACAATCCCACAAACATGAATGAATACACACATCAGAGTAACAAAGAGGGAAAATATAAGTAGCAATACAGCGTGATTACTGTGAAACTGACCAACCACTGCATCCTCTATGTCTCTTTTGCTCCTCACATACTCCATCACGTGATTTGGGTGCTTATCAGAATTCCCTGCGCATAAAACATTTTCCAGTAAATACAAAAGTAAATTATTGTGATGTCAAAATACTTCTACAGGTTATAGAATCTGCTTAACCATATTTTAACAGATATGAAGCTGTTGGAATTCCTCTATGCACTCACCTGTAGCTAAAGCTTCCTCTCTTGGAGGGATGTCAGGCCCAAAGCAGCATGTGCCCTGGTAAGCTTAAAAATAAAGATGCTAAACATGTATTACATTTATAACCATAGATTATTATAATAAAGTTTTGTTTGTATTTTTACCTTCTTCATCATCCAGTTTCTCCTGTTTGATTGATTTCAAACAATGTAAGACATCAGCAGTCGTCTCTGAAGTTAGCAAAGAAAGTGGAGGTCCATGTAAAATATGGGGAAAAGGACTATTTAACACAACAGGAGTGTCAGCGCAACAGTTTGCAGTCAAAACAACACTTTTAATGAAACCAATGGTTTTGGAGACAGCACAGCCTTGCAACTTACCTTGTCTTCTCTGCATATTTTCGTTATTTGGCTCGGGACTTTCGCCAGTTGACTCCGATTCTACACTTGTTTGTGGTTTGGAAAGATGCTGGCTTTCCATATGATCACTTGGGTGTCTCTCAATGCTTTTCCTCAAATTATCCAAAGCTGGAAAAGCATTAATCAGTTAAAATCTAGATCATGTACCAAGACACAGCAAAGATTTTAATTTGTTTATTTTTTATAGTTTAACCTTTTGATGATGCTTGACTGTTGTGAAACTCATGTGGTGGTGACTTGCTTACAGTGGAGTTACAGCTTGTTCTGGACTGAGATGTGGTTGTTTCTCTTGTGGATTCCACACAGTCATACACTGACCTTGCTGCAAAGATTTCTGAAGCCGAGATGAGCATTGAACTTGCTATACAAATCATTGAGAGTGGAATGGCATGGTGTAAATGTCGGTGTGGACTCACCTCTGTTTTCCCAGTTCTTGCCTGGAGGGTGTAAGAGCCGTGTGGCATCGCTTTCTTTTAGCTGATGCATCTCCTGAAGTATTTCTATGGCTAAAATTGGCAGAGACACAAACACAGGTCTTGTTGAACTGACGTCAAAGCATATCTGGCATATCCATAGTACACAAACTGTACAGAACACGTACCCCTGTTAAAGTCTGCAGAACTCAGGCATTCATACTGCTTTTGGCTGGGCTTGATAACCTATACAGTGCACAAAATGTTTGTATTCACAGTTTATTAGGGGATTATTATCAATCCATTTTCCTCTAGATTACACAGATATTCCTGTGATAAGTGCATCCAAGCTCATACTCATGCTTGCAATTATAGAGTTATACAATGTCCACAAAACCTCGCTGGGCTCACCGTAGCATCAGCATCCCTCTCCCTCTCCTTCAGTCTCTTAGCCAAGTCACGAACATTTATACTGTGATTGACATTCCACTGCTGAAATATCGCTGGATACTGACTCTTCTGAAAGGAGATATGACGATCAACATGCAAAATTAATACGAGTGTTTAAAACACAACGTACACGCCAAAAATTCTCATACTCACAATGGAGGAATACATGTGCGGCTCACTGGCCATATGGTTACAGATGTCCACTATGCTTATTTTCAAAGCACAGTTCAGACAGAGGTAAAACGTTGGCTTGGAGATCGCCTGGAACTCCACTACATTAGACAAACCTGCAACCACACAAAGCAAAGCAAGGCTGAATTATCAGGTGTCTAAGAAGCCATTAGCCAAATGTGTGGTCATTCTTAAGAGCATTTTCTCTTTACATTATAGCATGTAGTTGGAACATTAATACAACAGTTCACAACATACCGATAATTGGCTCCGTTCTGGAAAGTCCACGTACATCAAGGAACTTAGAAACATTGCTTTGTGCAGTTGCTATAAAGAAGAGATAAACAAGATCTCAGGTTATTCTGAAAACTTGCTGCAAACCATTAACTCAGCACATCTGGAAAGTGAAAGTTGTGGTGGATTTTTATCTAACTCAATCCCTTATCCACATATTAAATTAGTCGGAGTCCAACTGCAAGAATACAAAAGTTTTTTCTGTTAACAGGAGAGATACAAACACATGGCTGCGTTCTGTAAGCTCTAAAGGAGGAGTTCCCCCTGCACATCCTTTATACAATTCTTTCACGTGATAAGAAATGTAACAACTGCTGTTTTTCTCTCTCAAGATACGCTTTCCCAGTGGAGAACCGCTCCTCGGCAGTTTGTTTATGTTTCATAAACTTGACAAAAAACAGAAAGTAACAAGAATTAGGAGGCTGAACTGGCCTTCACTCCGTGTTCCCGTACGCATGGTACGGCACGTACGCCCTAAACTAAAGGTAGAGAAAATCGTGCCGAGTCATTTCTAACAGAAGTGAGTTTGATTATATTAAATTTCTATCACAAAAGTGAGTATTTGTCCCAGACCCACGACTTTCAGGAATTTCACGACTGCAACTATTAAGACAAATTCAGCCAATCCCCTTGAATTCATCGCAACCTTGCAATTTTGATCAATTACCACAACTGGTCCAGAGTTTTTGATCAATTCTTGTCGTTTCCTTGTTATGTTGGGAAAACGCAGGAAACCTGTGATAAGTCTCACATTTACCTTCAAAGACAACTAAATGGTTAAAGGTTAACACAAATATTAGTGGTTTTGTCAGTCAGTCATTATCTGCACCGCAGTCATTTTACGCCACAACAATCTCAAAAAAGCCCCGCAAAATCCTGGAGGGTCTGTTTGTAATTGTGAACACACCACGGTACAACAAACAGTGCATCACAACCAAATGTGACCTTTGCATTTGACCCATCCGTGAAGGAGCACTGGGCAGCTAACATGGGGAGCATGTTCCCTCTCACACTTGGACAATAAAGACTCATGTTAAATTGCTGTCCACAGACTTTAGTTCAGCATTCAACACCATCATTCCCAAAGACTGTAAAAAGACTTCCCACGATTGAGACCGTAAAAAACACCAAGAGTTCGCATCTCAGAGACCTCACCTGGACCACCTCCATCACCAAAAAAGCACAGCAGCGTCTCCACTTCCTGAGACGCCTGAAATGAGCCAACCTCCCTCCTCCCACCATCACCGTGTTCTACAGGGGCACCATAGAGATCTTCCTGACCAGCTGCATCTCCGTCTGGTTTAGTAACAGCACTGTTGCCGATCACAGGCGGCTACAAAGGATTGTTAAAGCAGCTGGCAACATCATCAGAGCGTCTCTCCCCCTGCTGCAGGACATCTTTTACAAACGCTGCATCAGGAGGGCCTCCTACATCGTGCTCGACCCCTCACATCCTTCACATGGACTCTTTACATTCCTTCCAACTGGCAGATGCTATCGCAGCATCAGGACTTGATCCACCAGAATGCGTGATAAGTTTTTCCCCCATAAGCCGTCAGACTCTTGAACACACTTCCTGCCCTCACACTCCCACCCAAACACACCCGGACTGTGAACTGACTCTGTTGCACCTCTGCACTTTATACATCACCGTCGCTGTGATGCACATGCTGCTATACGGACCATCTCATTCATGTTGCACTGAAACTGTCTCCAGAAAGATGTTTAAGAATTGTGTTTATGTTTACAAACTGTACAGTATTATCACTCCAAACTGCTGCTGATCTGGCATACATTTAATGCCAGACGATTGCAATAGTAATCCTCCTCAAATGACTGTTGCTACAACACTGCTATAATATTTGCACAATTTTTGCACTAGGGGTGCAACGATTATTCGACGTTGTCACATTTTTAAACGGAGTGAGACGTTTTCCTTCCTTTGTACCTGTGCGCTACTACCGCTTTCCAATAGAGTGCACCAATACACCGCACACACACGAGCGCAAATGTGAAACTCGAGAGCACAAAATTAAGAATCGAGTGCGCGGTTGTGATAATATTGCGCACAAACTGTATTTTTCCTCTCTCGAATGTCTTTTTCCTCTCGATGTGTTAAATGTCCTCGCGTACAAAGTAGATTACCAACGAGCGGCTTTTTTGCTTGAGTGAGATTTCTACGCGCGTGGTTTGAAAGGGCGGGTTTGGACAGTTGGGGGCGGGGTTTGGACAGCGTTTGGGGGGCGGGGGTTTGGCAGCCCTTGTCTGCATCCTATTGGCCGATGGCTCCTGGTTTGTGATTGGTTTAAGAAAGTTCCTACAGAAAACCAAAGATGTCGGAGGAAGAGGAACGTAAGTGACGGGTCGGTTAAACATAAGTTATAGTTTATCGACCTTATAATTATAATTTAATAGTTAGTCTTATACGTATTAATAAGCACTTCCAAAACGTAAAGTAACTAACGCTTTTGTCACTGCTCATAAATGTTATAATGCAGAAGGTTACCATTTTCTCAGTACTATCAGAAACCAGGAGTCATCGTAAGGCTCCTCGATATGCAAAGAAGAAACTTATTTATTAAAATATGCTTTATGAATCATTCTTCTTGTCTTTTATTATTTTACCACAAAATTTTTAATAACCTCATACTAAAATTAAAAAGCTGGAGAAGCCAATCGAGCCGCTTTTATTATCCTAGGGGATTAGTCGCATCAATCGCTTTAATAGTCGGCGATCAGTCAACTATCAAAATAGTCGATAGTTGCAGCCCTATTTTGCACTGCTGCTACTTGTTTGCACAACCACTTGAATATTGAATGTATATCTCACCAGTCACCTTCTAACTGACCGTATCTGCACAAATTATCTAAAAGTATTGCACAGACTCTAGTTCTCCACTGCTGTTATAATATCTGCACAAACTTAAATGTTAGACAGACTTTTTAAGAGTTTTTATTAATAGACTGGCTTATAGAATTTTTTTCATATTGAACTAATCTATTGTTGGCTTAACCTCATGCACATTCCGTAAAAGTCAATTTCACTTTGTAGGTTAATACTGCATCCGTTGTCTTCTTTTCTACTTCTATTTCCCAGTTTAAATGTATATTTTGTATTCCCATTTATGTATCGCTTCATTCTATATGCCCTATTTGTTCCTTGTCCCCGTTTCGTTGCACTGTGAAACGGAGCCACGCTTGTCTCGCCTGTCTGTATATAGCAGAGATGACAATAAAGTTTACTTTGACCTTTGAGTGCCTGGACAGTACCTTGCTCATGAGTGCCTCAGTGGTACCTCTACCGGTTCGAGATTTGAACCGGCAGCCTTTTGATCACAGGGTCAACTCCCTAACCATTATAAACAACTGCCCAGAAAAAGTGGAAATTTACTGAATTAAAAAAAAAAATCGATCCCTAATTAAGGCACATGCTGGGCAGGCTGTCTGGTTTGCACATTTCTAAATATTAAGCCACAATAAAATGTCTGTTTAAGAATATAGATGATGGTGCATACCTGAGAATGTGTTCAGGAAACTGTACATAAGCCAGGAGCGGCGACTTGAGGCCAGCACTGCTTTCTCTGGTACGACTGGCCGTACATAACTGCACATTTCAAAATACAGATATTAACGCACCCTTTTAATGGACATGCGAACGATGAACTAGTAATGTGTTTCTTAAGTGCATGGAGATATCACTAAGACAATATAAATAAATGAAGAATCTTACCCTCTGATTGGTTTGTATTTCCAGGTGATAACTTGTGGATGGCGGAAGAAGAGTGGTGGGCAAGGAGGAAATGTGGGGATAGGAGGAGGAAGAGGAGGAGTCAAGCAAATCGGCCATAGGAAGGGGTTGTTTTGCCAACAGAGGAAAAGAAGAATGAGTGGGAGAAGAAGGCTGGAATTGAAAAAAGGTGGAGGATGAGACAGCTTGTGTTGTTTGGTTAAGATTGGGGATATTACAGTCAAAGAGAGGGGAGAGGTGTGTTGGGTGGGCAGAGAATTGAGGAGCGGAGGAGAAAAATGGAGTAGCCCGAGTCAGCCCTGGCATGAAGACTTAAGGTGGAGAGATGTGGGGATATAAGGAGGCGAGGTGAAGGGGGGACATTAGAGGTGGCTGAGGCTGAGAGAAAAATAGAAATTAGTTCAGAAGTGTTAAAAAGTCAGAGGACACAGAAGATGCAGGTGCCCAGAAACAGAGAAACAGGACTATAGGGTCGGACTAGTGTATTGAGGCCAGACGGGAGGAGAGGTGGTCACAGGAGGAGGAAGGTGTACACACAGGTGGTGAAGTGAGCCACGACAGTGGATGAGAACAGGCAGAGCTCAGATCAACAGGAGGTGTGGGATATGAGGGGAACGTAGTGTGAGAGGCATGAATGTTATCTAGAAGAAACAGTACAAAGAAACCAGTAAGATAACGCATTTAAAAAAGAACGAAGCATCACCAATTTCAATCACACGGTGCTGAGAGAACTCACTTGAGTCTCTCACTAGTCTCTCTAGCGGCTGGACTGGTTCATGCTGTGAAGGTTCTGGAGCAGAGTGCAGCATCAGAACCTCCTCAACACTGTTACTGTTACCTGCACCGACAACACAGCAAAGAATTCATGCCTTTGCAGTTATACAGGAAAGCAGGAGACATATCCAAGACAAAACAAATCACTAGGGGCCTAAACTCAAACCAAAAGAATCATCATTAAAGCATCACTATGGGCCTGTGTCCACTAATCACAATTTTTGGTGCTAAGAGCTGTCAAAATTACTTCCAAAAGTGCTTTCAGCACTTTCTAGGCACTTCTGCGCTTGTTGTTGCTAAGTTACTTAAAGCATATTGGGCACTTCCATCGTTCGTTCCCATTTCATGTAAACATTGTAACGTGTTCCTTTGAGATTTGTAGTTTAGCCGACAAGACTATCTTTATAATGGAGAGAAATCACATCTTGGCATTAGCGACAGCTGGGAGAGCAGCAGCAATTAGGGGTTTGATCACATTATTGTAGTTTTTTATTTCAAACCTTAAGCCTTATTCGAACTGTGAAAAATTTTAATTATCTATCTTAAAGTGTAATCTCTAGAACTTTAGGAATGTGCTGATGGTTGGGGTTTTGCTATGTTCACAATTTTTATGGATGATCTTTTAGGTTATTTAGCAAGTTTCTTGTTTTTCTAGTCTGGCTGGGCAGATAATGATGAAGATTCAAATGGTTTAAATGATAAAAAAGGCTATTCAATATAGTCCTCATTATTGTCTACACAGCAATAGGGTAAGAAGTTGACGGTGCCTCTCTGGACAATCTCCAGATGGAGAACCACATGTGCCCTTTGACCTCTTGAAGGGGGCTACTTGAATATTTAATTATTACTCTTATTGGTGGAGAGCCAAAGAGTGGGTGTAGTCTGGGGGTGTTGTATCCAAGGTCTATTTAACCTGGAGTGTATGAGTTGTAAAAGAGAGCAACTGATCACTGCTCCCAAGGATCATGAAGCTGCCTTAATAAACAGTGTTGCCTCAACTTTCTGACTGCTTTTGATTTTTGACTTAGAAGAAGTCTCAAACTTAGATTCCTGCTCCAATGTTCCACGACAATAGCAGAAACAAAAGAACTGCAAGAGAATGGAAATTTCCTGTTTTCCAAACTTTGTTGAATAGATAAGAAGAAGTGATGGACTGCACTGACCCTTTGTGTTACATCCTGAGGAAATGTTGTTGCTGCACATCTGGACAGGATGCGTAGAAGTATAAATGACTGGTTGTATGAAGGTGCAAATCGCACTCTCTCTCAGACACTCACAGAAGTGCATGAGACGAGACTCCCCTCACGAGATCAAATGTTGTTACAACTGGAGACTCTTGATGTTTGTCCTTATTTCTGACTCTTGAGTTTAACTACAGGTGGCTAAGAGAAAAATCCACCACAAAGCTCAAAAAATAAGCTTCTCCAGATAAGGGCCCACCATCAGTAGTTCTTTTCATTGTGGATGTTTGCCCTTCCTCAAATTTCTCATTATTAGCAAGAGAGAAGTGAGATTGACAAGGCCAGCGCTGTTCTAATAGTTGAATGGATTTCAACGTAAAGAGCTCTGAGCACTGCGGTAAAAAATGTCTGCACCTGTATACCTCCACCTTATATTCAAAACAGGTGCTGCCAGTGCAAAAACTGCCATTGCTGGACACAGGCTCTTAAGCATAAGATTTCTAGACAAGATGGTTAATAAAGATTTTTTGCTCACAGCACACAAAACAATGTGTTAAATGGATGTTACTGTTTTGTTGAGCACAGTTGTTGGCCTTGAGTGTGTGGCTTCCTGAGTGGGGTGATATTATTGGGCTCTTCCACACCGCCCTGCATCTTTGCCAGTTGGGAAAGGGCTGAAAAAAGGAAAAATGTTTAATGAAGAAGTGGTTCAATAAAAGAACAATCAATATTAAGTTCTGTGACATTGCTCAAGCTCAAGTCCAGATTCCAAGATCAATTTTATATAAACTTTACAGCAAAGGACTTACCTTCACTAAGCGATAACGAAGTGTTAGAATTGTTTGGCTGTGACATTGAGTTTCAAAATAAAATAAATGAAAATCCAAATATGACAACTTTTAAGGTTTTCTAACTCCATAATAATAATAATTATTTTAAATTATTATTTTACCTTCACTGTGATTCCTGCACGTCTTTCCGCTGTAGCTAAACGCATTGCAGCCAAGTACATCTTCTTTCCATTGTTCATAACCTTTAGGTTTTTTAGTTCCTGTTCAACATATTGTGTGCACAAACATTTATACAAGTTTTCAACTACGATCTCCATGTTCTGACATTGTTAGTTTCTACAACATTTTTGGAGCCGATATAAAAAGGCATTTGCATAATAATTTCGAACAAAGTGTTTACACCTACCATATAGGCTTTCCTGTGGATCATACTAGTCATATGGGCCACATGACATCTGACAGAGCACAAACCGCAGAAGAACAGCTTCTTTTTGTCATGACTCACACAAGTAATAAAATTTAATCCTGTAAAAAATATTAACATAAATATTAGCATATAAAAATGCTTTGGTACAAAACATTTTGTAGAATAGGATACTTGACACTTCATGTACACTACCTAGTGCATAGACAGCCGTTAAGCTACAACCCCAGCTATTTCCTGAGATGCATACTACCGCATAGAAAAGTATGATAAGAGCACCTACTCACCACTGTACTATTAAGTGCAGCAGTACGCAGCTCGGGACACAGCCCATGTGCGAGCTCACATTCGCTACGTAAGCCAACACTAAATTATTGGCAGATTCCAATATTATTGTGCATCCCTAAATATCAGATATCATAACTGTCGACCACCAAGAAGTCGACTGGAGAAATGCAACAAATATCTCTAATACTACACTATCTAGTTTAGTGGTTACTCACCAATTTTAGGGGCACGTTTATTTTTTTTCTTTTTGTTTTGTTGTTCTGTAGAATGTGTTCCCTTGTTTTGGTCCTCCTCCTTTGTAGGTACTAATAAAAAGAAGATAAATTAGTGAAAAAGTACTGGAAATCACTTTACAGTTCCTGGGTATCAGCTGAATGTTCAGCATCTGATACAAGGAGAAATTTAATTACAGTGTTGACAATACCTGTTTATTATAATTACACATTTCTACAACAAAAGCTTTACTTACTTTGTATAGCAAGTTCCTTCTTTTTCGAAAGGTCCCTCTGTACCACCTTTAAAGAACACAGCATGTATGAAAATAGTTAACTAAGTATGTGTGTATAAAATACATATAAATATATATATACACACATATATATATATATATATATATATATATATATATATATATATATATATATATATATATATATATATATATATATATATATTAATATATATATATATATATATATATATATATATATATATATATATATACACACATATATATATATATAAACATATATATATATATATATATATATATATATATATATATATATATATATATACACACATATATATATATATATATATCACTAGCTGTCAAACATACACACACACACACACACACACACAGGATACAGTATATATAAAAACACATTGTAAAGTGATTATAGATAACAACCTTGAGGCAACCCCAGCCCTCTCTGTCCTGCAGTATCTGTGCCTTCACTCTGAGATCTGAAATTCTGGAGGTTAAGTCGATCTTTTCTTCCCACATTGCCACGAGTTCTGGGTGCTTATGTTTCTGTTAAAACAGAAAAGCTACAGTTTAGGACACATCTTTAGACTGATTTAGACTGATGCACAGCATACAATGCATTTAATCAATTTACTTCTAAAACAGACTCACAATGTAGTTGAAACGATGACGTGGACTGATCAGATGGGCCATGTATTTGGATGTAAGCTGTATAACACTGCAGCAGGAGCACAGATAAGAATTCTGGCCACTGCAACTGCGGTATTCTGTGATCATACTCAAGCCTGAATAAAATATTAAATATTGAAATACAACAATAAAAGTTATACAAGCAAAATTTACTAAAGGTTCCATGTTCCCCTTAATAACATCTAGTCAAACTCAAACTCAGGCCAGAAGACATGCATTTTTAGTACAAAGAAAGCACATAGAACATGCATATATAAATAGACTAGAAAATATAAATGTGTAATTACAGTTATTCAATGATAGTTATTGAATGCTTAATTCCTATCGGGGTCGCAGGGACCGGAGCCTATCCTGAAACTTTGGGTGTGAGGTGGGGACCAACACTGGCCGGGTGCCAACACACTGCAGGGCACACACACTCAAAAGGTTAATTTAGAGTCAACCTAAACTGTGTGCCTTTTGGACAGGAGCATCCAGAGAAACCCCGGGGAGAGGGAACACGTGGAGAACACGCAAACTGGACACAGAAGGGCCCTATGGCTGACCCGGGGATTGACCCCAGGACCTTCTTTCTCTGATGTGACAGTGCTAACCGTGACACTACGGTGCCATTCTAAGCCTTTATTCACTCAGTTATTCATCTTAACTGAACAGCAGCAGTCAAGTGGAGACAAACTACAATTATAGTTCTGTCTACGTCTCCAAATTTAGCCTCTGAGCCATTCAGAAAACAATAAAGCATAAGCATAAAGGATACTAACCGATTACTGGTTCAGTTCTGGTAGAGCTACTGAGGTAAGACCATAAATGAGGTGAACTTTGAGCAGGATCATTAGAACCTAAAAAAATTACATAAACCAGTGGCATCAGTGGCAATGTAATCAATATAAATAACGCAATACAATACAATACCATCTATAAAATAAGATTTTCACACACTTGGGTCAGGTATGACTGGTATCTCATTTCCTCTTAAGTTATTACTTTTACTGTTTACCTCTTGAAGTCCCTTTACGAAAACTAAGAGAAACACATATAATAAGTAACAGATAATTAATGAATGAAAATTCAACATACTTTTTGGGTCACACTTGGGATCCTCCACTGAAGACGCTCCCATTTTGCTTTGCTTATTTGTGTCTGATGTCAGTTGGATCAAAATGTCCTTCAGCTTACCCAATGCTAGACATAAAGAAAAAATGCATTAAAAAGTCACATTTCCATCATGTATTTAATATTTTGTCATATATAGTGTGATAGAAACAAAATTACAACTAACCTGTTAAAATGGGGCTGTTCAGAATTTGATGGTAAACTTCAGGTTCCAGCTCCAGTACCTAAAGTATGATGGATTTTTTTACTTGAATAATGAACATTGCTGAGTCACTGCATTACATAACTAAGCTTATTCTAAGGTGGTTTAAAATCTGAAAACACTACAAATGTGAAAAAATAGAAACTACTTGGAAACTTTTGCATACTGAACTTCAATATAATGCATTTGTATGAATGGGATTTCAACAAATCATGCAGAGACAGCTAAGCAAGTAAGATATTCAAGCTTCTATCACAGTAATCCCAGGGAGAGATTAATCATATTTATTGTAATGTGAAAAACAAATATTCAAATTTCAAAACCTGAGCCTCTCCATATCCTTGGATCCTCTCCACTTCAATAGACTGCATCCTCAGCCATTTAGACTTCTGCTTTTTTTTGCCCAACAACGGTGGGTAGTCAATAGATTTCTAAATCAAGCAAAGATGAATGAAAAAGGTGTGTTTTCCAAAAAGTCATGAGTCATGTACAATGCACTTATGTGTTGCTTGTGATGTGTTTTCATTTACCAGATACATAAACTGGTGATGACTACTTGTGAGATGTCTTATAATTAAGTCCTCTTCAGATCTTTTCGTGCACGTCACACAGAGGTAAAATGGTGGTTGCCCATCAGTATGGCACTCAATCACAGATTTAAGCCCTAGACACAACAATAGTACAAATACACAAAATTGATACACATATCAGACAATGTTCAACAAAGCACGATTTTAAAATAGCAGTAAAAATGTAAACGGGCATAGTTGAAATAATCTAATCAACTAGCAGTATAAATGCAATCTGGGAAGCCTAAAGTGCTCTTTTTCAGATGTGGAGAAAGGATACAATCTTTTCAACATCTTTTAAATCCATGAAATCCATCCTTAAATAATTCCTTTCAAGGGTAAACAAATATATTATTAAGAGCCTTAAATGGCTGCTGATGATACTAAACCTGAAAAACATATGCCTAGACTTATAGCAACATCTAATAATTCACACCAGTGACCCCCAGGGCTATGCACTCAGTCCACTACCATTCACACCAGTGTTTCTCAATGTGGCTAAAAGGCAATACTCTCAACTTCAGCAAGTAATGACCACAATATATCAGTGAGGTCATAATATAAATACAATTTCACCATGAAAATAGAAGGCGGAACAGTTAACTTTCAACAGATGAGACGTTACACGAATAATAAATTAGCAAAAAATAACGGATTTCATGTATGACTGTTCAAGCACTCCATTATTATGACTGACATGCAATTTCACTCAAAAACACATTAACGATGCTTTTAATCCAGGATGCCAGATACTGAACAACAACGGTGACCACCAAGGGTGCACTCATTGCTATGTTGAAAAAAACCTGAAACAGAATAAGCAGATCTGAAAGCTGCAAAAAATAGAAACTGAAAAAAGGGAAACATCTGTAACTTCTGACCTAGTAGCATGCAGTTCATGTCTTTTCCATCGACTGGTGTCTGGGTTTATTTACATACAAGTGTAAAAGTAACATACATTTGAACAAGGACAAATTGCTCATCATATTCACAGACTTAATAGCAATGGAAACAGTGTAAGAGCTCTACCGTTGTAAAGCTCATTTCCCTTAACAGTGTGTAACTTTGCTAAACATGAACCACATGAAAAACATCAGGCATGTCTAGACTAACAGCAACACTTAATATTCCACACCAGTGAACCCCAAGGCTGTGTACTCAGTCCACTACCATTCTCATCAGTGTTTCTTAATGTAGCTAAAAGACAATACTCTCGACTTCAGCAAGAACCACAATAAGTAAAGTCCACAATGTACCAGTGAGGTCCCCTGACCACTTTTTGGGTGTGTAAATCAAATCAAATTGCCTTTAGGTTCTTGCCTGCTTTAAATCATACAAGTTCCCAAGGACACCTTGGTCATCATGTCTAATAAATATGTAGCCTAGCCGCCATTTTCCCGTTTTCTTAACAAGAACTTAAGAAATGACGTGATGCATATTCACCATGGAAACAGAAACCTGAGATTGCCAAGTTCATTTTGCAATAGAAAAAAAGTGTTTTACATTATATTATTGATATTTTTAATGTTAAAGATTCTGAATCTCCTGCCAAAGATCTTATTACCGTTGATGGATTTGATCAAATTTTCCTTATATATCATATAATTCTCCTCATTTTCTCTCTTTAACCCCTTGTGGCAATATTTCTCTTTGGAATCCTCTTCTTTTAATCCATCAATGGATTTACGACTTGACCCTCAATCCTATCTCCCTATATCATCACCTCGCTGTGTACATTGTAAACTCTTAGCCTTTCTAAACATTTAGCCTGTTCCTATTTTAATGAATAATGGTTTTCTTGCAGGAGAGATACGCTGGTCAAGAAGAAGACTCTGTGTCTCTAGCAATCGCACTGACGCTAGACTTACTGCCTCTAGCCATTTGTCCTTCAGGATTCCAGGAATCCTAAACACAGTCGATAACAAGGTATAAGAACTCTGGGTATGAGTGAGCATGTTTGTTAGGAGAGAGATATAGGCCACGGTTAAATGAACATCTTTCATTTCTCATCTATAATGGCTGTCGTCTCCCAAGACACAGAGAAGCAAAGCAAACAAAAACAACTGTAATCTGCTCTCTTGCAGTGACTGGTGTGAATCCACCTTTTTTTGCCAGACACTTCCACTGCTGCATTTGTGATTAACAGTACCTGGTATGGACCTTCCCACTTTATCCTAAGGCAGTGGTTGCCAAACTGGGGGGCACAGTGGTATTGCAGAGGGGCGCACCAATGGGATAGCCTACGCTCCACTCGAGCACTGCTAGCAAAAACATTGACAAGTTTGTGCACCCAGCCAAGCCTCCAGCAGAGGCTGACTCTTCATCAGCTGCAAGTTCAAGCTCCAAAGCAAAGAAGAGAAAATTAAGATGCCGAACAAATTAAGACATCATTTGGAGACAACACACCCTAAGCATAAAGATAAGTCACTTGATTTCTTTAAAGGAAACTCACAAACTGCCGTGCACAACAAAGCATCAGTACTAAAGCTGTATCTTTGCCTAAAAACGCTCAACTGGCATCATGTAAAAGTTGCCTACCGAGTTGCTCAGTGTAAAAAATAAAAAAAAACGCACACAATAGCTGATGAATTAATACTTCCCTCCGCTATCGATATGGTTGCAACTATGACTGATAAAGCAACAGCCAGCAAGTTAAAGGCAATTCTGTTATCAAACAATACGATCGCAAGGCGCATTCATGACATGTCAGAATGCGCCTTGACATAGAGGTGTGTCGTGAAAAATTGGAGCTGAAACCCGGGAAAAACCAGCCGCAATCAGAAAGATCGTTGTTTAGTCAGACAAACCATGGTGGTTGGAAAGCAGTGGCCAGCTGCTCCCCCATTACCAAAATTGTACTCAGGTTAAACAGACCTTCAAAGACACCACCTCTTTTTGGGTCACACCCCCTTTCTTGGCTCTCGGCCAATAAGAGTAGTATTTGCATATACAAGTCTCCACCCCTAATGCATTATTCAAGACTCCACCTTCCTTTATTATCCCCCAAAAGACGCACAATTAAGTATAACTTAATTACTTAATTACTCGTGAAGCGCGTCTCTCCCAATGTGCAGTGGACACACTGTATGATCCATTGAGAAGCGCTGGCGTCTAAACAGCTGAGTCTCGAGCTGAACGATGTAATGATGGATGTCATCACTGCAGTAAACTACATTAAAACGCCCCGTCAAATCCCGTATTTTTTCTGCCCTGTGCAAGGAAATGGGCTCCAACCACACAGATGTTTTGTTTCACAGTGAGGTCCGTTGGCTGTCACGTGGGAAAGTTTTTTCCAGAATATTTGAGCTCTAAGATGAGATCAGCGCTTTCATGGAGGAAGAGGGCCACGAGCTTGCCAATAAGTTTAAAAATTACAAAATCCTCCTGAAAGTTGCATACCTGAGTGACATGTTTCAGAAACTCAATGAACTAAATCTGCAGATGCACCAACACATACCTTCCACATCTGGCAGATAAAATCACATCATTCACATGAAAAAGGAGATGTGGGAGCAGCATGTTACTAGGGAAATATAGACTCATTTGGGAACTATTCACTGAGCTCAACAAGCTTCAGAACACAATTATCCCATGCATGAAAGCTCACTTCTCCGCCCACTATTTTCCAGTAGTATTTCCCAATGCCAGATCCTAAAAAAATTGACTAGATCCGAGACCCCTTCAGTGCTACACCACAAGAGATTTCAGTACTGCAGAGGAGGAACAGTTCATTGATGTCATCTCAGATTCATCAATGAGGCTGCAGTTTAAGTCTAAAACAATGCTGCATTTTGGATTGGAGTTGAGAAGGATTACCTAGTGCTAGGAGGGAAAGCTGTGGACACACTCCGTCCTTTTGCTACAGCCTACCTATGTGAGGTAGGTTTTTCTGCTGTGGCCTCTATTAAGACAAAATACAGATCAAAGCTGGACATTGGAAAGGGACTAAGAGTGGCTGTTTCCCAGCTGCAACCCCAAATTGAGGAGATCTGCAGCACAAAGCAAGCCCACACAAGCCACTGAAAAGTGTGAGACTTCAGATGATCCGCTTTTAAGTTTTTTTCTGACTGGGAACTGGTTCATTTTCCCAGACATTTTTGTGGAGACAGTTGTTTATTCTTGTTTATAACTTCAGTATGCTCTTTATTTCTCTGCAGAGAAAGTTTGGGAAACACTGCCCTAAGGGATTCTTTTTGTAGTTCAGACTTTGTGTGCCATCTTGAGTGATTTTCTGTTTTCACAAAAGATGTAAAATCTTTTGTCCAAGGTAAACATCTTCATAAGTTGCATAATTTGTGCTTTGTCAAGGTTCTGTAGAAAGTCCAACAGGAACTTGACATCTTTTTCATGTTGTTCCTCAGCTTCTCATGCAACCAAGAAGTCGTCCACAAATTGAATCACTGTCGAATTCATCTCAGGTAACTCACAGAGATGTCTCAATGCGAAGGAGAGTGGGGCTCAATTGCATTCCTTGTGGAACACTGGTAAATTGATACTGATGGCCACTGACCGTGAAAGTGGTCCATGGTTGTGAATCTTCTAAAGGTATGGACCAGAAGCTATCGGCCATGTCAAGGACTGTGAACTATTTGTGGTCTGGCTTTAGAGCTTTTTTTTGTAGTCAGATTCGCCACTAGCAGTGCCAATCTTTCAATGTATTGACTTGCCACTCTGTAGTCAACCAAGAACCATCTGGCTTTCTCATGGGCGATACAGAAAAATTTGAAGGGCTGTGAATTTTTCTTCGAGCTCCTGATGACTTTAATAGTGCCTTCAGTGGAAATGCGTCTGATTGGATACTGTTTGGTGCAGGTGATCCTTTGAATTTGACTGCTTCCATCTTTACTAGACCACAATCAGGTCTTTCCTCATGATCATAGTGTGTGATCCTTCAATTTTTTCTTCTCATGGTGTCTCAGATTCCGAGTGATTTTTCCATGTTTGATATTGAGTGAGGAATAAATTTTTCAGCAGCACATCCATTCCTAACACTGGGGATGTTACAAGTCCCTCCTAGAACGCAAGCTCCTTGATCATTGGTCCAATTTGAACTTTACTGTCCTCCAAACCATCTGGAGAAATCTCCACCTGTTAGTCAGTTCATTGTAGTTTTCATTGTTGATAGTCAATGAAAGTTGATAGTCGATCACGTCTTCTCTCAATTTCTGGCGACAATCACCCACTCTTGTTCTGTCAATTTGGGGTGGAAGATGTAGTGGAGAATAATCGAAAACTTGGGCTTTGGTTTTAGAAGCTGTCGATTTTATTCGGTGATCAATAAAACCGGAGAGTGTCTGCAGAGCCTCTCCGGTTTTATTGATCACCGAATAAAATCGACAACTTCTAAAACCAAAGCCCGAGTTTTCGATTATTCTCCACTACATCTTGGCGTTGTCGGCAGGATTGGAAAGGGGCAGAGGCGGGGCAGAGGCGTGGCAGATCACCATGGGCATCCTCGGCGGGCAGCACAAACAGGTGGCCACCTACTAAGGTAAGCAACTTTTTGCTTATAAACTTAGTTTGTGCTGTTTGCAAGGAGGATAGCCAGGGGTGGTAAGGACGCCTGACAAAGACCTCTCCAAATTAAGTAACTTTTGAATGGACTTTGTTTTCAGAAGCAAATGCATGCATCAGCTTACTAACTGTTGTATTGGTGAGTGCATATAGTAGCTGGTAAATGAGCATTGCATTTGTCTGTTGGCCAGTCGAGAGGGCCTTGATGGACGGCTGGCCATATAGAAACAGACAGGTATGAGTAAGCCTGTGTGAGGATCCGCAGTGGTTAAAATAGATATCTTTTTATGAGGAACATACAGTCGTATGTCAAATGAATTGTTTTGCCACTCCCTAAACTGTATTGTATGAGTACAGTGGTCTTTATAGATACCTATTTTATGAGGAACATACTGTCGTATGTCAATGATTTTTGTATGCTGCCGAATATTGACATTGTATGAGTTGTGGCAGTCTTTATAAATACCTATTTTATGAGGGGCACCTGCTTGTGTGCCATTAAGTTGTATGCAATTGCATTGTTTGTGTTTAATTGTTTGTGATTACTTGTTTGTGGCCAATTGTTTGTGATTATTGACTGATATTGTATGAATGTATAAGAGCTCTGTGTGTCTGCAAGAGTGTGTGAGAGTCTGACTGAGTGAGAACATAAGCTCCGTGCCCAGTAACTAGGGCTGGACTCCCGAGGGAATTGTGTGTGCATTCCATCAGAGGGGGGCCAGTGGCTGTCTGACGGGACCGAAGGGTGTGTGTACGAGCCCTTCAGAATAAAAGGGACAAAAGTGTGTATGTATGAGCCCTTCTAGCATAAAATAAATAAATGAATACATAGATTAATTAATGAATTAATAAAAGGGACAAAGTGAGAGTGAATGAGCCCAAATTAGCTGCGGGACAAGTATGAATGGAAGATGAGCCCTATTTTCCTAGGGAAAAAGGGACACGCCCTGTAAAATAAAGGCATAGAGTAAGTGGTGAATGTGTCTGAACCCTACATAAACACTGTGGCATTTAATCTCTATTCGCTATGTGTAAAAAATACTGAGTTTTTGACAAATAGTAAAATGTTACACATCTAGGAGGGCTATCGTTGTTAGGTCTGTTAATTAGGGAGATGTTTATGTGATTGTACAATATAGTATATTGGTTTAAGTAAATTTAGTCACTGAGTGAGTACATAGGCATAAGATAAACCAGAGAGATTTAGGTTGTAGTAACAGAGGCTATAAAGCATAATGGCAGCCTCTCCTGTAGAAACCCTGGTAGCAAAATATCCATTGTGTGGAGATCTCATAACTAAGATCTCAGATAAATGGCAAAAGAGGACGCAACATCTAATGACAAAATGGCCAAAAGGGGGGGTCGTTTGATTTGGCATTGTGTGCGGAAATGGAGACTTTGTTTTTGAAATTAGCTCCTCAATTCCCAATTTTAATTAAAGGTGCACGGGGACAATATGTACCATGGGCCACACAAGATCTCGAGGGGCTTGTCAACCGCCTTCCGAGCATTCACAAGGGTGCGGGGAAATGGATTAAGGTCTTAGAAGAGGAGACCGCAGGCAAGATTTTATTGGTGGGAGATATGAAAACGACTGGCTGTCATTAAATGTCGGGCTCACAAAAAAGGAAATGACTATGTCACTAAGGGTAACAATATAGCAGACTTAGAAGCAAAGCAGGCATCAAAGTGTCAAATAGCAGTAATGAATCCAGTAGTTCTCATTGACCTACAGCCTCAGTTAGAGGATATTATTCGAATTCAGCATCAAGCGGGTCCTTACGAGCACTCGATGTGGCACCGAAGGGGAGCTCAAAAAGATGCGCAGGGAATTTGGCGTTCACATGAAGGTCTAATCATTGCACCCACAGCACTGTTAAACATCATAATTGCAGATACCCATGGGTTTGACCATTGTGCTAAAAGCGAAATTGTGAGGAAAATCAAGAACCAAGGGTATTGGTCTCCATATCTATACGCTATGGTTGATGAGTTCTTGACTTCTTGTGAAATATGTGCCAAGCATAACGTTCGAAAGGGAACAGCGACACCTATTAGCCATATACCGGTACCAGAAGGACCATTTAAACACTTAGGGCTGGTTTCTTGATCATGGATTAAGCCTAGTCCTGGACTAAGTTGTAGTACCAATGGGGTTTTACCATTCAAACTCAAAGCTAGTCTAGGGCTTAATCCTCAACTGGGAAATTGGCCCTTAGTGATGGACTATGTGGACATGATTAAGCATGTCCGAGATAAGAGATACATGCTTGTAATAGTTGACAGATTTAACAGATGGGTAGAAGCAACGCCATCCGCAGATGAAGGGGCAGGAACAGTTGTCAAATTCCTCACAAGAGAAGTGATACCCAGATTTGGAATTCCGTCAGTAATCAGCTCAGATAATGGATCGGCCTTCATTCAGAGAACTGTAAAGCAGGTACTACAACAGTTGAGGATAAAGCAAAGATTTGGATGTGTCTATCACGCAGCGTCACAGGGATCTGTAGAACGGGTGAACGGCGTCCTAAAAACTAAGCTTAGCAAGATTTGTGCCAGTACAAACCTTAACTGGGTCGATGCTTTACCCCTTGCACTAATGAGCTATCGCATGCAAACTAACAGAAGTACACACTTAATCCCGCATGAAATGCTTACGGGTCGACAAATGCCTGTGCCATTCTTTAGAGAGCCGTATGAAGGCCCGCCGCTAGAACAATTGCAAATGGAACTCGGATCTTATATGACTAAACTAACGGCTATACATAAGGCGATTTATGTGCAGGAAAAGAACAAGGAGACGGAAAAGGAGAGAGAAGAGGCTCCGTGCCCCATCGTCCCAGGAGACCAGATTTACCTGCGAGTGTTCAGGAGGAAGTGGCACGAGCCCAGGAGGGAAGGACCCTACACAGTTGTGGCAGCTACTCCAACAGCAGTGCAAGTGGAAGGCAAAACCTCCTGGTATCATTTAAACCACTGCACAAGAGTCCCTAAAGTAAGTAGGGAACAAGGAGCAGACAAAGAGTAAAACCCACCATCCAACAGTGACAACGCATGAGGTCTTGAAATTTGTGTGAGAGGTGTAGAAGGAAGTAAGCATGATAATGGGAAAAATAGAATGGATAGCATACAGAGTGATCATTGTATGCCAGGTATTAAATCAAACTATAACCAGCTCCCCCCTACACAGCTCCAACCAAACTTCCCAAGAATTAATTTTGCGACAATCGACTAGACCTAATGACACATCAACAGTATCCTTAGATATACAAAATTTAACTGAGAAATATAACCCATCCAAACAACGTAGACATACCAATAGTGAGAGTGATAGTTCAATAAAAAAAGAACAATCTGGATTCTTTATGGGACACGGCCAAGCATAACGAGTGGTACAAGTGGGCAACCTTTACAGCAAATGAGGTGGGTATGGACAACTGTCTATTATGTTTCAAATCACCCTTAAATAAAGTAACAGTAGTTCCAAATCCACATGACTATCGAAAATGTGCGGACTTTAATAGAAACTTCTGTCATTTTAACTGATGTGGTTATACCGTATTGTTCTGCTGAATGCTTGTCATTTCTAGGAAACTCCAAATACATTTTGAGAGACCACAGTTAGGTATGTGGTGTGTATACTGGGATATAAATAAAGATATTAAAGTGCAACGAGGGAAAGTAGAAATTCCCAAATGGTATGACATTGATTATACCCAAGAATATGAGTGTTTTTATAAACCAGAAGGAGTTCTGGATGTAGGAAACTTCACCGGAAACTGTGCCATTACCTGGTTTTTAGACAAAAAGACTGCTTGGGAATCAACCGTGCCGGTAAGAGCACCAGGCCTTCTAGCCCAAGGGATAAGGAATGGAACCCAAATCAACTTAGAACCCTGTGAAAATCAGACTGTAATTCCACCGGCAATAGAAATATTTAAAGATCAAACCATAATAGTGGCAGATTTTTATTGGGTTTGTGGAAAGGAGCGCATACTGGCCTTCTTACCGATTGGATGGAAAGGAATCTGTACTAGAATAAAATTGCGGCAGGAAATAAGCATAATACCGTTAGACGAAACCAAGAAACGAAATAAAAGAGCCTAGGAACCAGACCCCAATGTATATTTAGATGTGATCGGACAACCTAGGGGTATTCTGAATGAATTTAAAGCCAGAGATGAAATCAAATCCGGACTTGAGGCCATATTCATCTGGATCACACCTAATAAAAATATTGAATGGATCAACTATTTGTATTATAATCAACAGAGATTTCTTAATTACACTGATGATGCTTTGATTGCATTAGGAGAGCAGTTAGCAGCGACCAGTAAGATGACCTGGCAAAATAGACAGGCTCTTGAATGGTTACTAGCCGATAAAGGCGGTGTATGTGTATTATTTGGTGATGAATGTTACACATATATTCCAAATAACACAAGTGCTGGTGGTGCCTTTTCAAAAGCTATGCATAAACTAAGGAAATTAAGATCAGAAACTTCAGCTAACGCTGGGAGGGACAATAAAATATGGGATTGGTTGGACCTGAAACTAGGAGCTTGGGGAGCATGGATTGCCAAATTTGATATGTTCTTGGGACTGGCCATAATAATAGGAGGGATGTTGTTTTGTTGTGTACTGCCTATATTAAAATCCTTAGTTCTAAAAGCTACAGTTCAACAAATGGAGGTATTAAAATGGCAAGATGAGAAAACACCTCTAACTAACGATAAAGACACTTACAGCTCTGATTGTGATTCACGAAACTCAGAAGAAGATTCCTGCACCTCAGACGAGGACGAAGCAGAAGATTAAAGATGAGCCATGCCTCGGGTGAAAGTACTGGCCTGACCTCTCCCCAAATGGCGGCCCTCTACGATACGCAAAGTATCTGGGTTGAAGACTATTACATTACCACAAGACTGTTTGAAATTGGACTCACGCTTAAAGTTGTATTGTATTATGCATGTTTCATTTTTAGGTTATATGATTTATCCATCTAGTGTAATCCATCTAATGTAATCCTAGCAGATCATTGTATTAATTACATATTCATGTTATGTTGTTATGCTATGAACAGTATAAGATCATGGAGGTCGTGTCTTTTACTCCTTCCTAGTCAAGTGGGGGAGGAGAGGTTTGGCCGATTCTCCACTAGAGTGTGAGTACATAGGTTGGTCATTGATAGAATTCAGTGATTGAGTTCAATCACCAGAAAGTGTAAGGAGAACTAGAGTGGTACATTTTCTGAAGAAAATGTGAGTGGTGCTTGCCGTGGCAAAACTTGGACCTCAATATTACAATGTTTCCTTCAGTTCTCTGTGAAAAACAACATTTAAAGTGCTGGTATAGCAGTGATATGACAATAAGACAGTATTGCTTCTATTCATAATGGTAATCATGTTAAGAGCAAAATGCTAATATAGTCAGCATAATGCTAGCAACATGCTAATATAGTTAGCATAATGCTAGTGACATGCTAAGCACTCTAGCATCATGATAGCGACATTCTAATGATGTTGCTAGCAAACATGCTAATATAGTTAGCATAATGCTAGCTACATGCTAATCAGCTAAACGTCATGCTAGCAACATGCTAAGCACTCTAGCATCATGTCAGAGACATTCTAATGATGTTGCTAGCAACATGCTAATATAGTTAGCATAATGCTAGCAATATGCTAATCAGTTAAACGTCATGCTAGCAACATGCTAATCACACTAGCATCATGCTAGGAACATGTTACACGTTATTAGCGGAATGCTAATATAGTTAGCATCATGCTAGCAAAATGCTAATATCGTTAGCATCATGCTAGCCACATGGTACTATAATTAGCATAACGCTAGCGACATGCTAATATTATTAGCATAATGCTAGCAACATGCTAATTGTGTTAGCATCATGCTAACAGCATGCTAATGAGGTTGCTAGCGGGCGTGGCTTATGAGCATCATGATAAATGCGAAAGACTGATTGGTTGCCCGAGTTAAATAAGCCCTCCCCCCGTGTCTATACGACAGTGGGATACACAGTTAAATTCAGTTTCAAAGTTCCTATGGAAGTTACCAATGTATGTTAATTGCCCCTTGCTGGGGCAGTTTACCACTCGCCCTCTAGAAATGTCATGTCAAGCCCCCCATTCCGGAACAAGCCCAACGATATGACACCTCTTTCATGGGTCTACGACAAACGGAACGGGACTAGTCATGCACCAAATTCCCCATTATAAATCAATGGGGCAAATTTGGGCACCTGTTGTGCCCCGGGGGTAAAACTAATACCCTTGTATTAGTTACATACAGCTTGCAAGCCTCTTCAAATGTGGTAAATTTTATCTTTCTACGAAATTCTCGCTCTGTGCTAGAATCCGTCAAATTTTTCTAAATAATAAACCTATGGTATTTTTAGGGTGATACAATTGTCCCCACCCACCTCTTTACAAGAGTCATACCACACCATTCCCGAATGAGCCGCACAATTTGCCACCTCTTTCATGGGTCTACGACAAACGGTACAGGAACAGTTATGCGCCAAAATCCACATTATAAGTCAATGGGGCAACTTTGGGCGCCTTTTCCGCCCCAGGGGCAAAACTTATACCCTCTTGCGGGGTATGTTCTGACACAGTTTGCAAACTTCTTCAAATGTGGTAAATTTGACCTTTCTACAAAATTCCCTCTCTGCGCTACAGTCCGTCAAAGTTGGTCTCAATGTTAAGTCTATGGGACTTTTTGGGGCAATTAACCGCCCACTGCCCAGAGTCATAGCACCCATTCCTGAATAAGGTGCACAATTCGATACCTCATTCATGGGTCTACAACAAACGATGCGGGACTAGTTACGCACCGAACTTTTGTACAGAAGAAGAAGAAGAAAAAAAAGAATAATAATAATAAGCCTGTGAGATAACAACAGTAGTGCTTTGCTTCGCAAGCACCACTAACTAACACATGGATTTGCACTCTAGGTAGAACGATTAATATGGGATTTGTAAGCCCCAGAGGGGGGAGATGTAGAAGCAATTTTTCAGGGTATACAACCCCTGTATAACAACCCCCATTGGAACATCTGAATTCAATTATTTGGAGGGGTTGTAATTTTGGCAATATAGCGCATCAGTCTTTTTATCTTGAGCTCACAGATAGCGTTTCTAGAAATTTCCTTTTATTTCTTCACCACAGACTACTTTCTACTGTAACGGAAATTAGATTCTGTCTATAACATGCTGACTGAATGTTCATATGTGACCACCCGTATGATCAGTTTACAGAAGTACGTTTAGAAAGTCATGTACGAATTGCTGAGAAAGTAACACCTGGCCACAGGCATACATAAAGGAGGTAAAAGCCACGTATTGTTTAACTAGTATGAATAGGAAGAGCGAAGGACAAGAGATTTAAAAAAAAATACATGGAGGAATGTGAAAATGTTTCAACAGAAAGTAACAGAACGAGGAGGGGAGTGGCCACCTGTATAACGCTTTATAAACTGTCTGTAATTCTCTCTCCGTTGGAGCTCGCCTCTGAAGCGTTCCACGGGATGAGTGAGACTCGACCGCCCTTGCTACAAGCAAAATAAGAGATACATATTCTTGTGTCAATTGCGATGTTTTTCATGTCATCTTTGGGCCTGACCTGCAGTTGTAAAATATTTGAGGTGGCAAGCAGATTTTGCCACAACACTCCCAGATTGGTCTGGAGCAGGAGGAAAAAGGGAAATGGTAAGGAAGCACAGCAAACACTTATAATAAAAATAAAAAATCATCAGACTGAACTCAGAAATGAAAGAAAATTACAATTTGAAAACAAAATGAAATACAAAAAAGCAATATAAGATTAGAGTTGTGTAGAATATAATCAAATTATTATAAGGCAACGTTACGTTGCCAACTGCCCTGATAATAAATAAATAAATAAATAAATAGGAGAGAAGGTTGTTACTTGAAGTGAAGGAAGTAGTGTTCAGGAGTTCAGGGCGTCCAGTCTTGATGAGAGGGGTTGAGCTGGTGAGGAATGCTGGAGAGTTGCCATTGATCTGTCTGTGGGGTCCACCGTGACAGACGAGGAGCTCCGTTGACACTCTGAATCGTCCCAAGGTGTCAGAACTTATTGAGCGAGTTCATGCATATTAACGAGTCCTTTCCAGTGAGGAGGTTCCGTTTTGCCGCCCACTTATCGGGGGAGTTAAACTTGTGTCCTCAGAGAAATTTTATACAAAACTTTGTAACGGTACATGATAACATTCAACCAAAAACACTGTTGACCGTTTTGGATTTTACCTAACAACTGTAAACATTACAAAGTAAGTTATTAAAGGTTGTTATGGACAGTTTCCTATTACATATTCGTGACTAATTTTAAACTAGTTACAGTCAAAGGTAAAATCTGGATTTTGACACAAAACACTATAGGTCATGTTTCATATATTTAACTGTCAGAAGTTGACTAGAATTGTATCATTCTGATCTGGGACGTGCACAGGACAGGGCTAAGGTTGCCGTCTTTGACTCAAGCTGTATATAACTATCATTATTTTTTATTAAATGAATCAAAATCTTCATAAGTCTGGGCTCAGTTTGCCATGTTTGTTTAATAGCCCAATGAACCTGGCAGTTACCAGACAATCAGCCAGTTATGTTATCACATGCTAAATGCCTTGGTAGGAAAAATAATAGACATCTGCTGATAGTTAGTCTCTTAACATTTGTTTTAACAAGAAGCACAAATTATGGAAGTAATTTTTTGTTGTGGGATGCATTACATTAATTATTTTAATAAAAATGGGTAAATTCTGTTACAACTGGAGACTCTTGATGTTTGTCCTTATTTCGGACTCCTCAGTTTAACTACAGGTGGCTAAGAGAAAACTCCACCACAGCCATTACAGGCCAATGCCAATGGGTCACAGAGAGAGGTCTGTTTATGGAGGCAATAAGGAGACGTTTCTTCACATTTCCTGATGAAGAAACAGGCTTTCTTATCTCCAGAGGAGGAGGTTTGGAGCCTGCTGAGTTCCTACAGTGAAAATTCTATTACAAGCACTTTAATTGGTATATGAGATCCTCCAGGATTTAGCAATGTTGTGATCGCAACTATTAACGAAAATTCAGGCAATCCCCACAAATTCATTACTACCATGCAATTTTTTCAAATTACCCTAAATTTTCCCGCAATTTCTGACCAATCATTGTAATTTCCCGCAAATCGTTGAGCCATACATCAGTGAACTTACTTCCTTGTTAGAGAACACGCAGGAAACGTGTGATAAAAATGCCTCACATTTACCTCCAAAAATAACTAATTGATTAATGGTTAATAAAAATAGTGGCATTGTCCCCTTCATTTTAATGAATTGTTAAAGAATCATTATAAAGGGGGGCAAAATTGCTAATTTTTCCACAAAATTGACTTGCTCCTGCAACTTTATTGCAACAAAATGCCTAAAAAATGCCTTAAAAACTTTCATCACAATCTTTAGAAAAGCTGCTGCAAAATCAGGCATTTTAGACAGAAACAATCTCAAAAAAGGCCTGTGAAATCCTGGAGGGACTGGTATATCTGAGAACACCCCCACTGCTTTCAGGAGTCTTTCAGTGTTCAAATCCTTTCAAGGTGTGTTGTTTGAGTGGATATTGTCTATAAGGTAATCATAGCTCTGATCTAACTTTTACCTTTACGGATTGTTCCGTTTTGATTAGCCTTCACAGCAGTTTTGTGTTTTGACGATACTTGTTCTGGAATTTCCTTATCCTAATGCAGTGTTTGGGGACGGTAACTTACTCGCGAGTACCTCAGTGGTACCTTTACCAGTCTGGGATAAGAACCAATCACAGGGCAAACTCCCTAACTGTCCCAAGCTGATTACTAACTACGACCTCTCCTGCTATACCTTGCTCTTGTGGTAGTGCTGGAATGAGGATTTGAACCCACTACCTCTTGGTCCAGAGGCGGGTATCCTGACCACTAGACCACCATTATAGCACGCTTTGATGTTTTTTGTGTAGGTTCAAATTTTAAGATTGCTCAACGCTAACCCATATGAGGATTTGTGTCGTAGTTCACGTCGCTCGTTCACATTAGCATGTTAAAATAAATATTACATTTCTTCATACATACATACACACACAGTGTACATACAAACATGATCTCAACCCAGTTTCGCTCAGAGGAGGACAGCCTCCCACACTGTGTTGAGGTTTTTTTCCTGTTTACTATTGAGTGAGTTTTTCTTTTCCACTGTAACCTCATCCTCAAGCCTGTCACAACAGGGCACGAAAACCCAGCAGCTGCCGAGGGCCCTGACCTGATCTGGGGCCCCCCTAAAAACAACTGGTTATGTATTGGATAACAGCAATGACAACTTTATGAGCGTCCTTTGATGGGGGAGAAGGTAGGGGTGGGCCTCCAGGTCCCTTTTGCCTGGGGCGCCCAAAGTGCCTTGAAATGGCCCTGCTGGATATATTTAAAGATGCTTTGTGACAATCCTTGCCAATTCTTGCCCCTTTCCCAAGATTTCTTAAAATCTGTTTTAAGGATGACATCTCGCCACCAACTCCATCAGGACCTTCTCCTTCTTTATAGCCTTACTCCCCTGCATTTTTACTTTGCCTAGCCCTCATGCTCCTGACAATTTCCTCTCGACTCCTCTGAGGGTGGCTGTCACGCATCCCTACAGATTCTGTTTCTTCCATGTACAACCTCATTCTTGGTAAAGATCAATCACATGACCCAAGGACAATAAATCTGTCCACTGGTTGTCTACAAAGTAACTAACAACGAGCACCTTTGCCCGAAGTGGTCACCCATGGAATCATAGACAATTCTGCCTCAAATGTAAAAACTCTAATATTCCACAGCTTCCAAATGATTGCCTGATCCCTTTGCTAATGATAGTTACCATCTTTTTCTGCGTACATACCATCCAACCAAAACATGAATTCCGTTTTCTCACACTTCTCCATCAATCAGTTTCATACAACAATCTCTCCCTGTCTTTCTTAAATTGCACTTAACACTATAAATAATGTGCTTCCATTTTTATCCATGCTACAGCTTTAACTTCCAATGCAACAAACCTATTTGCATCTTAACTTAGGTGTAAGCTTCTTCATCTGTTTTATTACTGTCCCTTTGCAATTTATATTTACAGCCTTGATCAGACACTCCTTTGTTTTCCCATTTATGGGGACAGACCTCCTGGAGCAAGCCTGGGATTAACGGCCTGTATCAGAGGCTAAATGGTTTTTCCTTGGGTCAAAACCCCCAACCTTATCACCAACACAGGACTTAATTCACATGAACCACTGCATAGAACTAGTTTTAGCCAGCATCCAGATCTGGGCCCCTTGGTGATCTTAACTGTATCTTTCCCTTCTTTATTGCCGTACCACAGCTGGGCCCTTTTCTTATCTAGTAACAGATAATTCCTAACGACGTTTCCACTATTTTCTTTGCAGTTCCTTACAGACTCTCCTGGATTTCGCTATGTTGCAATCACAACTAGAGAGGTACATTTTCTGAAGAAAATGTGAGTGGTGCTTGCCGTGGGCCTCAATATTACAATGTTTCCTTCAGTTCTCTGTGAAAAACAACATTTAAAGTGCTGGTATAGCAGTGATATGACAATAAGACAATATTGCTTCTATTCATATTGGTAATCATGTTAAGAGCAAAATGCTAATATAGTCAGCATAATGCTAGCAACATGCTAATCAGCTAAACGTCATGCACCAAATTCCCCATTATAAATAAATGGGGCAAATCTGGGCACCTGTTGTGCCCCGGGGGTAAAACTAATACCCTTGTGCGGGGTATGTTCTGACACAGCTTGCAAGCCTCTTCAAATGTGGTAAATTTTATCTTTCTACGAAATTCTCGCTCTGTGCTAGAATCCGTCAAATTTTTCTAAATAATAAACCTATGGTATTTTTAGGGTGATACAATTGTCCCCCCCACCTCTTTACAAGAGTCATACCACCCCATTCCCGAATGAGCCACACAATTTGCCACCTCTTTCATGGGTCTACGACAAACGGTACAGGAATAGTTATGCGCCAAAATCCACATTATAAGTCAGTGGGGCAACTTTGGGCGCCTTTTCTGCCCCAGGGGCAAAACTTATACCCTCTTGCGGGGTATGTTCTGACACAGCTTGCAAGCCTCTTCAAATGTGGTGAATTTGAGATTTCTACCAAATTCTCACTCTGCGCTTCAATCCGTCAAATTTGATCTCAGTATTAAGTCTATGGGATTTTTTCCCCATTATATGTCAATGGGGCAAATTTGGGGACCTCTTGTGCCCCGGGGGTAAAACCTATACCCTCTTGCGGGGTATGTTCTGACACAGGTTGCAAACTTCTTCAAATGTGGTAAATTGGACCTTTCTACAAAATTCCCTCTCTGCGCTACAGTCCGTCAAAGTTGGTCTCAATGTTAAGTCTATGGGACTTTTTGGGGCGATTAACCGCCCACCCCTTAGAAAAGTCATTGCACCCCATTCCCGAATAAGGCGCATGATTCGATACGTCATTCGCTTCGCAAGCACCACTACCTACTAAAGCAAATTCAGACAGTCCCCGCAAAGTGCAGTTTTGACCAATTAGCACAACTTTTTCACAATTTTTCAAGGACAATTCTACAGCCATCAACTCTTTATCTGTGTAGATGCATAAAATCTTTTTATATAGTACATGTTCCATCAGTGTGGAAAGATTTCGGATTTCTGTATCATTCATCATTTCCTTTTCTGTCAACATCACACTGGTTGGGCACTAACCTTTAAATATAAGATGACTCATTTCTCATCTCAGACTTATTCTGTGTATTTAAACCCTATGTCTTGAAGACACAGAACTTGCATGCACTACTCAGTGTTGCATTTCTTAAGTTCTTACAGGAGCACAAGGTCTCAGACCTTACTTTTGCCACCAGTAACCACCAAAGTGCATAGGTACTATACACTATTAAATGCACCTTGCTTTTAAAGGCAGTCCATTCCTCCAAGTTCATGCACTCATTTTCCAATTGTGCCTATAACTAGCAAAGTAATTGAAGAAGCATTTTCAGGATGTGTTCTTTCATTAGAAAAAGCAAAAGAAAGGTTCTTTACTTACCAATTACAGGTTCTCTTTTGTCTTTCTTCAAGTAGTTCCAAAGTTCATTACAAGCTTGTGGTGATTGAGGAACTGAGATGGGGAGCGGAAAAAGTCAACATATTTAACATTCATGAAGAACTAAATAAATGACTGGTCAGCAGTCATAATCACAAAATGCTATTTTATTTAGCAGATATTTACAATCACACACAATGCATGAGCCTATACAGATAGAATAGAGACCTTTCAAAACAATCAGCAACATTAAATTACACAGAAAACTTCATGAACACACCTGCTTGTGTCTCATTCTGTAAGAAAGCATGAGGCTGCCAAAACTCCTGGCCACCTTCTGCTGGTTCTCCCGTTTCTGGAGAAAAGTCGCTGCTTTGTTGCTGAGTTTGACTAAATTCTTGAGGTTGAAGATTTGAAGGGCTGATCTGCATGATCTCTGATGAACTGATGGGGTGAGAGACTGCCTGATTTATAGGCTGTTTGTTCATTCCCACTGTGTCAGCCTGAACTGTGTGTAACAATGGCCCAGGAATTGGCAGGGCCATCAAGGTGAGGCTGGTCTGCTTTGTGGTTGTGCTTTGTGTCTCAGTAGGCTGTATGTATGCAGGCGAAGTAGATTTCTGAGGCTCCAAGAGTGCAGTTGTGGGATCTATAGATTCTAGAATGTGGTTTTCTGCAAATTCCATATCAGTGATGACCTGCTTGCTGTTAGAGGTCACAGGGCTGCTTTCTTGCCTTCTACCGTCAGAATTTGTCTTCTCAAAACTGGGGACTAATGATCAAAACAAAAAGAACACAAACATCAGTACAGTACACTAATCCCAAGCATTAGGCAACTAAGACACAGTAAAGTTCATCACTATTGGAGCCAAATAAAAAAGTGTAAAGTTTTGAAGCTTTGTCGAGCTTATTGTGGAAAAAGAGGAACGTGATGTTCTGAAGCTGCAAAAAAGGGAACTGTGTAGGACGATGGTTTTGTTGCTGCATTACTAAAAATATTATTTTTTGTTTTGCATGAAAGACTAGGTAATCCTTATAAGGTATAATGCCTTGCACGATATATTGAGTTGTCAATACAAGGTAGGAAGAAGAGATTCTCATGGAACCCTCTGCTATAAAAGAGTGCGCTCTCCTGTCCTGGGTCGAGCTGTAGTTCCAGGACATACTGGACTGCATCTCCTCTTGGTTTCTTTAATAAAAGTCTCAAAAGACCTCAATGACTCATGCTGCATTTAAATCCACGACAGAGGAAGTGTCAGGTGATGAAATAGGGACTTAAGCGTCAGATGTTTTACCACTGTAGTCCATTATTTCTTTTATCTTTTGAGAAAGATAAAATGGTCCCATACAGAAAAGTATAAGTTGCATAGTATTTCTAAGATCTTTTTTTATTTATTTTTTTATAAGGATTTAGCCATTCGGTCCAAGACTTATCTTGGATTAACTTTCACTCAGATGAACTAAGAGCACCTCTGCAGTGTAGACATTATCTCATTATCTCTCTTAATGTCTTTAAAACGTCTTATTTCCCCTGATGAAATCTGCTCACCACAAACCTGATCTATCAATTCACATAAACAACGGTCTCTCTTTCAAATGTTTACTCTAACAAAATGATTAGTCACACAAAATTAATATACAACAGCCTACAGCAACCCTAAATGAATGCAGTCAACCAAAAATCTTATTAAACAAACTGATTTTGTGGTTTTGTGGCACATTTTCAATCCTGTCTCATAATATGGGTAATTTTACTTTGTTTAACACCCAAAATGCTTTCAAACAGCCTCCCTAATTTTTATTACTCCCTCTCCTGTTTTCTGCTTATTGCAACATCTGCTCTTTGAGATATCTCCCTTCCAGTATGTTCACATAGATATACGTCTTAAATGGGCTTAAGCGCCAACAGTAGATTTTCTGTCTCTGGTTTGAGATGGTTTGCGGTTTGATAACAGCTGTAACCATGGCGTGTTAACATCTTTCCACTTGTCTCAAAAGACCTTGCTTAAAGGTCCCATATCATGGAAAAAAAAAACAATTTGTGTTCTTTGGACATCCAGTTGGTCCTGTACTGGCTATACACACACAAAGTTTGATTTATTTATTTTTTTTTAAAAAGGTCAATTGTGTTAGAATGAATTTACCAATGTCAGAAATCATGTCCTTAAACGAGCCGTTTAGATTGTTTAGTGGAGCTCAGAGACCTATTTTAACTTGTTGAAAAAATGTATAACATGGAACCTTTAAGCTTAAGGATTGGCCTCATCTTTGACTCTCTACAAACCTGGGATTTCATCACAAAAATTCAACAGCACTGAAATCAAGAATAAAAATCATACGTATTATGTTTAAGAGAACAAGAACCCAAGGTTAAAGATCCAAACAGCAAATTTGTTCATCAAGTTGTTAAATTCAAATGGGCTTCTTACCCAGTCTGTTTTTTGGAACAACAGAATCCCTAAGGTCATGTCCTCTTTGTTTCAAAACCAACTGCAAAATATCTAAAGCTTTGGAGTAAATCAAGAATATTAATTTATTAGATATTGACAGAAGCAACTTTTATATGACTAACACTGGTAAAATGCACCTCACCATTCTCGAAGCTGGCCCTTTCAACTTCATGGAATTTCACAAATTCCACTTCCACTACCTTAAAAGATCAGACAGGACACATTTGACAATTCATAACCTGATGCCTGCCTCATTAATGCTGACAGAAAAGTGGGGTTGTAAAGATTTTGGAAAAACAAAAGCATTTCTTCAACTGACTTGGTACATATTAATGTTTGAACCTGAAAATGAAGAACTATTTGAAAAGGACATGAAATAATCAATATTCAAAAGTAGACTATTGGTGCGTTCCATTTGCCGGTGGTGCTCAGTTTCAGAGTTGTTTTCCGAGGGCTGAAGCTGGACGTGACGACATGTGCGCTCTTGTTTCTCGTACATCCGACCAAAGCTCAGAGCAACATAGATTACTCAGAATCCAAGACGGCTACAAAGTGTAAAGACTCCAAGTTACATTTTTAGCACTTTAGTGTTGTTTGTGTCTAACTTGGTCAGCTGTGTACATTATACAGTGTCGTTGTAGTCGACAGACGTGTTGCTATGGTCATGTTATACATGAAATACCGTGTTGTGTCGTTTATCAATTGGCGATGCTAAATTGGCTGGTAGATGTTACTAAAAACAAATGACAAACCTAGTGATCCGAACAGAAAGGTGAACAGGATCAGTAACCTGAGACGGAAAATTCAGCTAAAAAGATAATAAAAATCTTCTATCCAAGTTCAACTCTCCTGTGGCAAATGGAACACATCCCATTCGGTTTTCACTGTATTTTTAGCGGATTTGACAATCTCGTCAACCGAAACCCAATGGCAAATGGAACGCAGCACATATCAGCAGCTGTTCAAATCTTGAAATAATTAGACAATTACTTCTGTAAGAACTATGCCTATACACAAATATGTTTTTCTAATTATTTATTGTTAATCATTACTTGCAAAGTGCCCTCAGGACCAATTTTCTCTGCCTGCTGTGACAGATCCAGGATCAGTGACTTCTGCTCACTATCAGCTTCAGTCAAGGAACCAGGATGGGCCTCTCTCTGGGAGGAATGGAGATGGACCATTAATGCATCACACAATCAGTTTGAGATTATTAAAACTGGGTTTGTACACAACCAGAAATAAATACTCACGAGGTAGGCGTGCATGTGAGCAGAGCTCAAAACGTGTGCAATGGACTGCATTTCTGAAAGCTTCACTTTACACAGCAGGCAAAGATAACCAGATTTGGGGTAAGGCTGTGCGCTGCTGTACTTCACCATTAAATGCAGACCTAGAGAAGATTAAGAAAGATATCAGACCACACTGAACACCCACAATCTAGCACATCAAGCAATTTGTGAGTCATGTTCTCCTCAGTATGGGTTAGTGCATTTCCTACCACCATTATCAGTCTGAAAATCTTTCTGTAGTTAGAATTTTCTATACCGCGACACTGCATCATGATTAAGCCATGTACAATGTACAATAAATCAAGCTTAAGGTAAACACTGACATGGAACACTTTCCAAGCAATTAAAAAATAAACATGATTTATCAATTACTGCGTCCACAATAGCCTTTTAAATGTCTATTCACTTGATGCAATAACCACAGTTGGGTCAATGACATAACATGCATATTTTTGTCAGGTGGTGAAACCAGGTTAAATGCTCATTTAAACCAAGAAATAGTAGCTTACAATGAACAAATAGTTGTTAATTATGCAAAATTTGACCGCAAGTGCCACCACCCACCAATGAAAACTGACAATCGTAGACGGTCCGTTAAAGCAACTAGCGAATTGTAGTGAATGTATTTAATTATTTTTCTGCATTTTCATGTAAACTTGAGAATTCAATCTTAAAATTATTGGATATATAAGACACAACTATAAAATAATAAATGTCTTTCAAACTCAACAATATGCATGACATCCATTTAAAAAAAGAAAAGAAATTTAGAAGCTTTATCATTTATAGATTCTAGATTCTTTAACACTGTAAAATGACCTCACTGCACCTCGAAGGTCTCTCTCTTCAATACTTACCAAGTAGAGGACCCTTCCTGTCACAACAGCTGGCATACGATTCTAGGGACACTCTCTTCTCAACTACAGATATACCAACAAACACAAATATTAAAAAATATTAAATAGACTGCGCACTGCATTTTGGTGACAAGTAAGTAGAACGTTTGCAAGCATTTCCAATCCTTTCTCATGTAGAGACTCCACAAGTACACTGGTTTTTACACTTGGATGGTAACTTTCCGTGTGATTAGCATCAGACAAAAAACCTGAAAATTTCAAAGTGAGTATTTTGTCATTGTGAACAAAGCACAGCACACAGTGCACAGTGCACCACAACCAAATGTGACCTTATGATGGGAAAATTTGATTCATGATGTGTTTTATTTCATTTAAACAATGCATTCTGTTAAGCAGATGTCTGTACTCTATGTTAATGTGACCTAAGGTGAAGAGGTGAAAAGGCTGAGACAAAAGGTTAGATGGTGAACAAGATATATGTAGCTGGACAGAGAAGTTCTTGCAGAAAGAGGATTTTAGAAGAACTGCATCATGATGTCTGTAAGATAAGGTAAGGAAAAGCAGAACTTATGTCATTGTAAGACCTGAGCAAAAGAGTATATAACATGTATGTAATGACTGTTTGGGGGACTTGTCCTCTGAACGTTCTGTGTGAGCGGTTAGAGGTCGTCTCCCTCTCTTGAGGGGAATAAAGCGCTTTCTTTGTGCGATACTCAGTTCCTTGGTGTCTTTTGACTGCTGACCGAATATTCTGTATTTGTAACAGGTGGTAAAGCTTTTTCCACCAAAACCTCTGCATTTGACCCATCCGTGAGGGAGCAGTGGCCAGCTAACAAGGGCAGCGCCCAGGGAGCAGTGCTTGGGAACGGTACCTTGTTCATGAGTACCTCAGTGGTGACTTTACCGGTCCTGAATTCCAACCTGTGACCTTCTGATCACAGGGCGAACACCCTACCTATTATAGTTTTAGCATTTTGTTTCACTAAATATTATCTGCAAGTCCTTGTGGTTTAACAGCAGCTAGTCTCATTAATGTGGATACTATGGGAGTCGATAGTGGATAGGCGTCAACATTATTTTTCTTCTAGATATCTCAAGTTGTTTTTCCTCATGACCTCAACATAATGAAAGTTGTTTCCAACAATGATTATATCAAAACCAGACGAAAAACAACTTGTAATCTTGAGATACAAAAATTAATGTTACTGCCCGTCTTACTTTCTTTAGGTCCCCACCTTGGTCGTGTACCAAGTTAAACAGGGTGCGTGTGACACTCCATGTGCACTACCTAGTGTGTAGAAAGCTGTTAAGCTACAACCCTGGCTATTTCCTGAGATGCATACTACAGCATAGAAAAATATAAAAAGAATGACTTACCTTACCTATGACATTATTAAGTGTGGACACAGCCCATGTGCGAGCTCATAAAGACAAAAGATTTTGCTCGTGAACGTTCCTCTGTGTGTGTTCCTCTGAATTTTGCCAGAAAATAGTGCCATACATTTTAGGGCAGAAGGCGCGGGTCGTATAAAACCCCACCTTGAACTTGGCACCAGTGCTATATTTCCCGGTGTACATTAAACGAGTCATTAAATATCGTCTGAAGATTTCGGGCAAATCTGAGCATCAGTCTTATGTTGATGACTTAAAAAAAAAACCCAATTATTAGCATCCATACTTCTGACGTAATATCTTTAATATTGTATCTGTTGTAGTTTTATAATTAGTCTAGGTTTATGCTTTCTGTGGTCAAGACTATTGAAGTAAACTCTGAAGCACGAAACACTTAAAGAGGCTGCTGTTTCTCAGTTAACTAAGAATGACCTTGGGCTTTGTTCTAAAGAATGAGCTCGACTCCCCCTTATCTTCTGAAAGAGAATGGATTAAAACCCACAGCCAAACCACCCAAATAAATCAAACACATTCAACCACACTTGGTTGGTTATACAAAGATGGGTGTAGTGGCAGAATAAAATTAAATGTGTTGCATGTGAGCACTAAAATTACGACATATGATGTCAACAGTTTTAAGAGATGTAAAAACTGCATAATAATAAATAACATGCAAGAGCCGTAAGACAAATACCCACCATCAATACACTTGCTTAACCCCGAAGCATGGTTCCTAATTGTTGCCATGACTAGAGAGACAAAAGAAAGACAATAAGAGTCATCACACAGCAAAATAAGTTTTCTCCTTCAATCTAATATTTATTCTGCCTTACTTTTATCATATCCCACGCTCCTGAACTTCATACACAGCTCAGACGGAATCTCGCACACCTAGGAAAGAGACGGGTTCGTCACTGTATAGAAATCCAAATCAGGAAAAATGAAACTCAACCCAACTTCATACCTGCAAGACCACCTTTTGCTGCATTACTTCTTCCTGCCGTGCAAACTCAGTGAGCTGCGCCGTATCCTCGAGATTAAGAAGCAGCAAGTCTGGTTTTGTGTATGTCTATTGCAACACAAAAACAGGGAATTCCTAATTGTTTTGCTCAAACTAGATAAAAGTTAACAAGATACAAGTAGTGAAGACATTAGAAGCCAATCTGAACATGCAGTTATTCTACAGGAGATGGTAAATGTTCAGAACAGGATTTTAAAAGTACTAACAAAAGTGTTGAAATAGTGCTTTGTGGAGGTGAGATGGGCCGAGACAGAAGACATGGAGATGCTAAGCTCGCAGGCGTGGCAGAGGTAGATCGGTGGATCTGAATCTTGACACCGGCGTGCCACAAAAACAGTAAGCAGATTCAGACCTATAACACACACAAATCAGTAACAATGCAGTGAAATGACTACAGATTTTATATATATATATATATATATATATATATATATTAGGTATATATATATATATATATATATATAGTACCAGCAAATACATACTCACCTATAAGTGGGGGAGAGGACGGGTCCTTCTGACGAGCCCACATGTACTCATACAGTTTAATCCTAGAAATAAACCCTGACAGAGAAAGCAAGAAAAGCAGGTGATTTATCAAATGTGTTAGCGAGAGCAAGAGAGAGAGATTTCAGATAAATCAGGGGTTAGTTTGTTGCTAATGTACACCCCAAGTAGCTTTGTCCTTTACTTTGGTCATAAAGAGATACATACCATTGTATGATCCTGCAAAGAGAGAAGCAGAGAGGGAATGTGATGGTGAGCTTTGGTGAAATGCTAGGCGTGCTGACGTGAAACGGTAACGAATTCTTTTAAATATTACCTGGCCCAAACAGCTCAAGAAGTTTCTGCAGTCAGATCGTTGTCAAAGACATTGAAAAACAAAAAGGTTGTCAATTACTTCCATGAAGGTACAACTACAAGCAACCATCAACCCCAATGTCGCCAAGGGGATAAACACAGAATCACAAACCCACCCATCTGTGTAAATTTCCGTTAATGTGCTTTTTGTATTGACCCATGATGGTCATCTCTGTATCACATTCCTGTTAAAGAAAACATAAAAATAAAAATGTAACTATAACTGATTGTAACAAAAGAATGACAAATTATATGGAATTAAAATTTAATCAAAGGATTGTGCAGAACTAATCAGTTTCGCTTTGGCTGAAATTTATGAGATGGGTGTGACGGGCAGGAAGCAGTTGAGGTCACAAACTGAACAATGCTCATCCTTCATATGCAGTAAAGCTGCTTAAAAGCTTACCAACCAACCGAATTTATTTTATATAGATTCAAACTACAGTTTCCTCTAAAGTTAAAACCAACCTTATCACAGAGGAAATAACCTTTTAAACTGTATCTAAACTACTTTATGAAAGAAACACTTTCTAAAATGTTTTTATTCATGACATTAATTGTATGGAATTTATCTCATGTAATGTCTGTTCCATCATCCACTTCAAAAAAAGCCACACTTACCACACACAAAATACTGCATGGTTTCCCTTTACCAGACGACTTCAGGGTGGTAGAATCTACATTAGAATTTATTTGTTTAAATTGGCCATCATTCAAGTAATTACATTTTTCATTAAAAAGACTAAGTGTTCTAAAAGACTCACAAAGATATAAAACTACTTCAAAATGATAAAAATCCTTGACATTTTAGTCAAGCTTGATCAAAGCACAAAATTCACCATAGTCTTATACCATTGCATGCCATCTCAGTTTCCTGTTCGGCAGTGACGTCGGTGGTTGTCATGCCTGACAAAGACACAAACATTGCATAACATGCTGTGACACAAAGGAAAATGGAAAATAATGAGCAAAGGGGAAATAAGTGATGAAACCAGTCAGGTGAAAACAAACAAACAGACTTACGGATTTGTTCTCCTTTTACAACAGTGACTTTTAATTCGCTGAGGTTTCTTTCTTGTCTTATCTGCTGCAGCCTTTCCAGAGCTACAAACACACAGATGTCACTCAGAATCAACAGTCTCAAAACAGCAATAGACAGAACATAAAACTGGGCTATTTTTTTGTCTCTTGGAGGGATGTCATAAAATAAATGCCAACGGACGAAACTGAAGATCATCCAAATCTGAGATCTTCCTTTTATTACCTTACTTTTTGTGATGAAATCTGAGTTGTATATAAATGAAATATGCATCTGCATGTCTCATAACCAGAAATTAACACAACTTCTTGGTTCACTGCAACTTAAAACGATTTTAAACTTGGTGTGGAGAGCAGTGGAAGCATTTTAAATGATGTACCAATATGTATCAAGTTCAAGTCAATTAACAGCAGTGATTTTAACATCTAGAAACTTTTTTATGGGTTGGTGTGGTCCATACCATTGGCAAAGGTGGACGTCTTAATGCCCTTAAAGCTTTGTAGATCCAGGTGCATACTCTGATGAATAAAAGAAAAGTTATATACAAAGTAACAACAACAAGTAAACTTTCTCTACAGTCAAAATAGATGAGCAAACATTCCTATATCCAAATGTCCTTTTCTGGTCTTAAATTATAGTTAAATTATAATTTCCAGCATCGTGTCTCTTGAATTACTTAAGAAGTGGAGATTGTTACTTGTATTTCTCCTGGAGGGTTGTGTTTCTCGGCCTGACTGGCGAAGTAATGGATCTTATTGTAGAATTTGAATGAGTAGTAAGAGTAGCTGCTCCTGGGACTGTCCAGTGTACCAGGGTGGGCTGCCTCCTAGAATACCAACAGTTAATTTTGACAGTGACTTTAATTATAATATTTCTGAGGCTCATCATTTTAAAAAAAGTACAATGACTATAGAGAGATGTTATCACTTGTTTCAGGATCATGGACATGACTAATAAACATCTTAAACACTACTTCTAATTAAAAGCAGAAAATCTTGTGAAACAAACCAGATAGTGGAAAATGTGATCAAAGCTGATACAGTGGGGGATGCTTTCAATAGCTGGAAGTTTCTTTTTGCACAAAATGCAAAGATAGCCACAAAGTTCCTTGTTCTCCAGACACGAATATTCTAGCAGCAAGTCCAAACCTAGAAAACAAACATTAGCCACAGAACCAGTGAAGTCAAAACATTGTCACCATGATATAATCCATTATGATATCATTTCAACTGTTTCTGTCTCTGGGACCACCATTCAGACCAAGCAGTAGTCTGCAGCCATCCACTGTCGGATGGCTTTTTAGATATTTGCATTGAAGTTATTATTCATAATGATGCCCAAAAGTTTTGAAAAATATATTCAATTAAATCATTTTTAAAAAGTGATTTCCGTAATGAAACTTGCTGCTCCCCGGACTCTATTAGCTGCCAACTGCTCCTTCATGAATGGGTCAAATGCAGAGGTCACATTTCGTTGTGGTGCACTTCGTGTGCTGTGCTGTGGTGTGGTGTGTTCACACTCATTCACTACACCACCATCACCACCACACCCTAAAACACTAAGTTTACAGCATTTTCTCACCGATTAAAGGGTAGGTTCTGGCAGGGTCCGTGACGTAGGTCTGAAGGCTTTTCCTCTGAGGTCTGTCAGCTGGAAAAACATGAAGGACATTTAAAAAAGACATGCGGTCATTAAAACAGTTAAAGATTTTTTTTAAGTATCCAACCTCCAAGACGTTCCATCACTTTGTCCGTTTTGGAGAACAAGCTCATGACTAGAGAGAAATGGAGAAAAGAGTCGAGGTTATTGCCATTCATCAATGCTTTGCTTTTGTGCATTTCATCATAAACAGAACATTAACTTGCCTTGATGATACTTTAGTTTTTTACACTGCTTTAGCATCCTCTTAGGGATTTCCAAAATCTGATCACAAACACACACAGAGTAAGGTTTGAGACATTGCTCTGTACTGCCGAATATGATACAGAAAAAAACTTTTTTGCCCTTCACGTCAGGGTTATATTTACCCGTAAAGCACCAGAGCCTTTGGCTTTACTGTCCTTCATAGCACTAGACTGAAGGTAGGAAAATGAACCATTGAGCCAGGCGAAACGAAGTAACCCAGGATTACAAAATGCCTGAAAACAGAGGAGTGGAAATGGGGAAAATCCGCAGTAAATACGCTGCAAAAAATGTGACTTCTCAATGCCATGCTCAATGCCAGAATACTCACCAAGTACTTGAAGTAATGATCAAGAGAGCACAGATGCGATACAATGTTAGAACTGCTCAAATTCTCCTCACAAATGTGGCACAGGTACGTGGCACCAGCTTTCTCCGGAGAAGTACACAACGTCACCATATCCAGACCTGCACATACAAAAAGCGTACATTTAGTGACCAAGTCTTATCCTGGCAACAAATTAACACAATTATGAAGGCACACAAAGGAACACTCACCAACAATGGGTTTGTTGTGATTTGGATCTCTTACATGTTCCAGAACAACAAACATTGGAACGAAAACTACAAAAGCAAATCAGTGACAATGCAAAAAATAATGATGTAAATAAGATGACAAAACTTTAATTATTTATACATGCAAGGCACATGATCTGCATGGGAATCATTCTTACCTTGTCCTTGATGCACAGCTGTAATGGATGAACAGAAAAAATAACATTGCAATAAATAGTCTAATAAATTTGTATTGAAAAGCACTGAGTCTGCTAATGTTATTTTGAACACATTCCCAATCAGAGCCTTTGGCTGCTGCTCTTATCCACAGAGACATTCATTCATTCAGGTCAATAAGCTACAATTAGTTGGATTTAAATCGTTTCAGGACTCCATAAGAGACAATCAAGAAAACAATACAATCAAGAATACATGGCTAAAATACATGCTCTGAACCAGGATTTTACCCAGACACCACCTCCCAAATGCAAACATTCCTCTTATGTTCTGTACTCATGAGCACGGAACCGTCCCCAAGCACAGCTCCCAGGGTGCTGCAAATGCTCCTTCACAGATGGGTCAAATGCAGAGGTCACAATAACAAATGATCAGAAAAAAGCAAACACACTATACCTTTCTGAAACAGTGCTGACACCTCCTAGAACAAGAAGGAAGTTTAAGTGAAGACCCTCTAAATTTAAGCCCCACAGACTACATTATGCTCTGTTAAATTTGATTGAGAGTGGAACTGATCAACACTGCAATACCTGTTTATGGCTCAAACCCCGAACATGTGCTTTAAAATCCTTGATTGTATTATACTGCATATCACAGTTCTGGAGGACATTGCAAACATAGAATTAAAGCAAGAATACACATGGGATTTCCAAGTGGTGCCCTACATTTATCTTTAAAGAAGGGCATTTGACCGTGTAATGAACCCACCTGGCAGATTAACCGGTAATGGTTCTGCAGCCCAACTGTCTTCATCTTGTTAGGTCTGGATTTCTGTTCCTCATGAAGTGAAGTCTCTACATGTATGACCTGCAGCTTATAAACTGTTATGAAAATAAAACAACAAAAGGTAGTATGAAGGGAAAATTTGATTTATGATGTGTTTTATTTCATTTAAACAATGCATTCTGTTAAGCAGATGTCTGTACTCTATGTTAATGTGACCTGAGGTGAAGAGGTGAAAAGGCTGAGACAAAAGGTTAGATGGTGAACAAGATATATGTAGCTGGACAGAGAGGTTCTTGCAGAAGGAGGATCTTAGAAGAAATGCATCATGATGTCTGTAAGATAAGATAAGGAAAAGTGGAACTTATGTCATTGTAAGACCTGAGCAAAAGAGTATATAATATGTATGTAATGACTGTTTGGGGGACTTGTCCTCTGAACGCTCTGTGTGAGCGGTGAAATAAAACCACAGCTAGTGAAATAAATTGTTCTTTAAATCAAGTTCTTCATAGTTGATTACAGCATTACAAAATTTAATTCAGTTAGATCGAAGTCATGAAACTGGGTTGACTCTCCAGAGAGCTTGTACTTTCTCTGATACACACTTTCTCTGTTCAAAAAAGATAGATTTATGGTCTGCATAACACTCTTACCTAATGGCAAAAATCTCTCCACATCCTAGTTTTAAAAACTCCCTTTATGAAATGTTTGTTTATCATATCCTCTGCCTCATCATACAGAATGTGTACTAATACACAGCCAATTTATCTAAAAAACATGGATGAACGTCATGTTCTGGAGGATGTCTTCAGGTTAGATGACTAAAACCATGAACAGCAGGAAATTAAAGTAGGCTACAGATCTACCCCGGCCTGGTTTCAGGGTCTCAACTTTATATACACTTCTTATTTTAGACACACCCATTTTCTTCTTTTCTCCACCCTTAGGGTCATGCCATCATTAAACATAATATAGGTTTCCATACATCTCACCAATAAGGTATAGATGTCCTGTGCTATTCTACAACTGATGAAAGTTTCAATGATTTAAATGATAAAACAACACCCCATTGTTGTCTACACAGCATTAGGGTTAGAAGTCACCTCTCTGGACGATCTCCGAATGGAGAACCACATGTGCCCTTTGACCTCTTGAAGGGGGCTAGAAAAGTCTAGACACTTCCCAAAGACCCAAGAAGACCCAAAACTTGAAGCAAAAATATTAGTATGTTAATAAACATCTAAATCCGTTCAAGATGTGAAAACCCAGTCACCTAGGGGTGGGTTAGGGTTAGGGGTAGCAAAAATAATCATGAGTTTTTATGTCAGGAGGTCGTGAGATTGGTATTTAGGACATAGGACATCAATCATCCATTGGATGCTCTAAGTTCAAACTTAGATTCCTGCTCCAATTTTCCAAGGATGCTGCTCAGCTATTCCTTTCAATAAAGGTGGTCAGCTGCTCAGTACTCTTAACAATAACTGCTACTTCACCTGTTCAGCGCTCCGCACAATAGATACTGCTTTAACTGTTTGCCATTCCTAACGAAAACATCACAGTATGCACCAAAAAAAACCAGAACCACCTTGCCAAATATCCCATATGTCCAAGCTTCTTTCTCAAAGACAAGACTCTAAGAAAGCTGACTGCAGCATAACAAAAGTTAATTTAAAGTTGGGCGGCACGGTTAGTGCTGCGGCATCACAGCGAGAAGGTCCTGGGTTCCATCCCTGGGTCGCCCGTAGGGCCTTTATGTGTTGTGTTTGCATGCTCTTCCTGTGTTCGCGTGGGTTACTGCTGGGGGCTCCGGTTTGCTCCCACAGTCCAAAAATCATGCAATATAGGTTAATTGCTAACTCTAACTTGGCTCTGTAAGGTGCGACAGCAAGTGCCCTGCGTTTTTTTTTGGCGCCTGCCCGAAGTTGGCCCCCACCTTGCGCCTGTAATTCCCAGGATAGGCTTCGGCTTTACCAGTCCAGGACTCAAACCGACAACCCTCTGTCATACCCACTGCCCCATATATGATATCATATGTACTTATTTTGGATCCTATATGGAATGGCAGGTTGTTGTTGGCTTGGGTTGAAATAAAGACGCATACAATAATCTTCTGCACTGTTTGAGAATTCCTCCACGACAATATACAACATTCTCCCTAAAAACCTTCATATATGTTGAACATATATGTTCATATGAATACCTCAGTTGTCCTGTTTTTATTATCTTTCCAGACTCAAGGTCTATCACGCCTGATTTTCTTTTCTCAACACGCATGTTTTTTTGCATCCTCGGAAGAACACAGAATAAACAAATCGGAGGCCGAAGTAGACAGAACTTCACAACTTTTTTCTCACAACAGTCAGTACATTCTTTTGCTGAGGAAAATCCAGGCACACAGTCCTGTGCAATTCAGGAGCAGCCTACCTTCATGCTGGGCCAGGTGGTCACAGAATTATTTATGATGAGCATCATCAACGCACACCTTAAGTGATGACCCGTTTAAATTAAGCACTGCATCTCACTCGTGGGATATGTAGTCTCATAACTGTTGCGGCAAAATCCGCTCACTACCCCAAATCTCTAACAATTACAAGTCAGAATATGTATCTTTTACTGTAATAGCAGCATGGGAGGTTAAGTCTCACTCGTCGCGTGGTACACTTGGGCAATGAGTTCCAAAGGAAAAGGAGAAAGACAGACAGTTTATATAGCTCATACCCCCCCCCCCTTGTCTGCTGATGAAGCAGCTTTCATGTCCTCTAAGGTACACTCACCCTACATATGGTTTTCATCTCTTCCATACATCATCTACAACTTTCATACATCATCTTTGACTTTCTAGACTCCCGCTACAACTAACCTAGACATTCTTCCAACTCGTCGTACAGGTGGTCACACATGAGCATTCAATCAACATATTGTTACAGACAGATCACTAAATTCAGGTGTTCCAAATGGGGCTGTTTTTCAGGGGTTGGGTTTGGCCTCTTAGTTCCAGTGAAATGAATTCTTAATACTTCAGCATACAAAGACAACTGGGACAATTTCATGTCCCCAACTTTGTGGAAACCATCTCCTCCTGTTCCAAAATGTCTGTGCACCAGTGCACACAGCAAGCTCCATAAAGAGATGGATGATGAGTGAGTGTGATGTGGAGGAACTTGACTGGCCTGCACAGAGCCCGGACCTCAACCCGACTGAACACCTTTGGGATGAATTAGAGCAGAGACTGCGAGCCAGGCCTTCTCGTCCAACATCAACGGCTTAGCTCACAAATGCTCTTCTGGAAAGATGGCCTAGAATTCCCATAAACACACTCCTAAACATTGTCGACAGCCTTCTCAGAAGAGTTTAAGCTGAGGCTAAGAATGGGATTTCATTAAAGTTCATAGGTGTTTAAAGGCAGGTGCCCCAAGACTTGTTGCTACTCATAATTAACACTGCACCTCATATGTGTCATTCTGAAAGTCAAACGGGCAAACACTATGTACATTCATTACATGCCTCTCTCAAATGCCACACTGTTTTTATTGACAATGCAGCTACAGATCCAGTATAACTAATTTCCTGTACTGCGTCTTACCCTCATCAATGTGTCTTGTCGTTTGCACTACAATCTGTATTTGCACCATATGTCGTACACCGTCTTCTTGCACCACGTTTGCACCGTGATTATGACGTCACGCATTTCCGTCTAAACGTGTACTTGAATGAGACAATAAAATGAACTTTTATTGAATGAACTTTTAAATGAACTTGAATTATTAAAACCTTTGGGGTCGTACCGAATCGCTCAGGTTTTCCTCTGACAACTATCCAATTAATGCGTTAGAACACTTTGTTAACTTGCAAAAAAGGATGCACATCATTAAAAAAAAATCTCAAGTATAAAAACAAATATCGAATATTAAACCAACCTTAACCGCAGTCTATACAAACTGCGCAAAGCAAAGTACGTCAGTTATATGGTTTAAGATAAAACGCATCATTGCAACACGTGCAGAAAAACCAAAACCGTAAAATTTATTCTAGTGGCTTAACATCAAATAACAAACATTTAACCTCCACTGGTGTCCGGTTTTTAAAAATATGTTACTGAAGCTTAAAACTTTACTCACCAACTAGCGCTCCCAAACAAACCACTTTCAAAAAGCTGGCGTCGCTTGTTCCAAAAGAAAACGAGCTGCGAGCACGGAGCAAAAAAACTGTGTTCAAAGCAGAGCGACAGAAGACTGTGTTTTCCGATTTCTAATGATTAGTAATTCTAAAAGGAAACAAAATCTTGGGCGTGTGGTAGAGAAGAAGTCTTCAAGCAAATACCAAAAATTGGCTTCACAACAAGAGGTTGCAGTGGGCAAGGTTTATTGCAAATCACCACTAATTCTGACCAATCAAACGATGCCTCCCAGTCTCCAGGAACTTCCCCCTGAGCTGGCTTTGGGCGGTACTCTTACACACGTTCTTATACACGTTCTTATCTAAACCACATCCCGCATTGTTCTTATTTTCTAACACATACTGTATGCAAAACGCACCACTTAGGCTGCCTGTTCTCCGCTACCAATATTGCGCAGTTAGTGCGCAGGTTAAATAAAAAAAAGTTTATTGAAGTAAAAAGAGTTACAAAAGGATTATCATGGTTAATGTTTCCATACCTATAGTTTGACTGTACCTTGACAAAAGTTTTATGACTATAGTGTAAAGAGTATAATGATCAACATGAGCTCATACAGGTTCAGGGTTACAATACGAGCAGTTTCAAAAGCTTAAATGAGAAGCAGAGCAATGATTAACAGAAACCTGCATGAGAACGTAACATGTGCTTGCGTAAACATTATAACTAATGTATACTCACACAGTTAAACAATATGCTTGCGTAGGACAAGTGATTATTAGTAAATGAATAATTCCACAATAGGTACAGCCTAAAGTCACTAATCCCCGCCCACCTAAACCGTCGCGCCCTCCAACCGTCTGGTGGCTCTGGTTGGCACGAATACGCGCGGTTTCAGCACTTACAGCTGAAGGTAATTGAGGTTGACTGAATTATCTGTGAAGGAACCACTGACAAGCCCATCTCTTTCTGAGACAAGAAGCTGTAGAATGTGACACCATATTGCCATCTAGAGACGTACATCTATACTCAGACTCACATTTTTAACATTTATAACTTCTCCCTTTTATTGCTTAAGAAAAATTGATCAAATTGTTATAATGAGAAAACTGAATGAATATAATTGTAAGCAAACAAAATCCAAACATGTTCCCATGTGCTTAGATAAGCTAGCACAGACCACAATCATATTCATTATCAGTTGTTATCATGATCGTTATCTGAATAATATATAAAGAATATATAATGTACATTTATATAATAATTTTCGAGAATTTTGAAAAGAAGCCCAGTTGCCTTCTATTCAAGCCCTCAAGATGACCATATCCTGGATGGCTGAGAACCTCCACAGACATAAAGTAAATGCAATTATATTCATAAATGTACTTTTACACTAAGGCAAAATAATATACACACAAAATTTAACTCAAAGGAACAAATGAAATTCAGCACTAAGATATTAAATTAATTTGGACACACAAAAGCTGTCAGTCAGTAATGCATGGAAACATATGCAAAGAAATGATAAATAAATTGAAAACAAATGATCAATAGAAATGATTTCAGTTCTAGGGTGCTTTTCAGCTATTGACCCTAAACATTCAGCTGTTTCTTCTGTTCTTGGCTTTCCTCCTCTCTTCTCTATTTGTTCTTCCTAGCATTTTGTCCTCATTGGGGTTGATCACTATATGGAAATAAAAGTAAAGTGAGAATTGTCTCAATATGAGTTATGTATATAAGATATCAGAGTGTTCAGCCACGTTTTATATTCGTAGAAATTCAAAGTAACACTTGCATTGTCTCATAGGTACTATCTTTGGATTTGAGGAACCTCATGGCAAAAAATGCACCAGCTTGCAGCACTAGCACCAGTATAATCCCTCCAATGAAGCTGGACAGGTCAAAGGATGCCTGAGAGAATTCCGGCACTGAGGAGCCACCTGAGAAACAGAAGATTAAGCCTTAGATTAGGCCTTATTACTGATTAGAAAATTGGAGAGGAGTCATTTGTCGTAATGCAAGTCTTACTGATTATCAAACTCTTGTTATGTGAAAGAGATTGTTGTGGAAAATGAACAGAAAAATTCTCACCTGAACTACTGTCATCAGAGCTCCCACCACCTGCTCAAATGCATAGACAAAGAAGAGAGAAATAAGAATGTCCTACATGAGGACACTCTGCTTCTCCTTGTAGTGTGTCCCCTAACCCTAAGTCTAACCTTTCTCACCTGCGTCTCATTAATGGGAGACAGACTGGGCTACAAATAACTCCTGAACCAGAAGATAGAGGATCTATGACTTATGGTTATTGTATGGTTATTGTAAAGGGATACAGAGTGGAGTCATAACCAAAACCCCCCTGCAGAAATGTAGTAGTTTCTTACTTCCTTATGCTGTTAATGAGGTGGATCATGAGGAACTGAATCAAGTGTGTGAAGTCACCTCTATCAGAATGCCATACTAGATCAGGACATATGGAGGCTGGTCTGAGATTTGTCGCTCTCTGCTGGTTGGAAGTAGAATCACTTCACGATTAAGGTTCAGATGCAGTTCGCGTCTGAGTGAGTCAGTGAGTAAGTGATTATTTGTCATTGTGAACACAACACAGCACACAGTCCTGATTGGTGTGATGGTATCCTTTGATGTAGTCATCTGTTACACACCCCAGTTGCTGTGGTTGAGTCAGTACCAGAAGGCGAACATATTTTCAAAAATATTGTCACTAGACCTCTGAAGAGATGCTGTGATATCTGTTGTATGCGTCAGTAGCAGATCCTTGAAGTCTTGTAAGTATCAAGATGGGCCTCCTTTTATCAGCTTTGTTTTTCTAGCAGATTGTTCTGAAGATTTTAATTGCAATCTGAAGAATTTGCAGTCCAAGTCAACACCTCAAACTCAAAGCCATTTTTGCAGTATGGCTGGAAGACACCACCATCAAAGAATACCGGTTTCATAACAGGCTATATATGCTCAACACCAATGTGATATCAATGTGACATCCACATGAATGACAGGGAACCCAAGGTTTGCCCAAAGCATCCCAAAGCAGTCTTCCACTCCTGGAGCCACATCTTCCACAAGTAAGCTATGCACATCCACATTATGTAAAACAAAATGTGATTCATCAGTCTAGGCAAACTTCTTTCATTGCTCCAGAGTCCAATCCAGTCCAGCTCAGTTCATACCCATGAACCCACTGTAGGCACTTCTGGAAGTGGACATAGGTTAGCATTGGCATCCTGACTGGTTTGAAGCTACAGTGTGTAACCTAATTTACAACAAACCGTGTTGCGTTGTGTTTTCTGACACCTTTTTGCTGGAACCAGCATCAACATTTTTAGCACTTTGATCTATGTTAGTTCTTATGTCTTGGAGTGCATAAAATGGCCACGCCTGGACCAGGTGCGCATCAGGAGTGCATCAAATGTCCATGCCCCCATGACCTGTTTCCTTCTCTAGACCACTCTTGGTAGCTCCTAGCCACCCCTCCTGACAGTTTTAGAGATGCTCTGATCCAGTTTTCTAACAATCACCATTTGGCATCTTCTGGCAAAGTCACTCAATTTGTAGACATTCCCGCTGCCAGGTTCCATTGTAACAATATGTGTGTGTGTGTGTGTGTGTGTGTGCGTGTGTGTGTGTGTGAGAAACTGAAAATGAGATTGTGTGATAGTTACTTGGACACAAGCTGGTATCATTGTAGACAGTACAGTTTCTGAAGTCATCAGTGTCCGAGATGCACCTTGTATTATTCCCTGAGTGATGTGAAAAAGAAACTTTAATATGTGAATATGACAGACTTCATTATTATTTACATGTATGATTTAAATAGAGTTCTAACATTTCTAACTTTCATTGCTCTCTTTTATTTTCTCATTCTCTTTTTCTTCTCTCTCTCTCTCTCTCTCTCTCTCTCTCTTTCTCTCTGTTACACACAGCATCTTCTCTGGGTGAATAATAGCACTGAATAATTTACTGGAGGTGATGTCTATGTGTGATGGCTGTCGTGACTGTGTGTGCATGCTTTAATTATTCACTACGCTGTTACTGAAAGCACTACATGGAATCACATGCCGCTGCAGGGCTGTGTAGAGACTGTGTGAGGGAGTGAGAAACAGAGAGAAGATATAAATAATATCCTTTTCTCCGTATGTGTGTGTGCTCTTTTACCATTGTCACAGTTTCTCCAGACACAGCGTGTCAGATTGATGGTGGGGTCTCCACTGGTGCAACTATCACATGAATCCAGCTGAGAGCAGTCTCCAGTCACTGAACCATCTATAAACCGAGTATTTAAATCCTTAACTCAAATAATGGTTCTGCCATGACTTTGCTTGCCATTCTATTTTAGCTTACAATGTTGATCAAATTTCACCAGTGTGAATCCTTAATAACATTTTTGTTATTTTAATTTAGGATTAATAGAAAGTTATTTAAGGTCCACAGTGGTGAAGTGGAAAGAATCTATTATGTTTTAAACCGCCAAAACATTTATTGGCCTTTTCAGGTTTTTTTCATATATATACAGTATATATGGATATTTGATCTTATACAGAAAAATATGTTTACAAATGTTCACTTTATGCTGGACTACAGAGGGCTGACTAAGGTGGTTGACTTTTGAAAACATAAAAAATTCTAGTACAAGGCCAAGGGAAATACAGAAATATGCCAAAGATCAAAGATTACTTCTAGGGAGTTCATATAATGTTATATGTAAAACAGGAAGTAGAAGAAGAAACAATGTAAAGAAAGAAAAGAACACAATCTGTTTCTATAAAAATACATATGTGGGAATGTTTTTGCACTTACCTGTAGTTTGAGAGGTGGTCATCATCAGCTGCATTAGTAGCATGCTAAAGCACAAAACGACTGCAACACACTTCATCTTTGTAGCCACAGTTTCGATTCTATCTGTCTATGTGTGTAGGTATGTTTGCCCTGTACACACAAACACATGCAGTCTCTGAGAAAAGAAAGTTACTTTTTGGAACTACATAAAAGTCTGTAACCTACAGACTGTATTGGTAGAACACTCAAGTCTCTGACCTGTCCTGACTATTTCACAAGGCAACTTACAAAAACTACTTCTGTGTGCTACAAAATAATGAAGCATTTGAGGACAAATCAATATAAAAATTACCAGGTAAAGCACGACCTAAGCTGTGTCCTTCAGGACAGTCTGGTGAGCTGGATGCAATGATGAGGGTGTTTGAGTGTATCTCTTTGACGTCATGCATTCTGAATCAAAGAGACTGCAAGGTGTGTAACATGAGACAGGTTCCTTGGCAACCGGACAGCTGGTCTCCCTTTCTCAGTATCAGAACCACAAGAGCTGTTCTGTTTCAAACATACTCTCTATATAGTATTTATTTTTAAGAGAAGACAGCAAAAGACAGCAATGACTTAAAAGACAACATAATACACACAAGTGCACACAATCTCAGTCACATATGCATTTACAAACACACGCAAACTCTCTCTCTCTCTCTCTCTCACACACACACACAAAGTACAAGCTTTACTGCCACACTAAAATGTCTTTATCTGTGCAGATATTTAGAGACAAATATTATGTGACTGAGCAATTCTTCAAGTCCAGAATCCGAGTGTGTGTGTGTGTGTGTGTGCGTGCGTGTGTGTTGGGGGTGCTCATTCAGTAGAGAATAGGAGGGTCTGGCACAGTTACATAACATAATCTTCAGCCCTTCACCTCTAAGCAGTTTCACACCCCCTTCTTCCAATACTGGTAAATCTGTCAATTATGTAATATTAAAATAAAATAAAGTAAAATAAACTCTAATATATTAATGTATGCATGTTATCAACTGTTAATATTAACGAGGGTTTCATGAAATAGTGCCTTCAATGATACTGGTCATCTCTCTCCCTCTCTCACAAACACAAAAAAATAGACTCTCATGCATACACATACACACACACATTTTACTGTCTCTGTGATTGCGTTATTTGGTACATATCCTTACATTTACACATTTACACAATGCAGCAAGCAGTCCTGGAACAGCGAGTGTCCTCCTGTGGGAAGCATGTCGGCGTGAGGCTGTTTGCAGACTGCGCATGCGCGTTGCCTCAACCGCGATCTGGCATTAGGTAACTGGGAGAAATTCCGCAGTCTCGTCGCAGGCACACACTCCTCACATCGGGCCGTGTCAGCTTCCCTCACGAAAAAACGTCAAACGACACAGACCTGTCACACCGTCACCATCAGAATAAAAACCTTCTTTACGAAGCTGCAGTGTTCACGTCGAAATAACGTTTTAACGTGTTAACGCCACCAACCAAATCAAATTCCTTCTATGTGACAACATACTGTGGAATAAACTTCAAATTTATTCTGGTTCTGATTCTACAACAGCTCAGATGACCATTTTTGTTCCTAAGTTGTATTAAAACGTACTTGATGCTACGGATCAGTGTAAATGTAATGACAAATGATGTGTGCAAGTACTTCTTTTCACAAATATTAATAGATTCCTTATCCTGGGGGTAAAACATGTATTGAAATCACCCTGACAAATATGTTATGTTAAATTAAAGAGGATTTCACGCAAAAAGAAAAGTCCCTGTTAAATCTGGCTCTGAAAACCGAAGAGGTAAGACATACAAGTTTCTCAAAGCACATAATTTGATATATAGAAATGCAAAATTAAAAGGGGATGCGTTTTTCGGCAACATATTGCCAGAAATGGCTTCCCCTGTTAAATCGGGTTGTACTGTAGATACGGCTCTGAAACTTGAATAGGTAACACATAACACTCAAATACAAGTTACTCAAAACACATAATAATCTGATATACGGAAATTTAAAATTGAAAGGGGATACCTTTTTCGGCAACATACTGCCAGAAACGGCCTCCCCTGTTAAATGTGACGATATCACCATTACCACGGTAAAAAACATTGCACTGGTAGACAACATTACCACTTTACTGGGAACAGTTTCCATGTAACTACACCCACTGACTACTGCATTGAGGAAAACGATGTTACACCTGCAGCTCTAGAAACTCAAACTAAAGGTGTTCCGCTGTTTTCAATGGAGCGCGTTCCCGCGACAGGGGACGCTACTTTCGGCAGGCCCGCATTTTTAGGCAAAGCAGGTCCTCTTGCGACCCCGGTTGAGAATAAACGGCCCTTGTGTCTTGTTTTTCGTTGCAGAAAAAAATGCAGTCTCCTTATTTTGTGTTACACCAACAATGGGGATGACAACAATGTGTCTACATCAAAATGACCTTGAAATAACAGTCTCGTTGTGTTTTTCCCTCGAATTTTTCTGCTTTTTCTCTCTAGCTGGAGAGCACCGGAAGCGTGTGCCCTTATATAGGCTGCAGCAGGCCAGGAGGAGCAGAAGATCCCCGTTTCTCGCGTTGAGCCTCTCGCCCCCTCACTTCATTGAAATGCGCAGCCACACGCTCGCCGCGGCGCCCCCGCCTTCAGTCCCAGCAGGCTGTGCGAGAATCCCCCTTCTTCTGCCAGGAATTTATGTCATCGGTCTGGTGCTCGTCGCATATCCTTAATTCACCATGTTGCGGCGATGCCTGCGTGTATTCTTACCGTTAATGCAGTGAATAACGATCTGCATTGTTAAATCTTTACGCGCGGACCGGAAGATATAAGTCTCCAGGTGCACCGCGTCGTTTAATGGCACTTGAAGGTGAAATCACGACGCGGCCACGTAGCCAAAATGTTCACCGGCATTGACGTCAGGACCATCAACTCAGGTCTTGTTAACGTGGGTCATTCAGCACCACGGACAGCGGTGACTCAGGGAAAATGCATACACGCACATATACACACACTCCTGTATTACAATCTTCATGAGGTACTTTCATTGACTCTTATAATGAGTAGATGGAAATAATGGTACAGCTACACCTAACCTTACACTAACTTATAGTTTTTCAAAAAAAAGAAACGGAATGACGTTTCGCATACAAGGAATCTTTGGTGGTTGGTGCTAGACATCAAGAGCAAAAAAGGTGTTTTCATGTGCAAGATACTAGTATAAAGAGAAATTTTAAAAATGTGGATATTGCTATAAAAATGGCATTTTTAAAGAGAGTGTGGTAGTTTTATTATTATTAAGTTTAGCTGTACAGAACACAGAATGAGTAAAGACATAAGCCAGAATTATAGAATGTGTGCAATGAATATGGATAAATAATCAACTGTACAATCCAAGTTAAGGGTTCCATCAATTTTCACTAAATACATTTTCTTTGTGGGGACCGATCTTCACCTACAAACATGACATAGAAAGCTAGACAAAAAATTGATACACCAGCACATAAATCGTCGTTCTTCTACTCATCATCATCACACACACATTTGCACACACGCACACTCCCGGACATCTGGAATCTCTCTCCTCTCTGCGCAGACACTCACATACACACAAACATATTGATCAGGTCATTGGCCTAATGAAAGCACTTTCCCGGACGTGTGCAATTATTTTGGACGTGTGTAATTGTCTCACGTGTTGTAGACGTACTGCATGGCTTCTCATAAATGGGACGAACGGCCCAGAGGCGTGGACGCGGTGATCCCGGAGCGCACATCAGCTGCATCTCATCTCTCACCGTCGCAGTGGGCGGGGTGAAAGAATGCGGTATTTTTATGAATGAAATTACGACAGTCTCAGAGGCGCGTTGTGATTGGATGTGATCGGGGGAATCGATGCCTTTCGTTGTAACTGACGTCAGAAGAAAATCAGTGAAGGTAAAGCCCAGCAGATCTGGGTGTTATGCAGAAGAGCTCGACACAACGCGACGGACAAAACCAGAGGAGCTAAAGCACAAGCTTCTACCACTATATTGGAAGATTACAGAAACCACGACAGTGGATTTGCGCGCAATTGTCTCCAATTCCAGCTTGATTTATTTCGAGTCTCTGATCTTTTTCTCCAGCACGCAAGAGCTTTGCTTGGATGACTGTCTTCTGGAGGAATTTTCATTGAGAAAACTTGACCACCCCAGTAAGTTTGCTTAACGTGTTTTTATTTTTGCACGACTATCTGTATTGAAGAGGTTTTTACGATTATTTTATTGGTGCAAGTGCACAAGACATCTTCTATTCGTTCTCTATCTAGGTAGCAGAACCCGAGTTAATATATAAGTTTGAATATAAATGAGGTTGAATTCGGCTAAAATCAATAAGATTCTCAGTTTAGAACGTTAGTGTGTAAAAAGCTGAGATACTCTGAATAAAGCCCCATTAGCAAGTCACGATCGAACAAGTACAGGAACATGCTCACCTTTTAAAGACTGATCATGAAAATATTTGCTGCTTTAAACAGTATATTTAAATGTATTTACAATAGATACACTACATATACTGTATTAATTAGCAAGTCACGACCTAACAAGTGTAGTCGAGTAACAGTATCCATTTCTCACCTTAGATTGATCATGGAAATTTATTTTAGTTATTTATTACTTTTATCTAATTAGCTATTTATTGCTGTCATCTACTGTTAATATAATTTTTAATATATTACAATTTCAATCATATATTCTTATCAGATATATAATACGATACTATACTGCATTATATAGTATAATACAGTAGCCTAAATGTAGCACAAAGGTGTCTGATGTCATTACACTATCAAAGCCAATAAATTGAAATTATAATTTGATTGTGCTGATCTAGCTAGTTGATAAAACTAAGCTGCAAATTTAATGTGCCATAACAGTATACTTTTCTAGAAATAAACATGGCAGCATCAGTGCTGATGTCATTTTAAACCCTCTTTCCTTCTTCCTCCTCTGCAGTAATGGCCCTTAATAACTCTGAAGTGGGCTTGGAGGTTGTCTTGGAGATCGACCCCCTCCTCCAGCTTTCTCCTGCCCGTCTCACGCCCGACCCCCTGGCTGCAGCGGTGATGACTCCATGGGACGTGGCCCTGTGCGTGTCTGGGGCTCTCATTTGCTGCGAGAACGCGATTGTTGTTGTGACCATTTTCTCCTCTTCATCTCTGCGGGCGCCCATGTTCCTTCTGATTGGAAGTTTAGCCTGGGCAGACTTCCTGGCAGGGGTGGGACTGCTGCTGCACTTCCTGTCACGTTGGTTTGTGTCCTCTGAGATGCTGGAGCTGGGGAGCGTGGGCCTGCTCGTAAGTGCTCTCAGTGCTTCCGTTTTCTCGTTGCTGGGGATCACCCTGGACAGATTTCTGTCTCTCCACCGAGCCCTGACTTACGGCTCACGCCGCACCCACACACATACGCGCTGCGCCCTGGCCGTGGGCTGGGTGCTGGCCGGCCTGCAGGGAGCCCTTCCTGCCATGGGCTGGAACTGCTTAGATGACAGTGATACCTGTAGCGTAGTGCGCCCTCTGACCCGGGTGCATCTGGCCACCCTGTGTGGGGGCTTCCTTCTTGCCCTGGCTCTGATGCTGCAGCTGAACGCCTGGATCTGTCAAGTCGTCCTGCGTCACTCGCACCAGATTGCCCTACAGAGACACACTCTGCCCTCAGCACGCACACATGCACGCCGCCGGATACACACCCTCGTCTTCATCCTCGCCACCTTTGCCAGTTGCTGGATACCCTTCGCTCTTTATGGACTTCTGGGCGATGGATCATCACCTGCCTTGTACACTTATGCCACATTGGTGCCAGTCACGGGCAACTCTCTGCTCAACCCTCTGATATATGCTTATAGAAACACGCACATTCAGAGGGTTTTGCGGCAAGCTTGTTGCTGCTGCCTGCCAAACACATCTCAAAAAAACACACATACTCCCAGTGATGTCTAGCTACTCATCTTAATAAAATATTCCGTATTAGTAACATATTATACAATGTGTTAGCGCCATTAAATCCGAATACATATGCAGATATCCACTTGTTGGAAAAAAATATATAAAAAAAATCACTGTGCCAAGAGCCAAGACCTCTGCCTGCCTCTGTCTGAACTCTGGCTGATACATGAGTCACATGTATCATTCCATGTGATGTATGACTCGTAGTCATTCTCCCGCAACACTTAATGTGAAATGTTTCTCCTTTTGATTTTAGGGATGTGTGATCAAAATACTTGATAAAACTGTATTTTTCTCTGCCATTTACGATAAATCAAGAAAAGAAATGGTTATTTTACCACAGCAGTAGATTTTCCATGCAGACATTAAAAAAGAAAGCAAAGATTGATGTTTTCTAAAGAATTGTATTGCTTTAATAGTCTTCAATTTGTGCCTGATATTTTTTACAAACTCTGACATTCAGAGGATAAAGATGAAAAAAATCATTTGCACTTTATAACTATGACTTGACTTTTCATAGAAGTTTCATCCAGATGCTCTTATTGACAATTGTGTAGACCTATTTATGTATTTACTGACTAAGTTAATTGCCATTTGTTACTAACACAAAATGGGTGGGTGTTTTTATACTTCATAAATGTCCTGTTTTGCACAAGCGAGACATTAATGGTGCACAAAATGTCTACGTGTGTGAATGTTCTTTTTGAACTAAAATGTTTTATGGCAATCTTGTTTATAACAAGAAATAAAAAAAAGATTTTTGTAAAAAAAAAAAAAAGTGTGACATTTGAGTACCCGTCTTTAAAGCACTAGTGGTAGAAAGATGAAACTGGCATGGTGCCTGGTATTATTTAATATTGCACAGACGCACTTCATCACTAGTGGATCAATAGAAGGAGTCTGAGACTGTTACAAAGAAATCAGATTTCAGTAAGGGTAAATGCACTGCAGTAGAAACCATTTTCATTTCAGTTTGTGAAAACATAAAATTATCTTTCAATGCAGCAAGGTAATTTAACTGTGTGACACTATTAACACAGTCTACACATACTAATAAGCTTTTTATTTGAAAGGATTTTAAAGCATGTATTTTTATGATAATACACTTAAGGACTATAAAGACTATATGAAGCAATGTGAATTAGGTCATATTAAACATTGTTTCTAAACACTAATCATATAAACTTTAAGGTAGAAATGTTGCAGTTATGGTTAATATGAAACGATATGTTGTTGACAACTGATTACAGTGTCCTTCAGAACATTAAACCCCACTGATGAACCCCTGATTAAGATTATTAGCCTGAAATATTTTATCAGGGTGCAGCAATGATCTAATTGTTGATTGTGCTTGGTCAGAATGTTCACTGACCACAGTACAATTACTCAGTAATTATTTATGTTATCTACTTGGCTTAAAGGCTTCAAAGGTCCAAACACACATCATCACAGATGCATTCTTAAAGAAACTGGGAATATTTTCTTCAAAGAAAAACAATAAAATCAATGAGCACATTGATTACGTTCAAGATAAAGAAGGACTAGAAATAGTTTAAACTTGACCTACATACATTTCTTCATATGCAAGATTCCAGTTAAATTTCAGGCTTAGCTCCTGCTGGTTCCCATTTCAGCTTCTGTCAACTACAGAATGTCTATTAACGTAGCAGAAGATATACGAACACACGAACCCAGCACTGGAATTTAAGATATTTATTTAATTAAACTGCTGATAGAAAATACAATTATATTGCAAATGTACCAAATAAAAAAAATCTAATTGATATCAAAATCAATCCTGCATCATTTAAAACTTTGGCTTTAAAAGTATAGGCACTTAAATCAAAAGGACCAGGCATCATAGGATACAGTATAAACACAGAGGGGATGGAATCTTCATGAAGACTATGTGACTTACTGCGTTCACCTGACGTGTGTTGATCTCGTTTTGAAAACGGGCTACAAGATGCCATGGGTCATCTGAATTAAAACATTTGTTCAGGCTTTTTGGCTCCAGGTTTGGTATACATAAAAAGCATTAGGACAAGTATACTGTATGTAGATAATCACCCACCTGCCATAAAAGATAAATGAAAACCACCAAAAGGAATGCCCTAATGCCACACATGGCACTGAGGTCGGAGAACAGATACACCCTTATAAATAGAGCAAGATCAGTTACCAAGGGAACAGGCCGTAACCACACGAAAAAAGGCATTAATTTAAGAAACTGCTTGTGCTTTTCACGGCAGCATGAGAGCTCTAAATAAGGGCCAAAGTGAAAATACAGCACTTAAGAGAAACAAAAATACAAGTAAGTGTTTAGTAACTAAATTACAGCCCCATTATGTATCTCTTACTTGGCTTTGGGTGTAAAGCAAAGCTTTAGGTGATTAATACCAAGCTTTTGTAGATAAGATGCAATAAGGAATCACACACACTCTCTCTCACACACACACACACACACACACACACACACCCCTTCTCCATCTCTCTTAGCCATCTGTAGCTGCATTACACAGCAACAGTCACTCTGTAACAGGAGCAGGGTAATCAGCTAAATAATTCACTCTCAGTCAGAACATACCCCACACACACACAACCTGTTTTCCATATACTGTAGTTGGCCTCATTAAAGGGGAAAGAAGTAATTTAAGAAGAAGGTTTAATAGGAATGATCTTTTTCATGGCATGCAGTGGGAGATTAATCAGACCATTCCTCGTCATCAAACTCTGAGGAGTCGTCCTCTGAGTCACTGCATTCTACAGCAATACGGCGAGACAGGATAGCCGCCACGTCATTGCCCACGACATCTCTCTTTTCCTGCTCTCTCTGCTCCTCCACTTTGCGAAGGTTAAATCCTACACACACAGACACACACACAATTTTAGCAGCTTGCCCAAACAGTCTTAACTTCAATAAATGAAGAAATTGAATTTAAATGCAGAAAATCCAGGTTTTTATAAGAACAATGAGAGACTTTGCAATTTACTGTTGTTTGATGTTCTTACAAATGTCCTCAAGAGGAAGCATGAGAAATATATTCAGTATGTGTACTCTTGAGTTCATTCACTATATTTAAAAGTGCAAATAACTGCTTGCAGACTTTTCATAGCAGGGTTCATAGATAGCAATGATACTCTTATCAAAAACGTGGTACCATTTTTCAGAATTGATCATTCTCATTTTATTAAATAATCTGTTAAATTAATTTATATGTGACCTGCATCATAGACTACATCATAGACTCCATCTTTATCTGTGTGTGTGTGTGAGCTTCTACACTACTAACCTTGACGAATAGCTGCCAGGAGATCGCTGCGACCGTCGCTGGCAGGGGCGGGTTGGTTTTTGGAGGAAGGGGCACTGGAGGCAGGGGGTCCACCTGGGGGAGGAGGGGCCGGGGCGGGCAAGCTCGGTGGCCCTGGCCCGGAGGCAGGTGGAGGAGGTGAGGTCCCTGGCGGGGAGGTGGTGGGGGTGGAGCAGGCATCATGGGTGGTGGTGGAGGTAGAGAGGCAGAGCCAGAGGGGCCTTGAGACGGGGAGGGAGGAGGTGGGGAGTGCATCGAATCCCATGGCGGGTGGAGGTGGGATCCCATCCTGCAGGTGGGGAAGGGGGTGGGCGGAGGCCACCATGGGGGCGACCAGGAGGAGATAAAGTCATCATTGGGAGCTGGAGGAGGGTGGCTGCAGGGGCCAGAGCTGCCTCTCTTCTGGGGTGAAGATCCTTCAATATGCCTGCAGACGGACATTAGTCATGGGGCAGAGATTGATCTTCAGTAGAACTTGAAGGCTGTGGGAAACACATACATGTATCTGGAGGAGGAGGCAGAGCCAGCCGTAATCGTCGGTGGGGGAATTGGGAGTGGAAACCAGGATCGCATAAATAGGCTGTGCTTTGGTCAAGCCTCGAAATCAAACCCATGTCATCACCAGAGCCTGTCTGCCGTGTACACATCTGAAGGTGTCTATTGAAAAAAAAACACAAAACATCACAATGATTAATTACTTCTTATTTTATCAGTAAAAATGGTATTGCACCATGTCTTGATCAGTTCACCCTGCTTACAAGAGCATTGTCGGCTTTAGGTACAACAAACTCCTCTCCCATCTTACGCCGTTCTCACTCTTCTTTACGCGTCTTAATCTTGCGTGGGTTCAGGTTGCTCCGGTTCGGATTATCTCTCTTCTCCTTCTATGCTCATGCACAAACATAATTTAAGCACAGAAAAAGGGACATGCACACATATGCAATGACAATCTAAAGTTTGTGGGGTTGCACGGCTTACTCTGTGTTTCCGTTTTTCCTTCATTATGTCTTTGGTGTCTTGCAGCATCTGCTCTTTCCACAGGTCAAAGAAATAGGATGGGTCAGTGTAGAACTGGCGCTTCCTTCCCATCCTCTCTAGAACAAATAAAATCACGCTAAACACGTAAGCAACCTTGATCCGGAGACAAAAGCATTGAATGTGTTGCTGATGAGAAAAACTGCATTCATCACTTAACCTCTCTTTAAGGCATTTTGTAGTATTATACAGATTCATATTATGGCCAAATTCACTATACAGCAGCATGCTCCTAAACAGAATCATAAGGATATATATATATATATATATATATATATATATATATATATATATATATATATATATATATATATATATATATATACACACACACATATAAATGCAAAAAATTTCACTGTTGTTTAACCAAATATTATTTGCAAGTGTTATTCTTAAAAATGATGATTTTAAATACTACTGTTCCTTTTAAATTGGTGTTAAAATTGTGTCTGTCTACAGTCAATCAAAGTAGTAATGTGATCCAAAGCAGATGTTTTTACATTTGGCTGCAATAAAAATTGCTGGCGCTGCCCTCATGTGGATAGAAGAGAACACATCTGGCTCCAGAGTTAACTGATCTTTTTTCAACAAACTTCCCTTTGGAAGAAAAAGTGCACTCTCTTAAGCGAGAAACACTGTCACAGCCTCTCACAACTGACTTTATAGGATGGGACGACTGACAAGACTTAAAAAGACACTGCAAAACTTAAGCAGATCAGAAATTAGAGTGGAAAAGGTTTCAAGTATACAAGTTGTTTGAATTCTTCATTAATAAAGAATAAATAAAAGTACTTCTAATTTCTCAGCTGTTACAACAATACATTTAGGCATCTTTCTACCACTGGGCGTAGCAGCATGTCTATGCAAACACTGAGGATACTGAGTGGAGGTGGCTGGCTGCAGGTCAGGTAGGTTTCCTGCACAGGCTGGGGCAGAGAGGGGCGGGTAAAGAGTTGCTGGTCCTGTGTCAAATTAGAACGGAATGCCTTGCAGTGGTGATAGCAGAAAACTGATAGCAACCAAAAAGGATTAAGCGTGTGACTGAGAAACACAAATATTTGTAAAAAGTACAGAGTATTCCAGAGTAAATTAGTCATGCATCATAATTACACTGCAAAAGTAAAACATTAAGTTGCGTTGTTATTTCAGTCAACAACGTTCAGCACCAGATTATTGCATGCGTCATAAACTGGTATACTTTCTGTGAATCCCATATGTCTCTCTGCCCTCTTCTCTTTAGGGGTCCAGCTGAGTGACTTTGACTTTATGAGTTTGTCCACTCTCTCACAAGGGGTGTTCCTCTGTCTGCAAACATACTGGCCTGGACAAACGCTCACAAAAGCATCTCTTCTGCAAACTTGCCTGCTTAGAAACACACACACCGCATACGCACAGTCAGTCACACAGTCAACATAAAAGCCTCACAGTCACTCCAAGAGAGTCTTGCTGGGGACCCAAGCTGGCGAATGATGTTGGCCAAGCGTGATATTGGTCACACACTCAGCTCACTCTTCACCGCCGCAGAGCAGGGTCTGGCGACACAGGTGCGTGGCTCAATGTTGCATCACCAAAAGGCATGATGGCAGCTTAGTCTGTCCTCCCTGCCCAGTTAAGTATTTTTACAGAAATGAACTAACAGGTCAGGTGTAGAGCAGGTGTATGATTATGTAATTTACATTTTGAAACAATGACATGTATTAAATTGGCATTAGCAAATCTCAATTTTAAGGTAATTTACAAATCATACAAACATATGGGCCTACCTTACTATATTGGGCATAAGCCTCACATCCTCAATTTCTGTTCATTATTGAGAACAATTTTTATTTCATACTGCACCTCCACATTATTCTTAAACAGCACATAAGAATATACTAGGGCAGACTAGTGTTCAAAGCAGAATAATAAAACCATTGTGCATCCCCCCTTCCTAAGCAGAAAAAAGGCTGACATGCATTATTTTAGCGGCATCAACTACAACATGTGCAACAAAGAACATTTGATTTAGCAATCGATCTGATGACAAATGAAGCTATTTAATCTTCTGGTGCATATATTAAAAGATTAAGTCGAAATATTTCAGCAGAAGCTGATGGCACCATCTAGCTTATTTCCTTTTCTAGCACATCTGTCAAAAAGAAATTGGCTGTGCTAAATGCAGACACCCATTAACCACAATGAAACAGTAATCAGTACATTGGCCTTGGGTTGTGTAACATGCTCCCAAAATTCCTACAAGAGAAAAAAGACTGCCCAGACTCAGGAATATGTGAATCAGAAATATGTGGCTTAATTTACTAATTTAAATGTTTGTCAACAGGTATATGTAAAAATAATTCTTAATATCACTTTACCAGCAAGGTTCAGGTTGACTGAGATTTTACTTTCATTTCTATTTGGAAATTACAATAAAGATATAGTGAAATATTCTTTAAAAATCTGAAAATTTTCAGGTTAAGCCAGTAAGCTTATTATTTATTTGGTTATGGTTTATGCGTTTAAAACTGTGTCCAAGTATTTAACAGAAAGTATTGCAGTCTACAGGCTCTTAATGGGGTAATACTCTCTAATATTCTGGTCTGCTCTTACATTAATGCCTAGATGACAGGCTGGGACCGGGTGTGTCTTGCTTAAAATTTCTCAACTGATTTCTCAACTGAATTTAAACTTAATAACACAAACAAAACGCCTCTGACTTTTGTCTGAAAGTAAGACTCAGTTCAAGACTAGAGGTCACCATTTAATTGACTGCACCTTACAAGATCAATTTCTTTCTTTTTTTGTATATATTTTATTCGTACTCTTTAGTACAAAATTCTTCACTTAACCTGCTAACTTTTCATTTTCATTTTTATTTGTCATAGGATCGTTGTAGATACTTTATTTAAAAATGTCTTACAGTTTCAGGTGAACCTGAAAACTACTTGTACTTGTTACTTGTATAATTATGTATGTGGCAATTAAAAGATCTTAAATGTCACACCAGCATTAGCATTGGCATAAACCCTTTCGTTAGATGGCTGACTGTCATTACCATGTATATTAATACTTTATGATGGCAGATATCAGGAACCAGTGACAAACAAAACCGCAACAACGTAACATACAACAACCATTTCAGCTGATATTAGCTACAGTACGTAGATACACAGCCTTCCATAGAAAACGGATAGTCCCGAGCTAAATTGGAAAAGTTTTAACCCGATACAAAGGCCGCAAAACATTACTTTACCAACTGTATAATATTACATCACTTGTGATTTCTTAAAACTTTGCTAACTTTGCTGACTTTCTTCAAGTAAAACTCAGCGGCCCACCCCAAGCGTCCAGAGCAGGAAGTAAGTCGTTAGCTAGCTAACTCTCTAGCCACCTAAAGAGCACAAAACTGACCCTGAAAACAGTATTAAAATCCTCTCACCAAATGTCAAAAGAAAATGATCCTCGCTGCCGACGAACTTTTCAACTACTTGGCTACCTTATCATTACTTGAATTTGGTTTGCTGGATTTATTTTCTAAAGCCAAGAAAAAAATGTCCTGCAGTCACCGTCACCACAGCTATCAGGCACCGACCGTAAAGAGCCCAGATTTGCTAACTTCTCATTGGCCGGCGCGCATGGATCTAGAACAGTGATTGGACGGTGCGGCTGTCAATTACGTACACAGTGGGTGGGGAGAAGAGCTGGACGTAAACGTCTGAACTCCACCCGAGTGATCTGAGAACATCTGTTCCCCGTGTGCGCAGAAGGAGAGCCGCGCATTCCGCACCGCCGGGCCTGTTCGAACATATCCAACATTTGACGAAACGTTCGCTTTGACCTAGAAACTCTTTTCATATTCTCCATAATATCAGTCAAGGAGGGGTCAGGGAGAAGAAGTGCTTGAAAATGCCTCCTTCCCTTTCATAGTATTACGTTCATGATCGCTGTACAGCAACCTTGTTAATGTGTTAAATTTAATATTGTTCTTCATCATTTATTTCTTGCACAGTTTAGGCTACTACACTGATAGGTGTTGTACGCTGTTTACACAGTTGTGCTGACATTTCACAATGCACTTTAACTTTGTCTTGATAAAGTTGCAAATGTACATCAGTAAATAATATCTGTATTATACTTCATATTTTTCATATCTTGTATTCCTATTTTACTTTTAAGATTTTTTCTATTGTTGCACAGTCAAAAGAAATGATAACATAATGACTGAAGGCACACAGTCTGTAAGAAATAGTTATTTTATCCGCCTGTTGTTCTCTTATTAAACAAAACTGCACAAAATGTCAGGTTAAAATTGTGTTGTAACTAGGGGTGTTGAAATTAATCACATAATCGATGCATCGCGATGCAGATGTGGACGATTGTGAATCGATGCAATGGCAGCTCTTAATCGATTTTACCGGAGGTTTTCAACCGGCGATCCGCTGCCCTAACGGTCTCGGCGGCCTTGGGTAGATGGCGACGTAGTCCCCTTTACTGCAAGACTCACTTTCTAAAATTATTTCCTTTTTATTTTTTCCGAAACATTTCCAACTGATTTGGGCATATTTTGAACATTGAATGTATATATGCTGATTGCTAACTAACTGTATCTACATATTATTGAACAGTATTGCACAGACTCTGATTCTCCCTGCTGTTATAATATCTGCACAAGCATAAATGTTAGTCGGAGCTGCTAGAAATACTGTTTTATTAATAGACTGGATATAGAATTTTTCATATTGAAACTGTTTCTAACCTCTTTTTACATACAGTGTAAAGTCAATTTCCACTTTGTGAGTTAGTACTGCATCAAATTTTCTCTCTATTTATTTTAATTTAAGTTTAAGTTTATATTAAATACTCCATTTCTAGTTTAAAATGTATATTTTGTATTCTATTTATATGCTTTTTGTTCGATATGCCCTATTTGTTCTTTTATTTCCGTTTCTTGTTTTTCATGTAAGCTTCAGGCCTGTGGTCTGTCTCTGTATATCTGCTTACAGTACACCAGCAGAAGAATGACAAAAGTTTCTCTGACTTTGATCTTTATGAATAATGAATTTAATGCAAATATCTAAAAAAGTAATACAAAAATACTGCCTACCCACTGTCAGTGGTGGTCCTGAGACTTAAAACCAAATTGTATCAGTAATGACATTGTTTGGTAATTTTCTGGATGTACTCTTATAGCAGAGAAGAGAGGAAAATATGCCAGGCTCTTTGCAGTGCTGGCTCCTCAGTGGTGAAACCAACTTCCTCTTGCCGTAAGAACTGCTGAGTCCCTTGCTGTCTTCAAACGTCGTCTGAAGACACCTCTTCAAAAAAAGAATATCTAGGATTAATTGCCTTACTATCTATGTTAATGCACCATCAAAAAAAACTGAAGCCCTTTCCTTCAACATGAACTTTTTCTCTACTTCGTTTTTTCGTAAAATTATAAAACTTGGCTCGTAATTTGGTTTTCAGTTGTTGACATAGTTTACAGTCAAGAACAGTTGTGGACTACAAAAGCTTACTGTTGTAAATCTCTGGATAAGAGTGTCTGCTAAATGCTGTAAATGTAAATGTCGTTAATAAAAATTCGTGCGCTTCTTAACACCCAATGTGATCCGCACCCAATCTCGTGTAATTTGAAAAATTGATTGCATGCACTTCATGATGCATCAGATATCCAAATCGGGGCAATGATAATTGTAATCGAATCGAATCAGTAGAGGCAGTGAAGGTTCACACCTCTGGTTGTAACATTATTGCTGAAATATGTAGCGAATATATTAATGATTTTAGTAATCGCCCGCCAACTGTGTTTATAGCAAAAATTAATGCATAATAATTACTAACTTCATTGCGTTATTTTTGTAACGTACCTCTCTTACCATTAAGCGTGAACCATACGTTAATTTAATGTCCAAAGGAATGCCTCACATGCCTTAATAAATTTACAATTAGTTTTACATTTTTAAAAATATCACATAAACATATACTAGTTTGAAACACGTCTTCAATACATGCAGTAAAATAAAGAAGGCACTAGGAAATATTTGAAATGCACCTCCTGAATCCATAATTTGGGTTGTAGATTATGTGTGCATTCTTATCATGTGCATAAATAGCAACCTGTTCATAACAAGTATGAAGCAATCATGATAAAACAGGATTTGTGGTTGCATGCTCTGTAGTTACAGAGACGTAGCATAGAAAAAAATCCTTTTATTATTTCAACTTGTTGAAATTCCTTTCAATAATTTATAATTCTGAACAATTATTTTACATTAACAAAACATATACTTTTATGAACTATATCTCACATTGACCAACTGAAAAAACTGACAAAAAGGAAAAAATAATCTTAATGGGTACATGCACGACGAATGTTTTTTGCCTGGAGTATATATATATTGTAAAAGGTAGGACATAAAAGACCATTGGATAAAAGCAGAATACAATCTCTGTGTGGCGCTGTGCAGTTTTCATAGTTTTCTTAAATATATCTTAAGCCAACCTTGCCATTCATTTACATTTACTAGTATAAAACAGCATCATGGAAAAGCCTTTTGGAAAAAAAGATATCAGGAACAGCAAATTAAGGTAGATATTCTTTCAGTATTTAATTTCCTTGTTACTTATTCTTGTAATCTGTACCTAAATAATCTCTTTACCTACGAAACGTGTATACCTCCTGTATATAATGGATTTGGTAGTTTAAAGGCAAACAGGTGTAACTCGGCCTCTATCACTAGGGCGCCTCCTACACACCAGGACAAACAAAAGAAAGACTCACAAAAATAAATTTATGATGAAACATTTTCGTTGGCTTCAAAGTAAACTATCAAGCATTACATTCCATGAGAACTTATACAGGAATGGTGTAAGTCCAATGAGGTTGTAGCCTGTTATGGGACATCAAGTGCAAATTTCCACCTCGGTTTGAGAACACACTCTACATCTACAAATATCTGCTTAGTTGCTGCATTTAATCTGTTTAATCGGAATATCATGAGAATAAAATACATTGTTACACACCAATGCATGATTAAACTTTTTCCAAGCTCTGTTTAACAATGAAATATGATCAAAACAATTTGTGGGTGCTAAAATTCACCTTTAGCAGGACTGGATGTCCTTTTATTTACTCTGCTGAGTCTTTAGTGGATATGTGAATATGAACTAATACCATACATATACATATATATAATAATCCTTGACAAGGCACAGTCTTGCTATATAACAATTGCAGTTTGTAATTTATAAAGTGCTTGGTACAAGGCCTATTGCACCTCATTATGCTATGTTAATATAAGTTCTTTACTTAAACACAGAGGGTGTTACTGACAGAAAAATCTTTATACGTTCATTTTTAGCATACACTTCAATAAATGTGACTGTTAAACATCTGGTTCTCCTGTAATATACCCAATCCTGAAGATTCATGAAATGTATTAATCATCTTATGAAAGTGGTGAGGTGCTATTAATGTACAACAACATGATAGCCTCTGCATTTGATCCATCATTTGAAGGAGCAATGGGCAACTAACAAGGGCAGTGCCTGTGAGGAGCAGCGCTTAGGGATGATACTGTGCAGGCATCCTGGATTAGAACCAGCAACCTTCTGATCACGGGGCGAACACCCTACCATATCTCCAGCAACTGCCCCATCTGGCAGTTATCTGACTTGTCTGGAAATATCTATTAGATGCTTTTCTCAATTCCATCTATATTTGTAGCATTTGACTGCCTTTTCCTTTAAGTTTGTGGCTCCTGTTGATAATGTAAAGGGTCTGTAGTTGGTGTGTAAAGGTCAAGTTCTTCATTAGTCTTGCCCCCAGCTAAGTGTGTATAGACTATAAGTGTTGGCAAGTTCATGCCTCCAGCACTGTGTGTCTGTTGATCCGCAGGTTAGTGGATGAGGAATCCTGAGTTGTGGATAGCCCTCAGTACACTGTACCAGAAGCATAACACACTTCCACCTCGTCCCCTCATTTCAACCACTCCCACTGCAGTATATGGTCAGAATAAGATAACCAATCCTTCAGGGTTCCTCCTGAACCCAACTCTTCAGCACTTTCCACTCTCTAAAATTGCCCCTGTCGTTTACCTATACACAGAAAAGACACAGAAACCACACAATATATGCTCAATAATGAAGTGTTGAAATACAAAAAGCTGATTGAAAACCAACCAAAGATACATAGGAAAAGTAAAATAATTGCTAGACATTATTATTGCATTACTATTTTCATGCTACAATCTTTCCCTTGACTGAATAAATACTACAAACAATAATTAAAATTATTCTTTGACAACCAAGCAAGCACTGCCTTTTGGTTACACTGAGCTGAAATACAGCTATCATTATGCCCTGGAAAATTATAATTTAAATGATAATCTTTCAGAACACATTACTGTCACTGTGCATCCTGTTGATTAGGTCATCAGATAAGAAATCAGTACTGTACACTGTAGCATACTTTAATTATTTCTGAAAACAGGATATCTAAACCCACAAACTAACAACCTGTATTATTTTGAAAACCCAGTCTGAACGTATACTATTAAAGAAAATATATAGAAAAAGTAATAAAACAATCAAAATAAAATCTGAAATAAGCCTATCTTTACCAAGGAACTTTTGGTCCCCCATGGAGTGAATGCACAGTCTCTATCTAATGATTAAAAGATTAAACAACAGACATATATTCCCTGGGGAATCACATCTCTTTGTGAGTCACTAGACATGGTTGCCATGGTAGCCATGCATGACCACAGACACTGTCTCCATGGTGCAAGCATCAGACAGGGGATTCTGTGCTGCTATCAGAATGAAAAGAGAGAACAAACGTGTGTCAATACCATTCTGTGGTCTAGGGAGTCCATGATGTCCACCAACCTACTGGGTGTATTAGCCACAGACCCCCTGTTAGGGCGAGTGCGGGGGCGTCTCCAGTCCAGCCAGGCTTGATGATGCTGGATGTGGTTCCAGATCGACCACTGCCATGCCTGACCGTCTGGGGTCAGCGATACCTCACCCCCATATTTAATGTGGACTCCAGGAAGGCAGCATCCTTCTCATCTAAACTAGAAATGAACCGAAAGTGAACGTCTACCTGTAGCTGCTGGCTAGTATAAATATATTTAAAAAAATATATATATATACAGTATATATATATACTAACCAGCAGCTGCAATTCAAACGTCATGTAAAACTTAAAGGTGTTTTAAAAGAATCCTATACACCTGATATCAGAGAGCGTTTTACATTTAGTCAGAATTACAGTCTCTCCAGAATTTGAGCATAAGACCTTATAACATTATGTGATTATTACAAAAATAAATCTAAAATAGAATAAATATATTTAACAAATAAAGTAATCCTAAAAATGTCAGTTCTATTACTTGAAGTGTTTCTACAGAGACCACAGGAAACTCCAACCCCATGTCCCTGGGGAAAGTAAATAACCCAGTTCTCACAACTGCTTAACAAATAAACATTATCCAAGTAAATAACCTGTTCCCACACCCATGCCACATATTTAGCTATACAGTACACATATATGTACTATAAGAAACTGGCAGTGGATATTAGAATGAAATAATTTTTTTCCTGTAATGGCACTGTGGTGCTGTACTCTAAACACTGAAAATCGACAAATGTCCTAAAGGTTGGCCATAAATACAACAGTATTATCCCAAAATGTTTCTCAAGATAGAAAGTATATAAATATACACATACATAAGTATAAGAACATTGTCCTGGTTGTCACACATTCACAGAATTTTTGCAAATCAATATAACAATTTTAACTAAGAATAAAATGTAAGAATATTGACCTGATTCAACTCAATTCAATTAACAATTAATTGTCACATTCTTTTTCAAAATATTTAACTTGAGCAATTTGTTTTAAAAATTGGTGCTAGTGTGTCACTTTTCAAATTCCATCCTGCACCACTGCAATCCATTTTCACCTCTATACAAGCATAGGAATAAAAAAACTATAATGAACCAACTAATATGAGTACTGTTCACCATGTTCCCGAGCAGACGTGTATTTACCTGAATGAGTAAGCCACACAGCCATCGCCTCTGGTCCAGTGATTCATGCAAAGAGTCTCAGAACCTCCCAACATATTTGCTGTCTGAGACTCACCTGCACCCTGCCATCCGGAACAGTTCACCTAAAAGAACAAGGCACATGGAACTACTGCAGTTTGTGCATGTGTGTCCGTAGAGTGTTGGAAGAGTGTATACCTGCAGTTTACTGATAAACTGGGTGAGACGTTGCACTTCAGCAGTGAAGAAAGGCTGACCTGATGCCCAAGGCTGGAGCACAAATTTAGTGTCCTGTAAAACACATCCACAGGCCCACCCAGGAAGAAATCAGAATTATGTTCCCAGGGGTTTGACCACAACTATGCAAATATAATTTTTGTGTATGTATAAAATTCATGTTTATATTTGTTTAAAAAACAAATACTGCAAAATGTTTTCTGTTTGGTTACAGTTTTAAATGTGTGTGTGTGTGTGTGTGTGTGTGTGCGTGTGTGTGTGTGTGTGTGTGTGTGTGTGAGAGTGTGAGAGAGAGAGACTGCGCGTGTGAAATGCCTCTGGTCAGAGTAGTTTCAGCATGTTTCAGTGTCATGTTTCAGGGGTGCAAGCTTTGTTTTAAAGACAGTGGAACAAACAGTGGAATAGTGGACAGATCCCTTACCAGAAGCCAAAACTACTGTCTATACAGACACAATTTTGGAAAATATTAATCAAAACAAGAAACTGAAAAAATAGAATCATTTAGAACCTTACACATAAGACCGAAGACTAGAGTTTTATTTTCATTAATTATAAATGTTTGCCCCGTGTATGTATATTATGAAAATATCATTTATTATTATTTTAAAAAACAACTCTGTTGTTTGATTACCTGGTGTGGGCTCACTTCGTTCTCGTCCTCATACGCGACCTCAGAGCGCAGTTGGGCGCCGCTCTCGAACCGACCACCGTCTGGCTGCTGGAACTCGTCCGGGCGCCCGAGCCCCTTTATACTAATGACGGTGAATGCGGGCTGGTCGCCGAGCCCCCCCGCGGAGCGCGATACTATCGAACTGACCAGCAGCTGGAGAAGAAGTAACACTGCTAGGGCGAGCGCGAACACCCGGGGAAGAAGCCGCCTCAGTCCCGCCATGCCTCTTCCAATGCTGCATGACGCGGAGATGGAGATAGACGAGGAGACGCCACCCGGGTAACACGCACAGCTCCAGGGCACTGAAGAACAGAAGAGCGCAGCTGGACACATGGCCTGCTGCATTCTTACCGACCCCCCTCCACACACCCACACACACACCCACCCATACACACACACACGCACGCACACACACACCCTACCCCCCTCACGCTATCATTAACAAGGGGACTTCTCTGTCAAAAATGTAGCAAATCTCAGTATATATATTTTATAGTGAGGCATCATCGTGCCTCTGAAAAAAAGACCTCACAGCAAAACATCTGCTTATTAAGTACATTTGCTTTTTAGAAATGGCTGAATGCAAGATGCAGCACACACACAGACTCACACACTTCGTCTCATTTCACTTCCCGTCGTCCTAGCTCGCGTCCTCGTTTGAACCGTGCGCAATTATCTGACGTCAGAGCCTCGCCTCTTGCCAAAAGACTGAGCCGCGCTGAACAGTCTGGAATACCAACGAATCGCGCTAGAGTCCATCACCGCAGAACACACAATAAATGCAACTGCCAAGAAACAGATGTTGCAGCCAAGTGGACTGTTGTGAGAAAACTGCGCACTCACACACAGACGGACGCATAGACAACACACTGGCGAGTTTAAGGCGCATTGCTTATGTTTGCTCAGCTGGCCTTTTCAACCAGTTACAAGATTAAAAACTCTTATTGGAAATGTCTTTGGGCAGTCATGCGTACCGCCCTTTACACCTTTTAATTCCAAAGTCATGCTGAAGATATTTATTCATCTTCACATGACATTTTGTTTATTAGTTCATCTGGTATTAGATAAATAGCACAAGGCGCCCCTCACTGGTCAAATAAACTGTATGTAGTAGGCACATTTGACAATTGAATCATTTTTAACAAATGATTAAAAATATCGGGTTTGTAATATTTAAAGTAGCATAAACATTAAAAGAAAATCTCCACTATATTTTAATGTCACCAGTATTAAATTTCAGAATTATCATTATTCTAATTTTTATCCATAAACATTTTAACAGCAGGTAAAATTTAGAAAAAAAATGTAATGCAGCTTAAAAACGATGTACAATGTTTTGTTGCCTATCCTTTTCATTTTCAACCTTTGGTTGTTATCCTTTTTGCAAGATACAAAAATGTATAAGAATCATACCACTTCTGCTTCCAACTTAAACCACAGCAGTGTTGAAGTGCCATTTTGGCTGTACCATGTTTAGGATCTTCTTGTTTCTTGCATTTCGTTATTTTTAATGAATCTCTATTTCCATCATCCCAAAGAGCAGAGGCAGGACAGAGTTAAGCAATGATAAGAACAGAATGTGTATTTAAATATTCCCACCTTAGATACATTATATGGAACAGATAGATACAGTATCACAAAAAATCACTGTACGACACAGCGGACCACAAGAAATAGGAACAGTGGAGAGAAATAAAATAAGGAGAGAGGGGAGGATGAGTAGGAGAATAGGCATTGTCCACACCCTGAGTTCCAGACCTCTGTGCCCAAAATGACCAGAGGACTGGCTTCTCAGCACCTTTGCCAGAGCAGCATCTTTTGGGGTCAGTGCATGAGTGTCTGTCCTCCTGACAGGAAAATATGAAAACACAGAGACAAGAACTCAGTGTCAAGCAGGGTGTGACCTTGCTGCAGGCAGAGAGCAAGAATAGGGAAAAGAGCATTAGATTTAGACAGACCCCCATTTAATCAGACCGATCCCCTGTAAAAAAGAAAAAAAGAAAGAAAAAACACTGCAGTAACTTTTGGCACATGACTGAGCAGAACCTCATAAAGCCACTTAAAACTGACATCACCTCTCACGTCTTAACAGAAATTCTTTAACATTCTCATGACATTTCTGTAATATTTTTGCTCATTTGAACTTCTCTGACATTTCCTTCCTCTAGTGGTTTAAGCATCAGGCACATTCTCACTTTTGTTTGCTCCTCAGGTATTGGATCTGACGGTGTGACTTATGTACAGATGCTGGTATCTTGAAGCTGATAGCACATAAGGAAAAGGGGGAAAGTCTGGGTAGGGAGCAGGGTCTACATTAAAGAACCCTGCAGAGGTGGGTGGTCTTTGGGGATAGAATGTAATTAATCTCTTCAGTGATGTGGTCAGAGATGATGCTGAGACTAGAAGAAACAGATAGACACAGAAAGAGAATCAGAGTAGAGGCAAAAGGGAGTAAAATCAGTATGTAGCCCAAAACCTTTTTTTCTTTTTTTTTGTGGTCTCTCAAATCAGTTTGACAGTTTCAGGCATGTCTGAGTTTTAGCTTTAATAAGCCATGCTTGCATTCTGAGTATTCCTGCATTTCTGTTGAACAGTTCTTCAATCAAATATTAGCAATGTGCCCGTCCATCATTAAAAAACTCCAAGTTCCACCACTGGCCTTGTGCGTGAGAGTCTCTCTGTGCGTTTTCAAATGTTTGGGTGTTTGTGTGTGTGTATGTTTTGTGAAAGTGTGAAAACAGGTGAAAACTGTGTGGGTGCACAGCATCTGTTTGTGGGTGCGTGTGGGCATGTATAATTGTGTGAGTGTGTGTGTGTGTGTGTTTCTGTGTGTAAATGGATCTTGATTGTCACTGCTGGAGAAGTCAGCTTTAAGTCCACAGTTCCAAATCTTCTCTGTCTTACATAGTGTCTTCTGTAGCATCTCATTTACAAAATATTAAAAATATGAAAAGCGTGTAGGCCAAATCTGTAAAAAAAAAAGAGCAAAGGTGCAAGGAAAGTTAAACAAACACACTAAATGATGTGGTACAAAAATAAATTGTGAAAATCATGTTGTCTCTATCTATTTCATGTTAGCTTCTTTTCCTTACCTTTGTTGGTGCTGCCACAACAATGCTAACTACAGGCTAGTGACAGTGAAGCCTTCATCACTAGGTTGGTCCAGTAGCTGGCAGAGAACCCCCCCTCGAGCAGTTTGGGACAAATAACGATGCCCAAAGGGTGCATAGCTGTCCATATTACCATGGAAACCTAGCTCCTCATGCTGGGGAGAAGAGTCCAGAGTCCCACCTCCACATGAAGATGATGCAGTCGGGCCCCTGGTTACAGGTGTCGGATAAGATGAATGGGATGGCACCCTCATCCCACTGCCCATTAATGGCATATCCCGTTTGTGGGAGGGCATAGCAATGGCAGTAGGCCGCTGCTCTTCATAACTGTGGGGACTGTTGGCAACACTCCCACCCTGTCCATACCAGCACGGCGATCCACTGTAACTGGGAGAATCATATTGTGGAAACTGTTCCTTTGACGCACGGTGTGGACTCATGGCAGAGCCACACTGTGGCAGGAGCCGAGGGCTTGGGGACAGAGTAGGGCTAAATGTCCTGGTAGCATGTCCATAGGTCTGTGGGGCAGGGCCTGGTTTAGAGTACTGCTTGAGTATGTCTGATTGAGCTGAAAGGCTTGGGGAAAGAGAAGCAGAGTCTGAGGGGTAAATCTGGGCAAATCTCTCATCTGAAGATGGTGTAGAGGTGTGGGCAGAGTATGGAGAGGGGTATTCACAGGCCTCAGGGGCATGGCTTAGAGGTGAGAGGCTACTGCTGTCTCCACTGTAGTAATCCAAAGTTTCCTGGTATAGTCCTCCAGTTGGAGTCATTTGGCTTGCTCCTGTTGCGGATGTAGGCTTTTGAGGTTTGGGTTTGGGTGGCACAGATCGCTCTCTTTGGCAAGGAGAGAATCCTCCCCTACCTCTGCCTCCCCTGGGCTGTCGGCCTGCAGAAGCACTGCGTTTTGGTCCCGCTCCCTGCATAGGAGGACTTGCAGGTGAGCCTGGGGGCAAAGAGCATCCTTCCTTCTCAGTTGGTGGTTCTGACTTTTTCCTGCGACCACGACCAGGTTTAGTCCCACCTTGAAACAAGACGTTCTGACTCCAGTTATATGAAGGGCCTGCAGAATTTTCATTCCAATCTAGCATCAGCTTTTCCAGGCTTGACAGGCTAGATTGTCCCTCAGGCACTGGAATATCTCTAGGGCAGAATGGCACCCCCATGCTACCTATCCCTGTATGGGAGGAGTCAGAGGATGACTCAGAGAGTGTATCTGGGCAGGGACGTTGCTTTGATTTTTGGGGTGTGTAGTTAGATATGTCTAGGATGTCTTTGGACTCTGAGCCAGTGCTGCCAACTCCAAAGTCAGAATATCCATGAAACTGTTGAGCTCCAAATCCATCAACACCCCAGCCAGGACCTCCCTGCCTATAATCCCAAAGGGCTGAGGTCTGGTACTGCCTGCAACTTTCAGAAGGAGAAGAAGATGAGGAGAAGGGGCTGGTCTTTGATATTGACATGTAACCTCCACCTGGTGATGCTGGACCGGCAGAATCAGTCTGCAGCATTGCCGGATGTGGGGTCCCAGGATAGCCACTAAAGTGACGTTTGGCAGACGCCTGATAACTTGAATAACCAATCTGTCTTTGTGCAGAGGGTGCAGGGGATCCTTTGGTGAGGTACGTAAAGCTGCAATCACTTGGTCTGTGCTGCTGCTGAGGTGCAGGGCATACGCCGGCCCCCTGTGGCACACTGCCACTATAAGTAGAAGTGTACTGATTAAAGCCCCCAGTTGAAGGATGGGGTGAACTAGGTGAACGTGAAAGAAAGAGAGCAGGAGATTTTGAGAAGGATGTTGTAGGGGATGCTTGGGAAACACTGTATGAATAAGGGGGTCTAGGGGCAGAACTGCTCTGAGCTTGAGGTGAGGGGACTGGGCCCCCCTCCCCAGCACTGGCACCTCCTTTGGGACTTCTTTTAGGGAAAGCTGGGGACCAGCGATGTGCTGTACCTGGACTGCTGCCCTCATATCCAGGAGTGAGCTTGCGTGCATCTTGCCGTCCTGTAGGGCTAGACATGGACATGTCCAACAAGTCAGAGGAGTCATCAGAATCAAGTAAAGAGCGAAAGTATCCTGCAAACATTCCCTGAGACTCCTCCCCACTGCCAGCTCCTCTCATTCCAGGGCTATGGTATACACCCCCTTTACCAGACTCAGAGGAAGGAAAACTTCCACGGGGAGAGCAAGAGTCCTGGTAACTACTTGTCCTTTCATCTGCATCACCCTTCTCCCCCCACCCATTATTTCCATTTGGCCAGTCCTGGTCCTGAACTACCTGACCTCCTTTCAAGGTGCCATTCTTGCGTGAACGCCGCTTTCGAACCTTTTCCCCTGGCACAGGGGTACCTTGCTCATTCAGTGCTGCCCTACTAGTTCCTCCACTAGCCCCCTTCCCTCTTTTTCGTGGAGTTCCTGGTTCGGATTGGGGCACTTTTCGCTTCTTACCAATTGTCTCAAAAAAATCACTAAACGACCTCTTAAAAGCCTCAGAGCATCCAGCAACTCCACCTCCTCGCCCACCCATACAGCCTGCACGCCCCCCTCGTCTGCGAAACCCAGTGAGTCGATGTAGAAGTGTGGACAGGTTTGGATTTTCTGGAGAAGTGTGGAAAGTCTCAGGCTCTGTTGGAGTCCAGCAGCGTGGTGGGGAGCAACGGCCTGTAGTGGGAGGCTGCCTATTCAAGAAGGCTAGTTTAGAGAGAACGTCTGCATATTCTACTTTAACATCATTGGTGTCATTGACGTATGAGGGTAGTGGGGATGGCAACTTTACCCGCCGTCTCCGCCGTGGTTTTTTGGGCTCTGCAGCATTTGCAGCCCCTGCTTTAGTCTCACGCATGTCAGGCTGTCCTGGTAATGCCTGTTTTGGGGGTCGTCCCCTGCGCCGTTTCAGGATGACTGGTAGTTCACCAGGGGGAAACATTACCATTACACTCTTGCCATTGTTTTTCATACGAAGAAGAGCAGTTGGTTCCCTTGTAGGGGTGGCACCTGTCTCACCAGTAACTCCCACTTCTGAGCCTTCGGTCCCAGCTTCAGGACGTGACGGCATTGCAACAGGTTCTAGGGAGGAGATCTTATAGCTTTTTTGTCGACGACTGAGGTGTACAGGGATTCTTGCTATCTTTACCACTATCTTCCTTACACCCAAAAATCGACCTCGTCGTTTACCCCTCATTGAGGGTGGAGTCACAGTGCTTCTCTCACCCCCAAATGGAATACTTACTCTATGATTTGGCAAAATGCTAGATGATTTAGATGGAGCAGGTAAAACATCTACAGAGGAAGCAGCCACAGTGGCTTCTGGAGGTTTTTCCTCCTTTTGCCTCATCTCCTCTCCTCTCCAAACATTCACCCCCTCCTCTTTTTGTTCACCTTCCCTTTTCACTGCATTATCCTCTGCTGCTCTACGCAAACGAGTTGATTTGCGCAGGTGGCAAGGGAAACGTGGCCGACCAGAACTTCTAAGAGTATACTTCCTCTCAGTCTCTACAGGGGTGCTGATAGGGCTGTAGCCTGCACTAGAACTGAGGCATATTTCAGAGTTGGGTAACTGAACCACCTCTGATTTACAGGTGGATGAGAGTTGCTCTGCCTCTACCTTATGTGTGGAATCAGGATTATGTTGAAGGGCTGAGTAGTTTTGTGAGGGATGGCTAGCTTGCAACGCGCGGTTCGAATTAATAAATGAAGTGTAGGTTTCAGTCTTGGGAGTAATAGAGAGGTCCTCAGGTATAAGAGATGTGTCAATGTGTGAGCAGCTAGAGTCTGTTTGTCTGTCCATATGGGAGTGCTTGTGCATCACCACATCTGAGTCAGTCTGCATATGAACATGTATGTGCGAATGTAGTTGTGTATTTGAGTGTTCCGTTGGCGTGTTCTGTTCCAGTGAGTGTGTCTGCTGATCTGTGTGCATCTGAAGGTTTGGGTGCTGCTGAACGTGCATTTCTTCATGCCCGTGCATTTGTTCCACTTGGTCCATTTGTCTGCGTCTCCTTGCTCGCCGCTGAAATTGGTCATCATGATTACGCAGACCGTTAGCCAATGATGGCGGAGAGTAAAATCCATAATGCAGTGAAGCAGCTGGGCTGGAGTCAATGGGGTCTGATGATGTGACTCCAGGCCCCAAGTCTCCTATCCAGGAGCCTTCAACATCACCACAGTCCTCCTCACCCAGCGCGTCACAAGCCAAACGCACACCTCCGGAGCGCAGACGGCCTGACAGTCGGCTCATTACCCCCAAACTCACAGACCGTACCAATGTACTTATACAATGTTGTCCAGGCGATTTGTGCTAGGGCTACTGTCCTTAAAGCAGCAAAATCTTTTAGTCTTTGTTATAGTAAGGGGATGGGCCTGGCCCGGCCCAGTCTGCACAAGGCCTTCAATAAACAGAGGTTTGAGAAGTGAAGTCACTGGGATTCACCACTGGGAACGGTTGATCTGTTAAGTAAACCAGAAAATAATTTGAATTAATAACTGACTAACATATAATGCCAAGTAAAACGAAGATATACAATCTATGCACTTTAACATGTCCTTCCTCTTACCATTTTTGTTGCTGCAGCCATGTTTTGTGTTATCCCTGTGGGCGAGAGGACAATTGTTACCATGGTGATACAGTTAGAGAACAGCTGTAACCATGGCAATAGAATATGAGTGGAACGGTAACCATGGTTACAGCTTTCCCTTCCTGTGCTTGAGAAAACTGTCTTTACCATAGCAATATAATAAACCCTACAATATATAGGTGATAAGGCTTTTCAGAAGTTACCTATTTTTGCAACACATTAAATCTTAAATCAGATTTACTCTAATTTTTCAAGACAAGAGACACTTTAACTTGGACAGCAAAGGTCATACATTATATCATAATAATGTCCAGCAAAAGATTTTATTTTTATACTATTTATAAGTTAAGTAATATAAACACTTGTCTTTTCTACATCCATATTAACAGTTCTTGCAACTTTAATAAAATTTGCCAATAATTAACATTTTCTGAGGAAACTAATCTAATGTATTATTATTAAATTATTGCTTATTGTAAATAGGTTAAATGATTATGTATCTGGCAATGGTTTCATTTCAGAATTAAGCCTTTAAAAAAATCTTTGTGTATATGTACATCTTTGTGTATGCATGTGTGATGAGCAGTTCTCCGTTAAAAAGGGACAAAATTAGTCACAGCATCTCAGCCAAGGACTATCCTGACCAACATTACTGGCTCAAATGTAACTTGGTGCAAAATGTAACTTTGGGAAGAGACCATACTCATTTCACAATACAGTTTACCCAGTCCCCCTTCTTGTTTAAAGAATGCTACACCTGTGTATCTAGCCCACCCTAAACAATGCAGAGCAAAGTACTGAAGTGTAAGGTTTGAGCAGCAGGGGGCAGCAGAGATGTAAGGAGTGGTGTGAGGTCTGGAGTGTTCCGCCGCACAACGAAGGTGGCATGGATATGAGTTTCTGCATTGATGGAGGAATGACACATTTTGACAACTGTAACTATCCATTATTGTACGGTAATAAGGCATGGATGCATAGTAACCACATGTCTGTGAAGAAGCTGGGATGTTTTCAGAAATATAAGAAAATTATTAATCATAAACAGACACTGACAGTTGTGAAATCCATAATCTGGACACTCGCCCCTCTCTCTCTCTCTCTCTCCTACATTCTCACACCCTTATACACACACGATTCCATCCATCACTGATGCGTTCCCACATGGTTCTTATTACCGACTGGCGAAGAGAGGGGACGCAGAGTGAGAGAAAGGGAGAGAGAGAGAGCAACGCGGAGTAGAAACATGTGTTGTGCTGCTCTGGGTTGAACCAGCCCTGGCATCTCAGTGTGCTTGAGGATGCACTGACAGAAAGTGAGACAGAAAAAAAAAACTACATACAAATGAAAAACATGTAGAAAGGAAGAGGGATTATTTCATTTTATTGTTGAAGAATGAGCCATCAGGACAGTCTATGCTTCCCATTAAACAGAACAGGTAATGCATCCTCGGTGTGAGAGCATGTAGGGACATTTGCTGGTGATGACTTGTTTCCCAACTGAATATATCAAAGTTCCCACAGCCTATAAGACCAGCTCCACATACCATTAATCTTTCCCTCAATATATATTTCCCTCTTTCTCCTTTTGCTCTCATTTATTTATTTAATTAATACCATTCATTAATTAAGCATCATGCAAACTGAATACAGGAACGAGCACAACTGCAGATCGCCACTTTAATTACAGTCACACGCATGGCTCTCTCGCTCTCTTTCTTCCTCACTCTCTTTCTTTTACTCACACACACAGAGCCCTTGAGAGAGAGAGAGAGAGAATGAGAGAGAGAGAGAGAGAGAGAGAGAGGGAGGGAGAGGGAGGGAGAGATTGCATGTCTGGAGCTTCTCCTCCTCTTTTTGGCAGCACAACATATTTTCCTCCCACTGCACAATAGTGAGCTGGATTAAGTCAAAGACAAAGTGTGTGTGTGTGTGTGTGTGTGTGTTGTTGGCTGTGTGTGTGTGGCAGACCAATGAAAAGGAGTTTGTGGTGGTCTTCTACTTCTAACTCAATGAATCTTTTTTCATGCTACACACTACCCTGTCCAGTTCAAGCAGCTTTTTTTCCAGTCTGTCTACACATGATGCCACACTCCTCCTCCTCCTCCTCCTACATCCTCCCACCCCTGGACCACAACCCTTCCTATCCTCTCCAGCACCCTCCTCTCCTCTTGCCTCCCTCTTTCCAATCCTTTTAACTGCTGCAGTGCTCGCTGGGGGTTCCAAACAGCTGCCTAGTGTAGGCCAATCACAACGCTTTGTGTAAACTCTGTGTCCAATAAAAGACACAGCACAGCGTATCACAACCAATACCAGCTTCTGTCATATCAAAAGTAAACAATTAACACTTGCAAAGGACGGATCAAATTTAATTTTGAGCATTCAGAATACCACCTGACCAAACAACTTCTGATGGCCGTGTTTTAAACTGTAACTTCAAATTACAGAAAATAAAGCACTGACGTACTCTTTTGTGGTTGTGAATTGCGAGTGTCGCGAGGTGTGACGTCTTGAAAAAAAAAAGATTAGCGGAAACTTTGTAATAATACCAATGTTACTCATGATGAGTTGGAGACTGTGTGCAAAAAGCACTCAGAGACAAGAACACGAACTCATTCACAAGCACACGAAAAAACACTTTGTCTGCCCTCTGTCTCTAGCTCTGTCTCTATGGGTCTGAGTCTAAGTGATGTTGGTGATGGTGGTGATGATGAAGATGATGATGGAGCTTGCAGTTGTGTGTGTGTGTGTGTGTGTGTGTGGGTGATTACAAAAGTGTATGTGTTGGTGTTTGTGCATGTTTACACAAGTGTGAGAGAGTGCAGTTCTTTGTGTGTGTGTGTGTGTGTGTCTGTGTGTGTGTGTTTACACAAGTGTGTATTTCAGTGGGTGTGTTAGGGAAAAGCACTCACTTGGTTCAAATGAGAGTGCAGTTGTTGCTAAGATACAGGCAGCAGCCCTGACAGTGTGTGAGGGCGAGTGATGGGGGTGGGGGGCTGCTAGAGAGCGAGAGAGAGAGGGAGGGAGGGAGGGAGGGAGGGAGGGAAGGAGGGAGGAATACAGGGAGGGGGTAAGAGAGAGTGAGGGCCAGAATGTAGCGAGCAGAATAGAGAGAGAGCGTGGTGGTAGAGATAAAAATGAGGGGAGGAAGGGGAAAGAGAGGGGGAAAGTGGGAGAGAGAGATAGATAGAGAGAGGTAGAAGTGGGTCATAGGGTCCACAGAGACATTCAGTGACACTCTACAGAAACACAGCTGTCATCACACGCACACACACACATTCACACACATATGCACATACACACACTTTGTCTGCCCTGTGTCTCCTCTCCAGTTTTCTCTTCTTCCACTCAGCATTCCCCCATCGTTCTCCAGCACTCCACTTCTCCCTTCCCCGTCTCACTGCACGTCTACTGCACTGATCTCTCTCTCTCTCCCTTCTCACTCACTCACACACACACACGCACACACACACACCTCACTCGCTTCTCCCTCTCCCTCACTCACACCCCCACTCTCCATCTCCCCACCTCTCCCCCACTCCTCCCCACTCTGTTCTCCCACTCTCTCTCTCTCCCCTTCACTTACACTCCCCCACTCCATCTCTCCACCTTCCTCCAACTCCCTCTCTCTCTCTCGCTTTCTCTTTCTCTCTCACTCTCCTCCCCAGCTGCAGGAAATTCCTAATAATCTTCATCATCATAGTCTGTCTTCAACGCCGACTCCTGCCAAGACATGCACACGCACACACACACACATCCGTCTTTACCTCCCATACCCTCTTTTTGCCTGTCACGTTTTGTTTTTTCCCTCTTACCTCCCTCCTCCTTCCTTCTGCAATGCAATGTTATTTCACCAAGAGTGTACATGGAGTGGTTATTTTAAGACTTGCTGAGACCCTCCTCCACCCCTCCACCCCTCCACCCTTCCACGGGTCATGTGACTACTGCACCAGCTGGGAACAAACATCCAACAGCAGGGAGAGAGAGAGAACAAGAAATGGTCAAGAGATGGAGAGAGCCTCCTCCTTCTTCTCGATACCTCCCTTTCCCTTCTTGCCACACTCTCTCGTTCCAGCCTTCCTCTCTCCCCCGCTCTTCCTCACTTCCGGCCTTCCTCCAAACACCTCATCAACTTTTGTTACACACCACACGCCCCGATAATTTTCATCCTTTCAACGCTGCTGTCTTCCACCGCTCATCCCTCTATCCCTCCAACTTTTTCTTAATCTGGTCTGAAAACCATCCGCATTCCCACTGGCTCTCTCCTCGCACGCGGGTTCTGGAATACACACACTGCACAGAGCCCCACACTGATGCCTCCACACACACACACATATTGAGTGAGACCTTGAGGCCAGTGTTTTGGAGAGGGGCCTCTCCAGTGCGGTCCTGACTTCCTGACACCACCACAAGCGCACACACACACACACACACCTCAACCCAAAGCACCCCTGTTCCACTGTTGCCGTGGGAGACGCTGCTGCAGAGTCCGTTGCCAAGGAGAAGGGCTGCTGGCTGGCTGTTTAAACAACAATGGCTGCCTTGTGCACATTCCAGCTCTGGAGCGCGGACAGTAGAATGAGCTGCTCACACACACACATACACACACACACACACCTACCTCATGCAAACATGGATTGACACACTCTTGTGTTGTGTTGTCCTAAGAGTGTTCTCAATCTCTCTTTCTCCCTTTCTCTCCCTCTCTCTCTTTTACACACACACACACACACACACACATTTTCTTTAATTAATGATTTTCTTTAATAAAGAACATTCTGCATCCCATTGTGTTAATCTTTTTATTATTCTTTCTCTCTCTCTCTCTCTCTCTCTCTCATTTCACTTCTTCCTGCAAGCTGGATCCCGCTACAGAAGTTCTGGGGAGTGCTTATCCATCGTTATACTGCACATTCTTCTATCATCATGACCAGACACATCCACTCTCTCCTTCTTTTTTCTCTCGCTCTCCCTCTTTCTCTGTCTGCATCTCTATCTCTCTCTCTTTCTCTCTCTTTATGCCTTATCTCCCCTCGCTGCCCCTCCCCTTCTCCCCACTATCTCCTTCTGCAATGTCTCTCTCTCTCTCACTTACTTTCTCTCTTCCTCACACATACACACAGGCACATTCACACACACAAACACACACATATACACACAGACGATCGCACACACACTCTCTCTCAGCAGAGAGTAAGCTCTCCTCATTCGTCTCTCTCTCTCTCTCTTACTCACTCCGTTTTCTGGCAAAGGAAGTGTGTGTTCCCCAGGGGGAGCTGGGCTCATTAACTTCCAGCAGACAGAGAGAGAGAGAGAGAGAGAGAGTGCAGGAGAGAGAGCGAGGGAGAGGGAGATGGAATACAGAGGCATAAGAGTGAGAAAGAAAGTGTGTGAGAATGAGAGAGAGAGAGAGAGAGAGAGAGAGAGAGAGAGAGAGACTGAGTTGGGGTGAGGAGTCTGCAAGAGTGACTAAAGGTGGAGTAAAACAGGAAATGGAGAGAGAGAGAGAGAGAGAGAGAGAGAGGGAGAGAGAGAGCAAGATGGACAGAGGAAAACAACAGCTAGGAAAAGAGCTGCAGAGCAAGAGGGAGGAAGAATTCAGGAAGCCTCCCCACCTCAGTCTGCCTCATCCCTCATCACTTACTTACAGCTCTCCCTCATATAACAGTAACTAAAGTAGAGGAGCTGCTTATGCTCACAGCGCACGCATACACACGCATAAAATACACACAAACAATGACGAAAATCTGATCACTAGTGAAATGTCCAGTCATGCTGTGATTTGCATGATAAAATGCTTTTTGACAACAGCTGGAGGTATAAGAGTGTGTGCGGTGTGTGTGGTGTGTGTGAGTCAATTCAGGTTTGAATTCTGGACATGACTCACACACACACACCTGGACTGACCACAACTGCCATCAGCACCACACATGCCAGTGATTCAGCTGCAATACATAAAGCACAGTCGTGTCACTACTGCACAAAAGATGTGCCCAACAATACAAAAAATCCATTCAAAATGATTTGTAATTTGCTTCCAGTTCACACTGCAGATTCACAGGAGCCCAGGTCTAGTGCTCTGAGGAGCAAACCTCAACTGACAGGGGCTTGTTGAAGAAACTCTTAGATGAGATAATAATACAATTTGAGAAGAATCAAAACTCAGAGGAGGCGTCTCATTTTCACCTGAGTGAACCCAAAAAGTAAAATCCTTTTGGGGTTTGTGGTTAAACGTGTATCTCCTTGCAAAATGGCTGAATGCAAAATGTGAAAATGTGCATGTGAAATGTGGTAACAGGGGTGTTGTAATACACAGTTATAAATGCTTTATAGCTCATTAATTACACATGTATTGTTTTAATTATGTAATTGTAATTACATTATAACCCTGTACAACAACTGTAAAATAACAATACAAATCTATAATTTTGAGAATGAACAAAATCCACTATTTATACAAACATGAGTGAAATCTGTAAGAGAATCTCTTGATATGTGTTCATGAGGAATTCCTTGTAGGTTAAGATCTGTTTAAGAAACGACTGTTCTAAGTGTGGAAATGTAAACTTGACTATTGGTGGAAACCAATCACAGAGAATAGAACAGCAGAATAACAATAGAACAAAAACAATAGAATTTAAAGAATTAAATCATTTATCTATATGTCCAACCAAACGTAAGTAATATCTTCCCAATAAATTCTACAAAGTATGGCGCGCCTTTTTGTCATTCTTTGAGAAACCTAGTACAGTAGTGTGTGAGTAGCCCACTTTTGATGACATTATTATTATTATTATTATTATTATTATTATTATTGTGGCTTATTTATCCACTTATTTATTAATTTAATTATTTACTTTTGTATCCATTTAAATCTCTTTTTATTTAGTTAAATACTCATTTTATTTACATATGTCTTGGTATTATTATCTTCATAGCTAATTTGACTATATACATTATCTGTGTGTATTTTCTGTTATCCCATCCTAGATCTTAAATTACTTGTTCATTGTTTGATACCCAAATAAAAAGACCTTGAAAAAGTAATATCTTCCCATATCTTGTTTTTTTTTAAATAATTTGCTTTATCATTCTCCTTTTATCAACACTAAATAGAAATCTTCTTATAAATCAATTACCAGGATTTTTGTTCCCTTAACTGAATTCAACAAATCAGTCAAATGTATGAATAAGGAAGACAGACGGTAAAGAAGGAATGAGGGAGGGAGGGAGGGAGGAAGGGAGAGATGGGTGTTAGTAAATGAATGAATGAGTCACCCTGAAAGTGAATGCAACTTCTATCAACTGCAAACAAGCAAGTGTTGGCATGAAGGAAGCCACGTATCATGATTTGAGCTGCTGTGTTCAACAGAACAATGTGAAAGACGTGAACGCTGGGCAGCAGGATTCGTAGACGGAAGGTTACATTGATTGCAATGTACTTGCTTGCAGAGTGTTGAAAATAAAGCACATGTGTATCTGCAGAACCCTTAGCATGCTGTGTAATGACATATTTCATTACGTCCATGCGGGGGGGATATTTCTCACAAATACACGGACACTTCCCACTCGAAATATGTGCTAACATATGCACTATAACAAAAAAACCTCACACTTACCTTTTCTAAATTCTCTCAACCATTTCTCATCTCACTCACAAACTGCATGTTTCCATGGCAATCTCTAGTCAGCCAGTTTGTTACCTGAGAAAGAGAGATACAGGAGGGAGGGAGAGAGAGAGTGTTCAAGAGAGAGAGAGGGAGAGAGAGATAAGCAAAGTCAAGGTTGACATCACAACATGAAGACTTCTTCCTGGTTAAAGAAAAATTCCTTGTTCTGGTAAATATCTTGTTCTGGCACTTCAATATTTGCATATTTTGCATATTCCACTCACAATCACACAAGTGTTTCCCTTATTAAAAAGAATGACACTCTCTGATGAGAGGAAATAAGTATCTCTCCCTTTTTTCTTTCCTTAAGTCTTACAATGGCACGTATAGCCTCAGCTGAATCCTTCTCTGTCTCTGTCAGATGCCATAATCTGAATTTTTAAGGCTATTCCCTAAATTACCCTAATCTTTGCATTATTTGTTGAAATGATCAATATTTTATCCAGTATAAGTAAAGCTTTTTACAAATGTTAAACAAATCTTGTAAAGAACTTCCTTAATATTCCAACAGGCTTGTTTAAATAGTTATGAGTCACTGCAGCATAAATAAGAGTAATCACGTACGACTTCACAGTTGTGTTTATGCGTGACTGCTAATACATCACTCATTTTAATCTAATGAACTAATGCATTACCAGGTTGATCAGGAAGGAGATCTATAGACCCGCATTATTTAGGTGTGTGAAATATGACACAGGGCATATAATTTGAATAAATCAGCTTCAGTACACTTCAAATTGTCTATACATTTTGGTCTCCGTACATCTCTACGCTGTTCAAATTCGTTCCTAGTTCTTTCTTACCCTCCCGCTCTCTTTCTCTGCTAAATAATTGAGTTAGTTCAGTCTCTCGTTAGAGTTGGTTCGTTAGCAAGAGACACAGGTAGACACACACACACACAATTTCTTCCATCCTTCCTTCCTAGAACACTGGGTGTAAGTGTCCTGCAAACATGCAAGCACATACACACACACACACAAAACCTAATGTAGATCAAGACTCTACCGCCTGCCCTTTCTTCTCAACCTATCTATCTCACCCTCTCAAACATGCACACATACACATTTAAAGGGAGAAAAAGCATCCAAGCACGTGTGCACACACACCCTCTCCCAGAGCCAGGGTCAAAGGTGAAATCCTCTCTTAAAACCAGCCTCAACCAGTCTGAGAGAGAGAGAGAGACTGGGGGCTGGAGAGAGAAGGGGGAGGAAAGCAGTAAGAGAGATTGAGGGAGGGAGAGAGAGAAAGAGCTAGGGGGGAGAGAGAGAGAGAGAGAGAGAGAGAGAGATACTGACAGGGAGAGGGTGAGAAAGAGCTGGAGACAGACAATGACAGAGAAACAGTAAGGACAGGCATACAGAGTGAGGTCTCATTAAATGCTGTGTGATGTGTGCGGAGACTCTGTGCTCAGTGTGACTGAGTGTAACTTGCATTAAGCCTGTTTGTGGCATGTCCTCCTATGGTACAGCGCTTGTGTAATAGGTATTCACGCAGCTGTCATGACACCTACGTCCAAGGTCAGTCTCTGGGAATGCTGGCTTTCTCCTCCCTGCCAATCAGAAGTCTCCAGCTGTTGTGGACCCAAGCTTCCTTTAATAAAGGTCGCCATGGAGACCAGAGCAGTCTGACAGACACACACAGCCACAGGCACACACACAATCAACTTGATGTAATGTATAATACACAATGTGCAAAAGAAGGGCACACACTGTAAGACACTAATGGTGACAGAGCGTTCAATGAACTGACATATCATGGCTCAATAATGTCACTTCAGGTCAAACAAAAATCTGAATATAAGAAAAAATTAAGACAAATAAAAAAAACCCCTAGTTAATCTGTGCAAAACTAAACTCTCACATCTTGCCACACTGGGTCGCAAACGCATATTTTTCACACCAATACTTTGCATTTCAGAGCCATGTGCGCGCGTGGGTATAAATTGCGCGCGTGTTTTTGACGCTTGTAGGGTTTGCGGCGCATAAACGCGCCTGTCACAACACGCGTGCGCCACCGCAGCAGAGGCGACGGTCTGGACACGAACCAGAGTCCAAAATACTGCTAACAGATTTAAAAAAAAGACATTAAGCATTTCTAAACTTCTTGATGCAGTGCATCATAGCCGGAGAGAGAGAGAGAGAGAGAGAGAGAGAGAGAGAGGTGGGGAGGGGGTGCATAATTAGCTAGACTAATCAAGAGAGGAGTCACAGGCGGGTTTGAGACCGGGAGGGTGCGAGAGACGGGTCTATCCGTAATCACTACCAAAACAGCTGTCTCGCTCGCGCCAGATAGACACGTCAGCTTCCATCATCACCAAATGATGCATATTTAACAATTACTGTTTGAAAGAATAATTTTGCACTCAGCATTCAGCATATGTTTCCAAATTGCAGTCTGTATCGGTGACATAAAAGCTGTGTGGTGGATTTTTGCGCGCCACAACACGTATTCATTACAATCGCAACAGCCTCTGACATTCTTCAAAATAACAAACAATTATTTGCGTTAAGTCCATACATATGTTCTGTTAAAGCATCTATATGTATCGGTCGTGATGACTGGAAGAAAAGCGGGGCGGAATGTCTGAGTGAACGGCGGAGCGCGCGTGAGTGACCTATCCGACGCTGTTATGAATGGCAGCGATGAGGTTAATAAAAATCCCTTCAACAGAAAAACACAAACCCTCGTGAAATGCGACGCAGCTCTGGGCAAGAGTATGCAAATGTGCGCCGTGAAGCCAGACGCCGCGCACTCACCGGGAGGCGCCGAGCTTCACGTTGCGCGCTGCAGCAGCGGTGGCGCTGAGCCCCTCATGCGCACATCACGGCTGCCTCGGCTGGATCACGGAACGGTCGGTAACGATGCCGCCCCCACCGACACGCAGCACTTTCAAAATCATAGGTGTCCGCACGGAAAACACACTCCACGGGCTTATCGATCTCCTGCATCTTGGTCCTCTGCTGTCTGGCGACGCCAAACGAGTCCGTTCTTTATCAGCATCTGGTACAGCGGGTGAAAACTCTAAAGCGAGAAAAAAAACCCGATTTTAAATGCGCACAGTATAGAAAAAGAAAACTCGCGAGTTGCCAAGACAGTCTCGACTAAAAACCCCCCATTAATTTTAGGATTCGTGCACCGCAGTTTCACATCGCCGTGACCTGGAGATGGAGAGAGCGGCTGAGACAGAAATGAGCGCGTTTCTGCGCCGTTTCTCGCCCCTCTGCAAACCGACTCCAAGGTATTCGCCAGCGCGAACTGCAGACGTGCCTGATGGGGGCGTCCAGGCTTCCGTAGATTCTTGGCTCTACATTTTTTCCCCCTGATGAAGGATTCTGGGTAGTGAAGTTCTCGTTTTCTGGTTGTATAAAACATACGCAGTGGTTTACTGAGTATGTCTACTTAAATACAAGTTCTGTTACATTGCTGAAGTAATGCTCAATTACAAGTAAAAGTAATGGTGTTAGAAGTACTTAAGTAAAAGTACAAAGTAGTCGTCTCAAAAACTACTCAGACTACTATATACTTTTAAGCCGTTGATACAGTATTTATTGAAGGAACATTCAGCGTCATTTTTCCAAAATATTTGTTTTCAAGTTTTAAGAATGGTCTCACTAAAATTATGTGGCCACTATTATGGGCATGATGTTGGGTTCACTGAATCCAGAATGCCCCTCAGAAAGCAGAAATATTCTAAAAGAAAAGGTAGAATTCACATAAATACTGGATGCAAAAAACTGGGTAGTTTTGGCCAAAATGAAAAGGATTATCTTTAAGTGGGCGTGACTGTAAAGGTGAGATTATTGGATATTACCACATTTTCATTCTGATATATTGAGGTTCGAGTTCAAGTTACCCAATTCATAGCTGATATCAACATATCTGATATATGGCATTTATTAACCTTTGTTATTAAAGTTCCATGTGATATAAGAATCTTTAGCTTTCAGTCTCTAGCTTTATGTCTAGCTTCTTTTAAATGTAGAAAGGTAGATTAATTTGTAGTCAAGTGCAAGCAAAATTACAGACTTAAAAATTTACTAATATAATACAAGTTCCCGAAAATAACTACTCAGTTACAGTAATTTGAGTAGTAATTTTTTACCTCGCCCCGAACATGATCTACTATAAATGTGAAACACTTTCAAAACGCCAGAGAAAGATTTTTACTATCTAATAATTTGCTTAATTGTAGAACTAAACAAGATATGTAATAATAGACACAAATATAACATGAGTAAAAGGTTTAAAACATGCGTTGCTTTTCAGCCAACTGTATACAGACACAATGACAAACAAATGTTACATAATGTCCATCGTCAACAAACTACGTTGACCATCATAAAATGGACAGGACTATAAACTACCTGTATAGTCCACTTACAAAATAACATAATCATACAAAACTGTATTTTTTATTACTAGTGTGCTGCGGCACACACCAAGAAAGGCAAGTCAAACAGAGATAGCCTGGCAAAAAGATTAATCATAAGACCAAAGATGTTTCATTTGTTCTACAGGTGTACATTTATTCAATGATGATATCTAATGACATCATATGATTTCACTGATAGCCGAAATAATGGGGCTTAAAAGCAGTTGAGTAGAGGGGATGTTACTAACTATAAAACCACGTCAGTGCAGTCATGATGAAAAAACATCCACCTGTTTATGCTGATTCATAAAATTATAGTTTCTCAACACAAGCTTAATTAATCCTACTATTTTAAGCATTTTGTTTTTGCAGACAGACAAGCCCCCTCATTAAACGAGCAATAAACAGCTATATGATCATATGGAACCATTTTTACAATTCATGCAGGACAACACTGGTCTTTTTAGCAGAGGCAGAATAAAGCAGGATAGAGGCATCGACTAGAGGAAAAGGAATGGCATGACGGGGGAGGTTTGATAGAGAAAGGTAGAATGCAGGATGCAGCACTGCTGCAAAAGACCATGTAGCTAGGGAGAGGATGGGGAGAGAGAAAGAGAGGGAGGGAGAGGGAGAGGGAGAGAAAGGGAGGGAGGAGCACATTGTGCAGGATATACAGATAAGGAAAATGTTCTCAAATGGAGAGAACTAAAAGTTTTATGGGTTTAAGACGGGAGAATTCAGGTCAATAAGTCAATTCAAGCTTTACTGTCATCTCAGCCATAGACTTCAAAACCACGTTCCTCCAAAACCAGCTGCATCATCAAGCAAAACAGATCCAATATTGAAGTCATTACACAAAATGCAAATTTGGAGCAGTTTGTAGCGTAACACTTATGAAGTTTGCCCCATGATTGTAAGGTTGCGGTTCGAAAGCCAGACCGGTAAAGGTACCGTCCCCAAGCACTGCTCCCCGGCCATGCCCATGTCACATGCCCACTTGCTCCTTCACGGATGGGTCACATGCAGAGATCAAATGCTGTGGTTTTATAGTAGGTCAAAGGAAAATAAGGTTCAGCAATAAATGCAAAAAAACAATAAATGCATAGTATGGTATATTTATTTACATTTTCAGCATTTAGCAAAAACTCTTATCTAGAGTGACTTACTTTTTTTCTTACTTTCTAATGGATCATTTAGGAAGAACAATTATCCCTGAGAGTAACTTGAGGCTAAAGGTCTTGCTCAGTGGCCCAGTGATGGCAGTGCTAAAGGTAGGATTTGAACCCACATACTTTTGGTCTGGAGGAAATTAAGCACTCAAGAGATTTCCCTCTTGCCTTTCTATGTCTATTTCTTATGGGCAATATTTAAGCGAATTTACATGGCCAGATGGGACTTGAACCAGCAACCTTCTGATTACAGGATAAACTCCCTAAATATTACAGTGCCAGGTCTGTCTATGCAGCATTTGTAGCTGATGTCATTTTTTGGGGGACACAACTATCAATTTTTGCAAAGGGTCTTGTGGTTTAAAGTACCACAAATACTTTTTAGTAGCTTTATTTAGTGCCCCTGTGATTAGGATGAAGGGCTGTGACTGTACCTGCTCAGTCTTTGTAAGAAGTTAAGATGGCTTTGTGTCTTGTTACCAAATGAGGTTGTGATGAGAGAGCAAGTAACATCCTCTGTAATGTGAAAGCCCTGAAATTTGGTTCTACTGGCATAGTTTAATAAAGAGGAATAATGGAATCCGCACTGGTTGATGGAAAAATGAATGAGTGAAGAAATGAAGAAAGATGTGGAAAACAAGACAAGTCAAAGGAAAAGTCCAACACAGATGGAAGATGAGGAGGAGAAGAAGAATAACTGGAAAAAATGAGGCAGAGTTAAATGAAAGACAGTACACATGGATGTAAGAACAAACAGCTGAAGTGAGGCACATGGAGGAGGAGAGAGGCCGTCTCCAGCAGACATTCTAAGAGATAGGTGCTACATGCACTGTCAGTGCCTTCAGAAGTGATTGTGGAGAAGTTCAGGTTGGTCCAAGCACAGAGAGCTGAGGCAGAGGAAGCTGAATAGTATGACAGTAAGTCGGTGGAAAGAGACAATGATGCAGGGAAAACTAGCACAGAAGATGCTGAAGAAGGAGTGCAGAAACTGATCTGAAGGCCCCTAAAAAACTGTAACTGAAACTGAAAGGGATGAAGAAATCATATGTCTAGAAATATGTCTGGAAATTAAATAAAAACAAAACAAACAAAAAAACAAAAGGCACAGCTTCACATCGTGAAAAATGGATTGGAAATCTTTAAGCAACCAAATATGAGGTTACAGCATAACTTTTGCTGTTTTTGATAACTAATTAACCATCAGCCACTAATGCGTTTAGTTCAGAGGTAGAAAGTGAAGGGAACTACAAAATACACAACAAGACTGGCAGGTCATGAAGAGAGTGTGTGATTGTTGTGTTAAAAAGTATGTTGAGAAACAATAGGTGTTTATTGATATTTATGTTAATTATATTTGACCCAGCTGTTATATTATGGATTTATGTTCAGCTCTCCTCAGAAATGTGCTAACCATACAAAAAATTAATAGCACAGTTCTTCTTGATGGTGGTGCCCTCTAATGGCCAAAATAAGGAATGACAATTTTTTAACCTGAAAGAGAGAAAAGACCTTTGCAGTTGAGCTATTGACAAGAAATGCAATATTCAGAGTCCCCCCAAAGAGCTGACAATTTTAAGCTGAGAATGGAATTTTTGTGACAAAAACTGAAGGAGTTAAAATGGGAAAAAATAATAAGAATAAAAATGAATAATGAGTAGAAAAGGGATCTATTTTTTGCACGTTTTACTTGAGGAAAAGGGGAAGCATCTTGTTGGAGATGTATCTTTCTTTATGTTTTAATTGTCATAGTTGGTAACTCGTGTTGAGTATGGGTATGTGTGTGTGCATCTATTCACCTATTTTCATGTTTTAATAGTGATTACTGGGTACCAGCAAACTTCTTCTTCCCATATTTTACACCATTAAACTCCAAGAAAAGGAGAATGTGGGGAGATTTCTTTATGTTTTAATTGTGATTGCTGGTAACTCCAAGAAAAGGAGAATATGTTATGTGTGTGGTACCCAGCGATCACAATTAAAACACGAAGAAAGACACATGGAGGCAGTCTTCTCCATTTCTTGGTCTCTCATAAACTAACTTGTTAGACTGCAGGCTGAATCTCTCACTCCTTAATTTTTCTGCCCAGTCAAGGACCCTCCTCCATGTTCATCTCCTCCTCCTGGTCCTCTACACCACTACATACTTTCAGTTACACATCACCCCACCGAACAAGACCACCCTGGAGAGAAGCACAGCCACAGTTTGGTCGACCAAAATCTCAGCTATACTCCCTCAATGTCAAGCTACAGTCTCGCTGAACATCTGCTTGAAGAGGCCCAGCGTCTCCAGAAGGCTCAGCGTGGAGCGCAGACCTCACCGGCCCACTGCAGAGGCCCAACAACATCCCCGAGGTCTGCAGTCAGCCCCTTATCAGATTAAACACTGTGCAACAACACAGGGGCGTCTAGTGCACTCTGCTGCCATCTGGTGGATCGTATCAGTACAACCAGCTAAACGCACAAGAACTTTAAAGTAGAAGTGAGTGATTATTTGTCATTGTGAACACACCACAACGAAATGTGACCTCTGCATTTAACCCATCCGTGAAGGAGCAGTGGGCAACCTGGCGACAGTACCTCATGATAACAGTGGTAACTTTACCGGCCCTAGATTCGAACCTGCAACCTTCTGATCATGGGGGGAACACCCTACCCTTACATCAAAATGTAAATAAAATATACTGATGACACATGAATGTATTACTTTATACTGTATATCATTTATATTAATTTGAAATACTGTATAGCATGGTTTATAATATATTATTATTATATACACTACATTTTAAAAAAATATGCTATACATTTTAAGCTCCCATGGAATTAAAAGTCTGGAAATTACACTTAAGTTTTCTCTTAAGTTTTTTAACTTGGAAAACAAAGTAAGGGGTTTGAAACTGTTATTCCATTAAATCTCTCAGGGCCTGTGATTCAATTTCAAAAACCAGAATAAATTGGCCTATGTGACAAAATAATCCGATTTCATTCTGACTGTATATGGTTGCAAAACAAATTTCCAGAGAAGTTTACTGCTTTTTACATTGATCAATTTGCTTTGAATTATGAACATGCACTTTTTCTATCATTTACATAATTAGAATGGCAAGTCCTACTTACGGAGATATTTTAGTAACAGTAACTCAAAAGGAATAAGTCGTGTAAAGCATTTCAGTTCAGAGACAGTAAAATTGTAATGTAACTAATTACTTTTAAATAACCGTAGTTATATACAATGTATTACATTTTGGAAGTAACTTTTCCAACACTGGTCACGACTAATAAAATTGTAAATGGAATATTTTGCCACACAGTAAAGAAAAGCTACACTGCTCTGTGGCGTCCAGGAGAGGGCGCAATTCCTGGTTAAACCGGCTAACTATCTGTGGTGGCTAGTAGCGTGGTAGCCTTAGCAAAGTTTCATTTGACTTACATCAGTTAGTTTCCGTAGATTTTTTACAGGCTTTCATCAGAGTTGAAACACGTACCCTTTAAAAGACGAGTATTTACAGGGACCGGGCATTTTTGTAGTAAAGGTGCTACTGTGCCCGTTGTTACCTGCTGGTGCGGCCTGCGTCTGAACTAGCATACTGACCTACTGCGTACTGCCTTCGGATTTAACATTTAGCTGCTATGAGGTTGGGATTGAGTCGTGTGTGCACTATTATATGTTTTGTTAAGGCTGGTCTAGTAAACAACAATCAGTTAACTAGGTTTTCAGCGTTAAAGATATTCTGGTATTCTGTGTGTGCTTAGTGTGAGGCTCCAGCTATAGCCTAAAAATGAGTAAAACTAGCTTTGTGGGAACATTTTCGTAACGAACCTCCCTCATAAATTAGACAATATTTTATAGAAAAGCTACAGGTTTAATGTCAAAACTAAAACAGCAAAAAGATTTGTTGCTGTTTACAGAGCTTAGTGTGTTAGGTGTAGCTGGAGTATTATTTGCATCTAGTCATTATGGGAGTTAATGGAGAGGGAGGTTTAATGGGTGGGACCCTCACCTCTGGACCAAGAGGTTGTGGATTCGAATCCTACCTGCAGCACTACCATCACTGGGTCCCTGAGCGAGACCCATAACTCCTCAAGGAAACTGTGCCTGAAATTAGGAAAGGTGAAGTCGCTCTGAATATGAGTGTCTGCTAAATGCCATAAATGTAAATGTAATGAAAGTGTGTGTGTGTGTGTGTGTGTGGAGACAAGAAACACACAGGCGTGTTGAGCAGGACGTAATGAAAAAGCTTTAAAGTACACAGTCTAAAAATCACTCCTTAACTCAATACCAGTCAGTCCCAAACACAAACATTGACTTTTCATGAAAGAAAGTTATAATAGTTTGCCCTTATTAAATTATTTTTGATAAATCCACTGATATATGGTAAAAATGAAATTTCATCAAATGTAAATAAAATAAGTCCCTTCTCAGGCAGATAATAGCTCACCAGTGTCTTCTCTTCTGATTGCTTATTAATCACTAACTTAAGATCAGGCTCAGGCCCATGGCTCTGTCATTATACAACACTGAGGATTTATAGTCTAATTCCATATCTGGTATAATGTCATGAACATCATATAGTTTCACATCCAAAAAGTTAACATGAAGCAATAGAAAATGACTAGTAAAAGCAACACAGTCCCCTGATACTTACCTATAAAAATGTGTGCTTAGCTCTTTGAGTGCCTTGGCTACTTAGACTAACCTGATGGAAGCACTATCAAAAATATCTATAGGGTACAAAGTCCTGTGTTAATTCTTTGGTAATGTAATGCCTTCAGTGTATTACAACAACACTGTGCAAATGCAACTGAGACAACAATGGTCATTACAGTGTGTCACTAGAAAAACCACAATGTTAACTTCAACTGTAATTATAATAATACTTCAGAAAAAAATAAAACAGCTCATACACTTCCTAATACGCTTTAAAAAAGGCTTTCATGTAGGAGTTGCACATTCATTCTGAAAGCTGAGGATCTCACAATGCGTAAATGCAAAATTCTGAATCCCATTAAGGTCACTGGAGGAGAGTTTAAATGACTTTTCACTTGTTTCCATCACAGGTCCTCGCCTGGCTGGTACTGTGGTTCAGTGGCAGTGAAGTAGTCCTCCAGGAAGCTCTGCAGGTACTCGAAAGTGTGTCTCTCATCTGGATCCTTCCTCCAGCACTGCACCATCAGCTCATGCAGAGAGGCCGGACAGCCGTGTGGGCACGGCATACGGTAGCCACGCTCCACCTGCTCCAGAACCTCTCTGTTGTTCATGCCTAAACACACACAAACACGCAAGTTTGTTTTTGTATATCTGCGGCATCTAGAAGTCATAAATGTTTCACGGTGACACCTATATATTATTACCTTGAGATGACTACTTATATGTAAGATTTATTTTTAAGACATTTCTAAATACAACTAAAGTTAAAGCCAGTCATTTCTACACATTTCTTTATTTAACTAACACTTTCTGAATGGGTAATTTGTAATACGTAGTTGTACTATTACATTTCTACCAATGCTTTCAGACTGCTTCAGACAATGTTTACATGCAAATCATGTTAAACACATGCCACTTCCACTTATTATGCATACATAAAATTGCATGAGATAAATATTGAAATCAAAATAGGATAAGTTAGAGGTCAATCAGTTGTTAAGTTCTAATAGTAAAGTGGCATGTACAAATGCACATGTGATGACAGTCCAGGTTAGTAGATAACATCTTTGGCACTGCACAGCCTGAAGGTTTAAAAACAAATCAAGCTTTCTTTCTGATATAGAGTGACCTAATGTTTGTCAACAAGTACCAAACAAAATGGTCATTATCACCTTCTTAACAGTTGAGACCAGAAGGAAGCCAAGGAGCAGCTAAAAACAGAAGTCAGACCACTTGTAGATGGCGTGTTATGCTCTAACACACAAACAAAACCACACACTCTACCTGGGTAGGGAACTCTGCCTTTCGTTATAAGTTCAGTCAACAGGATGCCAAAGGACCACACATCTGATTTGATGGTAAATTTGCCGTAGAGAGCTGCCTCCGGAGCAGTCCATTTTATAGGAAACTTTGCTCCTGTAACAAGATAAGACACAAGTCATCAAGATAAGCTTAGAACTGTCAATTTATTAAAAAAACAAAGAATATACAGAAGCATCCATAGAGTGGAAGTTAAATAGAACAGGACGGAGGAAAAAACAACAGCAAGAAAACAATACAGTAAAACTGGGTGGAGTCAGTAGAGCAGCGCTGAATGACCTTGTCTGGCTGTGTATTCACTGTCCTCGATGAGTCTGGCCAAGCCAAAGTCTGCGATCTTACAGACCAAACTATCTCCCACCAGGATGTTGGCTGCCCTCAAGTCTCTGTGGATGTAGTTCATCCTCTCAATATACGCCATGCCAGCTGCTATCTGTTAGAACAGACCGACACTCAGGTCTCATATATACTGTATCTCAAAATAGATTAAACCAAAATAATGTATTGTATACAGTAAAAATATAAGAGCACTGATTTGTTCTAAGTAATGGGATTTGTGTAACCTGTGCTGCCATGTCAACAAGCTGAGGGAGCTTCAGAGTTTTGCCATCTCCGTCTTTGAGGAAGTCCAACAAGCTTCCTGGAAAACAAATGGTGGATGAGTGGATGAAGGAGATGTGCCTCCATTTTGTTTGGACTGTAAAGATTTCCGCACATTGTGTTGCTGCCTGTATGCAGGCCTGACACAACCAAAATGATTTAGATGACAGAGTAACTTTTTCTGGGCAGCGTGGTGAAATGCAGAGAAACTACCTATTTAATTTTTCTTAGCTTACAGTGCTACTATCAATGTAAAATTCAAATATTTTAATTGTGTGAATTTAAGTGAGTGAATATTTGTCATTTTGAAAACAGCACAGCACACAGTGCACCAAAACGAAATGTGACCTCTGCATTTGACCCATCTGTAAAGGAGCAGTGGCAAACGTTTTTCTTGGGGTCAGTATCTTGCTCATGAGTATCTCACTGGTATCTTTACCGGTCTGGGACTTGAACCAGCGACCTTTCGATCACGGGGCCAACTCCCTAACCGCTATGCTACCGACTGCCACGCTAATGAAGTATAAGGCATTCTACTTAAATCCTTGGATTATTCTATTTAAATGCATTCCCTTCATTCATTCATTATCTGTCTAATCACAATCTGTCTCACGGGGACCGCAGATCAGACACACTCACATTCACAATTACAGGGTTAATTTAGATTAACCAATCAATCTGTAGCACATGCTTTTAAACGGTGGGAGGAAACCGGAGAATCAGGAGAAAATCCACACGAACATGGGGGGAGCACACAAACTCCACACAGAAAGACCCCATGGCTGACCCGGGGATCGGACCCAGGACTTTCTTGCTGTGAGCTGACAGCGCTAACCACCATGCCACGCTTCTAACCTTCATGATTGCTAATATACCTGAGGTACCTGCTCCAGAACACACCTTGACTCATGAACTCTGTGATGATGTAGATGGGCTCCTCAGACACCACAGCGTAGAGCTGCACCAGTTTATCATGGCGGAGCCTCTTCATGATCTGGGCCTCGTCCAAGAAAGCCTCTGGAGACATGGTACCCGACTTCAAGGTCTTCACCGCCACTTTAGTGGTGCCGTTCCACATCCCTGCACATGGACACAAAAGCTGTAACAGCAGTCTAACGGACATGGGGGGAAGCACCAAATAAGAGTTAGATGACACAGAGAATGAACAGGTTAGAGGTGAAGGATGACGGGGGCTGCGGTAGAGGTAGGGAATTTTACACTGAGCCAAGAAGATGCTGGTAGAAATTAGAGAACAGACAAACAGGTGCAGTAACAGACAGAACTCTTACATGAATTGTGTCCACTTGATTACACAACCAGTCACAGGTTTGGTCTTAATCTTGGTGGATCATAATTCATGCTTGAAGCGAAAAGTTGGCTTGTATCATTCGTTTTAAAAGTGGATATTTTGCCCATTCTATTGAGACAAGGAACAGTTCCTCTGAAGAGCTTCTGTCACTTTCCATAACAACAGAACACTTAAATATGTAAAGCAAAGCAAATCAACACACAAACGGCTTGCTTGGCAAGATAAAGGAGGCATTATTTTTTATATTTCTGGAAAATTTTAAATCGAAAAGTGCTGATGTGCAGAACCTTCACCTGTTTAAAGCACTTAAACAAACTTAATTCACTATCGGGGTGTGCAAAAAACCCAAAGTGAATTGCGATTCTTTGTCTGTCGATTCAAAATTGGTTCATATTTTTCAGCTAACATAATGGCACTAGTTTACTTTTTCCCTGACTAGAGTTCAGCTCACCAATTCTATAGATGTCAAAATCTACCCAGATAGACCTCCTTTGCGTGAGCATGAAATGCAGTCAGTATGTGTACATATGAATTATATTCTGTAAACTTTGATTCAGTGTGATTTTTTGTAGATCTGCCACAGTCAAATGGGAAAGTAAAACAGCAATCTGGAAACAAATTCATCTATGTATTAAATTGTGAATTGCTTATGAATTGTGGATTGATTTTGAATAGAATTGTGGGCCCAAGAACCGGAACTGAATGGAATCGTGAAATTTTCTGAATCACGCACCCCCAATTCAACACTGTTAGCTCCACTGCTAGCTATAAGCTCAGGTAATAAAGGTAATAAAAAATGGCGATTTAAGCACAATAAGACCAAGCAAGAGACCATATACATGCTCCTCCAAAGACACCACAGCGTGAACAGACACGGTCTCCACACGAGGAGGCTACGAAATAACTGTCTCACCCATCCAGACGTCACCAAAGCAACCCTGACCCAACTTCCTCTTGAGCTGCAGTGTATCCCGGGAGATCTCCCAAGCATCACGTCCCAAACCGAGGGTCTGGGGCGTGGAGTTGGGACATGGAGTGGTCAGGTAGAAACATAAACCATCATGACTACCTGAGGGATGGTGTGATGAAGAAAAAGAGAGAGGGAAGGGTGGGGTGGGGGGAGGGTGGAGATGGAAAAAGACTGAAATAGTGTTGCATGCAATGATACAGTGACGAGAGGAAGAGAACGGCAACTGCACAGCCTTACGCTAATGCCCTCAGTACCACGGTGAACCTAATTATTTGATTATTAATCTCTTTCTCAATCTTGAGCTTGGACGCCAAAGCGGTGCGCTGCCATTTCTCTTCCTCTCCAACATGCCCCAGTGCAGTGTGGTTCCTACCCATCCACACTTCACCAAACTGCCCATTCCCCAGTTTCTTAATGAGCTGCAGCGACTCCCTTGGTATCTCCCAAACGTCTTTAGTCTTCACTGATAGGTCGGCTAATTTAGGCATACCCCGCCTACAGCTGCCAATCAAACGGCAGCAGAGCCCTGCTGCGCGATCTGAGTAGGAGGGAACACACAGGATCAACACACAAACATGAAGAGGAAAGCAGGGAAGCAGAGCAGCACATGAACATAAGGACAGGTAGAAGAGTCAAGCAGGTTATAAATAAACATTTTCTAAAACAAATATATATAGTCCTGGACACATATGTGGACCCTAAAAATACTGTAATTCTCAGCAGGGGGTGACAGAGAGCTTGGCCGGGAGTTTGCTGTGGTTTTGCACTTGAGTTGAAATGGCTGTCTGCCACTTGGGCGTGGGTAGTGTGTGTGTGTGTGTGTCTGCACTGTGTGTTTGCATCTGAATGCAGATAATGGTGGACAAAAGTCAAGTGCAGACAACAAATAAATGATGTCCTATCACACAAAATAAAGGTGATAGGATCAAATATATATAATTAATAGAATCAAATAAATTAATGAAATGGAATCAAACACGACAGAGAGATTTTACAGTAAAAGAGATGCCGACATTTAACACTGCAAGGACAATGAACACTGCTTGTGAAGAAAGAGAAAAGAGGAAGGAAACTGAGCTGAGAGAAGCATCTCATCTCATCTCATCTCATCTCGATTTATCAGCGTTATAAGAATGTTACTTTTGGTCGACATGTCAGTATGAGTGACTAAGATCAGTGGCGGTAGCTGCTTAGAAGTAACCCATTAGCCCAAGTTGCTGCAGGGAGAATGTTCCTATAATTAGGAAATGGACAAGACTGTTTGGTGAACATAAATGTCAATAATATTATCCTCTACAAAATATGAACATATTTAAAAAAAAAAAAAGGTTCTCCAAAAAAAACAAAGTTTACTTGTTATCAATGACATTTAGGTAAAACAGACTCTCTTAACCTCTGGGTCTTTAATTACATTTTGAAGATTTGGTTAAACATTTAAGCCACAAGCGACTCACAAAACCAGAATTCATATGATTATACATATGATCTTATCCATGTGCAGAATAAAAAAAACATCAGTAATTATTATTTGTGTGTTTCTGTGTGCATATGTTGGCAGGACTGTATTGGCTGACCTGTGTAATGTTCCACCAGTTGCTGAACAGTTTCAAACTGACTTCTTGTGGTGATGTAATATCCACCATTATCAAGCTTCCTGATCTTATAATGCTTGACATGTTCGCCTTTTGCATCGTCCCAGTCTCTGATGGACAGAGAGTATGCTCCTGTTTTAAGAAAAGGGAGAAAGAAACACTTTGAAACTCTTTTACACTTGGCTGTTACGAAGTTACCAAATTGGAGTTAGCTTTTTTCTCACTGTGATATGACAGAGAATTAAAAGATTTACCTTTAGTTGTCTCACTCTCTCTTATCAAAAAGGTCCCTCGAGGGTTATTCTGTGCCATGAGCTGCCTCTCTGCGTCCTTACGACCCATTTTCCCGAAATACCACCTGAGGCCAATGATTAATGGTTTAAAAGGTCAGTAACAATAAACACAGACAGATAGATATAATAACATTATAATATTATACATACAGCATGATTCTAAATTAATTCATTGGTTATAAAAAATTGTGTCACTGATTGTAAGTGTGGTTTACTCACTCCTCAGCCTGTATGGAATCCACAGGAGCAACATAGTTACTGGGAATATACCCAGACTTCCCTGTGTCAAGAGAGCGTGCTTCCCACCAGTCCCCTTCACTACAAACAAGACATCAGATATTCAATCAGTAACACTGTAGAAAACCTGCACAGTCCACATTTAACAGAATGACTGCACCGTTTTTATTTACAATAAACCTTTTTTGTACATATTTAAAAGGAGATATGTTGAGCGTAAAGAGAACAGTTACAACTTAGAATAACAGGAGTGAGTGCTATTAGTTAAGTATGATCAATAGTTTGGTAGAATAACTAAAAAGAGGCAGCAAAACCAGAGAGCTGTGGTCTTAGACTCACTGGTCTGTACCACTCTCAACGAGGGGTGTAATGGACTACAACTCATTGCCACGAAGTATGATTTTTATTTAATTTAAGTAAGTGATTATTTGTCATTGTGAACACAGCACAGCACAAAACACAGTGCACCACAAGGAAATGTGATCTCCGCATTTGAACCATCTGTAAAGGAGCAGTGAGCAGCTTTTTGGCAGCACCTGGGGAGCAGCACTGTTCGTACGGTGCTCATGAGTATCTCAGTGGTACCTTTAATGGTCCGGGACTAGAACCAGTGATCCTCTGATCACAGTGCTAACTCCCTAACCTGTTACAGCAGTTGATTTCGATTCAATTTATTTCAGGAGCCAGTGATAACAATATCACTGCCATATTTATCAAATCACGCAAAGTAAGTAAAATATTGTTTTGACATTGTTACTCCTACATCTCACACTATCCTGGGATATTACGCTTAGTAAAAGCGGTGACAAAATTATCGAGGGACCTTACAACATGTATGTCTGATTAATGTTCTCATGTTGGATCAGTGCTATGGGCTAGTTGATCATTGAAATGGTGTATCAGTGTAGACTGAGGTATCATTATGTTCCTGCTCTCGACTGTCTTACATCCATTTTGAAAATCGTCCATTATCACACTCTGAACGCTGAACAAAATGCAAACTTTAGTTTGAGCCAAAAAAATTACATTTCTACTATAGGGGCAGCTGATAGCATAACGGTTAAGGCGTTGGTTGGCACCATGATCGTCCTGCACCGCTAAAGGTACTACTGAGTACTACTACTCATGAGCAAGGTACCATCTCTAAGTACTGCTCCCCGGGCACTGCACATTGGCTGCCCACTGCTCCTTCACAGATAGGCCAAATGCAGAGGTCACATTTCGTTGTGGTGCACTGTGTGCTGTATTGTGGTGTGTTCACAATGACAAATAATTATATGAGAGAAGGTTGCCATGTTGTCTACTCACAAACACAATCAATACACAGAATACTATTTTTGTAATGTATAGCGAAATGATCTTTCCGCCTCGATCTGTACTGATGTGGAATTTTGAGCCGTTTGGACATTAATAATGAGCTAACTACGTTGTATCAAATGTGTTGTGGCTGGATATTCTTGAATTAATCAGAGCAGGGAGCAGAGGGGACCGAACTGAGAAGTGGGGTTGTGGTCAACTCACGTGTTATTGATAATGTGGAATTTTTCTCCCTTTTGAAAGGACAGATCATCCTCTGTCCGGGCATCATAATCATATAATGCTATAAAGAGAGTTACCCCTCCTCCTGTCGTTTCACACACCCATACAAACACAGACACACACACACACAAACACATTGAATTACTTGTGTTAGCGATGAGAAATTAGTTTACACTTTTGGATTTATAACCACAAACCTGCAACAAACATGCATACACCCACCTGTGAGAGCTGTAGACCTGGGCTGGCTGGGGTTGCAGGGGAAGCTGGGGAAAACGCTGGGGCCGGAGTTGGGAAATTCATTGAAATTTGGGATGAGCCCAGCTCCGGAGCCATTGGTGGGGTCTGGTATATAACGAGTGTGATCCGTCCCCTGATTTCTGCCCCCTGCATCACACGAGTCTGCATTTGACAATGCAGACGCTTTGGAGGACTTCTGCTTACAGCAAGCACAGCCCATAATAATGTCGATGTTCACAGCTCACAGCTCATCACCCTGGAAACAGGTTCTGCCCATGGAAACGAGGGAGGAAGAAAATCTAAAATGCACGCAGATGCTGTGACGCTGGTTATAGCCCAGTAGGTTTTTAGCAGTGAGGTGTAACCTATGTTAACTAGTCTATTTCTCTGTGTTGCTTTCTTCTTAATGCTGCAAAATGTGACTCAACAGAGTGGCGAGCTCAGGGTATTTTTTAAAAAGTTGTGAGGAACACATAGGGTAGTGTTGACTGTAAGCATTCTCGAACCAACAATAGTTCACTTTGCGATTGGGTGACTTAATCAACACTAAAGTTACCATCACCGATCAAAAAGAAACGATTCAACATTTCTTACCAAATCCTCAAATCATCTGTGCATCCACACCATCTCCCTACAGAGAAACAGAAAAAGAGTGTGAGAGAGAAAGTGAAAGAGATGTATGGGTTTTTTTGCTTTATACTCTGACTTTGTGGCTTCCTCTTTCCCTCCCCGGCAGAGAAAAAGGGAAGTTCTTTCTCTCTAGCCCCGACATTCCCCTTTCAGAACGTACGTTGCACTTTCTCTCCAGCTCTGTCCAGCCTCTTTATCTGACTGACCATCAACAGAGCGACAGGATGTCAGCACTGCCTGTATTTCCCGTCCGACCCTCTAAAACCTCCCCCATTTCCTGCACCGAGAGGACGCGGTTCAGCTGCAAAGAGCAAACACCTCCCATACTGTTCAGCCAAACTGAAAAATCTGAGCATTTTAGGAGTAAGTTAAAGGCTGAATAAATAGAGACAGACGCAACTTCTTATGTTTAAATATACCAGCCCAAGAGGCGGAATTAACTGCACTGCCTGTTTCACCGCAGCAAAGTGTAGAAGCGTCACCGCTTAACAAGCGTCATCTGAATTAGAAACAGAAGCTGTGAAAGAGGCTGTTGCATAAAAACGCTCTCAAGACACACAGACTTGTCCTTCATGTTTTATTTTTCAGTGGTATGACGCTTGCGTTTGGTAGCATTTCTTCTTGTAGAATATCTCGAAAATTAACTGTAGATAAATATGGATGCAAAACAGGAATTATATGACACTATTTACATGTAATACTTCCAGGTAAGGTTTACAGCAGCTTTTATGGCAGTGAGAGGAACGATTGGCTTTTCTATGACAAAAGGAACAATAACTGCTCATATCTTATGTGCTACATCTGACTAATGCCAATCTAAATAAGGTACAGTTACTAATATCTCCCTTTTGCGATGCTGGGTTCTGTGGTGTCTAACATGACTGATCTACATCTCAAGCCTCAGTAAGGTTCTTGGCCTCCTCCAAAACGACATCACTCTTTTACGGCTTTAACAAGTGTGGAAACACAGAATTAGGTCACGCATAGTATACTATAGCACACTTAGTACAGAACAAAATCAGAGAATTAAACAATTCTACAGCATAATTACAAAATGCTGAATCCTGCCTTTTGGGACTGTGCAATAAACTGGGCATTGTTCTTAGATAAATGTAGATATAAGTAGTTCTGTGTCCTGCACTCTTAGAAAAGATGTGTTAAAATGGACACAAACTGTATCATATTCTTACACATGAATGGGCAGGTTTTGGGAAAGTGTTTATTGTGTTAATTTTAACACATTCACTGTGTTAACACTTTGGCATAGTGAAAGTGTCAAGAAAGGTAACACAAAGACGTAATGTTAACATGTTTTGTCCTTAGTTACACATATTGTGTTGAATGCTGTGAACAAACTCATGACTCATGATCTGACTTTTTCCAACACAATTTTAAACTTTAACACATTAACACAAAATAATTTTTCTACAGATTCGTTCTAAGGGTGTGTATGTTTAACATTCTGTGTTTTCTGTATAGTTTTAGTCTAACTTTAAAATCTTTTTACAGAGTATATATATATTTTTTAAATGGTCTACATTGGCCTTTCATTGATTGGGATTGCACCCCAATTTCGTTGTACATATTACAATGACAATAAAGATGTTCAATTCAATTCAATTTTGGGAAACATGGCACATCTAAATAATTCCTTACACCCAAACACCAAGATCATTGTTCTTATAGTTCCTTATAAGGCAAAAACAAACACACAAAAAGGTTTACCGTGCACTGTCATTGTTTTAGTGAACAGTTTGGTGTTATTATCTGTGCATTATTATAACATCTGCTTCTGCACTACAAATCCGGTGAGAAAGAATGCACAATTTTAACAGATGCCACAAGACAGCATTTCAACATTGTGGAAATATAGTTTTTATTTCACTTCCTTTAAAGCTGCTATCCAACCACATCTTCTCTGATGTGTCTCAAGACGTGTTTCGATAATCTGCTGATACTGACTCGCATTTACCGCATTTACATTTACGGTATTTAACATAGATTTTAATTTAAATCAACAGCTGCCCTCTCAACTAAGTTACCGCCAACAACGTTACACACCTCAACAAACCCCGCTAAAGAAAAGGTCATTCAAATCAGTACATGCATGAACATACTATTTAATTAACATGACTCACATACCTTAGTGTTGTAGCAGGGCCTGAGTTAATGGGAATCACTATGACATAGTAAAACCGTCCTCTCTGGATCCGTTTTATGTCTCATGAAAATCGTAACCCAACCAAACAACAATCCCTCTCACTGCTCCTATTTTAAACTGACATTTCATACTTTTATTTCATGTTGAGACATGTACTGTACTTAATCCATAAAAATATAGTAATTTAAGTCATTTTCTGGGCAACATTTGCAATGATACTATGTTCGGAAGGACAAATAACCTCTAAAAATATCTCAAATTCCGGTAATACAACTACATTTTTTATAGCTCCATGTTTTTTTTTTTTAGTTTGAGGTTAACATCTGATTACTTAAGGCATGACATAAGCAGAGAAGGGGTCATTTGCCAAAAACAAGATGCCAAACCTTTAACAATGCACATTGGATATATTACTAAATACCAGTTCAACCATCTATTAAAAAAAGATGAATGTATTTTGTGATGTCATGATGAATCATAACTTCAACTAAATTAAGATGAAATAAAACTCATATTTGCAATGAGGTCAGGTGCAAAAATCTCCAAATATTTTATTATTAGCAACATTACTGGATGAAGCATCCTTATAGTTAGTACAGCTCTGAAAAGCATGTACGTCTATTTTACAGCCAGGTGAGTTAATGAATAAAAATGATGGACAATTAAAAGTTAGAAGCTGTGCAAGAGCCTACGACTCTCTCCGCCAGTCAGAGTGTCAGAAAGTCAGAGATCTGGTATCTGCACTGGAATAAATTAACCTGCATTACGCTGTAAGCGTTTGTGCTGAACATTTGTATTAATGGTTGTGTGGACGTGAACGGTAATAAATAAACCGCCCTTAAGTTGATCATTGGTGGTGGTCTAGTGGTTAGGATATTCGCCTGAAAATGAAATTAAATCATATATTAATCTTACATTCACCAGTAATCTTGTTAAAGTTTACTAAAATGGCGTCTAAAACGTAAAAGTCCTTAACAGATCACATTAATATATGGAAAGGGCGGGAAAATATTATAGTTATTAGGAATAATTGCTATTGATCAGAAGGTGCAATGTTTAATGAGTGTTACTCATACAGATGTCTTTATAGTGATAATCCTGAAACATCTTTATGGTTGTAAGTGGTGCAGCTGTAGACTGAAGGTGAGTGTAATATAAATCAAATGTCATATTAGTATCCGTAATAGTGGTCTGCACATACTAAAATACTAATGACATTGATGAACAGTGCAGTGGAATAAGAGTGAAATGTATATCTGCTAAAAAAGACAGTGATTCATAGAATCTCACAACCACACAGTTTCACTCACACTAGCCCACACACACAGAGCAACAAACTTCACGTAGGCACACCCTTTCTCGTCTAAATTTGAGAAGATAAGTAATCCCCTAGAGAACTAAGACATACACACTCCTACACACTCCTACACAAACACATTGTGTGAATGTATGCAAGTCATTATTAGAGCAGATGTTTACACCTTATACTACATTTTTGCATTTTTGGCACAACGATTCTCCATTCCAGTCTCTTTGCACCATTTCTCGCTCTCTTGTTGTTTTCTTCCTCTTGCCCCTTCCTGTGACAAAACACCGGACATGCAGATGCAACACGGACTGCAGCAGCACACTGGGATAGGAACGAAGGCCATAGCGTCTTATTTTGTCACATACACTGGACATACGATAAAAACCTTCTCTGACCTTCACCTGTGCTGTACTCTTGTCTTGTCTTTCTACCTCTTTTCTATTCACACTTTTCCTATTTTCCCCTGAACCTCTTGTTTTGCCAGTTCTGTTCACTCTCTCTCTCACTATGGGACAGGAAGTTCCCTCCTCCTAACAGGAAGTCCAGTGTGAGTGGAGCTGGAATGATAGGATACTGGGGAGTAAACGGTTATTCTGCAACCTTCACGCACAAATACACACACACACACACATGTGAGCCGCACAGTAAATGGTGAATTACTCAGAGTCAAGATACTAGCCCTATTATTATGATATAAGAACGCAAGAAATGTACTATCATGCAAATGTACAGGTTTATAGAAATGTGCAAACGTAAAAAGCAAAAATTACATTTACACGCAGCTTATTAAAGCAAGATTCAGACAGACTCTAGTCCCATCATTTTTTCAGGCATCACAGCTAAAAAAAATACCCTTAATATGGCAGCTTCACACAGGCTGGCAGGTGAGTGAGTGAGAGAGAGCGAGAGACAGAGACAATAGAAAAGTCTGTCTTGGGAATAGGAAGTCAGGTGTCACAAACACAGGCACTTCCTTTTTCCACATGATGTCAATTTCCTCTAGGGAGAGATTTCAGACTTTCTAAACTGAGCTTTCACAAATAGACCTTCTTTTTAAAAAACACACAAATAAAACACAATATTTATCACCTTTGCTCATTTCATTGCAGCCTGTCTAATCCACTCTATGAATATTGTTTTATTACGACAAAATTTGTCATTTTTTCAAGTCACAAGTTGTGATCTAAATGTAATGCGAATGAAAAGCAGAATCAAGTTAACAAGCGATTGAATAGATGAAATGTCCGTTCTACCCAATGTTTGCAAAGCAGCTTACTCATAACCAAACTGTAGCCCTTCCCCCAAAATTGGGTCACAAACATGAGCGTTAGCTCATTGGCACATTGGGTTATTCACCCACAAAGAACTATTTGGAGAACTTTTCTGCAAGATCCATTTAGCTCTGTTAGGTTTTGCACAATTTCACCGTAACAGGGAAAGACGGGGGCCGCACCCACTTCCACCCATAACTCCAAGGGACTTTAGACAGGAAGTGACCTTGTAAAGAACAGGAAATGATGAATCCCCTGGCCTAATCTAGTCACTGTGACATTCCATTCTGTTTTCCACCAAAGGGTATCAGCTCCCTGGACCTTTTCACTCTTTCTATTAAACAACACAAGCTCGTTCTAGGCATTCATTTTAGCCCTACATGCAAGTCCCAATTAGATTTCACTCACCTTTTAGGCAAATTTAGCGGCGCCATAATGGTTAGCCGAGCAACAGTATCCATCATCGGGCTCAACATTTCTAGTGTGGCCACAATCCACATTAGTGTCTTTTGGAGGAGTTCTCCGTCAATAAAGAAAGAGATCTACTCATTACGACCACCAGATAAGAAATACATAATAATTTGTGCCAGAATTTCAGTGAATGCGTCTGCACGACAGATCTACCAGATGAGCACAATGAAGTTAAGGCAGCTGTTTCCAAAACCACAGGAACATAAAGATAGTCATAGGTGTCTGAGTGGCACCAAATCGGTTTCATCTTTCAAAAAGGCGAAACTTTTAATGGTACAGGTCATCCACCACCAAACCGCACAGGTTCCTAAATCCACCTCTCTCATAACATGTGCACATTTCACACGTATGCTATAGTTAAAAGCAAGTTGTGTCAGTGTCATGAAACAGCATGATAAATGATGGCTTATCTTGCATACTTATGTTCCGGGGTGGAAGTAACTGATTACAACTAATCATGTTAATGTAATTAAGTAGTTTTGGGGGGTACTTTTATAATGACGTCATGTTCTTGTACTTCAGTACAAATTGATACTTTTTAAATGACATTTCATTAAGTACGCCTACACTAAAGCAAATATACAAATACATAGACTATAAAACATACAAACTCTAAACTAGAGGTAGAAAAAGAGACTGTGCCATTTAGTTACATGTGGAATTCAAATGACAGTTTTGGGCATGTAACTACCTCGTTACATGGAATGTATTTGGATTAATGTTTAAAAGTTTGACCAGCATTTTGGTAGCCTGTGTTAATATTTGACTGTTAGTCATTACAGTAGACTTATCAATTTAAAGCTTCACCATCAAACAAATTATTTTTTAAAAATAGAGATATATTTATTCCATCAATAACACCGGCTAAAAATAAAGGGTGGTAGTTAACTTGAGAATACTACTTTGTACTTTTACTCAAGTACTTTTTAACATAGGTACTTGAGTATTATTTCAGCAGTGTAACAGTTCGTACTTAAGTGTTGATTCAGATATTCAGTACTCTTTCCACAACAGCGTTTATGTTGCAACAGTTTCAACCATCTCGTGTTTCTCTCTGCGATCTAAATTTTTAAAAACCATATTTGAGCAACAAAAAAGAGGAAGTTACACAGCCAACAAAAACCAAACAACGTCAAAGCAAGTCAGTTAATTCATGTGACAGCTTGTGAGCTGTGTACAGGAATCAGAAAACGGTGAGCTCCGTTAAATCCCGTCACGATCCCGTTAGTCAAGTCAACGCCCACGCGCGCTAATATTGACTTTTCACGCGACCACGAGAGTCCAAAAGTTACGAACACTCACCTCAATTCATTTCTGACAGTCGCAAGTATCGTACGTCACGAGTGATTCCCCCAAAAATAAATTAGGATAATAAAATTGGGTCTTTTTTCCGGTCTCAGTGGCGGTACGGGCTGCTGCTCTCAGATGCGCTCGCGCTTCGTCCGGAAGGGTTGAATTGTGCGCGCGCTCTCGTCCGGTGCGCGTGCGGGCGGACTCAAGTCTTCCTCACACATCACACCGCTGCCGCCCCTTCATCCTTCCAGCCCAGAACGCACCTTTACACCGCCAATTATATCCCCAATCCTGTTAACAAAACTTATATACATTATAGATTACTGGTTCAAGTTAAATTCAAAGTGAAAGTAAACTTGTCATCTCAGCTGTATGCAAGTATAAAGAGACGAGAAGAACATGTTCCAGTTTCTACAGAGTTCAAAGAACGAAGAATGCACATAGAAAAAGCACGTATAAATAAGACTATACACTCTGGAATTAGAAGTTGTTGTTTTTTTAAGTGAATGGAAAATTTAGTTTCGTGAGATATTCTATATGTGCAAATATTGCAGCAGCAAAGTGGAGAAAAAACAAAATTCAAAGTAATCTTTGTCATCTCTACTTCATACAAGTATATAGACGAGACTCCAGTTTGTACAGTACAAAAAACAAATAAGGTACATAGGGTAAGCATATATAAATACAAATGAGGCACATAGAGTAAGCATATATATACAGACTATAAAATCTAAAAACTCTAAACTAGGGGTAGAAAAAGAGACCGTGCAATTTAGTTACATGCGGAACTCAAACTACAATTTTGGTCGTGGAATGATCTTCTTGCATTGAATGTGCACAATTCAATACAATTACAGTCCTGGAATGGCCTTTTTGCATTAAACGTACATAAGATCTGCAGCAGTTTAATGTAATTATTCTAAACAATTTGTTAATAATTAACTGTATCTCTTTAAAGTCTAAGCTAGAAGTAGAAAATGAAGATGTGCGATTTAGTTAGGTATGGAGTTCAGAAATAACGTGCAAATATTTTAACAACAGTCAAGTGGAGAAAACTACAATCACAATTGTGGCATTAAATCTGCATAAGATCAGCATCAGTTTCACATGAAATAATATACTCTTAAAAGTACAAGTACCCGAAAAAACTACTTTATTACAGTACCGTGAGCAGTTGCGATTACTTCTGTCTGACCAGGAGCTGTTAGCGGTCACTACAAAACTAAACACAAACATGTAACTTAATTCTTCATGTAATTTGCCTATTGAATAACGTTATATAGTCAAACGGCTACCTAATTGTAATTTGAATGATAGTTGAAGCGTCTCCCCGTTTCTCGTCCGTTTTCGCCTCCTAGTGGCTATTTGCCGTAAGTGCACGACTCGGTTTATTCAGATCTGCTCCACTAGTCAAGTAAGCGTTTGGGAGCATCCAATTTAATGTTATTTTCAGGGGAAAACATTTTCATGAGCACTTTTTTAAACATTTTTATAGTTATTGCGAACTATTTTAGTTTTTTTTAAATTAGTGTTATTGATGCAGATGTAAAAACACATATCAAAACTCCCTAAACATTTTAAATGAGCTAATTGAGCTATGAGCTAAAAGTATTGTTTGACAAACTTCTCATATACGAAAACATTCTGCATCTGAAAATAAGTACATATCTCAGGTTCCGTCTTGTAGTTAAGTATGATAACACCAACAGGGGAACACTTAGGAAACTTGAAGAAATTCAAAGAAAATTTAAAAACCGTCTACAATTTTGGTTCTGAATTGTATTTTAAAATTTTGGTGACTTTACTAGTACCTGGAAAGGGGTAAAAATATCCATTAATTCATAGAACTGATCAGATGTTCATACCCAAGGTGAGTTAGGGAGCACTGGGCAAGTGGACATGGGCAGGGCTCAGGGAGCAGTGCTGGGGCACAGTACCTTGCTCATGAGTACCACAGTGGTACCTTTACCGGCCCAGGATTCAAATCTACGACTTTCCGATCACTGGGAGAAGCTCCTAACCATTACGCTACCAACTGCACATATAGTCAGTTGTTCCTTCACACAATGCACAACAAATACTAAAAAAATATTTTATTGAACATAAAAATACACTTAAGACATTCCACCCAGAACACAAAATAAATGTGCTTTTCTTTCCCATAATCTGGCCAGCTGGAACCCAGCAAGTGAGTACCTTTAGAGACAGAGGCAGCATGGAGGCACTGTGCTAGGTGCCGCTCTCAGTTACTCACTCTACAGCTCACCTGCACAAGCACAGAGACTGGAAAGAATACTGCACTGAAGAGTCACATTCACAGTATGATAGGCGAAAAACATTTGGGAAAACATTTTCATGCATAAATCATCACTGCTTCCCCAATATGACCAGGGAGCTGAAAAAACACTAAAAAGTACAGAAACTATAAATTGTACAAGCTTGTTTGCATGAGTATACCAGCATGTGCATGTGTGGGACAGAATTTAAAATGTACAGTAGTGCCTACTATGTTGGTGTCACTCATCACCCTAATGCTCACAGGGGTACTTTGTGCTTATCTAACAAAAGTCTACGTGTTAGAGAGAGTGTGTGCAAAAGACTAAAGTGGAGCTTAAGTAGTGTTGTTAATATTTTTGTATTAAATTAGGGCAAATTTGTCTGTGTGTGTGTTCCTTTGTGTGCTTGTTTGTATGTGCATATCATTATGTTTTTAGGTCATGTAGCGTGTGATAGCTCTGAGTGCATACAGCAATGCTGCCTGAAATCTTGCTTCCATTAGTAGCAGGTTTATGTGCACCTAGAGAGAGAAAGAGAAAATGAGAGTGAGATCCCACCATTACCACAAGCAGTAAGCAAGAATACCACAGAACACCTGCCTATTTTAGCACAGTCAGTTATGAAGCAGTCTGTACCAGTCAGATATGAAATGACCTTTCATTTAATTTGTTAAAAAAAAAAGAAAAAAGAAAGGAGAAAAAGCCTTTTATCCCTGAGACACACATACCTTTTCTGAATGGCGGAACTGTCTCCAGAAAGACGCGTACATCCATATGGTAGTCTTCTCTGGATGGCAGGCAACAGTCTTCACATACACCTTGAGATTACGTTCTAACAATTGGTTGACCTCTCCATAATCATAATCATCATACCTAAGTATAGGCAGACACACACCAAAAACATTAACATTTATATTAATGTGTAAGAAGAGCCATTTCATTTCTCTCCCGTGGTTGCTATCTGATTTCACATTGTTTAAAATTAGGCCTTGGTTTGCTGCTGAGACATTTGCTGAAAATAACTTGGCTCATAGCTTCGCTTCAGTAATATAGCTGCCTAAGTGCTACATGGTAGCATTAACACCCTGCTAACCTGATGCCATAGATGCAGTGTATGTAGTTCCAAATTGCCTTCCGGAGTGTGGAGGTATCCACGTGGGTGTGCATGGCCATAGTATGATATGTGAGGGCACACACCACCTGGAACTTCTCCTCCAGCAACTGAGCCATCTCTCCATAGAGCCTGTTCATCAGAGAGAAGCCATGGTCCTCCCATGAATAGTCCTACACATACACACACAATTTCAGAAACAATTATAAGTAAATGCAGTTGAACTGCATGATTTACAGAACTGCTCACGTGATTACGCACCACGATCAATGCAACATTATACTATATATACACACGTATACAAAGCTAAACATTTAACTATAAAGCTAGTAACCATGGCGGCAGAAGCAGCTGCTAACTTGCCAGCTATTGAAACAACTAGTTGCTAGTTAACCAAAACATTTACACCACTGGGATTGCTACTATGTAAGACAGTAGTATGCGGTTTGGGACACAGCCTTCATTGTCTTGTAACTCTATAGGATCTCTGTTCAAAAATCTTGACACAGGAATCTGGATTACATAAACATTTACATAATTGCACTAATGTACACAGTTACAGTGTGTTTGTGTGTGTGTGTGTAAAACTGCACCTGTGCTCTCATGGTTGGTGGAGACTGCTCTCCTCTTGTACTGAAGTCCTGATAAATGAAATCTGGATCCTGCACAAACCGTGAGACAGAATCCGGCAGCGTGGACCGCACCACTGTGAAGGCCAAAGAGATGATGTGACTGAGTTGTACGGATGGTTTATGTTTACACATGTGAATAAAGTACACAGATGTGAAAATAACAGGGATCACACCTTCTGCTGGCTCCAGTAAATTCTCTGTCCTTTCTCTCTCAAAGCGAGTGACCATCTCCTCCTGAGTGAACTCTTCATCTTGCTGCTGAACCATCATCATTTTCTCCATCAGCAACTGTACTTCATTGATGGCCTCAGTCCACTTTGTGAGCAAGCACAAACACGGGCAGGAAAACACAGACATATTAGATACATTTGACTATTTTTTACTTCATTTAGCTATGGACACTTCATTATCAAGTTTAGATGTTCGCACCGGTTGCTGAATGGGGTTTCCATCGCGATTGGGGGCAGCCGAATGAGAAAGAGGTTGACCAGCGGGGGCAGGTGAGGGGTGCTGCTCAGGTGAACTGTCAGGCTCTGGGTGAATGCCACAGCCCCATATGAAGGAGGCCAGTGAGTGAGAGTGGCACATGAGGACAACAGCTTGAATCAGCTCAGCCAATGACCAGCGAGGCTCTGCTCCTGGACAGACCAGCTCCTGCGGGTATGAGTGACAGAGAAAAAGCTTTGGTACATATAAATAAAATAGAACATTAATTAAAATTTGTCTTAAGCAGTAAAAAAATGCAGACATTGACTAGAACAAGCTTCACACAACTGTAAAATAGCAGCAACAGTGGTGTGAAGTTGAGTCACGTAACACTCAGGCTAATCTGAGTTTAAGCCGGACATGGTGGCTCAGTGGTTAAAAAGTTGGGCTTGTAGTTATATGGTTTTGATTCCTGTCAGTGACATTAATTTATCTGATAGTTAAATAATGATTTAAGTCAACAGAAATTAAAGACTAACAAGTGCATTACCTGTATGTGTTCCTGGGTGATAAGCCACGGTCGGTGAGCTAACAGTTTATTAAGCGTCTGCAGCCTCTGGATTTTTGGTGGGGCACAATGAAGGCCTCTTAACCACGACTCATCCCCACCGGCCAACAGAAATGCGGCACTGTGCTGCTGTACTAGGTAGAAACACTGGTGCCGCGCGGATGCCTGTGTAAACACACAGAACGCAATGTCACTCTTCCGAAGAGAGATTTTTGCCAGCACAGACACACTACTCACAGGTATGCAATCAATCTGAAGAAGGTCAAGCGTGGCATCTTCTCTCACCATGATGATAATGTAGTGTCTCCATGACAGCGGTAAGGGGCCATCTGGCTGCAGCAAAGCATTCTGGGTGCGCAAGAAGCAGCCCAGGTAGGCAGGATGCAGCCCCATTACCGTGGTAACATGATCAGCATGACTGACTGATAAGAGAGCTGCTGTCATCTCCTCCTGCCCAGCTCCCTCATCCAAAAACTGAGACAAATAAAATAGAGACTGACATAAGATAAGCCAACCTGCTGTACAAAACAATGTTACAGAACTGGTCAAATATGAAAACAATTCATTTATCTAATGAGTCACAGCTACTTTTTGGTATGCAAACAAAAACCTACACACAGACTAATCTAAGACAACAATTTACAGACTTTTGAATACTAATAAAATACATGCTTGGACAACTAATAATTTATACATATTCATTAATTCAATGTTGTGCAAGATAACAGGGGACTACAACGATCTTGAGAGCTATAACATTAATCAAACACATTATATCTACTCTGTTAAAGCGTATAGCTGGGGCTTTGTTCTAATGATACATCCCTAGGCATGAACCTTAACCCCAAGTTGCTTCAGTGAGACTGTCCCCCCTGTAATTAAGAAACAAAAGTCACTCTGGACAAGAATGCCTAATAAATGCTAGAAGTGTAATAATCTAAACTTTTATCAACATTGGTCTTTTCTTAACAAACAGCACACATAGCAGAACAAAATCTATGTGCTGTCCACCATGTACCACAACACACTGATAAACAAAGTCAAGATAGAGTCAACATGCACAAATGGCTTGGCTCATCAGTCTAGGGGGAATGATTTTCACTTAGGTCTGAGACGTTTTCAGGTACATATCCCTGATGAGCCTGTACATCTGGGTGTTGGTGGTGTAGTGGTTAATACCAAGAGGTCGTAGGTTCAATTTCAACCTTCACCACTGAAATTACTGGGTCCCCGAGCAAGACCCTTAACCCCAAGACTGTCCATGAAATAAAGGAAATGGAACCCACTCTGGATAAGAGCATCTGGGAAATGCTGTAAATGTAAATCAGGCTTGCAATTTTCCCTGTACACAGCTACAGGTCACAAATCAGTCTGCATTTTTAAGTCAGCAGTACTATTTTGAGAATAACCAAATAAAGGTTTATAGTGTGTGTGGGAACCTGAACTTTTGCTGGAAGATATACACACCTCAGCTGGAATGAAGGCACTTGGTCCTGAGGACAATGGCTGCAGCTCAACTGCACTCTCCTCCTGAGACAGAAAGAAAGACAGCAATAAAGAAAATGAAAAATGGTTGAGACACATCTCAGGTTAATGTACACATAAATATCTTTTTGTTGCCACCGTTTTCATGCCTACAGTCTTTCAGTCAATGACGTTTGATTTGTCAATCCTGTCACTTTTAGCCCAGTGATTATAAGGACTAAAGCTGAGCCCCTCGAATAGCCCTCTAACGATATCTTAATGGTGTCTGTTATGGTATAAACATGAGCTTCACTTGATAAGTTACTGAAAATATGGGCGTGTTGAAGAGCATAAACAGTCTCGACACCAACAAGCTGAACTGAGCTGGCGACTAAACTTCAGCTTTTACCTTATCAAAGAAAAACTAACGTCAAACAATGATATACGCTTTAAAAGCCGGGTGATACATACACATACAAAAAACAAATAAACTCACCTTCATCAGACGGAATCATATGCTGGTATAAGCTAATGTTAAACGGGTTATACTGCGAGGAGGCTAAACGGCTGCGCTGCTAGCTAACTCGGCTTTCTTCAGGACAGAAGCTCGCTGCGGAAAACAGGAAATGCAGCCTGGAGGTAGGGGGCGTGGCCACGGAGGGGGGCGTGGCGACCCTGAACACACAGCGCAGGCCTGTTGCATCACATCGAGCTGCCGCGTGACGCAACCGCACAACTCGCCGTGCAATACCTGCTATAGAGATGGACATGAACGCACGCACGCGTCTATGGAAAGCCGTTTTAGCATTTAATAGCTAGACTGGATATGCATGTCAGCTATCCGAAGTAGCATACATCCTAGTCAAAATGACATTCTTCCTAGTCAAAATGTTTTTTTCACATATCCTCAATCACATTCTTACTAGTACAAACTGAATTTTAAGATATACAACGTTAGCTTTGTACTAGGAAGAACTAACTTTAAGATATCTAAAAACCTTTAATAAACTTAAGAGGCCGTTTTAACATATAATAGCTAGACTGGATATGTATGTCTGATATCCATAATTCATTTCTTCCCAGTTAAAATGAACATTAAAGATATCCAAAACGACGTTCTTCCTATCTACAATCAACATTACAGATATCTGAAGAATTCTTCCTAGTACAAATGACGTCACTTTCTCCATTCATGTCTATTGGGTTTTCACTTTGAGATATCCAAAACGACATTCTTCCTATCTACAATGAACTACCAACTGTTTAATGTTTATTTTGACTAGGAAGAACTGAATTACGGATATCTGACGTACATATCCAGTCGGGCTATTAAATGTTAAAACGGCTTGCCATACGCATCTGTCATGTACTTATCTACTATTCTTTAGTATATAGATCACTACTGAGTAGATTAATGAAGCTGCCCAAACTGTAGGGGAAATTGGTAGCCTAACAGGTTAGGATGTAGGGGCCGTGCTTAGAAGTTCGCCAGTTCAAGTCGCAGATCGGTAAAGGTACATGAGGTACCGTACCCATGTCAGCTGCCCACAGCTCCTTCACGAATGGGTCAAATCCAGAGGTCACATTTCGTTGTGGTGCACTGTGTGCTGAGCTGTGCTCTGGTGTATTCACAATGACAAATTATCACTCACTTACAGTTTGTAGTGGAATATGCCCCATGATCAGAAGGTTGTCGGTTTAAGTCTCGGACCGGTAAAGATAAAATGAGGAAGATACTGTCCCCAACCATTGCTCCCGTGGGCACTGCCAAACTGTCTACTGCTCCTTCATGGATGGTTGAAATCAAGAGGTGGTGCATTTTGTTGTGGTGTGTTCACAATGGCAAATAATCACTCAAAAATATTTTTAAAACGTAATCACAGAGTGCTCTATGTCAGTGCCATTTGGAGGACGAAGTCTACACTGGGCAAAATGGAAGCAAGAATCTGTGGCCGTGAAATAGCTTCAGTGTAATGATCTAATTTTCTCTGTAGTTTGAAGTTCAGCCAACTACCATTTTAAAATCTTGTAATAGAACCATGTATGTAGCTTGGCTGCTTAAAATCATCATTAGTTTGTAACTCAAAAAGCCACCATTATTCACTCCATTAGTCCAAGCTTACATTTATAATTACAGTATTTGGTAGACTCTCTTATCCAGAGCGACTTATATTTCCTAATCACAGGCACAGTCTATCTGAATAACTTGGATTTAACGCTCTAAGTCAAGGACCCATAGGTGGATCTAGAATTGGTGATATTTGTATAAGCCCAACTCCTACCTGGTAAACTCCATTTATCCTACCGGACCTGGGGATCCTAATTATGTTCTTTATTTTCTCTGGGTAAAAAGCCTATTTGGGGCACTTCCACAACTCAGTCCAAAGGCAATCAAATTTGTGTATTTTTTTTATTGTGTGTAAGCAGTCAAGGGGCTCTGCTGTATTTAGATATTTAAAAAATGCTAATGTGACTAATTTCCTTTTTCATCAAACCACAATGCCTTAATATGGGGTATGAATACCCACATCACCACCAATCACACACGCATAAAGATGAATACAGACACAAAGACACAGACAAAAGGCATTTTTATTGAATTGTAACAAGCAGGTCGATGTTTAAATGCTTGTTTAATGTGTGTATGTGTGTGTGTGTGTTCCATGTCTGTGTATGTCTGTTTGTGTGTCTGTTTAATTACTGCGATCATATCACCTGCAATAGTTTCAGAAAATAAACAAGCATCCACACATGTATTTCAAGTCCAGTCTTATATTAAATTAACCTTATACATATACCTCATATAAAATTAGATACTTTTTTCTTTGGGCACAAGTTGAAGTGAAATGAAAGGCTTAGCGATAGAAGTAAAAAAAGGAAAAGCTTGAGTAACGTGTAGCGTGGGTGAAATCTCCGATGGCTGCCATCACCCTCTTATGTTGCCCCTTTCACATACACAGTGCACCACAGGAAATAAAACGATGGTGTAAGTTACAACAGATGAACCCTGACCCTGTGCACTTTCAACTCTAAAATGTAAAGTTTCTTGCCATGTTTTTGCTTATGTTTAATGCACGAGTGACCCATGCAAAGGCCATTTGATGGACTTTGATGTGTCTTCCCTTCTACTGATGGCATCAATAAAGTCAAGTATGTGAGAATCACCATGAAATCAGTGCTTCAGCTCTGTGTACTTTAGTGATGAAATCTGACATAGAGAGTAAAGAAAGCAGTGGGACAAATCTTCAGCAGATGGGGTCAGAGGTAACATGATGTGACTGAGCTGTATTTTTCATAGGTGTGAAAGGCAGATTTGTGAGAAGGAGGTGGAGTCCTCTCACACAATTTTGTTCTCCAGAGCAGCAATCCTCTTTGTTACGCTCTCCAGTGATGCTGTTGTCAAGGAAACTCTACAAGTACAACTGTACAACTAATTCCTAAACAGTTATTGTCCAACTCTATCTAGTTGACAGATGGTAAATCAAATACTTTGTACATGTACTTACCCCATTAAAACTTTCAGGTGTCAGATACCTGAGTATGTCAGAAAAGGATATATTTCTTTGTTAGTGCCTGTAGTGCCTCCTCAACTTTCTTCTGGAACTTGCTAATAGAATCACATTCACAGGGGTCCTCTGCTACAAGTACAAGAACAGTCAGTTTGATTTGTGTTGCAATTTGAGTATAAAAACTTGTTTTGGTCATTGTTCTACTGTGGATGCAGTACCCTGACACGTGTTGATTTGCAGCTTCTTGGCAATCTGGTTCATGGTTTTGAAGTCAGCAGTGTAGAAGTAATGTTCCCCAAGAGGCTCTGAGGCAATTTCCTTCAGTTCATCCTCAACAGCATTTCCTACACCTACAGCATACATCTTGAAACCTAAAAAACATTAAATTAGTGAGTGCTCTTCTTGTTTTCTTCTAATTTTTTAACTACTGTGAGTGTTCTGTCACTTTACCATTCTCCTTGGCCTTCTTTGCTGCTTCTCCAATATAGTCTTGTGACCTGCCATCAGTGAAGACAATGCCCACCTTCGGTACTCCTGGCCTGGCACCCTGGCCAGGGGTAAAGCTGTTATGCACTAGGTAATTGAGTGCCTGGCCAGTCATGGTCCCTCGTTCCATGTAGGCCATCTTCTTCACGGCATCCTTCAGGTCCTTCTTGTTGTTGAAGCGCCCAAGAGGGAACTCCGACTTGACTGAGCTGGAGTACTGCACCAGACCAACATGGGCAAGTTTATCTGACACGTCCAGTTTGTCAATTATCTGATTGACAAACTTCTTCACCAGCTCAAAGTTCTCCGGCCTCACGCTCTTGGAACCATCGATCAGGAAGACAACGTCAGCGGCAGCATCACTGCAGGCTGAGATGAAGAGAAGGTGGAGAGGTTTAGGACAAACTGCATTTGGCTGTTATAAATGACAGGACAATTCTCCATTTAATGTTGTTAGTTTGTTTTACTGTGAAGCTATGATTTAGACGGATGTTAGACTCAAGTATGTAATAGGCTTTTACCCAGTACTCATGCATACTCACCACTGCAGGTACGGCCATCTTCTTTGAGTGTGTGGCCCTCCTTGCAGGCACACTTGAACGATCCAGGTACGCTGATGCAAATTTGCTCACAGTCGTGATCACCTGTTGCGCACAGGTCGGACACTGTGCCAGCATGGGTGTCACGCACACACACGCACATAGGATGGAAGGCGGTGTGAGTTAGAAGGGAGAGAATAATACTATGTGAGTTAGGAGAGAACTGGAAGAGTAATTGTGTCATATTTTAATGATTTGCTGTACCAGTCAGAATCAGAACAGCAAATCTTTAAAACATATCAGAGGCCGAGAAGCCTGAAGGCTTGTAAATGATTTGGGTAAATGTTAATGTAACCTCAGGTGTCTCTTGCTCTGATACTCATTTCTACAGCACTGGTTCTCAACTGATCCTCATTCTCCATTCACATGACCCCTGTTTTGTATCTTTTAGTGTCTTATGATTATACCAAAATCAGAAGTTGAGAACCACTGCGCTACAGAAGCTGCATTCACATCACTGATCACATGTGCTTCACTCCCGCATTCTTAGGAGTCTCCCTCCTTACAGCTGGGCAGAAAAATGCACTTAAAGACTTGCATGCCCCCAGAAGCCCCATGCCCTCTACAAACTCTAGGATGTATATTTCATTTTCATATTGATAATAGGAATGGTGAGGTTGGTGACCGCCTCCTTCTGAAGTGCTTTTAATTGCAGCCATCCCTCTTTTTCTTCTACTCACCACAGAAGGCTTCCTGGAACTTTTTGGTGAGCTTCTCGATGAAACTGTAGCTCTCCACATAGTCTGTGTGCTCCTCCAGTGGCTCGCTGGCTATCTGCTTCAGGGTGTTCATGTCTACACGGCCCACACCAATGGCAAAGATCTCAATGCCCGCCTCCCGTGCTCTCGCTGCAATGTCACGTACGTTGTCCTGGGGTCGTCCATCTGTCACAATGATGGCCACCTGCACTCATCACATAAATAAAATACAGGTAAGTAAATACAGGTAAATACAGGTAAGTTAATATGTTTTATCCCATAAAATATCTGATGATTTTTACTGCTAATTATTAATAATTATGTAATGCAAATGTGCAGTCCTAGTGTATTTAAACCAAGGACTGGATTGCTATGGACTTTTCTTGAGTGTAGCTGGTTTAAGGCTGGTTCCATGATGATTAAACTAGTCAAGTGGACAAAAAATCAGTTTATCAGTTCAAAAAAATGTGTCTTAAGCAAAACTGAAATGGGATCATCTTAAGATAGTAAGCTATTATGTTACTTAAGTTATTTCTTATACTTTAAAAGGGATATCTGACCTTGCTAATATCCTGTGATTTTGTGCGGGCCCCCTCTCCCTCACTGAAAGCCACATTCATGGCAAACTGGATGGCCAGGCCAGTCATGGTCCCGGAGGAAAGAGGCTCAATCTTTGACACGGCTTTAATCAGTCCTGCCTTTGTCTTGTGAGACTTCAGCGACACCTCGTTCTTCACCCGACTGGCATAGTTGACCACCCCAACGCGAGTGGCATCGGGCCCCACATCCAGACCGTCTATCACCTTGCTGAGGAAGACCTTGACCTGCTCAAACTCGGAGGGCCTTACACTCCGTGAGCTGTCAATTATGAACACCAGGTCAGTAGGCTTGGTGTTACATAGCCCTGCAGCTGCAGACAGAGGAAGACCGGTGACATATAAAAGAAAGATAAAGAATAAAAGGATTTAACACTTAAGAAAGAAGAAAACAGTTGTAGGACCAGAAGTCCCCAAAAACCTTTTATTTATTATTAGCAAATGAAAACTGTACTTGGTTCGATGCTCTGATTCGTTCACAGTGCACATTTCAGTTTTGGCTCTTGGTACATTCACCTTTGACAGCTCTAAAGTAAGGTTCTAGGGTAACATGATCTCTTTGAGACTGATTTTTTCGGAGAGGGAGGCAGTGGGGCTGAGGGAGGGACTGTAAAGTCTGCTTGTACCTCAATAAACGTACAGTTCTCACACAGCTTATAATAACTCCCATTGATTATACATTCACCCACAGGTATGTGCACGTAGACACACATGCAAACTTATACACTCACACAAGCAGACACAGAGTAAATGAGTTCTTTGTACACAACTACAGAATCAAATTAACAAAATTAATCATATTTACCCTGAAATGACATTAATGGCATGAATGTGACAGATATTTTGCTAGATTTATTTCATTAGCATTGCATTTGACATTTGTATAGACTGCACAAGATTTTTACAGACTTTTCCTGTGAATGTGCAAGTCTCTAGCTGTGTTCAAGTCGCAATCTCTGTCACTATCATTAATGTTGATTTTAAGACATTTATTTATTTAAGTAATGCTCTCTACTAATTGTGCTACATATACTGTTTTATCTGCTGTTGAATGAGGAGGGATGAATTGAGGATAGCAAGTACGAGGAAATCTTCTGACCGGATCAGAAATCAGCATTTAATCTACAGAAGCAAATATGTAATATAGAAAATGTAAATATGCCACTTATTTGCTCATAAATAGTACACAAAGATAAATGCACAAAAATCAAAAATTCCTTTTTAGCACACAAATAATACAATCATACAATACAATTTAAAGTGATTATTGATAAATTAATAAATACTGCGTCAATTGATCACAGCAAGGTTTTATGATATTCAGAGTTGGGTTCACGCTCGAAGTGTTCATCACTCAAGTGAAGAAATGAAATGGAGCCTATATGATACATGATGTGGATCAGTCACATTAACGGAGATATCAGAGATGCTATTGGTTTTCTCACCCATGGCTGCGGCAGTTCTGAGGTCCACAGTGGCTTGAGCTCCCAAGATGCATAGCAGCATCACAAACCCCAGCAACGCCATCCTGTATGCAGCGGGAGTCCTAACGACAGGTTCGGCAACCAGACACAGACTGGTTCACAGAGAGAGAGACTCTCAGGTTATCAGTGCAAGCACACACACACACAGTCTTACACAAACTGTAAATTTAGAGACGTCCCCCTCAAACCTGTCTTCTCAAGGTGTGTGTCTGAGACAGGGGGAGGAGGGAAAATACCTGCTCCCAAAAAGTTAAAGTTTGGATAGGAAAGACAAACACACCTTGATCTGTGCAATATATATGTGTGTGTGTGTGTATAAGGTGGACTAGGTTCGCTTGGGGCCCTGGGAGGGGTCTCTTACTTGGGGTTGGACTCAAATAAACATTCGGATGAATCTGCCTTTCTAGCCAGTTTTCCTCTCAAATTAATCTCACACACACAGGAGTTTATGCGCAGGAAGTGTGCGGGAAGCATGAATGCCGTAGTAACACTGGCAGTCCTGTTTAAGCTTGTAAGGGTGTATGTGTGCGTACTCATTCACCAGATAGTGCCTTCGACTTCTATACGCAAGCCTGTTTACATATGTGGGAGGCTGAACACTGGTACTTCAGCATTGAGAATTCTGTAAGAACGCCCAGGAAATTGAGAAGATTTAAAGAATTTATGGAGTATATACAGTATATTTGTGTGTGTACATGAGAGAGGGAAGCTACTTTTAATTGATATAAATGATCAGTATAGACAAAATAGTGCAGGTTGGTACTCACTCAATGGTCCCTTTCAGAAATTTCTACTGTAGATACACAGTTAGCCTGTGTACACGGAGTCCAGTTTCTTTAATGGTGAAGGACTGGACGTAAGCCCGAATGTATATAAAGTATGCACACACACACATTTGCAAAACTACAGCTAAATGAACACTAACCATCTCAGGCTTATCTGTCTTCCAGACTCTGTTCTCTGTCCTCTAATCAGAATGATGAATTCATATTGACACACTCACACTCATGCAGTTCACAAACATGGACCATCAATTTTATGGTTATTTTCTTCTATCTGCCAGCATGCCCAAAACAAACAACTAAAAATGCCCAGGACATTCTGTCAAACCCCAAAACTCATTTCCCGGAGGTTCTCTGTTTGTCTATGCAAATGTGTTTGTGTAAGCGTATGTTTGTATATTGCATAACTCACACTTGCAGATTTTCAAAGACTGAAATTTGTGTTTTCCTAAATGCCTCATTCCACACATCCCAGCAGGCCAGAAAAAAACCCCTTATATTTGGCGTGTTGAAAACACTCGAGGCTATGTGACAACAGAGTCAAATTCTGAAAAAGGAAATCAGCTTTATTTGCTATTTTGTTGGAACTAAACATGGAAGAACCAACAAAATGTTTAATCTTGTTTGTGGTGCCTGAGTTTGTTCACAAATTAAAATACAAAGTACACCATTACTAAACTTACAAACAAGTACAATGACATTATTGGTGGCCCTGAGTTAACATACTCACTTTAAAGCTTTAAATCCAGGGGATTTGATCTACTGCCAGAACTACCACTATTAAGCCAGTGAGCAAGGCCCTTAACCCATAATTGCTTTATGGAGACTGTCCAATACAATATACAATACAATGGCAATGTGCAACATCAGTCATTAAGGTTGACATCCCATTCACTCTCCAACATTACATCATTTTATTGGTGTGTTGTCTTATTTATTGTATTGGATTGTACTGTTTTTGCACTTTGCTGTATATATTTACATTTACAACATTTACCAGATCCTTTATCCACAGCGACTTCCTGAGAGCAACTTGGAGTTAATGGTGGCAGTGCTGAAAGTAGAATTTGAATCCACAACCCCCAACCTATTGGTCCAGAGGTGTGTATCCTAACCACTAAACCATCACCACCCATAAATAACACAGGGAAGTCATTTTTGCACATTTACATTTATAGCACTTAGTAGACACACTTATCCAGACTTCCGTTTCCTAATTTCAGGGACAGTCTCCCTGGAGCAACTTGGGGTTAAGGATCTTGGTCAGGGACCCAATGGCAACAGTGCTGGAGATAGGATTTGAACCCATGACCTCTTGGGCCAGAGGTGAGTATCCTAACCACTAGACCCCCTCCATCATTGTTGAACGCTGCTAACTGCCTGAATATAAGTGAATGAATGATTATTTGTCATTGTGAACACCACTCACACTCTTTCCAACAGATGCATATGATGGAATCCAGCCTTTCTAACCCTAAAAGAGAGTGAGTGGCACCTGAATCATGTGCACCTTCATGCGGAAACCAAAGTAATTAACACATAACTCTGTAAAATAATCACCTTTAATCCAGGTTACTGACTGATAAAGGTGCACAAGCAGAAAGAGAGAGAGGCAGCCATTCACACACTCACACATGTTCAAACCTGTGAACAGGCCTGTATCGAAGGCAGTTTAATTTCTCCTTTTCCCTTCTTTAAATCTAGTTTAATGAGATATATGGTAAGCACAGAGCAGCCTTTCTGACCATTTCTATATTTTGCCTCCTCCTCCTCCTTCGCATCCCTCATCACTCTCACATTCCTTTTCTGTTTTCACAGCCAAAAGGACCTTTACTAGGGCTGCCTCACAAACACCAGCAGGTGAGTGTGTGTGTGTGTGTGTATATGTGTGTGTGAGAGAGACTGTGTAAATAATTATTTTTTTAAAGAAACAGATGCCAAGAGAATCAATTTGCAACGTTTGTGCATAGCAATATGTCTAGTCTGCCTATAAAAAGCAGCTTGAAGGTGGTTGTGGTATTATGTCAGGTAAATATCTAACAAACCCTAAAATGACTGCAGATGTACACACACCTACACACACACTTACACAAACACAAGGATCAAACCTTCAGTAGTAACTCCTCCCTCTCCAACTTTACACCCTGGTTAAGGTTTGAAGGCAAAGGTGCACACACCATTACACTAAGTTTATGAATATTAAATTTCATTATTAGTCAGGTTGTGGAAGTGTTAACCTGTTGCAAGCTCATAGCTTAGGTTTTACCAACGGCAGTTTGGGAAAGACTGAGTCTGTCACTACTCGCCAAGCAATAATGTGTCATCATGTATGTCATGTAGCAGACACTCTTATCCAGCTTTAATTTCCTAATTACAGGGACAGTCTCTCTGCAGCAACATGGGTTTAAGGGTTTTGCTCAGGGACCCAGTGATGGTAGTGCTGGAGGTAGGATTCGAACCCATGGTCTAGAAGTGAGTGTTCTAACCACTAGACCAGACTCACCTCATATACAGCTGCTGGAAAAACTAAGAGACCACATCTGATTCATTGGTATTTCAATTTGTGGCTGTGTATCTGTGTAAAATATACAAGTCAACTTTATCATGCTCATTTCAAAATTCCAAACATTTTTGGAGTAAATTATCTTATCTATTATATTTTTATCTTATGGAGTAAATGATCTTAATCTCACCTGAAAGTTGCAAACTACACATATATTATTTTGCAATTATGTTATTAAAAGAATATGGTCCTCAAGTCCTTGGTGTCCTCATTTGCTGAGCTCTGTTTCCTTTAATCAGCAATTTGAATCAGGTGTATAGGTGTTGGAGTATATCACATGGAATAGCTGCTATAAGAACAGAATTGCAGTTATATATTAAAATATGGACTGCTTTCTTATTTTTCACAGATCTACAGCTACAATAGCTCATAAAAGAATAGCAACCTGTACATTTTACACTCACAACCACAGTGAACAAAGTCAGTGAACAAAAAACGTGATGTGGTCTCTTTTTTTCCAGAGCTCTATTGTTAAATATATAATGTATTGACATCGATTTTCAGTTTCTTGTGTTTTGTTGTGTTTTCAGGTGGTGTCTCTTGCAACCACCTGAAGTGTGTCCTTGTAGTTAGAAGTCGCAGGCAGCCGTCACGGAGCATCAGACAGCGAGACAAGACTCAGAGCCACGTCAAGAACTTACTCATATACTGAACTTAAACTCTCACTTTCTCTTTCACACATACACATATAAACAAACAAACAAACACATACACTGGGGAGGTTTATCATTATATAAAAGGGTTTTTTATGTGTCATAAATTTTAAAGTAGCATAACTTGTGTATGTGTGTTCTCAAGTGTGTGTACAAGAGTGTGCGTGCGGCTCGGCCCGTATGTGGTTTGGAAAGACTTTTAGAATTCCGTGTTTTACCGACATTCATAAATATTGAAACAAGCCCCCCTTTTTGGGGAGGTCAGGGTTCTGGGTAAATATTGGTGTCGGATACTGAGCCCAAAGTTATCAGCAATAAGCGGAGAATAAAACAAATGCCTGTGCGTATATATACAGAGGACGCTTGAGAACTGTTTTTGTGCTGTCTCCTGTGATGGAGTTGACAGTTTACAGACTGCTATAAAGTTCATATGCACATACAAACTAATGTACAGTGAAATAAAGTATTTAAAAAGGAATCCTTATAGACATCTCATGAGCAAACTCACCTTGACACTGTGATCATTCACAGACACCAGCACCAGCAAACATGAGACATCAAGATCATACAGCTGGCACTAATATCAGCTAGAGAGAAATTAAATAGCTATGTAAGAAAATCCTTCCAAAGAATTAAATGTAAGCGTTAACTGATTGCAAGCAAACATATGAAAAGGAATCGAGGTGTAAATATGTGAATAATTGTGACAATATGAATATGTAATTTCGTAAACATCATGAAAAGAATCTCAAAGAGAAACGTAATACAATTATTTGTTTCCTTATTTTCCTCATCAAACCTATCATAACATCATTATTCTCTCTAACAACAGATGTGGTACTGTTGTGGGAGTTTTTTATTTCAGTATATGTGACAGTAATTGCTTCTTCCTCATGGATTATTCCGACAATCAAATCCACCCCCACCAGGACATTACGCACCTAGACACTAACAAACACAGATTTATGGATAAAATTGAGTCGGGGGTTGGGGGGTTGGGGGGTGGAAGAGTGTGTACTCTGGCAGCAGTTGTGTTTTGATTGCTCTCTTTAAGCCAATACCAACAGAACCAGTTACGTACAAACAGCGATTCATTCAGAAATGCCTGTAAATGTTTAAATTACATAACAGACACTCTCTCACTCTCTCTGTCTCTCTCTCTCTCTCTCTCTCGCACACGCACACACACCTACCTTGGGTAGTTTTTTGAAGGTATTTTGAGTGAGGTTGAGTTGATGGGTTGGGGGCTTCCTGTCAGGGCGCTGACCCAGACATGTTTTTTGGATGAAAGTAAGCCTCTCTCTTTTGTCTTCCAATATACCGTCTCTACTCACATTACCACAGATTTTCTATGATCGATGTGAATTACTGAGGGACAGAGTACATTTCAAAACTGGCAGAAATACTCTACGTAATTAGTAATTATATTGGAATACTTTTAAAAAGTCACCAAAAAAAATCAAGCATTCAATTTTCTTTAGTGAACTTAAATTTTAGAATAACTTAATTATAGTCTAACTGAAAACAGGATGAGCAGAAATGTTCCTGTTTAGTGAAATGCACCTGATTTCCGAATTATTCTGAAAGATGATATTATACAGAGTAGATCATTAATTTGTGGTACTGTTTGTAGCATAACGGTTAGAGTTCACCCCGTGATCAAAGGGTCGCCGGTTTAGGTCTCAGGCTGGTAAAAGGTACCACTGAGGTACTCATGAGCAAGGTACCCTTCCCAAGCACTGCTCCCCGGGCTCTGCCAAAAGTTGCCCATAGATCCTTCGCGGATGTGTCAGAAGCAGAGGTCACATTCTATTGTGGTGCACTGTGTGCTGTGGTGTGGTGTGTTCACAGTGACCACCACTCACTTATTATTAAAGTATGGAAAGTTTTCTCCTTAGTAACTGACAAATTAAAAAAATGTAAAATTCAACATATGAAAGCTTCACTGACTGTAGACGCTCAAATGAACGCCGCCATCTTTGTTTTAAGCAAAACCATGGTTCTGAGCCTGCACGTTTAAAAAGTTGAATAGTACCAGATCGAAGATGGCAGTGCTGACATGTCAGCTAAGTGACCATGTTCCAGATATCTCTCCTCTCCAGATTTACTTTAGTTTGACACAGCATGTAAAACACCCCGTCTTACCAACCACACGAACACTTCCTGATGCTGACACATTTGTTTGTACATAGGGTACAGATAACCGTGTTCACACCTGCATCGTGTGTTTTCTTATAGCACCATTTTAAAACACCATGTACTTCTCTCTTTAAATAATATAATAACTCCTGTGCCTGATCATAGTTTACATTTAACTGTCTTCACTTACTAAAATATGCATTTAAAAGACGTTTTATTCACCTCAGGAATAATCTTTTCTCTCACGGACTTCACACTGATCGTAGATCAGACTTTTATGGACACAGACCACCTAGACCACAATGATCGCAACTACTGTTACTTAAGATGAATATGCAAGATAAAGCAACAGGTGCAGTAGCCCATGTTACGATAAATGTGTAGTGTGTGGATTTGTCTGTCTAGTCTCTGACTGAATGAAGCAGCCTGACCTCTAGTGGCGACATGATGTTCAGTGCTCTAGTTTCATAACGAACAGCATTTATAAATATTCAGACATATTCAGAAATGCTTAGCACAAACAAAGGCTACTCTTTAAGTGTTCATGTACTCATAGAAGTTAAAAAACTAAGAGACATGCTAAAGTAATAAGAAAATGAAATCAAGGGATTTATTAAGCCTGCAGTCAACAATTAGAAAAAACAAAGACAACAAAGCACACAAACAAAGACTGCAGACTTTAGAGCTTCACTCTCAGTTTTGATGGCCCTGAAAAAGACAACAGGAAGTTACTCGCCACAGAAACATATTTATCTCTCACACTCCCACACAAGACCACAGCTTTACACTTCCAATAAGCTATAATCTATTATACATTTTTAACATTTTCAAATAAATTTCATCACTCAGTTCCAGTAAGTATAGCTGAACATTATTTCAGGGACTAATCATGGATGTATTTCTATATAATTTAGCTTAGAAAATATTAAGTCAGGAATATTTAGGTCTTATTCACACCCTCATACTGGCCCACACACTAGCCCAAGTCACACAGACTCACCGACCTGTGGTAACTGTTAACATCAGAAGTGAACTGGTGAGAAGTCACACTGAAAAATCATCTCTGCATCACTAACTCTGGGAAGCTGGTTCGCTTCTGTATCCACTACCTCACTTTTGACACTGGGCAGCACTGAGTCAGCGACCGCAGGTTTGGGCAGGTTGGGGCAGGACACTCTCTGTGGGGTGATGTACTGATGAGAGGGCAGTGATGGAGGACAAGACCGTTCACAACCCTGAGATGAGAAGTGAAGCTTGGGGATTGTGCGTTGAAACTGAGCCGAATTACCATACACATCACCAGCCCATGGAAAGGCCTGCAATGCTATATACACACAAAAATATGAGAACTTGAATATGTACCATACTTATTAATATTCATAAGCCATAGTTAAGACCATCATTCCCTCGGGAACATTTGGACATTAATGAAACCATGAATGCACTACTGGGCATTGGTTCGAATCCTACCTTGATCATCAGGTCCCGGAGCAAGACCCTTAACCCCAAGTTGCTCTCAGGGAAACTGTCCTCGAAATTAGGTGCTGCTCTGGATAAGAGCACCCCACTAAAAGGGGTCTAGAGATTGTTTCATTGTTGTATGTGTATGTATCCAACCATTTGTCTTACCCTGCACTCCAGGTTGCAGAACAGTTTGTCTGTTGTTTGTGTACTGGTAGTGGCTGTGTCCTGCAGTGCTGCAGGCCTGCATGCTGCTGCCTGTTCCTGGGTTAAGGGGAAGTTGGGGGGCAGCAGTGGTGGTGTCCTCACTGGAGTTGGGCGTCAGGTAAGGAGAAGGAGTGAGGTAAGACAGACAGGAGTATCGAGGCAGGAACGAGCCAGGCTGCTGCTGGAGGATGTTAATACTTTGTTGGGGCAGAAAACTGTTAGGCTGATGTGGCATTAAGGTGGCAGTCTGTTGGGAGTAGGTGCTGAGTGGGAAATTCTGAGTGCTATTTCCAGGCCGGTCAAACCTGCACAAACCAACATTAAAGGCGAAATGAATATTACAGATGAGTATTGGCATTGGTTCAGCAGAATATGGTACTAACACTTACATTATTCACAAGTAAAGCAACAACATTTCTGCAAAAATTGCCTGCAAAAATGGGCATAAAGCTCTAAAAACCTTGGAAACTGGTGAAAGCACATTCCCCTTTGCACATGAAACTTCTAGTGAGCAATTCTATGCAGAAACTCAGAAAACCTATCCGCATCTAAATTTACTCATTCATCACACTGTTTTATTCACAAAGATTGTTAAATCTTTTTATTTTTCAGCACTACTATTCAGAAAAAGCTAACTAGATAATCACACAATGAATTGGTGGTTTGGTGTTAACTTTATGAAGGGAGCAGCATTGGTGTGTGAAAATTAAATTCACATCAACATGGCAAAATTTGTCAAGAAATATTTAAATGTATTACTTTCTGATATACTGAGTGTGAGCACACAGGGAAGTATTGGTTCAGTAATATTAATATATTGTTCAGTAATATGAAATGGTTCTGCAGTTCATAGCTAAAACCTCCTCACTTTAGTCTATCAAAATTGATTTTTTAATCTTTCATCTTTTAAAGTTATCCTTATGTTAATTTCATAAATAAAATGGTTCTAAATTTATTTTCCAACTGGCGCTAATCATTATTCCATCACAGTACTAAGCTAAAGAATGGTCCATAATACAAAACTGGACCGGGCTGGCTCTACCTCAAGCTGTTCGCTTCATTAGCAGCAATATGGCTGACGCTACACTAGTATAGCCTATGCGGTTTTCTTTTTGGCAACTGTTAGTACTCCCTGCCTTATTAAAAAAACCTATTGTGGGGGGGAGATAATGGCATAAAATAATGACAATTTCAATTATTAAATATAACTGCAAGCAGTGATTACAGGGGCCATGCAGTTTGCAGCAAAATAGCTTATTATAGCACCACCAACTGGCAGAGTGGTGCAATTTTTTTTGCCTGAGTAGTGGGTGGGGTACCGGACCTACCTGCCAAATTTCAAAGCTGTAGTTTTTACAGTTTTTTCCCCACAACACATTTTAAGACAGAAAAAAAAATCAGCACAATTCCAATAGGGTTCCACGCAGTGTTCCACTGCATGGCCCCCTAATATTAAAAGCCCTATGCACATTAATGGCCTGGGGCAGTGGTAGTGTAACAGTCAGGGTGTTCCATTAAAGGTACCAGTGACACAGGTATGGTCCAAGCTCTACTCTGTGCTACTTCACGGATGGTGCACTATGTGCTGTGCTGTTTTCACAATGACAGATCTTTTAAAAATCATTGAGGGACTTTTGGTGCCGCCTAGTGGTGTAATAATGGATGTGCAAGACGGTGCGGATGCTGCTACTCACACAGTGTTCGAGTGCAGGCTGAGGACCTGACGCTCGCTGTGTTCTGGTGTGTCCAGCAGCACAGACAGCGTGTGTGTGGGCGGGTTATAAGCAGCAAAGAAGGGCAGGGAAGCCCGGCGCAGCGGGGGAGGACTCTGCATGAGTGGAGGCATGTATTCCATGGAGCTCCCCTGAGAAATACACGCAGTACTCGCATCCACACAGACTGAATATTTGCCCATCGGTACACACACACACACACACACACAAATTAGCCAAAACATTATTACACGCTGTTGCATCCCTGCTGTCAGGTCTGCATTGACCCACTAAATACTAGACTCTAGCTTTCTGTCAGCAGATCCTTTTTAATACTGCATGATATTGGAAAAATGCCAATACAATATATTCTTTTTCCATATGACTTAATTATTTTGGAAATAATTATTTTAGAATTATGGTATTATTCTGAAGGGACATGCTTCTGCATTAAAACATTTGAGGTCAAACCATTTATTTAACAGGCATCTCAAGTAGATTAGGAAAATGAGAATTAGCAGGTGTTCCTTTAGTATCAAGCCTCAAAAAGTTATAGCAAGGCTGTTTTGATTTAATTTGCCATACTGGATATTGCACCTTCTGCGATGTGACCGCTGTAAGTGCCTAAAGCCTCATGACAATGCCGAAACAATGCCACCTCAACTGATGATGCAAACAATTCACTACTGAGCCCGTCTGCAAAGGGCTGACAAATGTCGAATCAATGATTATTTTTTCGTTGGATAAAAAGTACATTCTACTGTGGCCTTAACATAAAGGACAATATTCTTGTAATATTGTGCTGTGGTCACATGGTGCTATGCTGTTCCATTCTAGCAACAGGACCACATGTAACATTTTATATCAATGGAGAATAGAAAATACTACTCTCAGTAAGAAGATAAACAGACCTGGGGGGCTTGTGCAGCTGGAGAGGAACGTGCTGTAGGGCGGCAGTGTGTTTCCAGTTTGAGAAGGTATGGGTGCAATCACAGGACCTAAATGTGTAGGCCTACATACCATAGTATAAATTCAGACTCAGCCAAAACTCAAAATATGCTACAGGACAGACAAGAGCTGGTGGTTTTCTATGAATTACCTGTATACAGGGCCACTGGAAGAGGCTTGGGCAGAGCCCCCGGCATACGCAGGGACAGCCAAAGGGACAGACAGTGGGGCCGGAGCTGGAGCAGGGGCCCGAGCAGGACCAGGAGATTTTGTAGGATGCTTTTTTACTGTCATTTTGGAACTTTTGCGCAATTTAGCACGACGATTCTGAAACCATACCTAAAATATGGAATTCCATTATCAACATAATGTAAATGAACAATTTTGGAGTACGCTGTTAAAAAAAAGATGTCACTGACCATGACCCTCTGGGGCGTGACACCAATTGAAATTGCAATCTCTTTCCGTTTCTCAGCATCAGGATAGTGATCCTCTTGAAACACCCTCTCCAGCTCCTCCAGCTGATCTGCACACACTTTATACTTTAAGAAACATAGATTACCAAAAAACATCATTTAAACCACATTTCAAGTGACTCACCAGAACTGTAGGAAGTGCGGGTTTTTTTCTTGGGTGGAGGTGGCAGTATTGAGGTGTTGGTGAAGTGGGGTAAAGATTGAGAGCTGGTCTCAGTGTGCATTGATGGTACTGGTAGTAATGATGCAGGCCTACTGGCGAAGCGTGTGTATTGGCGTGTTGTGTAAACCTGCCTTACTGTCACCTCCATTTGCCCAGGAGGGATGAGTGTTTTGGGGTCTGTAGGCGGACTACCATCATATTTGCGCTTTCCTAGACAGAGCGCCTCAGATGCAGCCATGGATGCTGGAGCCTGGGTCTGAGCCACTGTTTGGGACTGTATGGGGAGCAGTGAGGGAATGGAGGGGGGCAGAGGAAGTGGCAAAGGGTTCTGTGAGGGTGGAGGAGGAGATGGCGATCCAAAGGTAGGGAAGGCTAGAGACTTGGAGGGGCACAGCATGAGCTCTTTACTCACATGCCTTTCAACAGACTCTTCACACACCATTACCAGGTTCATAGGACAGTCAGAAGTCAGCTGCAGGACATTTTTATCTTCTAGTGACAGTGGGACAAGATCTCTACTTCCATCATTCTCTTTTCCATTATCAGTATTGTCTTCCTCCTCTTTTGACTTTTCTGCTTTTTTTTGTTCATCTGTTTCTTCTTCTTCCTCCTCCTCCTCTACCTCTCCACAATCATAAATATCTGAGTCAATGTCTACTTTTGTCCCTTGCATTTCGTCCACAACTTGTGCATCTTGCATTCTCTTTTCATTCTGACCACTTTCTTTTATATTGTTACATACGGATCCATCTTTTTTCACCCAGTTACTTTCATTTTGATCTATTTTCAACTCTTCTCTTTCATTTCTCATTTCCTCACTACCTTTGAGTCCCACGTAAGGTCTGCAGCTGTCTTCCTCACATAAAGGGCATGGGACACCTGTGAAATGCACAATAGACCTTGCGCCAAGTTCTCAACATCAAGATGTTTACAAATTATTTACTGTATAGTGACCTAGTAATAAATTTTAAGAATTTAATCTACACTGAGATTTCCTGCCATGCATATGATACAACATATTTTCATTCGTTCAAAAATATTTCAAACATGGCTAATAAATTACAAAAAGAGGCCAAACTTAACACGTTAAAATCACAGAGTTTTGCCTTAAAACTGAATTGGGAAGCAAATTACATATTAAAAGTGGTTTTAGACACCAGCCAGACAATCAACGTGCAACTGTTCTCCAAATCAGTTTCACATTTTCACGGGTTGGAAAGTCAACATGAAGTTAATTTATCAAAATTCAGACCCGCAATGAAACTGAACGGGCAACAATTAGAGTGACACAATCACGGGTAAGAAAATGATTTGCCTGGTCAAGGTAAAGCTCATTTAGATTAATTTACGAACCATAATCACTAGCAAACGCGTCCTCGGACATCCTGTAGCGATCAAACGCCTTTAACGAGTCACTCTAACTACTAATCTCAAAGACCTTGGAGCTGAAAACTCGGAATAAGCAAAACAGTGTCTTCCAAATCGGATTATTACTCAATGATGGTAAAACTGATCAGCAACAGCTGCTGACGTTGTCACGTGACGAGTGGAAATGAAGGCGCGTTTCAGCTGATGCAGCCTTTTAACAATTTGAAGCGGTTTTCTGTGTTTTGTTTTAGGTTTATTCTAGTGCCTGGGTATATATTATCCATGCATGCTTTACGTTATTGGTTTCAAGACATCCTGGACACCTCGGATTTGTCATAATTTGATGTATATGTGCCGGACCAGTCTTGAATCATTTCTCATTTCTGATGAAAAATGACCAGCTCCATTTGTTTTTTTTTTTTTTTTGGGGGGGGGGGGGGTTTGGCTTTAATGGAGTATAAAAAAGTGCTGGCATTGTAGATTTAACTTTATAAATAGTAGAAACTGTCTGTTTTATTAGCTGGCAATATTATTGGCTTTTTTGCAGAGAGCCCTCTATGGCTTACTATTGTGAAGAAAAATACGGTTAGTGCCATTTTTATCCATTTAAATACAGAATAAAATTATTTGATATTCATAGATTATTTTTTCCCTATTGATTGCCCTCAAACATTAAAGAATACAAAAACATTGTCAGATCAATTGAAAATGAAGAAGTAGTGAAGTTGTGCCTGTCTGGGAGAGAACTGCATTTCCCACACTCCCCGGTTCTCCGCGCTTCTCCGGAGCCGCGTGACAGTAATACGATGGACTCGCGTCCAGAATAACACTGAAAATATCGCATAGATAGCTATAGTGTGAGGAGATATGGTTATTGTTTATTTATCAGCTAAAATATGAATTTTGTCTTAAATAAAAAGGGGAGATGTAGCGCTTGAGCGAGTGCTCGTGTTTACATCGCCAAGAGCGTCACTAATGCTTTTTTACGGAATTACGTTTGTTTATGAACACGGAATTAATCACAAATTTATTTATATACAGAGAAATCAATAGAATTACTATTCGAAGTATTGTGATTCTGACTATGTGTATGGTTTCTGTACGTTTAAGGGATTCTCGGATACACACGGCGTGTGGAGCTGTCTGAGAGTTAAGAGGGTTAAAGAGATTCTCGATTTAGGAAGAATTTTGCTAATATTTTTAATGCTGTAGCCTTAAAGACCCATTTTACTACAGGAACCTTTAAAGAACGATTTACTGCGGCTTTGCTTGTTAAACCAAAGTTAACAATAACCAAATGTGTATTGTAGTCTCCACCTGTGCCGAACAGTTTGTTTTACACTGTTTGGCAAATATTTTACAGTAACTTTTTTTTTTCTCTCTCTCTCTCTCTCATTATCTGAACCGTTTAAACCCAACTGGGGTCGCGGGGGAACCGAGACTATCCAGGGAACTCGCGGGCGCAGGCGGGGAACAACCCTGGGCAGGCGCACTGCCGACACACCGCAGTTTTACCGTAACTCCTGAAATTAATTTATTTTCTGATTTACTGGTAGCATTGACTTTATGGCATTTATCACTTACAGGGACATTCTCAATGAAACAACTTGTGACCAACAGCCTTGTTCTAACCTGGAGGTAGAATAAAGCCAGAACTGTTGCTGAGTGTCCCACCCTTACATCTCCGCCACCCCATGGTCAAAAACATAAAATTGACAAGAGTTCCCAATCAAGTCTTTTATTTAGAACAGAGTGGCGTTTTAGTGACATAACAAACCAACCAATGAGGAAAAACAGGTCTTTAAAAATGCATGTAAAAAACACAATGGGCAACCACCACATCGAGACCGTGCTGTACTGTGATTGGCACACAGACACAGGAAGGCCCACCTTTTATTTGGCTATGGGTAGAAATTGTGACAGAAATGTACAGGATGATGAGTAGAAAAAAAAAACTGCGAACACAAAGTTCCACTGAGACACATCCATTGAGCTTAACACACAGTGACTGCCGGACATTCCCAAGTGACTAAGTGTGTGCCGGGAAGCATGTGGAGGTGTGCATTTGTTGGCAGTTGCTGTACACAAGTTAGACAGGTGAAGTATTTATTTCTTTATTTTACTATGTGACGTGCCAGTGAAATCATTTCAAAAATCACAAGCTGTTTACACTTCGTAAACCAGCAGCCTAAAATATTGGAATGATCAGTATATCCTGATACCTGAAATCATTTGACAAACTGTAGGCTGGAATATTTCTATACATGAACTTAGTAAAATACTGATTGGAAAACAGTTAACAAATATGAGTTACCTCAACAACAGGTGTATGCTGTCCATCTGGTCCTGACATTTCCAGGGCCCTATGTATAAAGGTGTTGTTTGGGTGTGTGTATTTTAGTATATACCGAGTATGAATTGTTGGTGTTCATTTCATGATTCGAGTTGCCACAGACAATTAAATCTATGACGTCAAACGTTAAACAAGGAATTGAACATATTTGCCTTGGACACATCCTTCAAACGCAGCAAATGAAACTGTCCTTCTGCACGGAACGGTACACTCATGATGGAAGAAACGCTGGAGAGGGAAAAACATCCATCAGGTACATTCCAGCCAGCGCATGGGAACACATGCACACACAGGCATGACATGATCGTACGGCTTAAAGAATAATAACCAAGCTACAGATACAGTTGCACTGTTGTGATATTACAATCTTAAGATAGACCTAGAGCCACCTCAGATGCCTACAAGTCATACCCTTTAAACCTGGGCCCTGCTCATGCAAGAACTGAAAAGATGTTTTTGTGCTCTGTTGAAAGAGCGCTCAGGTCCTGCAGCTCCTTGATATGGAAGTTTTCATATATACTGGGTGAGCTGTACTAAGAAAAATGGATCAATGAGTTGTTATTATAGTTCCATTCAGCCCTCCCATCATAGCGATATGTTGTAAATGCAAGGCTTGCTCAGCGGTCTGCTACAGGAGGTAGCGAAGGACATACCGAGGGCCATGTGGAAAAACTCCAAAAGCTAAAGTGCTGTGGTCTCACTTAACATCATGCAAAATGACCAAAGATGACTCACAGCCGTGGACCATAAAATGATATGTGGTCAATAATTTATGCCAATCCGTCTTTTACTACAGTGTTTGTCAAGGTTACAGAAGGCCAGGCAGTGGCTTGGGTGCCTCATCTGCGTGAGAGCACGTGTACATTCTCCCTCACCAGCACTGGAGGGCGCCAGCATATGAGTGTGTGGATGTCAATAGCTGCGTTATTGCTACATCATGCACTTTTACCTAAATCTAAATGTGCAGCCATTTTAGTGACCTTAATGTACAGCACTTTGACACAATGGAAAATGTAATCAAATACAGCCAGAATTATTTTTTTCTGACCCTCTCTGGGAACTCACAATAATTATTGTATTAGAAAATGAACACCCCAGTATCCAACACATTATTCCTCCTTGTATATATCATTTTCAGTTAACACCTTGAATTTCCCACCTGTTCATACTCCTAACCATTCCTGAATCCAGCCTAGAGCTCCATGATGCACTACACTTGACCAACGCACGGATTCTGCAAGTGCCTTGTTTGTGTGTGTGTGTGTGTGTGTAAATATAAGAAAAAGTGTGAGCATTAATGGCAAGTGAAAAAAAATTTGAGCTTGTGCTTTTTACACAATGGCCAGAAAAACAGATCAAAATTCAGTAAACTATGAAAACACTGGAAGAATTCGTTCTTTTTCAGCAGTAGAAATGAAAAATGTTGCGTTGCCAATCAGATCGACGTGACGTGTGCAAAGAGTAAAAGACAAGTAAAAGCATGAGAAATTGAAATTAAAAAAGAGTTGATATTTACACCAATAAAACTTTTACTGCACAGCTAAATAGATATCCTCCACTACTATTATTATTATTATTTTCATCTTTTACCTTCCATTCAGAGCTGCTGATATATTATTGATAATTATTACTATTGATAGCTAATTGTCTTTGTACAAAACAGCGGAGAGGCTAATCCTCCGTTTCGTCACATGCGCTCCCTCACAGCAAGTGTCTAATCACCGTTAGATGTGCTGTGTAATCGTACAGGGATCATTTTTTTTGTTGTTAGCTCCAAACAAATGGTACTAGAGTCACCAAGGCCTCATATACTCTCACCAGCAGAGGGAGTCAAACTATGTGAGTACGTGTGTGCGTCTGTGTGTGTGGATGTTTGTGTGTATATGTGACTGGGCTAAGGTCACAGACGGCACCACTGACATGCCACATAGCCACATACACAACTGGACACGCGCGCACACACTATTCTCTGCTCAAGCTTGGCTTCTAGCACCAGGGAAATGGAAGGCACCACACAATACTTGACCCTTGGCCTTTGTGACAGAAGTGCAATCTGTTTGGAGTAGCATGGTCATGACATTCCTCCTCCATTTCTCTCCCCCCACCAACACTCTCATCCTTCTGTTCCCTCCCTCCCTCCCTCTTAGCCCTGTCTGTCCCTCTTTGACCCTCCCTGTCCTCTGCTGCTTTCCTCAGTTCCCACTCTCTTGCTTCAACCCTCACCTTCAGCCGAGAGGAATATTGTGCAGTTGAAGAGCACGTGTCTTTACAAAAAGGTTTCATGTCATAATTTTATAGAACAACAATCCTAAACATATCAATAGCAACATGTACTTAAAAAAGTTTTTTTTTTCTTCTTTTCTTTCCGTTGCTTGTGTGGAATCCCTGCCCCTCCCTCGCCCGTTTCCCCAAAAATCCTGTCCACAGCCACTTCCATTTTTTTATATCGATCTTTTTTTTCCATTCAAAAGAAAGTCCCAAGTCTGTAGAGTGATAGGCACTCTCATGAAGAAAGGGAGAATCGGAAGAGAAAGAGAGTGAAATGAAGGAGCGGAGGGAGAGAAGGGGTGGGGAGGGGGAGTTGGGAGGATGGAGGAGAGCAAAAAGGAGAGAGAGAAAAAGAGGGAGTGATGTTTAGGCATAGAATTCCTCCTGCTTGTCTGGTTTCTGATAGGTGACTGTTGCTTGTTTGGGCTCCTCCAGAGTATAGCTTCCTTCGTCCTTCTTTTTCATCCGGTAAACAAGTAACATGACGAGGAAGGCAGCGAAGAGAGCTCCAACCACGCCTCCAACAATCACAGCTGAACAGACAGAGAGAGACATTCATTATTACTGACTATAGGTTTAAACCTGCACATACTTTGAACACACACTATTTAATGCTCTCAAGAGTTGAAGCCATTAGGTTACTTAAACTACAATTCTGAGGACAATTCTGAGACCAAAACAAACACACACACACACACACACACAGGAGAGTTTTGAGGCTCACTATAATCTTGGTTCTCCAGCAAAAAAAAAATATCTAGCACTGGGAATTTGGGTTGTTGTGCAAGTACCCACTAAGGTTACTCTACCCCAGGGGTGTCCAGTTCCAGTCCTGGAGGATTTTCGTCATTCTGGTGAGCTTCTACCAGAGACTGGGGAGGGAGGCACGATAATATCAGAATTGGCCGATAAGTGACCTGTGTCCACCAAACACGTTTTTTTCCGCTGGCAGCACCTATTTTACCTATGGGGCAGCACTTCACATTAAAATCTGCTGAAAGTCGTCAAAGTCACTTGTCTCTTGCTAGCCAACCAAAATCAAGAAAGGGGCGGTGCATACACTGTCAAGAACTCACTACAAATGGCGGCGTATCTGGAGCAGCTGGAGAAGATTTCATGACCTAATCTCGTCTCAAATACCCTGTGAGAATCTATTTCAAACGCCACTAATGCTAAAATGCGATCTTGTCGGCTTAACTAGCAATCTCAAAGAAACATGCTGAAATAGAAATGAATGTGGAAGTATCTGGTGGCGCTTTTTGTAACATAGCAACAATAAGCGCTGAGAGAAAGCGCCCGAGTAAGCACTCTGGAAGTGAGGTGAAGTGTCACACGCGTGCCATTTGACTTGGTACGCCACATGGAGCGGGAAGTGACTTTTTTATTAAAATGTTGTGCACTACGCTTGAAATGCTACACCCTCACTTGACTCTTTCAATGCTTTCACACACGTTTGACTTGGCACTGTGTTAGAAATGTCAGATTTATTGCACTACTCTCAGCATTCAGTAGAACTTTGGCGAGCAAAATATCTTGTCTTTACACTCGTACCTCTGCCCTCAACTTTGCACTCTTCCTCGCTCATCGGTATCGGCAGATGAAAATATTGGATATCGGCATCAGCCAATAATTCCCTTATCGTGCATCCCTACCAGAGACAGAATATTAACTCAAGTATGATGGAAAACCTCCAGGATACCGGCCCTCCAGGACCAGAACTGGACACCTCTACCCTAAAGCTCAAGCCTAAAGCTATGCGTTACCTATGACCAGGAAGTCTGCAAATACAAGGGCAAACAGTCCCCCAATAAGAATAGCTGAGGAAAAGAGAGACAATGTGTCAGACGAAAGAGTGGGTGAGAGATAAAGAGAGAGGAGGAGAGAAGTTTTTTACTTATGGGAAAAATGAACAAAGCATATACAAGGACAAGGAAGAGTGAGACACCAGTTGAAAGACCTTATTATCAGTCAGATTTTTCTGAAAACAAGACTAAACAATAGGTAATCGTCCTGAAAAAATAGTATAGTCATAGCTCACTATAGTTAGCTACAAATAACACTGCATCACAAATAAATCATTTCTGTCTGCTACCTGGTCTAATTCATGTGTCCTGCAATAAATCCTGGGTGCTGAATTCAAATCTGGAGGCACATTTTGTATGTCACATCAAGATCTTAAGTTCATTCATTCATTCATTTTCTGAACTGCTGTAATCCCAACTGGGGTTGCGGGGAGATCTTAAGTTATATATGCAAAAATACTTCACATAAGGAAAGTTTGCCTTACAGCTGTGTGATGTTTGGAAAATGTATTTGTTGCTACTAAATTACAAACAGAAGTTCACCTGAGACTTAAATCAAAACATAATGTACTGTTCAAAAGTGCTTTAGGCACTTGCTTTTGTGCTTGTGAGTGTCTGTTGTTTCCTGCTGCAGCGGCCCTGATATCTTGTGTCCATCACAGACATATCTTAATAGAATCTCTCCCCAAGTTCATCTCTTACGTCACCCAAATTATAATTATAATTTAGTTGCAACAAATACATTTTCCAAACGTCACACAGCTGTAAGGCAAACTTTCCTTATGTGAAGTATTTTTGCATATATAACTTAAGATCTTGATGCGATAGACAAAATGTGCCTCCAGATTTGAATTCAGCACCCATGATTTACTGCAGGACGCATGAATTAGACCAAGTAGCAGACAGAAATGATTTGTGATGCAGTGTAATGTACTGTTCAAAAGTGCTTTAGGCACTTGCTTTTGCGCTTGTGAGTGTTGGATGTTGTCTGCTGGTATGCTGTGAGCATCTTCTTTACGAGTTCAGTTTACAGCTTGCTGGTTAGTGAGAAACAGTTGTTATTGTGTTGCTGTGCAACAATGCGTGTATCAAAATACCAAACTGTCACAAAGCAATATTATGCCTATAACTTAAAATCTGGACGTGCTAGGAAAGTTCTGAGTGCAGATTTGGATTCAACACAATCGATTCCATGTAAATCATGTTTTACTTCCTGCAGCAAAATCTTTGTTCTCCAGTGTAATCAATACATGCTGTATAACTATGTGTACTGATATTGGGAATATTCATCGAATTTATCACACCAAAAGAGGTTCATAAAAACAAGGTGATGACTGTTGACCTGTGATGAGTCACTGATTCATGGATATGGCAAGTGAGACGCAGACTGCATATTACAGATTTCATACTTCAGGTACAATGGATTCAAGTGTGATAGGGAAAATCAAAATCAATCTTACCTATCAAAACCTCTTTCCGCTCCAGGATGTTTTTCTGAGGAAGCTGAGCAGCTGAACTTCCGGCGTCTATTGTGTTGCCATTCAAATCAGGCTCCGTGTCCGAGACACCCTTACCCCGACCCGCTTCATTGCTTTGTCGACCTTCATCCTCTCGAATTTCGAAGTCCCCGCTGGGACCGGCCGCTGCCACCTCGTTATTTGCTGTCGTACCTGGAGCTCTCTCCTTAGAGGGAAAAGAGGAAAATTTATTTCAGCTCCAAAGGACTAGACAATGAGCAAAAGTGTACAAATGTAGAAATCAATCAAATGTAGTCAACAAAATACGCTTTGCATCCAAATCTGACGTTTTTTTAGATATGATAATGGAGCTCTGAAGATTGTGTTAACTAGCAGGTGACTGAAGACCATGTTATCATCATATAAAATGTTTATGTAATTCCATTGATCTTTTAGAAAATACATTACCAGAGATGGAGTTTTTCGATGGTTGCACTTCTTCTTCTGTTGTTTTATAAGCAATCAAGATTTTCATTCTTATATTAAAGTCCCATATTATACATTTTTCAACATGTTAAAAGTGTTGAAGTGAAGTAGTTTGCTGAAAATACCTCTCAGATTAGACATTTTCACCTGCTTTTTACCCCTAACCGACCATCCATACAGTCATACATCTTCAACAACACTCCACCGGTAGACTTCTTCATTGTGATTCCTGAGTTAGCGCTTGCAAAAAAACCATGGCGGATCAGATTTCTGACATTTGTAAATTAATACTAACACAACCATTTTTTAAATCAAACTTACAGTGTGTGTAAAGGCAGTACAGACCCAAATGTATATCCAACAAACAGAAAGTGATTTTTCTACAATATGGGTCCTTTAACATGAGATACAGATATTGCTATATCACCTTTGTCTGGTCATAATTATCTTCTGTGGTCGTGATATCATCGCATGGTGCATCGGAACGATAGTCCAAAGAAACAAATTTGGATTATTGGATCTATCTGAACCACTCAGGAGCCTATCCCAGGCATGGGCGTAAATCCTGGTGGGGACGGAGGGGACCCCCCCCCCGAGGGTTGTCCCCCCCAAAAAATTATTTTAAAAAATCGCACTATTGTGAAAAATATATGTATGTAAACCTAAAATAATTGTGTGAGTAGAAAAAAAACAAACGCAAAAAATGCATTTAGAAACAGTTGAGTTTCCCCTCCCCTTCCTCACAGCCCACTGCCTGCTTTCCCAGTTCATCTCACCTACTCTACTCTACACACACGAGTCAGGTGTGTGGCTGCGGCTCAATTCATGTTGAACTCCAGTAAGTAGGGTATTTTATTCACTTTAAATAAAGCGATTCTCTTTAACGTAGTTGATGCAGACTCATTCATAAATTAGTTGCGGCAAAAATGCTGATTACCGATGTAATTTTCCATGAATCTGCTATACTAGCGATTGAAATATTAGTTTGCTTTAAATTGCAGATTTTTTTTTTTTTTTACATAGAGCAGTTACTGTAAATTGATTATTTAATAACTGATTTTGTTACAAAACATTACTTATTTTGTATATCTTTTTCACAATAACAGTCATGTTTAAATTTTATTGTATGTTGATGGTTTGACTGTAAACAACATAAACAATGCAATAAATAGTTTTGGGGAAAAATCTGCTTTGTCATTGAACCTGAGAAAAACTTTGAAAATAACCATAATGACGCAGTCTCCATGCTACAATAATAATGATAGAAGCAAAGTTTTTCACTGTGGGGACATATCTTTAAAAGTACAATTTGACTGTATTATTTGTGTCCCCTTCAAAAATTGCTCATGAGAAATTTTATATTTATTGTCCCCCCCTACTGTTAAATGAAATTTACGCCCATGATCCCAGGGACTACAGGAATGAGTCCAGGACCAACCCTGGGCACCAACACATCGCAGGGCATACAAACTCAAACACATGGGACCATTTAGAGTCACCAACCAACCTACAGTGCATGTATCCGGACTGTGCTAGGAAACCGGCGCACTTGAAGAAAACTTACACCAACACAGAAAGGCCCCAAAGGCCCCATGGCCGACCCGGGGATCGAACTCGGGACCTTCTTGCCGTCAGACGACAGTGCTAAACGTGTAGAAACGTCCAGTTCATAACATTACCTGTACGGTGGAGGTCAACATGACACGCGTGCTGCTTTCAGGAGGCCTGGCTCTGCTGGGCGTGGCTTGGGGTTTCCGTGGCCACAGAGGGGTGATGCTGAGTGTGGTCGGACTAGCGGTTGGCTGAGCTGTAGTGGAGATCACTGTGGTAGGAAGAACTTCAGTGGTGCTGACGTCATCCGTCACATCCTCCTCTGTACTAAACGGATAAAAGGGGGCCGTTTCTGTGGTGATGAACAGATCCTCCTCCTCCTCTTCAGTGGTGCCGAAGTCTTCTGCGTCGCCGGTGGGTTCGGCGGTCTCACTCGGCAACGTAGAAGACTCTGTGGTCACCACCGGAACCGCAGGGGGTCGAGGGGCGACTGTAGTCCTCGCTCTCGCTCGTTCTCTTTCTCTCTCTCTTTCTCTGTCTCTCTCTCTTTGTCTCTCCTTCTCCCTCTCTCGCTCTCTTTCCCGTTCCCTTTCCCGCTCCCGTTCCCTTTCCTTCTCTCGCTCTCTTTCCCACTCTCGTTCCCTTTCTCGCTCTTGGTCTCGTTCCCTTTCCCGCTCTCGTTCACGTTCTCTTTCCTGTTCCCTGTCTTTTTCCACTTTTTTTCTCTCCATCTCTATTTCCGGCTCTTTCTCAAATTCTCTCGCCCAATCCAGCCCACTCTCTCTCTCGGACTCTGGTGGAGGGGGGCTGCTGGGTTCCGCAGCGGGTGGGGCAGAGGGGGCGGGTCCGGTGGCCTGTGTTGTGGACAGTGGGAGAGGCTCTTCTGTAGTGAAGGACACCTTCATTCCAGTGGGTTTTACTTCCATTTCCGTAACTAGATGGAGAGAAGAAAAAGTTAACAGGGCATCGATATATTCACCTCCTTTTTATCACCATTTAAGTGGATATAGTTTATAGTGTCAACTTGTAAGTGAGTGAGTGATTATTTGTCATTGTGAACACACCACAGCACACAGGGCACCACAACTAAATGTGATTTCTGCATCATCCGTGAAAGAGCAGCGGGCAGCTGACATGACCAGCGCCCGGAGAGCAGTGCTTGGGGAAGGTACTTTGCTCATGAGTACCTCTGTGGAAACCTTACCAGTCTGGGATTCGAACCGGCAACCTTCCAATCATGGGGCGGATGCCCTAACCATTATGCTATCAACAGCAGCAATACAGAAATAATAGTCAGTGGATATTGAAAAGTATCACCCCCTTGCTGATATACAGTCTGAAATGAAAACACAAAAAGATTTATTTATACAATGCTAATTATTCTGTTTTAGGGGTGTGACGAGATCTCGCGATATTAAAAGGTGACGATTTTTCTTGTCAAGGTGAAAAGCTGTATCATGCAACAGTATGGCTTTCTTTTAATGCCAAAATTCTGACAGTGCTGTGCAACCTTAATCAGCAAAATCTGGCGTCTGCACGTGTTCAACTCCGCCTTCATGCTTGCTCCACTTAGTACTGCGTTATACATGTGCCAAAGAAACTGCCAATCCCAGGCTTGAAGAAAGCTGATTTGGTAAATGCAGGGACAGGGTCAGGGTTAAAGGAAAAATGAACGGGGCAAAATATTCCTCAGGAATATCTCAGGAGTATCTGCTCTCTCGTTTTAGTACTGTTAAAGATGGGAGGAAGGTTTAACTTTGAATCTAAAAATTACACGAAGAACAGAGCCAATCTGACCACACAGCAGCTGAATGTAAATGTTCTTAAGTTGCCAGACTTAAACCCTAGTGAAAACCTGTTTCTTGAAGTTTTCAGTCTTGTAAGGAACAGCAGTCAAATATTGCTTAGCATAGCAGTGCAGAGTTGGTAGAGAGGTTTCCAAGCAGACACAAGGCTGTAATTAAAGGAAAAGGTGGTTCCACAAAGTGGTGATACATGGCAGTGGTGACTCCTTGTTATTCTCAGTGGGCTTTTGGGGTTATTTTTTCAGACTGCTGGTCTGATAAGCTGAACTGAGTAAATAAAACTGCTTTTCATTTCAGACTGCAGAGCAAAATGAAAATGCCAGAATACCCGCTGTAGATGCCACGAGATCTCATGATATTAAAACGTGATATTTCTCTCTGAGGTGAAAAGCTGTCTCACAAAATAGTGGCGCCATTTTTGTGCCAAAATTCTGAGCGTGCAGTGCAAATCTGGTGTCTATACACACTTAACTTCACCTTCACTCTCGCTCCACTTGGTACTGCGTTACAAGCCAATCACATACTTGAGAAAGCTGACTGGCTGATTTAGTCTCCAATCAGGTGGCTAATATGGTTCCAAGTTCATATAGCCAATAGTGACGCATATTTTCCATGATGACACCAAAAGAAGCAACATGATGAGTTGTGTGTTATTTGTGATGATGTTTGTGTGATGTGTTCAACAGTATCCCAGTCTAATTGTATCTGTTAATGTTCCTAAATCTGTTGCTGTTGCAGGGATTACGCCTCTAACGTGTTTTACTGAAGATGTTGATTTTATAATGTACAACCTGATGATTTAAGGAGATGATTTACACTTCAATTAGAAGTTAGAAGCTGATGAACAGTAGTAAAGAGATGCATGAGGAATCATACAAGAGAGAGTCCAGTCAGTTGACGCACTAAATACACTTTTTTGCAGCTGACTTTTTGTCTTAGAGTCAAATCAATGGCCATATTCCAGTCAAATGTTTTCTTTAAAAACAGTGTTAAAATCTCATTATGTCTCATTCTAATAAACCCAATCTTGTGTCGTCTCATCTCACGAGCTGAGCGTCTCATCACACACCTATCCTATATGTATGCATGCCTACACTCACACACATACACACACACACAGAGTCAGAAAAACAGCTTTACACACCCAGATTCCAACTGATTAAGTGATCTTATTTACAGTAATCAGATTACTGTCTGCAAATCAGGTGATCACAGACACACACACACACAAACAGATCTTTGTTTAAAAGTACAGAGAAGAGATCTGTGACAAGGAGTTCGGACGTTGCAGAGCGTCTGGGTTCACAGTGAGGGGGCTGAAATCCTTCTCTAAGAACTTGTGGAGAGTGTGGTGCGAGTGCGTGTGTGGGGAGGGACGAAAAGGTGTCAAGAAAAACACACCAGCTTGTGTGGGGATTGGAAGTCTGTGCAGGACTTTTAAATAACACAGCTGCCACCCCGTCAAGCGTTTCACACGTCTCCAGATTTGCTGTCACATTGTCGCAAACTCACAAATTACAGGCTGCTCTCCTCGTGGACACTTTTGTTAATCTTAATAATGATTTTAAAGCAATACTCCAGTGAGATATGCCTTTCCTTCTTAATGGAGAACCTAATTATCCGTGAAAACTATATTATGAAATGTGAAGAATCCAAACTAGCATGCATAAACAAACATTTTTATTATTTACTGTAACTAAATAACGGTTTGCCTGAACCATAAAGCTTCAACTCATTTAAATAAAACAATAACCAAAAAAAGAAAGGAGCAGGCGTGTTGAAATTAATCACATAATCGATGTATCGTGACGCAGACAATTCTGCATTGATGCAGTGTCAGACCATAATCAATTGTAACGGGGTTTTTATAACAAGCTGTCTGCGGCGGCATTGCATTTTAATTATTTTTCTGAACATTTCAAGATGAGTTGGGCATCTTTACAAATAATGAATTTAAAGCATATATCTATAAAGTTACAGAAAAAAATACATCCCCCCCCCTTTCCCCCCACACACACACACTCATGGACACACAATGGACAGCTGCAGACTACTCCTCAGTTTAAGCGGTGGTCACTGGGGCAGAATCAGTTGAAAATCCCTGGATTATATCATAATGATATTGCTTGGTGATTTTCTGGCTATGGCATAAAAATTTAAGTTAAAAAGAACATCCCAGTAGTAACTACGTCTGCCCGATCTGTGTGCAATGTGAAGAAAATTGTATGGGATGCATCAAGATATCGTATCGAATCGTTGACCTGATAATCGTAATCGAATCATGAGACAAGTGAAGGTTCACAGCTCTAATAGAGAGTAGCCTTACACACTGCATGTTTTTCTATCAGCAATTTCCCCACAAAGAACCTACAGCACTTTCACATACATACACACACTTACATCCAGAGCCTGAACCAGAGAAAAGATCTTCATCATCAAAGAACTCGTCTCCAGAGCTCTCTGCATCCACAAGGCGTAATGAACTACGCTGCGTCTGCAAGAAAGAAAGAGGAGAAACACTATTTAAAATCAACAAATAACTTTCGAGCACAGCACATGAACGGTGCAAACGAGCAGCAGCATCTTGTACACTTCACTTCATCCATTTCTTTTAAATAGAAAGAATCTTAGACCTTGGGTCTTAATGATAAAGGGCCAATTTTTCCTTAAAGGTTCTCTCCACATGAAATCAATAAAGGGAAGGACTTTTACTAATTAGAGTTTCTTGACAAGTCGATCACTAGAAGATGAAGTTTCCGACTGACTGGATGATCACGTCTCAGGTGATTCACAAGAAATGTTTAGGTTGAGTCAGATAATTCAATTTCTCCTGCTTTTCCTAACTGCTATGAAAAAATGTGTGTGTGTATGTGTGTGAGGACGTGTGAACAGAAGGGTCTAGCGTGGGGGAGCCATTTTACAGGGAGGCCCGTTGCTAGGGGCAACCCTTGCCTTTAACCCAGATTCCCTCTTAAAGAAGCTTCCAAATCCAGCAGGAGAAAAGCGTTTTCTCAACCAACACGTCAGCTCAGTTTCAACCAGCAAAAAAAGCCCGCAAATCCCATCAGTGCTCATGCTTACGACCCACACCCGAAAGCCCCACTGTTTGCTTTGTGTTTGTAAGCATGCATGTTTACATGCGCACCTTTCCCTATTTTTTTAATTATACCGGCCAAAAATTGAATAAATGACTTAAGCTGGAACATGGAAAAAAATGTGGCAACCCTTGCAATAAAACAAAGTCATGTAAGAAGAGCTGAGTGGTGGTCCAACAGCAGGTCTTTTTGCTCTCCTCCTCCTCCCACTTTCTCCTCCTCTCTCTCATCCCTCTCTCAAACCGGTTCAGCCGCCACAGCCCCCTGCCCCTTTATTCCGCCCCTCCTTCATCCCTCTCCTCCATCATTCTTTGTCTCCCCATTCCCTTCCCCCCTAATGTGTGATATCCCAGCATGACCCTAAAAACCAAACATTAATACACATGACTCCCCCAACACACACACACACACACCAACACTACCAACAACGAAAACATCACAATATTCACCAAAACACTACATTCATCTTCAGACATGCTGATACTCAGATAAACACACAAACGGGAACAGCTGTCAAAACAGTGCTTTAACATGAAATATTTGTTTTAAGATGGACATTCACACTACCAAACTACACAATACGCTTACATAATGTAACACACGTGAACCATGTTTTCAGTTAAAAAGATTAGACCTCAGAGAAACCTTAGGTTTCAGTCTGTAGTCTATAACAGATACTTTTACTTCAGATTTATCGTAACTGTGTGGTATGAGTTGAAAGGCAGGTATAACATTTGTGTATACATTTTTTATAGTCTGTTTTTTAAAGGTATAATAGGAAAGTGATCATTATTATATCACTGACTCAACAAATATAATTTATACGCAGCACTGTGCCTCATTTCAATTGAGGGAACTCACGCCGGTCGATTCACCACAGGTATAGAGTATTGACAGTCTCGTATTGAGCGATACGACAAACAACTGCTCCACACCACTACACTTTGTCCAAGCAGCTTTTTCTCCCTCACAGGTGAAGTATCTCTCGCACGGGTATGACACAGCACTCCATTCCCCGTACTGTATATGAACCGCTTAGCACAGCACCCCATTACAAGACTTCAGAAATCTTGTGAATGTAAGTTTTATAAAAGGAAAAAACGTAAGAACATCAAACACCACGACCACGCGCGGCTCAGCAAGCGCCTTTTAATCCCCACTGTGTGAAGTGCGAGGGAGCCTGAAGGTCCGTGAAGATGCGTATGTGATGTGTGATTATACACATTACACACACACACGCACACACACACACACTGCGGTACCGAACGCAGCAGCAGCCATATGATAAGGGGGTGTAGCTGCCTACAGCGACTGACCAGCGTCTCAGTGTCTCTGCAAAACCCCGCCAGCGTCTGTATGTCATCCTCCGTAATAGCAGGGTTGCTCTGTGGCGAGGCACGTGATTGAGGGGTAGACCTGGCCCTGGAGATGAGTTTAGTGTGTGTGTGTTGGTGTGTGAGTGAGAGAACAAGGGAGAGAAAAGAGAATATACTTTCGACTGTGGTACGGTATAAAGAAAGGGTATATAGACTTTTCTCTCTCTTTCTTTTCCCATTCTTTCTCTACGCTGTGATGAATTGGTTTGACTCGGTTTACACTGGCTACTGGCCAAGGGATCGTCAGAACAGCTGAGCGAGAAGGAGGGAGAGAGGGAGAGAGAGAGAGAGAGAGAGAGAGAGGCAGAGATCACTAATGTTTAGTAAAGATAAGAGGTAAGCTGGTCACTAGGTAAAGACCTCATTATAAGGTCATGCACGCAAATCTCCTTCCTTCTCCCTCTCTTCCTCAGACACACAAACACACCCTCAGCTACACACAGATCCGATGCAATTTATGCCCGAACTCTAACTTTATTCACACTTCTTCCTACTAATGTCCAGTTTTGAAGTAGAGTGTGTGTGTGTGTGTGTGTGTGTGTGGGAGAGAGTGTAGAGTGGACAGCTGTTTCTGTGGACAATCCTTAATCCCAGCAGCAAGCGATCCTCTAATCCCATGGGATTAGGACCATGTCAGATGCACATATGGGAAGATGCACACTGTGTCTAGGCAAGAGTCCCTTTAATACATCCGCACGGCATTTATAACAAAGGCCCAAATCTCCCCACTTCTGCTCAACCTGCCCCGACTGTCCGCACTACTGCCCCCCACCAAAAAAATCCTGCCACGCCACGAGGAGCTCAACCTCCCGCTGGGTTTCACATCACACAGGATGAGATGTTTTAAAAAGAGTTGAAATGACATTACAAACCCTGCAATACCAACTCTGCTCGTCTTGATCACCAAAAATAGACATTTTATTTTCATTCAAATTCAGCATATTTATGACACACAGGGGAGGACGAGGCCCCAGTTACCATGGGAAACGCTCTCCAAAGTTCGCTTTTACAAAAGTTGCTATAGAAACAGTTTTAAGATGAATTATCTCGGCAACGACCCTTCACTCTCTCGCATTCTTTCAAACAAACACACACGCAAACACCACCCGGCCTACAATACGCTCGGTCAGCCCTGCCTGGGACCAACCCTGCACCCACAGGTTGAGTGGGGGTCAAGTTGCAAAGCAAAGCTCAACCGTTCCTTGACTTAAGACTTAAGAGAGGACTTGTGAGCGAGAGAGAAAGTGCGTGTGTGTTTGTGTGTTATGTTAGGAAAATAGAGATCAGAATTTCTGCTTTTAATTGGGTGGTAAAATTATTTGTGCAGTATAAGTAGTACTGCTATATGTGTATGTGCGTGTGTGTGTGTGTGCATAGACTGTGTCTGCTTGAATGCTCTCTTTCTTTCAGGCAGCTGGGTAGGGGTTTCCTGTGGATCATAACTTCTCTCGTGTTCCTAAGAAACTTTCCAAAGGGGCTAAAAAATGCAGCCGGGGGGCTCGGGAATGGCCGGCTTTGTGCATGTGTGTGTGTGTATGTGTATGTGTGGACCATCTTTGTGCTTTATGAAAGCCTCCCCCTTTCCCATAAGCCCCTGCTGTTTAGTGTGTGAATGTGTGTGTGTGTGTGTGTGTGTGTGGCCATGTGTTTATCGCATTGTGGGGACCTTTTGTCCCCTAAAATCACTTTTATCTGATTTTTTGGGCTTTGTGGAGACATTTGAGAGGTCCCCATGAGGAAAAATTACTTTATAGAAAATGTGCTTGTTTTATTTGAGAAACTAAAAGAGGTAAAAGATGTGCTTTTGGTTACTGAGGTTAAGGTTAGGGTTAGGTGTAGAATTATGTACTTTAGTTATTATGGGAGTCTATGGAAAGACCTCACAAAGATAGTAATACAAGACTGTGTGTGTGTGTGTGACGAGAGAGAGAGAGAGAGAGAGAGAGAATATCCACAGTTCTCATATCTTCAGGAAAAATCTTAATTTTGCATCTTAAACAAAGGGAGGAACGAGACGAGAGTTCAGAGACGCGGTGAAGGCATCTTGGCAGCAGACTGTGCCTGAAGTCTAAAAGAAAGTGTAATTATGGGGAACCGTTTAAACGTAGTCCACTTGAGGGGGGTGGCTTCTATGACAAAGCGTCCAATCTATGGTAAGAGTTGAATAGAAGCAGAAAGCCAAAAGAGGAGTCTCTTCAGGGAACAGAGACGCTGTTTCATCACACGTCACTGTGCTTCATTAACAGAGTAAGAGAACAGTTGCTGGGACTTCCAAGAACGAGGAAATTAATGATGTTAAAGGTGCCAAAGACGCTAATGTGAACATCCTTTTGACAGCACCTGGGAAGCAGCATGTGGGTCATGAATACCTCAGTGTTACTTTTACCAGTCTGGGACTTGAACCGGCAACCTTACGATCATGGGGCCGATTCTCTAGCCATTACGCTACCAACTGCCCCAAAGCTATTTCATGGGGCTTTTATTTAAGTGGGTGATTATTTGTCATTGTGAACACACCACAGCACAGCACACAGTGCACCACAACCAAATGTGACCTCTGCATTTGGCCCATCCATGAACGAACAGTGGGCAGCTGAGAGGCAGCGCCTGGGAAGCAGTGCATGAGGACGGTACCTTACTCATGAGTACCACAGTAGTACCTTTAGCTGTCCTGGACTTGAACAGGTGACCTTCTGATCACAAGATCAAGGGAGGAAAAAAACGCAGATCAAGGGTGTAGGTTTGCTTTTGAAATTGGTGGGGACATGAACGCTCCCGCCTTTATTTCACGATACAAAACAATATCACACATCGTCCCCATAAGGTGCGACTGTGAGCCTGATTGTGTGAGTGTGTGCCCTGCAGTGTGTTGGCGCCTGCCCTGGGTTGGTCCTGGCCTTGCGCCCATAGCTCCTGAGATAGGCTCCGGTCCCCACTGTTGGGCTCAAGCAGTTCAGATAATGAATGAATGAATGATATGTATTTTACTTAAAATAAAAATGTGATCAAAAATGGACCAAATCCATTCTGACCACAATAATATGTTAATTAATGAGTTCTATAATGTTAAAGGTAACTAGTGACCTGCAAAGAGGCAGCTTAATAAAGATTTCTTAACTTTACTTCAGCCATAGTGCAACTCTACATATCTTTCATATATCAACATATAAATTATGTAATCATTTGGCTCCCATTATCGCTCTACTTTGTCTCTGAGGCTAACAACAACCAAAAGTAGCTACAGTCCCTCACACGTCAGCAGGAAAATGCAAAAGCCAGTAACACTGGTGATGTGTGATTGGGAGGTGGGCCTCGAGTAGAGAGGTCGACCGATATTGTTTTTTGGGGGCTGACAGCGATACCGATTATTGCTAGTTAACGGGGCCGATAAGCGATATTTGGAACCGATATGCAAAAAAAGAAAATCTCTGTCAAAATGTCAAATTTTGCAAACACAAAGCTCAGCTGAAACTCTCCTCTTCTTCTTCTCAGAGCTTCATGCTTTGCTCATGTGCGAATGTGGTTAGAGCGACAACAAGACTTCAGTGTTGACTGGCTACTACTTGTGTGACATATAGCCAATCAGAGACTGTTGTGGGTGGGACATTAAATGAAGCAGCGAGTCAGCCTGACAGACAATCGGTCGACCCTTAGTGTGGACATTTCAGCAGTCTCTAGATGTTAGTGGAAACACATTCTCGACACACGCTATTCTACGCCCAGTTATGACTGTGAACAATTTTTCCATGAAATGAGTTTCTGATTCTCTTATCTCCCTTTCCTGGAAGAAATGTGAGATTCTGTCACAGTGCCACAATGATGGTACAAATAACCACAAATGTGATAATCACTTAACATATTCAAGTATATACATTATTATTATTTATATACAATTAATATACACACCTGGATTTTAGTGATTAGACAATTTTGAACACACTCTCTCACACACACACACACACACACACACACACAAGTGAGCAGACTCGACAAACATAAAAATCAGTCAAACTCTCTTCCCATGACCTACACTAACCCCTGTGTCCGGCTATTCTGTTCACAGGACGACCTCAGCAACAGAGGGACTGACCAAGTTTGTTTTCATCTGTTGGAGCATATTTCTATCAAACTGCATTTTTCAAATAACACTTAACTTAGGGCTGGGCGATATGGCCTAAAATAATATTATGATATTTTTAGCGCTATATCGCGATACACAATATATATCTCGATACTTTTTCTCTCTCTGACATAAAACATTTCCCACAATCTCCAGCACCACAGCTCGGAGACGTGTCACAATAATGCGATGGATGGGTGTACAGTATAAGAAAGATATCAAGAATGCTGGTTGTTGTTAATCAGTTAAAATGTGGGTTTTGTCTGTAATAAAGGGGAAGATTTGAGTGAACTGGAGCGTTTTTGTTAGTGCACAGTGCATTTACATCGCGAAGATTGTCATTTATGCGCGTTTACACATTTACGTCTGTTTTTGTGCACAGAATAACAGTGGATGATCGCGTAAAAGCTGCTTGCTACCATCTTGCAGCCCCGGTTTGTGGATAAATGCTAAGTGCTGACCCAGTCAGACAGCTGATTCATTGATGCCACCTTCAATCTTCAGTTTCACTGGAGAAAAACAAAAACACACGCATGCCATCTACGAGCATGTAACAATGCGCTAGGAGAGTGGTTTCAGATGGTTGCGGGAGTGGACTCTCTGCTTTCAGAGGACAGAGAAGCGAGACACGAAAGTGACAAACATGCTGTCTGTTTAACATTAATGTGAGGATTTGTACTCAATGTTCACAATATGGTCATTTACTACATCGCATGTGGAACAAGCATGGGCGTAAATCCCGGGGGGGACGGAGGGGACACCTCACAGTGGTTTGGCCCACTGCCTGCTTTCCCAGTTCATCTCACCTACTCTACACACACGAGTCAGGTGTGTGGCTGCAGCTCAATTCATGTTGAACTCCAGTAAGTAGGGTATTTTATTCACTTTAAATAAAGCGATTCTCTTTAACGTAGTTGATGCAGACTCATTCATAAATTAGTTGTGGCAAAAATGCTGATTACCGATGTAATTTTCCATGAATCTGCTATATTAGCGATTAAAATATTACTTATCTAGTTAACGTTAGCTTGTTTACAATAGCTTGTTGCATAGTGCACTGCAACTAACACGCCAAAGCCGTTTCCCATGCATTGTTTTATTTGTGACGACTTGGCATAATGTTAACTTAATAATAATTAATAATAATCAATTTAATAATTGATTTTGTTACAAAACATTACTTATTTTATATATCTTTTTCACAATAACAGTCATGTTTAAATTTGTATGTTGATGGCTTGACTGTAAACAACGTAACAAACAATGCAATAAATAGTTTTGAAGAAAAATCTGCTTTGTCATTGAACCTGAGAAAAACTTTGAAAATAACCATAATGACGCAGTCTCCATGCTACAATAATAATGATAGAAGCAAAGTTTTTCACTGTGGGGACATATCTTTAAAAGTACAATTTGACTGTATTATTTGTGTCCCCTTCAAAAATTGCTCATGAGAAATTTTATATTTATTGTCCCCCCCCTACTGTTAAATGAAATTTACGCCCATGGGAACAAGTCGAGAAACATCGAGTATATTCCATATATCGCCCAAGCCTAACTCAACTACCAGCGAATTATAAACCCAGACAATTAGAGTCACTCTTTTTCTATAAATAAGGCCTGAAAGCAGCAGCCCTACCCACACATGGTGATGTTCCTAAAGGAGCAGTTGGTATAAACGGGTGGTTTTGTTTTGGCAGCTAGACTGGGAAAAAAAAACAAGGCTGCCATTTTTTAAATTCTGCATCATGTGTGCGCTAATTACTTATGTCTGCAGTACGGCCGTCCCCACAACAGACTGATTGGGAAATAAACGGTTCCCATTTCCAGGCAATGACAAAATTAGAGGCTGCCAGACCACCTCTAGCAGCCGGTTGGTTGTGGGGTTTTTTTTTTTTCTCCCTTGACGTGATGTTGTTATTATTATCTGCTGCGACTATAAACTGCAAAGTCCATCATGTCCACAGATCGGTGCATTTTCATAAGATCCAGTGTTATCACACTGCACTCACTTTACATGATGCTCACTAAGAAATGTCATCCAAGACCAATTGTGCTGCCTTGAAGTCATGAGATACTGAGTGAGTATGTGTGTGTGTGTGTGTGTGTGTTTGTGTGTGTGTGGGCATAATGAAAGTCACACTCGTTGGTAAATGAGTCTCATATGAGCAGAAATCAGCTCCCCTAAATCTTTTTAGTTAACGGCAGCACGCGCCTCATAAAGCATCCTCTGAACAGCACAAGGATGTCGTGTAGCGCAGGTTATTAGTGTGTGAAGCGGGGAGGCAGTGTAGTCAGTAGTGAACTTGTAATAAAGTAATGTGACCTATCCTCCCTACAAACATTATTCTTCCTCAGTACGAGTGCGTGTGGGTACGTGTGTGTAATCCACACTAGGTTATGTTGAGTGTCCTGCTCTGTCCACAATCCTTGCTCAGCTTCTCTAAGCTCTTTACTAACTGTGTTTAAACATCTCTCTCTTTCTCGCTCTCTCTCTCTATCAGTCTCTCTCCCTCACCGAATCGCATCCCTCCCTCCCTCCCTCTCTCCCTCCCTCGCTTGCTCGCTCGCTCGCTCTCTGCAGCAGGTGATTGTGCTTTAATCTTTCATCCCCACACTTTGGGATTAGTCACAGACTAATCTCCATTACCGGCAAGGCTGCCAGGGAGGATGTCTGTGTCTCAGTTTTCACAGATCGATCAATATAACTTTCCAAACATGATACATTAAGTGAGCACATTCAGATTTAGCAAGAGTAGATGAGAGGAAAGAAGAGCGACAGAGATCGATTCCGCTTGTGCACTGCTTTCTTTCTCTCAGCATCAATCTTTTGCCTGCTTACGCACACACACCGACGCTGGATCTACATTTACATATGCTGGGTCGACACAAATTCAATGTTTTTGCAAATAATCTTCATGGCCTCTTTGAAAAATTTCTCTATAAGGCAGCCACAATATGCAAGTACGTTTTAAAGGGTCCGATGACCCGTCTATAAAAAAATCGTAGAGAATGGAAAAGAATTCACTGAGCTGCTCCTATTATGCGATTTCGCCACGGCATCTGAGCGGCAGGTTTCGGCCGACTAAGTGTTCAAGTTCCAGGCTCCTGCTCCTGGAGTGACAGCTCAGGCTCTTAACCCGCCACTGCAACGTCATGTCAAGTCTCATCACTGCTCATGCTCCAGTCTCCCTGACACAGGCTTCCGACGTGCCAGAGAGTAATCGGCACGGCTCCGGCCCACCGGGAGATCTTATCATGCTCGACTGAAACAGCATGGCACAGCGCTGGAAAAAATCATGTGCACGGCCGACCTCAGCAAAGTGGAGCCCGAGACAGCGCTTTGTACAGCAGAGAAAATGCATTTTGCTGTTAATCATTTCTAGCTTCTAAAAGTAAGAGTTACTCTCAGGCCTGTAATTGGTACGATGTGGATCGATAAATACTTGTTTTACTTCTGACCAGGTTAGATCACATCCCTTACAGTGGACGGCAAGACGAACGCCTCAGCTCACACAAAGAGACTGTGATGGGACTAAAGGTTACGGATCTGATTAACATTTAAAATATCAGAATTTTATCTGAGCCGGAGTATGATGTCTCTTGGTGCGACTTAAGACAAAAGTCAAATTTAGCTTTTAGTGAAAGTGAGTGATTATTTGTCATTGTGAACACACCACAGCACAGCACACAGTGCACCACAACCAAATGTGACCTCTGCATTTGACCCATCTGTGAAGGAGCAGTGGGCAGTGCCTGGGGACGGTACCTTGCTCATGAGTACCTCAGTGATACCTTAACTGGTCCTGAGATAGGAACCGGCGATGTTCCCGTCACAGGGTGAACGCCCAAACCGCTACGCTATCAACTGCCCCCCATTTATTCCCCATTAGCCACGCTGATGGCTTTAAACAGACCACTCCGTTAAATAAGAGCCATACTTGGCAGTGAATTAAATTGACAGATGAACATTTGCTCATTCATATTCCGCATCCTACGGCTAACCGAACACAGCACAAATATGTCACATACTTCTGGATGGTACTTGCCTTTTAATAAAAATATCATTTCGATTAACACGCACCCAACTCCATGGTTACTGTTGCCAAAATAATATCTAAATGAACTGGAAAAATACAATATGGCTCAGCTTGTTTTTGCACCCTCAACCATGAAGAATGGAATGCTGAGGATTCCAATGTCTCCCATAAAAATACCTCAGTTAGAATGTGACAAGCACAAAACGGGCAAAAAGCCATAAACGTGTTAACTATGCGATTGCATTTTTATCCTGAACATTCATGCAACCTACATCTGTTATTCAGTGGAGTGTGTAGTAATGTTCCCTGAGGGTTTGATTTAGGCTCATCTTCTCCTTCACTGTTTTTCTAAACACGGTCTGTTCTAAACCAACCAGCCCTCGCAATGCAGAATTTGAACTAAAGTGGGTATAATGTGAATAACATTTGTTAAAAAAACACAAAATCAAGTCTAAAAGGCATGAAAGAACACCCTCAATCCAGCTAATTCAAATTCTTTGCATTGCAAGTAGTATTGTCCTGCACGTCAGATCGGCTGGAACTTGACCAATGAATAAAGCAGTGGGATCAAGTTGGGAGAAAAGAAATGGTGAATAAAAGGAGAGAAGGCTTTATCCTGCTATTTAGAAGCTTCAATTAAGCATTTCAAAGGTTGCTAAAACAGCTAGCCAATGAACAGCATGCCACAACAATAGCAGTTGTTATTCTTCTCGTTTATCGCACCTGAACCGAATGCATGCCCAGATTCATTCAGCCAGAAAGCAGTGTGAAATTTCAAGTGGGATGGAAGACAGTTCCACATTTGTTGCAGGATGTAACATTTGTTAGAGTGTGAAAGGAGCTTGTGATGATACTTGTCTTGAGATTGCATCTCAATTATTTAAATTCATCATTCACTTCTGAAAAACATGATGGCCAACAAAGACAACGAGAAAACAAAGACCAGTTTTACTTGTGAGCAGGGTATGCTGTATTCCAGGCACAGTTTAGTGGCCAAACCAGCTCGATCGACTGATGAATATTAACATCAAACCACAAACAAACAGTAAATGACCATAATTGCGCATAATAAAATATATGCCTGTGTCCTCTGCATAATAAACAAGTATTGAAACTGTTCCTTTTCTTTCCCATCTAAAACTAAGCTTCTGAGCGACCGGACAGCTCAGCATTCATAGCATTCCAACAGGAATCTTGGGTCATCTTTTTTTAGAATAAACATTTTCATGTCCCTGAGCCAACCCTCTGACTTCACTTCCAAAGCTGCAATTCCAATATCTCTGTTTAAAATGAAAATGCAGGTTCAGTACATGACTTCATTTCAAATTCCATTACAAAACTACAGCTACTCAATTAATTATAATAATACTTTCTTATTTATACAGCCCCCTTCTCAAACCCATGTCGCATTACAGAGCGGCATGAATGCAGGGGTGAAGTACTCCAGTAGCACAAGATGGGGGAGATCCACTGAATACAAGCTTAATCCGTATGAGAATGAGGGAACAACAAAGTTTATATTTGCTGATGTATTTAGGTAAAAGTTTTGTGCAAGATAATAGTCAAAACGGGATGAAACCAATGCATTAATAAGTATGCATTCTTTACAGCTAATGAGTGACTGAGATGTGAAATATTAGGTGAAAAAAGATTGTTACTAGCGCACAGATCAAAGGCAATCATATGCCGTCTATGTCACATCGCTCATATATGAATAATCTTGGTGCCAAATAATAGCAGTTCTGTTTTATCCATGTAAAATGTAAGATTGTTTGATGTGAGACATATACTTAATCAATGATAAAAAATAAAATTAAAAAGCAGTTACAGATTGGTGAGCAGTAGTTTAAGAAATAGATCTGAGTATTGCTCACAACAATGTCTATGATGCCTCATAATGTGATCAAGTGAAACATATATTATAAACAGTAAAGGACTGAGGACAGATCCCTGTGGGACACCTTGTCTAACAGGAGCTGAAGATGATTTGTTCTTGTGAATAGAAATTAATTGCTGTAAGGTATGAAGTAAACTAGAAGAATGCAGTGCTGGATAATCCAAAAATGAGACATATGGGTAAGAAGTAAATTAGGATTTACAGTGAAGAGCATTGGTCCAGAAGAAGAAGAAGAAGAAGTAGAAGAAGAAAAGGAAGAACGCTAAGAGTGAGTCATCATTCAATAAAAGGTCATTTGTAACACAATTGTAAAACCTGAGTGAAATGGTTCATACAGGTTGTTGATCGCATTACGCAGAGGGGACACAGTAGCGTCTGGACAGGACATAGGGGACAAAAGTGAAGTAATCCCTATGAAAAAAAGTGTAGTACGATTAAACCCGCAAGGTGAATGATTATGGTTTAGGGAAGTGCATTTACTATTCATTCATACTAAATACTGGGTATAGAGGCCTCTATCTGGAAGATATGTATCTAACAGCATCCAATCTTATGTGATATGGTATTCTTTTGTACAGGGCCGGATTAACATAGTGTGGAGCTCCTGGGCAACTACACCTCAAGGCCCCCGAGCCCAGGCCGTGATATTTTTTGACGTGCACTGTGGATGAGGTCATTCTGATTGGAGGAGGGGTATGCAATTGTGATTTAAAAAAACAAAAATGTTTCTTCGTGTCTCTTTAGAAAGTTCATGTATGATCTGTACGCATCATTTCCAGTGAATAATATAAAAATTATGAAAAGATATTTAAAGGTCTATTTGTACTAAATGATGAGGGCCCCCCTATTGGCAGGACCCCCTGGGCACTTGCTCAATCAAGTCTATGGATATTCCGGCCTTGCTTGTGTACACTACCTCTATATAGATTTACTTTTACTTAGACGAGCTATGAATTTACACAATCTTTAAAACAAATATTAGTTTTTATCCACATTTATGTCCAGAGCATGGATTGAGTTGACTCAAATGGTATAGATTTTTTAACAGGATTCACAATTACAGGACTCACTCTGGCAGAACATTTGGACTGAGCCAATATTTAGTTGCATTGGCGGCATATCAGTTTGAAATTTCAATGCGCACAAAGACTGCACATCTCCTCTCAGCGCTCTCTATCGAGAGAGACAGAAAGTTAGAGGGAGAAACAGAGACGTGAGGACACAGTCAAAGCAAAAATAACGCATTTCTTTTTTGTGGGTCCCCTGACCATGTGTAAATAATACCTCAAAACTGAAAACTGGCTGTGTGGATGCACTCTCACTCACAAACAGCATAAATGTGGGTTTCTTATATAAGACAAAAGCCAGGCAGACAATTCTGTTTTTCAAAATTAATGTGTGTGTGCTCATATTTGATGGCCAGGCACGTGACTACCTTTTGAAAAATGTTTCCAAAACACTACAATTACCACAATACCACATTAAACAACATCCCAGAGGAATCCCTTCAGGTAAAAGGTGCCTGTTATAAAAGAGCTCCACTTATTTGGATTAATAGATTCCTCAATCAACTGTATTAAGCGCTCAGTATCAGTAGAGGAGAATTGAATGTGTGTGTGTTTTCTAAGGTCTCCATTTTGTTCTTGCCTCTATGGGGATTGAGTGTTAAATTATTTAATGTTCTCTCCCCAGGACATCTTCTTAGACCTTCAGGAAGACAGCAGATATATATAATTCTCACAAACACACACACAAATTGAATTTTGTTTCTCCTTTAAGTACACTGCATAAATTATGATGGAGACATGGATTAATCCTCTGCCACATATTCTGTCAACACCCCAAGTGTCAAACTCTCATATGAGATTAATCAGATAAGAGGGTCTTGGATCAGAATCAGTACTTGTGAACACCTGAAGCATTCCACCAGTCTATTACCTTGTTTTTTCCAGCATTATTACTGGATTTCCATATCGTCAGCATTCGGGAAGCGCAAAAAAAAAAAAGACTGTGCCCCACCCGGTCACCGGAAACATAACTGCATTCCGAAACTCCCCAGTGTCCGTGGCCACACCCCCAACCTCTCGTTAACCCAATTATCCAAGTGGGTCCTTTATCTCCACGGAAACGCTTCACTGACCCCACCCACTCTCAGTCAGAAGCCCTGAAAATATCTGCAGAAGAAACAAACAATGAGAAAAGATTTCTCTCTCTCTCTCTCACACACACACACGTCCTCTCTCCCCCTTTGTCTGAGGAGTGTCCTACTGGTTACAGTAGCTGGCTTCATATTTATAGAGCCGCTCGGAGGAGCATTTTAAATTCATTGTGGTTTGGGAGCCCCTCCCACCAACGCTCTCTAATTTAGAGTCTTATTATAGCTCAGCAAACACGCAAATGCACCAAAATGTGGGGCACACGAGCCAGGCATTTTGGAACATTAGAACATTGTGGTCACAAGCCACCATTTACACCGACTTGTGTGCACATCTAAAATAAAGCCTTATCCAGAGAGACTCGCTGGTATTTAAACACACACTGTCATTTACATCATCCCTTTCTCTATCCTCCCTCCTCGCATCAGTGTCTCTCAGGTGGAAGCAGAGAGGTTTCCCTCCCCCTCCCAGACTGGAGCAGCAGCATCTTAATTAGCGTGTGTGTGTGTGTGTGTGTGAGAGAGAGAGAGAGAGAGAGAGAGAAAGGGGAGAGCGGTTGTCATGGTGACTCTGTAGCAAGCAGGTAGAGAGCAGTCTCCTGGGAAAGAGCATGCAGCCCTACACCTCTCCGTCCAATCTCTCCCTCTCTCTCTCTCTAGTTTAATTTTTTCCCCCCATGTAAATACCTCTTTCAACGTATAAAAATGACAAATCATTTTTGTTCCCCAGGAAGAAAAAAAAAAAAGTCAAATAAACAGCAACCACAAACAAATACAGCATTTACGCTTAACGATTAGGTCTTCAATCAAAGGTCCGGACAGCACAGCCCCTAAATCACACATCTCCTTCGTGCTGAGATAAGGGACTGTAGGTTAATCTTATTGGTGTCTTGACCCACATTTCACCTGCTAGAATCCATCACCTTCAGGCTTGCATCAGGGGAGGGGTGTGGTGGATAGGTGGAGGTCAAGGCGAGGTGAGCATAAAGCAGCTCATTTAGTTTGCTGGGAGACTGCTGTGTGGAGAGGTGCTGCCAGCCCTGACACCTCTAAATGAACTGTTTTTACCCATTAGAGGTGCCATTCAGCAGGGCTAGTGTCGTTTTTTCTTTCACCACTTAACAGGAAACATTGTTTAGAGTATGACTGGCAAGGATTGCAATTATTGGGGCAGTTGTTAGTGTAACAGTTAGGGAATCGTCCTTGTGATCAGAAGGTTCTACTAATCTATTTTGGATAAAGGTACAGAGTGCCTTTTTCCTTTAACATTAGGTGGCAAACAAAATTTTTACTCATGTAGTTTTGTAAAATTTTACCACAATTTCAGATTAGTATTAGCATTATTTATGGAAAAATCAATCCAGTCTGAAATTTCCTTGCCCTAATCCCTTGACGAACAAAGATTCTAATTGTAATACAGGGCAGCATGGCTTTTGATGTTTGTGTGAAGTCAGAGCGTAAGGAGTAGAGACTTCATGGCTCAAAGTGCTTCATGCATTCTTCTCTCTCCTCTTTTCTGTCTCCTCCTCTTCTCTGTCTATGGTTGTCTTTGTCATCAGCACAAAACACTGATTCACTACTGACCAACATGATCCACAGCACAAGCACACCAACACACACACACACACACAGAGGAAGGGACCACTTGTGTGTCCGGTTAGCTCCATTCTCTTATCTAAATCAAACACCATCTTGAGCAGTGGGAACCAAAGAGGATATGGCGTCACTGAGCTAAATCATCTGACTGAGTGACAAATTCTATGTGTCTAAAAAGCTTGTATTATGGAGATGGTGAAATTCTGCATTGGTGGACATTTAAAGCTTACTAAAATAGCATGAGACGTCCATTATTAACAAGCTGAACTGAGTTTAAGTAAACTATAAAGTTTATTAGGTCTCTTTTTGTACAGGGCCTGGAAAGCATAATACATTTGAGTACTGACCTTCATAAATTGTTTTATACTAAACTCATCTCTGCAGTCTCTACTTTATTTCCTTTCCACAAACAGCTGAGAGATGAATAATTTGCTGCAGGAAGCTGGCTCTGGCGTTTATAATCAGTTCTCTCAACGCCTGCGATTCCCAATGACGTCATCTCCTTCACACTCCCCTGCAGCCCCCCTCCTCCCCCCTGCAGCACCGTGTGCTATGCTGAACCGGTCCCGCAAACGTGCCAAAATCCTTCTAAAACCTACCAAGCCACCCCTCCCCAAAATGTAAGTGGGAAATGAGTACAATTAGATGCGACATGTTAATTACAGACTCCCCCAGCATGCGCAGTCACACACATGTGAGGCTACTACGCATCAACACAGACAGACTGCTGTAGGAGGAGGAGGAGGAGGAGGAGAAGGAGTAAGGGAGGAAGGGGAAGAAGGAGGAAGAGAAAGAGGGGGGGAGGAGGAAAAAGGACAGCAGGAAGAGGAAGGGGAGGGAGGATGGAGAGGGCGGGGAAGAGGAGGAAAAAAGAAGGCAGGAAGAGGGAAGGAAGGGAGAGAGGAGATGGAAAAGGGAGCAGAGGAGGAAAAAAGAAGGCAGGAAGAGGAAGGGGAGGGAAGGAAGAGAAGGAGAGAAAGAGGAGGAAAAAAGAAGGCGGGAGGAGGAAAGAGGAAGGGTGAGGAGAAGGAAAAAGGAAGGGAGGAGGAAGAGGAGGGGATGGAGAGAGGGAGGAGGAAGAACAGGAAGATGAAAGAGAGGATGAGGAAAACCAAAGGAAGGAGGAAGAAGAGGAGAGGATGGGGAGGAGGAACAGAAAGGTAGGAAGAAGGAGATGGAAGAACAAAAGGAAGAGGAAATGAAGGAAGGAAGGGAGAGAGGGAGAAGGAAAAGGAAGAACAGGGGGAAGCGGAAGAAGCGGAAGGGAGTGAGGAGGAGGTGGAAGCGGAAGGAAGGTGGGAGGAGGTGAAAGAGGAGGAAGTGTAAGGGAGGTAGGAGGCGGTGGTAGAGTAAGAGGAAGGGGGGGCGCAAAACAACCACGCGTCCATGACCTACAATGCCAACATACCCACCCAACCAGAGCCCCCTGCACCCACGCACGATGATTAAAAGGCCACCAATATGTCCCGAGCAACCCCTAAAAAAAATCAGGCGCGGGAATCCCGCAACACACGCCACCGCGTGCACACACGGTCCCGACTCATTTACATATATACCGTTTAGCAGACGCTCTTATCCAGAGCGACTTCCATTTCCCAATTACAGGGACGGAGCAACTTGGGCTTAAAGGCTTTGCTCGGGGGCACAACGGTGCTTCCTGGGATATGTGCGGCCAGTTTCACGAACACCGACACGGGCTTTCAGTCATTTAGACCACTGCGCCACCACCACCGCCCCGTTCCGTTATAAAGCTCCAGTGCGCGAGTGGCAGCAAACGAGCAGGGCCGACCGAGACGCGCTGTCTGCGGTCAACCGAGATATGTGGGTCGTTCGCTCGCTCGCCTCCGAGATTTACAACCGAGCACCAATCGTTAGACACGAGCAACCTACACGCGCCTAATGCGTGACGCCCTTGAGTGTGTACACACGTACGTACGGTACTGAAATTCGCCGTCTTTTTGGCCGCGTCTGACCGCGTTTTTGGTCCGGACATAACAATAGAGCGTGATGACGGTGTCCTCGTGCTTACCGACACGGTCTGCGCGAGCAGCAGCGCGAGGGAAATCCAGCACGGGAGCTCCATGGCGCTCCGGTACGGCAGCAAACAAACAGCAACGCGGTGACCGCGCGCTCGCCCCCGCTTTGCCTCCAAGAAAAAGAAGGGGGACGAAAAAATACCCCCAAAAATCTCTTCTCAGTTTTCGGTATCCAAGTTCAGTGCAGGCGAGCGTCGGTACATCCGTCTGTCTGGCCGGCTGGCTGACTCGGATCTGGCTGGATTTAATCCCGCTGAACCAAAAAGAAGAGCAAGGTGCAGCGCGCGGCCCCACCGTCTTATCTGTCCTGACACTTTTCTGTGTGAGCTCGGGTCCGGTAAGATTCACAATTAGTGAGCTCCGGTTTCTCACTCACACACACATACTCTCTCTGCCTCCCTCTCTCTCTCTCTCTCTCTCTCTCCACACCCCGGACCCTGCGTGCAGGAAGACGTGCTTTCGGTGGATTTTCCTGGCGCACGAGGATGCCCCCTGCAGCCCCTCGTGCGCAACGGCAGCGTCCGGAGACGCTACGCGACGAGGGAGCAGGGCAGTGGAGGAAGAGTACTGAATATTTGTATTTAAATAAAAGCACTGTTACACTGTTGAAATAATACTCAACTATAAGTAAACGTACTGGTGTTAAAAGTCCTTAAGTAGTCCACAAAAACTTCTCCGAGTACTAGTTAATTTTTAGAAGTTGATGTGTATTTAATAAATATTCCGCCTCATTTTTCTTGTGTCTTTTTTGTGAAAACAAGTTGGTCTCACTACAATGTGACCAATAATCACATATGAGCACAGACTACCAAATGCTGGTCAAATCTTTTAATCTATTAATCCAAATTGTAGGTAGGTAAATTGTAGTGGTAAAGCAGTAGACTACTTACAGTATTCAAGTTCAAATTACAGACTTAAATATATAATAATAGTACCTAAAAAACTAATTAATCAAAGCACAGTGAGTAGTTCTAATTATTCACAACTGGAGTATGGAACGCTGCTTGTGCAATAAATGAGACAAAATTTGTCAACGGGGCATTATTTCTCCTATATACAGTACACTGTAATATAATTTTTACAGTGTATAAAGGGCAGAAACATCGCCTGCTGAGACGGCGTCTCGACAATGTCCTACCATAAGATGTGAGCCTGACAAATGGTATTTTAAAAGTTTAACAATGAGCACATCATGAATGCATGGTGATTAAATAACCTTTAATTCTTAATTCTTCCGACAAGCAAAACACAAAAGGGAAGAGGGTATGGCGTCAACTCGTTATATAGCAGAGGTGGGGAGCTAAACAAATACTGCATTGTGGGAACCTTAATATTAAGAGTCTCAACTATTCCCAGGTATTGTAAAAATTGAGAAATTATAGAAAATTATAGACAGAAAATAAATCTTAACCTTGTTGGATATGCAATGATGTTAAGGAACATCATTGGCTAAAGTCCTTAACACATAAGAAAAATTGATGCCTGAGCACAAACATTTTACTGTGTTGCACGGGTTTTTAAACAAGTGTTTTGATACCGCCTTAACGCGGGACTGTGTATTTGGGGGGGAAGACTTGCTAACACGTGTTTGTCCCACGGTTGGTTTTGTTGCACCATCGGCGTTCCATACTGGAGATGCGAGATGCCAGGGAACTCTCCACCGTGTGAAATGACAGAGCTGACAGACGCGGATTCATCACGTATCACAGCACGGGTGTAATTGACGTGATTCACATTTTGCCCATCACAAAGTGTTATCATGAGCTCATGGCGACAGGAGGTGAAGATCACAACGGACGCTCAAGATATTCACATTTGATTTTCAATTATATTACAAATAATGAGATGGTGAGTGTGACAGCATCATCTTCTCCTTCTGTGGCATTTAACAGACTTTTTGCTTGATGTATGTATATTTTAGCAGAACCACACACCACAAAAGGTGTTACTGTCTAAGCAGTGACAAGTTTTTTTTGGTGGTGTTTGGCTCTGCTCTAATACTTTTATTTATTTATAACACGTTTTTGTAGTGTTATGGTTGACTGCTGTTTCTGGAGTTTGAAAATGACAGTGCTGTTTGGATCGGAATGATGTTTTACATCTTGTTACTGCTTATACTGCTTATGCAGTAATAATGCATAAGCAGAACCGCAAAACTGAACTACGGAGGAATAACGGAAATGTAAAATGAGAACGAAACAGATGAAGTGTAAAATTATAAGACTCATTAATATACCCTGCAAAATAGCATGCTTTCTATATTTTTTTATAATCAATTAATTTTCATATCAAGAGTGACTTACATTTTCTAATTACAGGTCTCCTTGGAGAAACTTGGGCTCAAGTGGTGGTAGTGCCAAATGTAGGGTACAGTCAGACTTGAAGCCATAAGAAACGTTTGTAACTGCGTAGTCTTACCCTAGGGTACCAACACTCGTCCTTTCTTTAATCACCTGTGCTCACTTATGTTTCAGTTGTTTCCTAAAAAGGTCGGAATATTACAGTCCTGGGTTATCTGAGGCTGAAATATGCTTGGAGCTAGAACATATTAATATAGTTTTATGCTTGTTTTTACAATGTTGGAGGGTTTGATGATCCCGGAGAACTGGACCTGACCTGTTCACAATGACACCCACTGAAATCTCACTGGGCCTCTTCTAAATCAAGCGTTTTCCCCTAGGTCCCATTTTTTGACACTGGAGGTTTTCTTGCCAATGTTAATAAGACCAAAGTCAAGACTAATTCCTAAATTCCCAAGGGACTGTCACAGTATCCAGCTTAAAGCAGTTTACTAGGTTACCCTGCTTTGTTGAACTGCCACATTCCCTTCTCCTAGCAGACCTGATTCCTCAAGCTCATCTACAAACCCTTTGCTCAGTAGATTGGTGTTATAGTAGAAGTAAAAAAAAAAAAAAGCAAACTCATAATTGCAGAGAAAAGTACTGTGTACAGCATAAAGTGTAAAATGTCAAACCATTTCAGACTCATTCAAGTGTCCTGTAAAGTAACATGCCATATATTTATTTTCATGTTCAAATAAATTTACTGTCAAACTATGTCAACACATTATGCACATTACTTACATGAGTGTTCAGATATTCAAAAGTGTAAGCTAATTCTACATTAACAATGGTATAAACAGTTTATCATAAAATAAGCCCCATCGATTAGTTTTGTGGGTGTGTGCATGTGTGAGAGATGCCCTGGACAGTGGTTAAAACTAAATGCATACAAAATCAGCTCATCAGTGGACACTTTTTAAGAAGCATAATACAAATCTAATGTTCAGTAACCCAGACTAGTAGTTCCAGAAATTTCCCAATGAAATCCTTTCACGTGATTTTGTTCTGGCTTGACTACAAAATGCTCATAAATTCATTAAAAATGAGAAGTTATTTTATCAGGTCAGAAGTGTTATGTAGGTTCCCAGTGTATATTCTAGCCCAACTACAATGAAACCACCAATTTAAAGCATTCAACTTGGGTCCATGTGACCAAATTTGGCCATGTTAAATGAACACAGTGGACAGATTTATATCTGTAGAAGTCTCAAGCCAAATAGTTGGTATTTTCCTTATTTATATGAGGATAAAGTCAATATTTAAGAGCAACATCATACCACCAAACGTGGCTGTAAAACCTTTTCACTTAATACTGCATTGAGGAATCCACATGATCCTACTTAAAAGAAGAATCAGGGACATTTGTAAATTTTGAGCTTTTTATCCATGTTTTGTTTCAAAATAAAGATCACACATCGTTTAGAGACAATCTACAACTGGAGTTACAAAAAATAGTTGCCCAGGCAGAAAGCACACACAGCATCTGTTAACTATACACATTATGGTTACAAGTGTGCTTGCATAAAGAGATCATAGGAAATATACACAAAGCTGTTTAAATATACACCGCAGAGTGTTCCAAATCAAAAACCGATGGCCAGTATGTTACAATCACTTACAAGTAGACAAAAGAATGGTAAATCTGTACACGCCTTGCAACCAGGGCAGTCTACGCATCACACACATACACACACTCGCAGCTATCTGCCCCAGAGCGAGGGAGGGACTATAAAAGATCTTTTTAAAAAAAAAAAAAAAAAAAAGAAAGAAAAAAGGGATGAGCAGGTGTGGAAAAAATGGCTGGTGAATGGCTAAAAGCAGTGCCCATGTCTGTGTTCTTTGTACATCTATTCCATTTTAATCCAAAGGGCTTCAAAACCAACAAAAAATTCTGATATTACAATTTACAATATACAACAACTCATAACTCAAACAACAACCAAAGAGGTGAGAATTTACACTGAAATGCACAAGATTTTTTTCCCCATTTTTTTTTCTTCTCATACCAAAAAGGGCCGTAGAAGCGAGTCCACATTTACATTAGCGAAGGTTTACAAATGTACAATTATACAATCAGAAGTATGTATTCACTACTGGGGTAGATTATAGGTACAGATTGGACATCAAAAACCAGAAAAAACTACAAAGTTGTATATATATATTTATATATATGCAAAGTTCTACACCAAGTATGCACTAAATATTTATAGAAGCAAGACCAAAAACGTCTCCCATGCTAAATGTCTGTCATGTTAGCAATAGAGTGTGTTAGCGTGTAACGTGTCTGTGTCATGAAAGAGTGTGTTAGAAACGTGTATTAGCAATAAAGTGTTTAAATGCGGAAGCCTCCATGATTTAAACTGGGATCAAATCAAATAATTGGTTCATCTCATACGCTAGAAGAACAGAAGAGGAGCCGGGGTTAAGGAGTAGTGAGTGAGAAAGGGCCTGGGTAAAAAGATTCTAAGAGAAAACAAGATCAAGCTCACGAGGACCTGGGAAGAAGAAAAGCCAGCAATACAAGGGTTGGGTTTACAGTGATCTCAGACCAACAACTCTAAGATGGGTGTGGAAAAACACGCACACGCACGCGGGGACCCACGGAGAGGGGGGAGGGGATTACATGATGCCGTTGGGGGGAGGACAGAGGGGTCCCAGGTCTACTCCATTCTTCATGTAGTACTTCTCCAGCTTGGCCAGGATGTGCTTCCCATACGTGTACTTCCGCAGGGTTGCAATATGTGGCCGTATCTGTGAAGAGAAGCAACCAAAACATTAATCGTCGGGTAGCATGTGAGGTCAAGAGAGACAAGCCGCAGGAGACACGAGTGAGACTAACAAAGACTGGGAGACAGTGGGGCAAATGGCATGACATCGGTGTGCCACATAAGCATTTTTGTGGGCGGATTATTCTTCAAGTCTGTGTATATGCTTTAAAGTATATGAAAGGGAAAATAAGAGTTAGATGTAAAGGAGACTGCATGGACTGTGTAATATGCACCTTGTGCATTACGATCTTGCGTTGTGTCGGCTCGGCAACATCGATCATCTTCTGCACAACATAGTTGGCGTACTGGTCCTTCATCATGGTGTATAAGGCACTGTGCGGCCCGTCCGCCATACTGCACACCTCATCAATCAGCATGGCCCGCTCCGAACGCAGCGAGTGAGTCACACACTTTTCCACCACGTTGCTAAAGGGGGCAAAAGCAGCAGATTTATTTATTTATTAGAAATCAACTGTCCTGAATAAAGTCACTGATGTTCTGCATGTCGGCGTGAGTTTTTGCAAATCGCTGTTTAAGTTTAACCTGGCAAACTTGTGCTGGCTCAGCCCCAAGACATTCCCGCGGATCTCTGCAACGATCTTGCTCTTGTCCTCTGCGCGCCCGTGTTCCAGCACGTGCTGAATGACATAGTTCCCGTACTGATCCTACAACACACAAACCCAAATATTGCTTTAAATGCTTTTCTAACTGGATTTCACGTTGCTGGAACAAAACACTAATGGGATGTGGCCAGCGACCCTCAACAAGAGGGAGCATTCTTTTACCTGAACCAGCTGTTCTGTGTGCTGGTGAAGCTCCTCCAGAATTGGCAGAGTCTGCTCAGGAAGGCAGTGCTCCAAAATGCGCTGGATCACGCGGCAGCCGTAGGGATGTGTGGACAAAGCAAACACCTGTGCAACACATAATAATATAGTAAATACAATGACATTTTTGTCATGACAGTGTATAAACAGCTGAAATATTATTTGCAACCTCTGACATGAATGCAAGACCTGAGTCAGAGTCATTAAGAAAAAAATAATTAAAAACTCTGCTGGTACAAGGGATATTTTTGTCTAAAGCCTTTAGTCTCCCGGATACTATTTTGATGGTTTTCCCCGAGTCTATTTTTAAAGGTTTTCCTTCAAGTAGTGGGAACATTTGCTCTCCACAACAGTCAGTAAACAAGGACACACACACAGCCTTTCATCTAGAAGGGCCACTTCAATCACTACTAAAACACATCAAAGGGAAAATCCTTCTCTCTCTCTCACACACACACACACCTCCTTTGAGGGGTTTATGCAAAAGCTGACATTTAGTGGGTTGCTATGGAGACCCACCTGTCCTTTGAAGGCGTCGATGATGAACTGGAGGGCATGAGGCTGCACACACTCAATACACTTCTGCACAACATGGTTCCCGTTCTGATCTTTCACACACTTCAGCACGTGGCCATCCAACTCGCGTACCATCTCGCTCTGCAACACAACAAAAAATCCTTTTTTAAACGAAAAACAAACTGACATTGAAATGGTACAATAAGATATGTTACATGATCACCTTGCAATGATCAGTGTGTGTAAAACGTTACTCACGATGACTTGCTGGTCAGAGGGGATGAACTCCAAAGCTTTCTGGATCACCCTGCAGCCGTACATCTGCAGTGCCAGAGACAACACATGGCCACGAATCCGCTCGGCCAGCGCCAACTTCTGATCCAGACTGCCAAACTATACACATACACACACGTACGTGTCACTACACATATTACTAACAATGTTCTAAAAATAACAGCACTTAAAATTATTTCATGGGAAAAAAAAAAATTCACTCCCACTTAAATTTGCATTTAAAATGACTTAATAGATATAACTGTATAAAGTTATAAAGAAGATAAGAAAGGCTAATAATTTCCCCACATACCAAAAGTTTAAAATCCAAATGACCAGACATGCTACACTTAAAATCATTTACTCAGCACGCTTCATTCTAATTTTCTTTCATTTATATCACAGTGGTTATATATATTTTTTTATTCCATTGTCTTCCCACAATGGTTCCCACAAAGTGTCATTTTCTTATAGAAACACTGCCTGAAGTCACAAAAAAAACCAAAATATTGGTGGACTGATGACACCACTGCCACACTTGACTGTAAACCATCAGCAGAATATGGGAATAAACACCATTCAAGATTTGTTCCGTCAGAGCACTTTGTATAGTTTACATAAATGACCCGAGAAGAGAGCACTTGGGTCAACCTCTTTATTGCTAATGGAGCCACTAAATTAAAAAGAAACAACCCGGAACATACAAGACAAAGCTTTATTCACGAACAATCTATGAAAGCTACATGCTGCATGTATTAAATAGAATACACCATGGCCTCACAACACAGTAAAACTGGGAAACTACACCTCACCTCGAAAAACTTCTGGATGACATAATTCCCAAACACATCCACCATGAGCTGGTAGGCAGCCTGAAGAATCTCACTGAAAACCAACTGACGCTCTGCAGAACTGGCTCTCTCCAGCTTCAGCTGAATGAACCTTCACAGACACAAGAAATATTTCAAACGCATGTACACACCCTTTAACTTATACACATGTATCATCTCAAAAACACCTACAGGATACCAATAAACCCTCATTTCTCCTGTTTGAAAATAACTGACCACCTCAGCAAAATGTAAGATTGAGTTTTACTTAAGAATAATATACAATAACCTAAATTACTAATTAAATTACTATTTGCTCTAATCTTTAAATAGTGAACACAATACTGGTAGGCTAGTGAAGGCGAGTGGATATGCAGGTAGGGTTGTGTATGCATGAGTAATTTTGCACACCTGGACCCATGCTGATCCTGCGAGAACTCCATGACATGGCCTGCAATCTCACGCAGCTGCAAGTTGGGGTAGCGGTTGTTGCGGAAGTCCTCAAGCAGACGGCTGCGTCCGGACGGCATCACGTCCGACATGCCGTAACGCAGCCGTGACGATGGGAACAGCTGGCTGCTGGGGCTAAACAGGGAGGACCCAGTGGTGGCGCTGCGGTACTTGGCCTCGGCTCCGGGAGCTGCGGAGATGAAACGTCCGCTGCCATTGGTCAGGCCACCTGTAAGAAAGACATTTTCTATTTGCTATACTATTTCCAAAGTGACAGTCAATCTCTCACAACAAACTAATCTTTAGAGAAACAAATGTTACACAGTGCTTAAAAGACATGAATAAAATCTCACACATACCAAGGTTGAGGCTGCTGGAGGATCCATGGGTAGAAAGGGAAGGAGGAGGAGTCAAAGAGTGGGAGGGGCCTTGGTTAGGCAGAGGCATTCCAACAGGGCCAGGGGAGGAGCTGAATCCAAGACCATTGTAAAACCCTCCATGACCAATAGGAGTGAGACTGCTGGGTGTGCGCTTGTACAAGTCAGAACTGCCCGTCAAGGAGTCTCGGCGAGAGCCGCTGGAACTGGAGTTAGCCACTGCAAACACAAACACATGCATTAATCGTGCTGATTCTGGTCAGACACACATGCAAAAATATAATGCTTTAGCTCAGAGTTTCACTCACCAGTGGCATACCCACCTGCTGTTCCAAAACCTCCAAGAGTAGCTCCAAGCGTAGCACCGAGGGACGAGGATGGGTTAGCATTGAATCCGAGAGAGGAGCTACCTGGCTGGGCAGAGCCTTGAGAAAATAGGGAAGAGCTCTGCGAAGAGGAACTCGGGGAGTTGCTTCCGTAAAAGGAGCTTCCACCGAGAGCGCCTCCTCCCTGTTGGCCTGGACCTTGCTGAGAACCCAAAGCACGGAACGCCCCACTGGCGCCACCTCCGAGTCCTGCGTTTGCCCCATTGGCCGAGGCAGCAGCAGCTGCCACTGCAAGCAAGGTACGAGAGAAGAGAGTGAGAAACACTGTAATGCTCGACATGAAATCTGCTGAATCCTTTCACTTTCAAATGTGAGTATAATGCAGGATGTCAAATGGCTGTAACACACATACCGGCTGCAGTTGGGCTGATGATGACTGAAGCAGGAGCCATGAGTCGGACTGGGCCACTACGAGCACCAGTGTTCACCACAAGAGCTCCGGTCTGATCGTAGTATGCAGCGGGGGCAAGCACAGGATACCCTGCGACAAACAGGAACAAAATTAATCTGTAAAGTCACAAAAGTTTAATGATGATTACGTCATCGTACGGGAGGTGGGGATACTCACCAGGAACACCAGCCGCCAGACCTTGTCCAAATGCCAAGGCTGAGTTGACAGCTGCTGCTGCTACCAGCTGGTCTGTCTGCTGGCCCTGTTGACCTTGGCTGGGGGTTAGAGGTCGCTGGTTACCCCCAGCACGCATCACCTAAACACCACAGACACTGTTTACCCAATGAGACTGAAGCAGACATCAATACAATGAACAAAGTGGGAGAACAGTACAAAAATTAAGGTTTACTGATGCGTTTAGGTCAGTGTAATCCCTCTTTGAGTAGCTTATAAAAGATTGGCTAAACAATTCATTAAAGTTTGCTGATTCTCCTTGAACTTTAAAGATCACTAAATTCCAAATGAAACAAGTACTTGATTGTTATGAATCTTACCACGGCTGCATTAACAATAGGTGAGGAGTCAAATCAACCCCACAACCCACCTGTTGTTGGTTCTGCTGAGTCTGTGCTGATGGTTGCTGATTGGCTGAATTGGATGGGGCAGGGGCCTGCTGCTGGAAGAGATTGGCCGGGTACACGCCCCATGGGGTCACTCCATAATACTGAGGAGGCATCACTGCTGGACCTGAAATAGAAATGCAGAAATAAAGCTTATGCTTCTCACACACACACACACACACAGCACAAGTACCACTGTACCAAGTTAGAGACAATGTGTTTGTGATTATTTACCAAGAGTAGCTGCAGCAGCAAGGCCAGCAGCATAGGGGTCTGTGCCAGGTGGGGCTGCGCTAATGATGTAAGGGTTCGGCATGAACGCGGCAGGGGCCAATCCTGAAACACAAGCAAAACGTTACACAAATAAATCTCAAGAGTGTGCAAACATTAGGCCGGCAGGCATTAGTTTTCTCTGCCTCGCCACTGCATGAGGAATCATAATTACCCAAGTTTCAGACAAAAACACAAACTCACCAATGTGTGGTTGTTGGGCTGCAGCGAGGGCATACTGTTGCTGCTGGGCGGCTGTGAGTTGCTGCATGGCCAGAGCACTGGGTCTCTGGAACAGCTACAATAATGAAAAGAAAATCATTTAACATATTAAACAGCACACTGGCCAATAAAGAGCTTTACTGCCTCTCTACATGCACTTAGCTTGGCAGTGTCTCCTATAAATGTTTAATGGTTAAAAAATGAGGGATCTAAAGCCTGACGTGGGACAGCCAGAAATATTTTTCCTATACATATGTATTTTTTCATATTTCTGTCCACTGTAGCTGAAATCACATCCATAAAACAGGCAGCATGCTATTAAAATCTAGCTGTATGCAGGTGAAACTTGTACCTGCTGAGGAGAGTTGTAGTCAAACAGTCCAACTGTCGCTGCTGTAGAGTCGAGGGGCAGCTGGCTGTTAGTATAATCAAACTGCAGAGTCTCCATGGAAACAGATTCCATGGGGTCAAGGGACACATTTTGGGGTTCCACATTTGGGAACTCCTCAGCTGGTTTTGGTCCTGCCCCTCCAGCCATCTCGGGTCCACCCAACTCCACTTCAGGACCAGCAGGGGGGCAGTTACCAGGAGTACGACTGAAACACAAACAGTAACAAATTTGCATTGAAAAGGTTGGTTCTCTTTAGAAACTTGGCAGCTGAGCAATAATAGTACTAAATGAGAACGCTATGAACAATACCTGAAGTCCTTGACATCCACGTCCAGCCCATTCTGACTGGGCAGGCCATTGGGGTTATCCATAGGGTCAGGCTCAGATTCCTTTAGGTCTTTTCTCTCGGGGTCAAATGTAGTTTTAGGTTTAGGCTCCGCTCTCTTCTCACTGTCGTTGGCTTCAGCATCCCGGGGTCCCTAAGAGATGAGCAGAAGAGGAAAACCACCATCAAATAAAATCTGTATTGTGAAAACACAAACACATAACAGGTGATGAAAGAAGAATACTTACAAAGGCTCCTTTACGCAGGCAGGAATCAAGTTTCTCAGCAGGGGAGGAGCTTAGGACATATTCCACCATGGACACGCCGAGTCCACCGCTCTCGGAACGTGGAGAAAGCACGGATCCCGCCTCTCCAACTCCATGGAAACCCTGACCTGGGCGGCGTTGAACCATAATTGGCTGTGACACTGAATGATCTAGGAATTAAGTAGTCAGAAAGAGGGAACACCATATACATGCAAATAAACGCACATGTACACACACATCAATCCACACAGACAGAAACTCTTAAAGAAAATACCAGAAGCTCCCCAGGCACTGTCTCTCCACTGGTCCAGGAAGATCCCTTTTGGTCCATCTTTCCCTGAATCATCAGTTTCCCAGAACTTCTTTCCTGTAAGGAGCTGCTGCAGGAAAACATACAAATACACAATTTAAATAATATATTTTTTAAAAAGTGAGGAGATGTGCAAGTAAAAACAGTGTAAACTCTAACCTCTCCCATTGCTCTTCCCTCTAGCGCCAAAGCCTGGAAGTCATGGTTGAGTTCATCCATTGACCGCACCTGATTGAAAGAGAAAGGAACTGGTTAAACTACGTAAATTCTATCAATAGCATATTTTAGGCTCTGTATTTTGTAATTCTATACCCCAAAACGAATAGATTCAGGCACGTTCTAACCTGGTTGTCAGCATGAATGTTGTCTCCAGTAGGCCAGCGGTGTTTGCCATTATTGTATCCTGGCTGGTCACCGTGCTGCCGCTGGAAGAAGTAATCCACCATCGCGTCATCTTGAGAACGCCCAGCCCCCTGCGCAGGGGGAGGGGCCTGAGGAGCAGGACCGGGTTGAGGGGCGTGGCCCGCAGCACTCAGTACCACAGGCATGTTGGGTAATGGCCTGTCAGGGGGAGGCAGTCTGAGATGGGGGCTGAACGAATCCTGCCAGAGCACAGCTTTCCTCTTCAACACGCACGCTACGCTCATTCCACCAGAACCTGCAAGGCAAAAAATTCAAAAGTGATGGTCCAATCCAGCAAAGAAATGCTTTTTTAACTTTTGCATCACTATTGTTTGTAGCCTATTGCAATTAGATGGCGGCGAATGAGAAGATTCAAGAGACTTAAAGCAATGTGACAATACAAAAGCAATGCGTAATTAACATACTTCCTTCTCAACAGAGAGAATTTAAATCCCAATGATGGAAAATGCAGGTGGGAAATCAAACAGCAAGAAAGACAACTTAATTCCTCCTTCCTCACAATCTACCAATCAATCAGTGGCATCTGCTGGCTCTTAAAGAAATGGGTAGTTGGTGCTCTTCAGTTTCCCTACATTATTGTTTGTGCAACAGGTGTTAAAACACTACGGACTAGTGTGCGGCAATAAAACGATCTCGATAATTTGTCGAGAAAATGTGATGATAACGATGATAAACGTAAACTATAAAGTTCGATCACACTTGTTTGTCCACTATGCGACAGCACCTTGAGATAGACAGTATCTTTGGCCAATCACGTAGCTTGGCATAACGGCAGCACAAGAGCCAATCGCGGCCAACGATGCAAATTTGCCCTGTAGCACACGAGGTAAAGGTAAACATTAGCGAAGTGGTCACTTGCCGAGATACACTTAACGTTCAGAGCACTTATGCACACGCATCATGGCTTGACGCGTCCGCTGAGCATGTCGTCATAAATTTACGGGAGTTGCAGTACCAGCAGTAATTGGGGCGGCTGCATGTTAAAGTTTAGCCACATGACGTCAGCATCGCTGTCTACCAACACTGCTGAACGGTTTCGCCGTCTTTTTTTCACTTTTGAAACATCCGAATGCAAATAATTGTTATATTTTTTCCCTCATTTCACAGCAAAATGTTTTCTCGCACTGCCGCTTTCTACTTCTTTCTATTCTTCTGTCATTTAACAACGGACTAGACGCTTTTATGGTGTACACTGCCACCCGTTGGAGTCCTCAAGATTAACAAAAAGTATGTGCGCAAATATAGTCTGTACACTGCTTGCATAGCAGCAGTGTCCACAAGCGCACCCGTCACGTAGCGTTAAGTATATCGCGGTCCAAAAAAAAAAAAAATGATGTCGGACAACCAGGTCGCCGCGGTGAGTGAATAAGGCGATGAAAATGCAGGGTTTCCCGCAGCGTTTTATAGTTACGGCGGCCGCTTTGACAACAAATGCGTCCCGCCTTAACTACGTCCGCCTGGGAAAAAAATAATAAAATACGAATGTGAAAGTACCCGATGAGGCTTTTCTTAACTTAGCAACAACAAGCACCAAGAAAGCACTCTGGAAGTGAGGTGTTGACGGCTCTCTTTTGCCGTTCTTTGGCAGTGCCTATTTTTAAAACAAGTCCTATGACTGCTAAGCGCGTTCAGCAGGGAAAAAAGATTTTTTTGCCACAGTGCTCAGAGCGCTTTAAGAAGAAATTTGCTGAAAATCATCTGTTTAATATTGTTTGATTATTTTAACTTGTTCATTCAGTCTGTATAAGAATCCAAAAAAAAACCCACAATGACAATAAATCATGATAATCATCAAAATCGAACAATATGCCAAAAAATATTGTGATAATGTTTTTGTTCATATCGCCCAGCTCTACTACAGAAGTATAACAATACTAAGTGTTAAAAGACTGCATTCACACACCCAGAGTTAGAAGTACAACAGAGGTGATTCCAAGTTGAGACTGTTTGGGAAATAATGTTCTACATATAAAAGAATCCATCCATTCTCCAGAATCACACACTGACAGTATTAATATCAGAGTAGGTGGTTCGGATGTCAAAGTAGAAATTTAAACAACTGTACAACACCTTATGGCTTGCTTTACATACTAAACATAAATTGTTTTTACTCAATAAAACTATCAATTTAAACAGACCGTTCAATAATTACTATTGTAGAATGTGATTGGCTTGTTAATTCCCTCAGGCATCTCCAGCAACCTGAAATACCACAACAACCAGTGAGCTTTAATCTTCAAACATTCTTCTGCTTGCTACCTAAGACAACTAATACATTAAAATAAAATGTACAGTAACTCAAGTTTCAAGTAAACCTTTACTCCAGTCTCACTAGTGGTAAGACCAAACAATTTGGCTTAGTTTTAGCTTAAAAGTAAAAATAAGAAGTTGGGAGTTGAGGCGAGTCGTACCAGCTTGACCAGAGGTGCGTTTCCAAAAAGCATAGTTGCTAGCTACATTAGCAACTTACATAGTTGGAACCATGCAGCTGCGATGTAAGCATTTCCCAAAACCATAGTCCAGACCTAAAGCTGGTTTCAGTTAACCAGCAATAAATGGTATGCAAATCATAGCAAAACGCTGGTAATCTACATTAATGATAATTATAACAATCATTGAATATTAATTCAAATGCAGTTTAACTTTAGTCTTCAAAGTTTAATGAATTTCTCACTTGCAGACAGGGGGCCTCTTCATAGACATTTTGTCAATATAATTGTTTGTCATTATCATCTTGTAAATCATAATTAAAACCTAACCATGCCTTAGTTATAATGTAATGTGTGTGAATTTACCTGTCAGAAAACAAGGTCTTATGGATGACACTTGCTGGTATTAAACACTAATGATGCATTTTGTTAGCTAGTTTAGTACCTCAAAATGTTAATAGGGCTTGGTATTGTCACACAACTTAGGTATGCATTTGCTACCATGCTGATCTACAGCTTTACTTCAAACTTTAACCACTGGGGAAGTCTTACGTAACCACTGTCGTTATCCACACTTTTAAGTTAAACATTAAAGGTAAGTTCCCTATCTGGGATCCAATTTCTGGTTTGTAAGACTTCTAACACCCAGCTGAATCCCACCTGCTAGCAAACACCACCATTTTCAAACAAATGCTGCGACTGTAAATTAACAACAGAACACACAGTATTCCATCAGAATAAGAAAGGTAAGACAACTACCCAAAGAGGTCATAGCAAATGTGTTCCTCTACATAAATAAGAAAAAAGGGCCCAAATCTGCTTACAATTGCAAATTCAAATGGATCCAGGCAATTAGATTCCAAGTTATAATGATGGGTTGGTGATGAGATGCCACAGGAGAACATGTATATATTGCTTTGTATGGCCAACATCATTATTCAAAATTACGCTGATCATTTATGATATACAAACATTATAACTTCATGTATAGTTTACTTTTATGTTATTCATCCTCATGTGAATGTGGATTTATTCAATATAGTAAAAATAACAGATTTTAATACTATTTTTAATTAATACCTTTAAAAAAAAAAAAGAGTAAGAATGTCAATATTAATTCAAACTAGTATGTTCTTAAGCATATTGTTAACTTTTTAAAAAGCTTTCTAAACAGAAGTAGCAGATCTGTCCTAAACCGGACATTTATTGTAGTTCTCAAAACAGGGCACTATTTAATACCATATTAAATGAGCCCATAAACAGTGAGACACTAATGCCTTCCTGAATACACTGTGACCTACTGTAGCATTACAACAAGAAACCTGAAGACCTTGCCAAACTAGATTTTTACTGGCTGCTGCCCAGTGCAGGCCACTGAAGGAACAACAGGACTCTAATATATACAAAGAAGTCATTTGCTAATTATAATGAAACCAATAACAATTCTAAAAGGTGAATAATTCAATAATGCAAAGCAAAAATGACATTAAATTTAACAAAATAGTGGACAACATTCAATAGGTTTAAATGAACCAATTTATAAGGCAGGAAGTAAAAAAAAATGTTGCTACCATCACATACAAAAATACTGAATGCAGTAACAGGTACTCAGGAGTGTGATTTCTAACATTCAACACCAGACACTCATAATAAATAAAGTATAAAATTGCACCTTGTTAAACAGTATATTTAAAAAAAATTATGTGTTTACATTTTTGAGCACATGTAAGGCTCTGTTCTTTATCAAATCTTCACCTAAAATCAAAAACATATGCGCTAAAAAATTACTCAATTAAGAGCACCTTTTATTTCATACAAATAAGCATTCATGTAACTAACCTTACACTAAACTACAGACCATCTGCTGGGGCTAAACAATATCAAAATAGCATTAAAAAAAAAATAATTGCCTGATAGATTAATTATGAAGTCAAATGGTCTTTAAATTCTGAATACTTTTGGTGGTAACCATCCTTACCCATACTTTATTCAAAAATTAAAGAAGCATTAATTGAAGTAAACCATAAACTGAAAATTATTCTAGATTAATCTAGAACCAAGTGAGTTTTCCTTACCTACTTTTCAGCAAAAAAAAGTTGCATGACACTGTGTTCTAAAGTGTCTTACCTGGTATTGCATGTCCTGCGATGTGACTGTCATTGCGATGTGCAATGATGATGCTTCAACGATTTTCTAAACTAGTAATGATGCTGCCCAAACATACGGCTCAGTTTAAATGAGTGGAAGGTCTTAATTCTTAATTTTTGGTTTCTCTTTGAAATTGAGAACGTTAATTGATAACCCAGAGTCCTTTTACCTAAGTTGTGTTGCTAGCCGAATACACAAAATTAATGTTGTTTCCTGCTGTAGTTATGCTTGTTGTCAGTGTTATTAAAACCAATAAAGAAAAACTTATCCATTTTTGTATGAGGCTCTCAAGGCACCCAGAAGTCGTCAACTAGACATAAGAAGAGTTTTTTTGGAAACATGGCACATTTCATGTCCCATCATTAAACTCACAATATGATTTGAATAATAAGTGGGGATTTAAATATCTATAAAATAATTCACATTCATTTTTCTAAAACAATGGCAACAAGTTTAATATAAGGAATTTAAAAAAACCTTTCAACCAACTGCATGGCAAATAACAAAAGGATCCAATCTTAACTTGAAAATAACTGTGTTTAAAACCAGAAACAGTCAAATAGCTAAATTAATGGAGTAGGACTATCACACTGGTATATAAACAAGCTTAGGGGAGGCCAACTTGCACCTACAGAGCCCCAGTCCAAGACAGTTTGTTTATTTCCTATTCAAACACTCCTGATTCATCTCATCGGTTAATCACCAGGTTCAGTAGATGCAGTAAAGCCTCAAAATCACCAAACTTTGTTGGAGTGCTCAAGAAGTAGCGTTCACTCTACTAATATAATGTGCTCAGACCAATATAATGTGACAACCAAGAACATTATAAAGGTACTTAATTTAAAGGGTATCTGGGATTCTTTGTTTGCTATCGTGTGCTCCAAAAGTACAACACTGAAGAGCAGAGAACTAGTCTGCAGCTTTGCACATTCAGTTTGCAAAATCCATTTAAGCCAAACTGAAGTATAAAAGCACCAATAGTTAATTTCAGCTAGTTTATATTGTTTTCACTGTGTCCTTTAAACGTTCTGATGGCTAAACAAACATATACTGGCAAGAGGACATTTACTTTGGCGTTTGCTACTAATGACAAAATGGAACAACAGTTTTAGAAGACAGATGCTACAGGTTAACACCAGTGTTTGTCTTCTAAATTTAATATTCAAGATGGTCGTGTTTAACACAGAACATGGCAGTATAAGACACAAAAGATTAGGTCTAATGTCGGTGTGTGTGTGTGTGTGTGTGTGTGTGTGAGGTCGCTGGAGGCCCAACTCGAACCCATTGTCAGAAGCTTACAAGAAGCCATTTTAATGTAAAGTTTGCCCACTGCAATGAGTGGAAGATGAAATAGATCGATAAATCGTCACAACACTGGTAAACTACTGAGCATTTTTCTCCGTTTTTGAGTCACAGAAAGGAGGAGTGCGTTGGAGGGGCAAAAGCGTGCAACAGTTATGTTGCACATCGACGCCTCCATGTTATATAGAAATGTTTTATCACTAATGTGATGTTTGTATATGTTAAACACTTCTTCACAACAGACAAATTAAAGGGGATGTTAAATCTGACGAGTCGCACGTAAATGAGAACGCGGCATGTGTTTATAGTCGCATTTGCACCTCGTATAGATACTGTTTAGGACTCCAAAACTCCAAACTAAAAATTGACCAGGAGTCTATCGATCACCTTGTTTCGTGACGTCAAAGAAAGAAACTTCACTGTTTTGAAGCGAAGAACCTGTTTTTTTTTTAAACACTTCAACACGGCTCGCTCTCTCGCTACTCGGATAATAAACAAACGAGGGAGCGAGAAATGGCGAGACAAACCCACTGAAACACTCTTTTAAAACGCCTAAATGTCTCGCTGCAAAGTTGATGCTCCTGTTTACAGCCCGTCGCCGGGACCGAACCGCTCGGCGCTACCCGGAAAACAACCGCGTCGGGAGCTCGCTCGTTTCAAACACGCCTCCCGGAAGTGGATACCGAAACCATAACGGGGTTAATCATTACACAAGCACGCGCTGAAAGTTTCATAGCAAAATATATATTTTTACTCTATAAATACCCAAACTACAGCAGCGCGACAAACGAGTCTTTGTCAAACTGCGACGAACAAAACTGGCGTCAAGTGGCTAACGCTAGCTGCCAAAATGGAACCGCGGCACATCGCCTAACAAACACCAAGCTCGATCGCGGACACAGATACAAGATTATTCCAGAAGGCAAACGGTGAAAACCGAGTGTTTTTAACACCGTTTGTTAAAGCGCGTGTGTGTATAGACGAGGGGCGGAACAGCACAAAACAAGGGTTCGAAGCATTTCGGCGAGCCCGTCCAATAATACACGGCCTGCTCCCTATAATACGCGACACAGAAATAAAACGAACTCGAGCGGAGTGTAAAAAACGGACGAATTGCAATGATCGGGCTGCTAAATGTGTATTAAAACGGTACCTTTGCAACCATGGGCCGGCTACGCGCTATCCTACAGGTCTTCCTCCCGCTAACAAAAGGCCCGAGCCGTCTGGACAGGAAGAGCAGTACAACAGTAGGAAGACCCAAAGGGAGGAGGGGGAAAGCCACTGCTTCCAAATATTGTCGCAAAACCAACCTCGATCGGCTTTTTCCGTGCCAATAAATACGCAGAAAGGTGCGTTAGGTGTGGATGAAGTCCTGCTTTCGGGACAATAGGCTACTCACAGGTGGAGGATGCGGATGGTGACGGATTTCAGCCCCGGTTTGCTGCGGCTCCCTGGCTTTCACACAGACAACATGGCGACTCGGTCCAAGCAGGCGCTCGCTAGGCATCATGGGTAGAATGAGAACGAATGTGCAGCTTTTGCGCCAAGAGGGGAGTGTCGCTCCGGTCCTTTGTTATGTGTACAGGAGCGTCATAGAGACGCACACGCTATTAAATGTGTTTCAGAAAAATTCTACATAATATCTGCATGCTTTAGGAGAAACGCAGCACCTCTTCTGCGCCATGTTTGAGGCTGGAAAGTTGCTTAGGGCTCGAAGGATCCTTCTCGTACTTACCGTTTTTATGAAAGGAGGGGGGTTCTTTTGTCCCACTTGCAAAACAAACATGCATAAGATGTAGTCCAAAAAAGAGGCCCTTTAATCTCCTCTGTGCAAACACAATTGCATTCATATATAGGGCTGTAACCTGTAAAGTATGTAGGGTTGCAAACTGTGAACACAAGACCACTCATTTATGCACCATTTGGTGTGACTACCAGTGAAACGAATGCAATACTTTATTTAGCACAATAGAAGGATGTGCTTTGGAGCCCTGAGGGTGGCAATCTGGGTCTCTAGGGTCACATTCTACCTTTAATTCAACATTTACACCTGGACTCACAGAAACCCTACCCTTATATATTGTTTAAATGTATGTAATTTCCTGTCATGTGTTCACAATGTAAATCGTTTATTAATACGCTCAGATTCAGAGATTTGTCTGAGAGATGAAGAATAAGAATACTCAACATCACCTTCTTCTGATGTTAGAGCAATGTGCTTAAAACTCTATGTCTCTGTGAGTTCTGTAAAATGTGCCAAAATATGTGGATATTATATGTGGAATAAAACATGTGTCATTATTTACACAATTGAAATACTGTTTTTGTTGCAGAATGTCTTGTATTACTATCTAACATTCTTGAAGTTTTAAGTGCTCCAAATCACTTTTTTAAAACAGGATCTCATCAATTTATTATTTGCCTCTTGGGGAATCATGTCACCGCCACAGCACATTTATAACCAATTTATATATAGGGTGCCAAGGGATCAAGTCATCATGTCTGCCAAAAATCAGATGCGAGATCAGCCTAACTTGGCATATCTACTGTATCTTATGTTGATATTAATATGTTGATCAACTTGAACTGTATAGGTGTATATTGTTTGCTACCATGGGCAATCTGCCTCTCTACGTCTTCCTCCACTTGTTACACACAACAGAGTAGTGAAGATAATTTGAAGCAGGCGTGTTGAAACAAGCAGTAAAACTGGGCCATGGTGTCACATGATCATGTTCTAACATTAAGGCCTCATCTGAAAAAGCATGAAACCTAATCACAGTGTGTGAATAGCATTAGTGTGACAAATTCACATTATTGCACATTTGTTTACTGTTTACATGTCCTCATCTCATAAAGCAGCAGAGCAAATAACCTATTTCTTCACACAAGACCACACATTATGTTGTCATTTTTTTTAAAGAAAAAGAAAGAATAATCTAGAAAGAGTTTATTAGTTCCAACAGCAACCATGTCCTTCAGCAGGATCCCAAATACTCATGCCACTCATTGCCCTAACCGTGTACTTCATTCATTTTAAAGTTGTGTACAAATTTGTGTTTATCTCTATCCACGTTCATTATGTGCACAAGCACAAACTTGTGGTTTTCATACACACAGTCACACACTCATGTGAGGGCCAATCTTATGTTCATCTTTGCTACAATCGATCTGATATTTACATGCAGAAAATCCTAGTACATTCCCCAACTACTTGACTAGCCAATCTAAAACATTCATCTAACACATTACACTGCTGAAGTCAGAGTACAGAGAAAAAAATCTCTCCCTGGCACACACACAGCTGAGCTGAAAGGGCAGCTCTGACATGAGTTCAAAGATTACCTAGTCAAAAGGTTTTCCTCCTCATGGATACAATAAACATACACACATGTATACACTCGGACATGGCAATAGAATCTGTGGTAGTTCTTACGCCCCCTCCCCCACTAAATGCCTATACAAAAAGCCAACAAAATGAGGCCTTGATGGCATGGTCAGAAAATTTTCTGGGTGTTTTCTCTCTCTCCTGCACTGGCCATGGGCAAAAGCACATACTGTCTACTGATGTCACACAACACTTTGCACTAACCATGTGTCAGTGGGCACTTTATAAAAAAAATGTGCAGTGCACAAAAATATATATAAAAACATAAAATACTGGATTTAAAACAATATGTCAGCACTGAAACTCACAAATAATAAGAGTGATCAGCCGCAATGCACTATGGCTTCGAAATATCTTACTTGGATTCTTAAGGTTTAAACTCTGTGGAAAAGGTCACAGCTATGCAGCACTTTAAATGTACTCGTTTTGTGAAATAATCTGTGCACCTCAATTTCCTACGTGTACCGAAACATGCAATATACAGTGTGGCAGTACGAGCTTTCACCCACAGCCTCTTTCTCACACACACTCACTGAAAGTGTCTTTGCTGCAGCTGATCTTTCTGCCAGCAGAGGGAGACAGAAATACAGACACTGAATTTTGTAGAACTACATATCCCACAAAGCACAGGACGGCGTCTCTCAAAAGTTCAGCGGTCGCTCCACTCAAACGCAGACATTGGTGTGTCTTCTACCCAGCCCTAAACAAAAAAACGAGAGGAAAAAAAGTGTTCAAGAAAAAGCAAATTAAGTGTTTAATGACTTTTACAATTACACTCACAGATACAAGTATCAGAGTTCACAACGTAGAATTGTAACACATTTTTTGTTGCTAATAAACAAAACATAGCTACACTTTGGCATTATTGTGTAAACAGAAAACATCACAGTTATAATCCACATTTTAACTGTAACAGTTTAAATCACATTTAAATATCATTTACGTATGATTTATTCAACAAGTCTCAAGTTACAGACAACAGATAATTAAATGTCATTTATTCTACAAAACAGTGTGTAATTGTAAAGCACAGGATCAATGATATGCTTGTTTCAGAGTACAGAGAATATAGTCACTGAAGAATCTCTGCAAATCCACAAAAACTTATTTGTTTTGGAAACATTTCACAGATCACAAAGCTTAAGTTCTCAGCAGTAATATCATTTTTTTTCCACAACTTACTATCACTATCATTATTCTTGACAGGGATTCCCTAATACAGAAAGCAATTATGTGGATTACTACAAATGGGTTAGTAAGCAGAGTGTGAGTGCAATCATCTGAAGAAAAAATTAACTGGCAAAAATATACTTATTTCTGCTCATGTGCTTCATGGAAAAACAGCAAAACTGAGTATGAAATGGTTACCAACCACTGATGTCTGATTTTACATTTCAGTCTGGTTTTTCAGTTTCAGTGTAATATTTGTCATAATAAGCAGTGGGATGAGGACACTTACGTGTAGAGAGGTTGCAGCTGTAGGTGGGAGCTCTTTTGTGGAGGCTGGTAACCATATGAGTCAAATCCACCAATAAAATCGACTGTGACAGACAGAGAGAAGTTAAAACTAAAGACCACTGCCTCGGTGCTGAGTGTATTCACTTTAACTTCACACATACAACAAAACAGCATGCAGAGAGATCATTCACATGTTGGACAAAAAACACTTACAGCTGTCCTCATCATCCAGGAAGACTTTACTAACATAGCAAGCATATACAAAGCCAAAAAGCTGAAGAAAAACACAGAGAACCACATATTGATATAGCATATCAATGATATATTTGAAATGTATACATATATAAAAAGTAGATTATATCAAGGCTGCCCAGCAGTACAGAAAATAGTTATTCAACTTCCAACTCTAATCCTATGATGAATCTACTCAAGGTCTCAGGCAACAGGGAAATATAAGTGTCAGGTATGTTATATTAGCATTGGATCTAATCTCTGCAGGGCAACAGCTCTCCGGGAGCAGGGTTAGGCAGCACTGGATTACAGCCTAAATGGAAAAGCAATTTTACTGTATCAAATCATATATAATGAGACCAGAGAAGCGTTAATAAGTAGCTACATAAGTTGCAGAAGTGCTGTCAAATGTGCAACACACCAGTGAGAGAGAGAGAGTGGACACTTACTGCTAGGAACACTTGCAGGGCAGAGCTGACCACCTCTATGTACTGATAGTCCAGCAGACAGCCACTGACTGTGATCACGTGATGGTCTTGTGGAGCCAAAGGAGAGTCAGGCACTGTTGTAACCAAGCAACCAGGCCCGTTTTCCATCCACCAGGAGCGATGTAAAGAGGTGTTAAATGTCATCAGGAAATCTCTGTCCTACATGTAAAGAACAAAAAAAGCAGTGCATTGTTTGATATATAAATGCTACACTAAGGGTTAAACTCAGGTTAGTCTGGTGCAAACATGTAAAAAAGATTCAAACTTGGTAAGTTTAATTAGACCAGTCATCCGTGAGATTTAGGCTCTTCAAACTGATAGGTGCGTCACACAAAGGTTCTGCACGGGTATTTAGATTTTATCTGGTAGATTTTATCTTTTATTATGGTAATGCTGTGTATTTTTACGATAAATCATGTACATGTGGCATCATATAGGAGAGTGATGGTCGACAAGGATTTTTCAAATAGACACACCTCTGTATTGTAGACAGATTCTCTTGAATGTTTTTTGAATGTTTCAATGTTTTTGGAAAATAATGAGAACACTATGACTCGACAGACTGGCGTTAACATTGGCCAAGTCAAAACCTCTGCCACATACCTGAGACAGGTGGCCCACTTGCAAGTAGAAACAGATGATGAAAGAGTTCCAACCCACCCAGACCACCAGCCATACTGCATACTGAACACAAGGACACACAAGACACCCTAATCAGGTAAAAGCACTACAAACTGAATGTAACAAAACATTGGTGTAAATGTCTTAAGACACTTTAAAGATACAGCATTTGTTGTAGGATCTGGTGAATTATCGTCTTAAACATCTGATGTAATTACACTACCAGTGAACAGTTTAGACACACCTTCTGATTCAATGTTTTTTCTTCATTTTTATTATTATCTGCACTATATATTAATACAGAAGACATCAAACCTATGAAGGAAGACAAACTGAATTATGCGGTTAACAAAAAATGTTAAATAATCCAGAATACGTTTTATATTTTAGATTCTTCAAAGTAGATGACAGCTTGGCATACACTTTACATTTACGAAATTTAGCAGATGCTCTTGTCCAAAGTGACTTTCATCTCATAATTACAGGGACAGTCTCCAGTCTCCATAAAGCAACTTGGTGTTAAGGGTCTTGCTTAGGGACCCAATGATGGTAGTGATGGAGGTAAGATTTGAACCCACAACCACTTGGTCCTCTTGGTCTTGACCACCGTCCCACTTGGCATTTTCTCAATCGGATTCATGAGGTATTCACCTGGAATGGCTTTCAAGTAACAGGTTTGCTTTGTCCAGGGTTAAGTTATTGAAATTCATAGCCTTTTTTAAGGAGTTTGAGAGAATCAGCTGTGTTGCTACACTACATAGCTCTATACAGTGAGAAGCCCTATTCAACTGCAGTTTTATTTCACATCTTGACAAGAATCACTCAACTGAGACAAACAACATTCCGTCATTACATGAAGGTCAGTCAACCTAGATAATTTGAACAAATTTAAATGTATCCCCTAGAGATGGGCCGATACCACTTTTTAATGTCCGATACCGATACAGTCACAGTCTTAAAATAAAATAAAATAATGCTTTAAAATGTCTGAATACATGACTGAGATTATTGTTATGCTTAAAGAAATGCTTGATTTAAATACTGCTTTCCTAACTAAAACAATGTAATAATTACACACACGTATATGCTAAATTATTTGTTCTGAAAATTGAAAATTGTTCGTTTAGACATATATTTTTCTTCTTTCTTATTGATTACACTATAACATTATAAAATTGAAAAAAAAAAAAAAGATAAATTAAAAATGAAATACTGAAGTTTGTCATTTTGAACCAATTTGGCCTATAAAATAAGCCGCTTTTGCAGAGAACTACATTTCCCACAATCCTCTGCGCGCGCTCCAGAGCCGCATTACAATGAAGCACTGGGCAGGCCTTCCAGAATAAGCGATGGAAAATCAAAATAAACGGCAGAACTGTGAGTAGAATGCTGGTTGTTGTGGTTATTTATCAGCTAAAATATGATTTGTGTCTGTAATAAAGGGGACATTTTGACTAAACTGGAGCGTTTTAGCGAGTAACGGCGTTCATGCGCGCACTCAATAACACAGCACAAGTGTTTACATCGCGAAAAATGTAATTTATGCATTTTTATGCATTTACTTCCGTTTTAGTGCACGGAACATCTCACAAATACTTTCACATACAGAGGGATCAGGTCTCGTCTTGATCGCGCCACTGAAAACGTTGTGTCACTATTAAGCGTCCGTGTGAAATACAAGCAGAGCATGCTCTAGCGAGTCAAATGAATTAAATGAAGCTCCGATTCTAGAACAATTGCCTTGACCATTTTTTGTAATATAATTATTTGAGTTATTGGAATAATCGTTTCAGCTCTACTTTACCGCAGTGCCACTTTCCATGCATAACGAATTGAGCGTGCACGCATTTACAGATCGGCTCCATAGAACGGCCCAATGCCACTGATACCCGGTCCTGCCTTTTGAGCCGTTATCGGAACGATATCGATCGACATATCGGATCGGTTACATCTCTAGTATCGTCAACTGCTGTTGCAATAAAACACTTTGACGAAACTTGATGATAAAACCTCCAGCATTACCACAGCTGGGTCCATGAACAAGACCCCAAGTTGCTCCAGGGAGACCCTGTTATTAGGAAGTGGAAGTCGCTCTGGAAAAGAGTGTTTGCTAAATTCAGTATATGTTAATTATGAAATGATGGAGTGTCCACACGTTTCAGTGATGAGTGTATCTTTACACAAAACTCTGAATATCTGACCTGTATATGTGAGTTGTGAGCCACAAGTACTTACCAATATAAGATACCGAGAGCGGACCTGCACTGTCCCAAACACTCCCAAAATAACGGCCATAATGTGGAGGAAGTTGGCCAGGATGGGAGCCCACTGATAGCCCAGGAAATCAAACACCTGCCTCTGCAGTGCAGCCAGCTACAAGGACAAACACATCATAAATCTTCAAGTCGTAGACCTCATGTCAAGGAAAATGCAATGCACACTAGGGAGGTGTATAAATGCCTAAATGATTTTCTGAATAGTGATGAGTGAAACTTTTAATATACCATCTGCTCTTTTTATTGCTCAAGACACTTAACAGATGCACTAATTTTAACTAGACCTACATTCAGAAGTGTGCTGAGGTGTAAAAGCTGGATCAACACTAACATCTGCAAACAAATAATGAGAGTGACATTCCAGTTGCTGTCTGGTAAATATTCAGAATAATCCTAAAAATAGACTCGATAAAGTAGCCAAGTTTTATGTGTCTCACACACACACATACACACTCAACACTCGTCTTCTTCCAGGCTTCAAAGTGAGCTGATTTTTTTGTTTAGGCAGACTTTATGGCAGGCTGTTACAGTGCTGGACTAAAATGTAGACTCCACGCTCTGCTGGCAGCTCTGGTCGAGTACTAGACATCTGCTCCTGCAGGCACCATTGACGGCTGAAGCTCAAACGAGCCATAAGTGCCCAAAAAACAGATAGACCGCCTGGCATGAGTACTGAAAACCACCAGGGCAGGAAGGAGTGGGAACAGGGCTCGTAACAGGGTCAGAAACTGGACCAGATGTACACACACTGCTGGCTGTAGCTGCACACCAGACTAATAGGGTCAAAACAATGCACCATGGACCCATATTCTGGTATTCAAAAATAAAAATATATATAATGCAGACTGCAGGCACAAAAGAACCGCTAAATCTTCAAGTGCAAGAAAGCTTTAAGAGATGCTTCGGCATTTTGCACTGGAGTTTGCAGAATAAGGAACAACTGCCGGAAAAAAAACAGCTATCTTGTAACTGTACATGCTTAAGAGGGAGAATGGTGAGACCTTACTTTGTTTTCAGTCTTGCTTTGTGAGTGCATAAAAACTGTGAGCCATGAAACTACTATAAGCCGGAATCGCAACAATTGTATTGCTGAACCCCTACACCCTTACTGTCTGACAAGATTCCAAAGCTGGGCTAGTGTTTGAATCTTCCTTGAGCTGCAATGAGTCAAATTGGCTGCTAAACTCTTAAATGAGTTATGTATGATACTAAAGACTCACGAGACTGCAGTCCAGAGCACAACTGGTGTCTGTCATACTTCTCCATTAATACTCCCCGTAACTAATCGAGTATCTGTGGATTGCACGACCACAATGAGGGCCAATAAGACACATTCATCTATTTAGGCCCGGGGCAAATAAATGCAAAAAGCCCTACTCTCACACATAGAGCCAATCCCACAGCAATCCGCTGCAGCTGTTTCCATGGAAACTGCCTCGAGCCCCAGCCCACAGCCCTATGAGAAAAGAGCCCCTACCTCGGGAGATCCCTCATACACATGCACACACACACACACTTCTATCTCCCCGAAGAGTCTTACGTTCACAAATCACCTACATATCTGGGGCAGAAGTTTCCATGCAAGTTGGGGACCAACAGTTTTATAAGGCACAAGAATAAGTGCTAACTAGGACATCTACCTACACAGACATGCACATGTTGGTCGTCTCACTTACCAGACACACACACACACATACAGTTTACAGACACATTGCCATACGTGCTTACATATAGAGACAGACAGACACATACTCATAAACGGTAGACAGTCAGACTCAGACAAACTCACACACATGCTTGCACACAGACACACACACACACTTGCACATGAATAACTAAACACATATAACACACTGCCATACATGCTTGCATATAGAGCACACACAGAAAGACAGACAAACTGACACACTTCTTATATAAACAGAAAAAGAGACAGAGATTTACACACACACATACACACACTCAAACATGGACAAATGAACACACACAGACAGACATACTACCATGAATGCTTGTATAAAAACACACAGAGGGAAACAGACAGATTTACAAAGAGGAAAAGACAGTCAGACACAGACAAACTGACACGTCTGCACACAGAATAGACATAGAGGTTTGCAAACATACACAAAGACAGAGTGAAAGAGACACAGACACACACACACACACAGACCTAGATTTACACACACACACACACACTTAAACCCAGTTGTATGCTATGTGCCAGTTGCTGCTGGTCTCCAAATGGGTCCCGTTCCACTCACCAGCTGCAGAGAGCAGATCACCACCAACGTGCATCTCCCGTCGCACCGGCCCATGCTCTCGCGCTTCACGCACGGCTTGGGCCCCGCGAGGCGGCGGGAAAAAGCGGGATCTCCGGTGAGGTCCAGCGTGACAGCGTGTGAGTCTCTTTCTTTCAACCGCCCGTTACGTTCAGAACATCAGGGATTCCACTTGGCCGCGGCTGCGGTTCCGTGCGCCGATCTCTTTAGGTTTTTCGTCGCTCATACCGCACCTCGTACCGAACCGGCCGAAGACCAGCGAGACCCACCGGATCGACCACACCTTCATTGGGGCACGGGCGAACCGAGCAAGCACAAAGATGAGAGAAAGGGGCAGAGGGGAAGAAAAGAGAGAGGGAGATGACTTTAACTCGCAGAAATCAGCATCATATGATAGGCATCACACGGAGCGCGAGTGGCGGCGGATGGCGGAGGAGAGAAAAAATAACGCAAATGAAATCTGTACCGGACACAAAGCGCGCCTTTGTGACTCACCCGCTGCTCCGGTATCGCTCGTGCTGCCGCCCCGGTATCGGGCTCTTCCTAAAAGTAAACGAGGACTATTTTTACCGACGCTAATTCAGCTGCGGTTGGAGCTTGAGCATCCTCCCGTTACCGTCCCCGTCCCGCTCCGGCTCTTTGTCAACATCGACGGGGGGCGCGAGTAGGAGAAAGGCATTGTGGGTGGAAACCGGAGCCTCGTGCAAGTTTGCAGGTATTGCGTGCGACCGCACCGGGGCGCTATCCTCCTCGCGGACACAAAGACTAGCGAGCGCGCGGAAAACGGCTTTGTGAAGGATGCTGCGTCGTGGTCAGTTCTGTTCTGCAAGTGTTCCTAGCAGTAAGCGTCCACTCTCTCTGGCGTGCTGAAAATCGCACTTTGCCAGGACTCCTGCTGTGTCAATGGATGGTGATTTAGACACATTATTAACGTTTCTCTGGTCTCATTATACATGATTTAATACAATAAAGTTGCCTTTTCCATTTAGGCTGTAATCCAGGGCTGCATAACCCTGCTTCTGGCCAGATCAGATCCAACGCTAATACAACATACCTGACACTTTTATTCCCCTGTTGCCTGAGACCTCGAGTAGATTTAAATATAGGAAGACATTAAGCAGACACTCTTATCCAGAGTGACTTTCATTTCCTAATTACAGGGACAGTCTCCCGGAACCAACTTGGGTTTCAGGGTAGGGTGACCAGACGTCCTATGTGTAAGACCTAAAATTGACTGGGATATCATTGGGATTTCATTCTACCTCAGCCTCAAACATCCTTACATTTGGATTTCAGTTGAGTTTCCCCAGGGCTTTCCCAAACTAGTTACTTTGTCCTCCCCCTACTCAGTTCCACTCGCTTTTATCCTAACATCCTAACTACTAGACCACCATTTAGAAGAAAGATTTGTCATTGTATTGCTAAACAGAAACAGGGAGGTTTGTATTAAAGTTTGGATCAAAAATCCACCTGTACTCTAGTTACACAGTAAAAAACTACATGACCTTATTAAAGTGAGCAAAGGTGGAAGTAGAGTTAAAACCACTCTGTTACTGTCATTACGTTTTTTGGGGAAAGATACTTTTATTTGTACTTGTGTACAAATTAAAGTAACCCAGCCACTGGGGATACACAAGTCAGCGTAACTCTTCGTATCGGTTCCAAGCCGGCATAAACGGGGAGGGTTGCGTCAGGAAAGGTAGCCGGTGTAAAACAAGAACAATGTTAAACCCCACCCCCAACAAAATCAAAGCATATTGTAATGTTTCTCAAAAAATGAGTTTATTAAAACCATAGAAAAGCAATGCCACATTTTATCTTTGCTCATGCAATGTCCTTCCACCAACAACCCCCCTCCCACCTCTCTCTCATTAACTAATACTCTCTCACTCAGACTCACACACACACACACACACACTACTGAATCTCCCCCACGTAGAGGCGCTTGTCACTGGATCCAGACAGAACTGTGAAATACAGGGGAAAACAGGAGTTACTCATATAAAGAAAGCAGTGAGTACATAGTAGCGAGGAACACCAAATAAAAAAAACTTAAGACATCAAATGAAACAGAACTGTAGACACACTTACCAATTGGCTCCTCTGGATGGAAGGCCACCTCATTGACTGACCCTGCATGACCAGGCAGCTTATAGAGAATTCTTCGAGATGTAGTGTCCCAGACATACACAAATCTAAAAAGAAAAAGTCACACATTTACATCTGTATGTACATTACATTCACACACACACACACACACACACACACACACACACACACACTTCCATACCTATCAGCGGAGCCTGCCGCTATCTTACTGCCGTCCGGTGACCATGAGCATCGTAAAAGATTCTTCACATAGAAAGGACAGATAAAAGTCACTGAATATTCAGTACAACCATAAGTTTCAAATGCCATATGAACTGAACAGTCAAGGGTCAAGAGAGGTAATGCAATATTTAAAAAAATCAGCAAATTTTGTAAGACATTACAAAGCTTAACATGTGTAAAAGTTTATACATAATACAATAAATACTGTTGCCATGTTATATAGTACATAAAGGTAAAGATATTCACATCCACTACAATAATAAATAAGTCTATCTATTGTTTAGTGCATTAAATAGATTTTCCATCACTGAAACGTCAAACGTTTCTACCCCTAGAAAGCCTACATACTTTGATAATATATATTATTAAAAATATAGGAACCTCCACACAAAGGCTTATATCTTGAAAGATTGATTACCTTTTCAAAATTGTGGACATTTCCTTGGAAGATTTTCACACATCTTTCCTTAGGGGCAAATGGACGGATATCCCAAACACGCACTGAATCACAAAAAAAGGTAAGGAACAATAATAATGTTAAGAAAAGTAACCACATGCTTGCTACATCCAGTCTCTTTTCTCTGCCACTCACCACTATTGTCCATAGAGTTGGACAGAAGGTAGGACCCCTCAGAACTTAGACTGAGCCCCGTCACTGAGTCTCCATGGCCCTGCATGCTGTAAATCAACTTATTCTGCCTCAGGTCCCACACCTTGAACACACACAAAATAAACTGACACACTAAAAAAACAAAGCAGAGAGAAAACTATTGTTTAAGAATGTGAGATTTGTACACTACCTTAATGTCATTGTCAATGCCTCCTGAGATGATTTGGTCACTGGTGTCATTAAAGGTCACACTAAGAACCTGGTAAGTGTTCTGGAAGGTGTGAATGGATGCCTTCTTTCTGATGTCCCACAGCTAAAGGATATGAAGGAAGAAATGATATCAGGAAGCAGATATGATATAAAATAAACTCTCGTGTATGAAAATGTGCAACTTCCTTTTCTCTGATTACAGTAAAAGCCACCAAATTCAGAACCCTAACTGATTTGTCCAGTTTTCTAATGCTGAAACTGAAAAACGTAAGAATGACATTAACTTAATATAAAAGTGACTAACATTTTACTCTGTCTACATCAGGTATACACATTTGTCAAGTTTATATACAGTACAACATGTTGTGGATGTTACCTTCACAGTGCCATCATCACTGCCTGTGCAGGCCAGTTGTGGGCCGCGACGAGCAGGAAAGCAGGAGTTCACAAAGGATGTATGCCCTTTCAGACGCTTTATACGTTCACCTGTCTCACTATCCCACACACACACCGTCTTATCTGTACTGGCTGAGAACAGCAGGCTAAAACACACAAACATGGAACTGTAGTTAACATTTATGTGGGACTACGTGTAAGGGTTTGGATTTGTGTTACTATGATCAAAATAAATTATTCCAAAATGATTATTCAAAATCTTTACTCTCACACCAAGTACACAAAAAACATGGATGACACCAAACAAAAAATACTAAAATTAACAGTTATTTGTAAGTCAATGACACGCAAACAAACCTGCCATCTGTGTTGTAGTGAAGCTCCATGATAGCTCCACTGTGGCCCTTCAGTGTGGCAAAGTTCTCACAGTCTCCATACACACTCCATAACACTGTATATGACAAACAGTATTTCGGTGTAAAATGTACAGTTCAGTTAACTACGAATGTGATGAATGCACTAATTGCTTAAACACACTGGTAGGCAGTCACGATCGACATCAAACAGACTCTATAGATCAAGAAAATAGCAAAAATTTACTTTCAGTGTACGAGTCTCTATTGTTAAGTGCTTACCCTTAAAGTTCATTAAAAATGTATGCCAGACCTTCAATTTTAAACTTTTTCTAATTAAAACAGCTCTAAAGCAACACAATGCAGATTTGCAAGCTCATTCAGTGACTTACATATGAGGCGGTCGAATCCAGCAGAAGCAAGTGTAGCTCCATTAGGATGGAACTTGCAGCAGTAAACCTCTCCTTCATGGCCAGACAGCAACATTATAGGAGCCTGTAAACTGGAGCTGCGAGGAGGACCCTGAAAAATCAACCCAAAAGCAGGACATGTTACTTACACAAAACAATAAGTAGTCATACCATTTTGAAAAATAAATAAGGATGGGAAAGCCGTGCACGAACATTAATTACAGACGGAGCACAGAGGCTGTGAAAAGACACTGTAGCTTAATATGGTTACCTTGCTAGGGATGTTAACAAGTGTAATATTATAATAAATATAGGATATATCATTAGGACCTTTGCATGTGCAAAAGCCACATCACAGTTTGTGGAATGTCAAAGAAGCAAAATGTCATGTTATACTTTTAAATACTAATATAAATCTTGTCTGATTAAAATTTTCTATAACACTGCGGTTTGAGAATAAATTTATCCGATTATGAGTTTCTGGATATTTTCTGGACAGTTCAAGAAAGTCTTTCCACGAAAAAAAAAAGAAACTCAACGTATTTATTAAGCTAATTTTCTATGCACATCCCTATGAAGTTACCAGAATCAGTTGAGGAAAAAAAAAACACTTTTTCCTAGCAGAGCATTTTAAATAATTTTGGTAAAACGGTCCTGTATTTATATATAAATCTTAACGTACATACAGCGTCATTTCTTCCAGTGTCAAGCCGACCTAAAATCAGCATCAGTTAATTTGGAATTTTTGTTACACAATACAGTAACGTATTATTTTTTGCTGTAACACAGTAATGTAAGGCATTACAAATAACTTTTCAGTAATGTTACACTCGTTACATATTTTTAGCAAAACATGTTACAACACACATTTAAACCAAAATTTCGTGCAGTATTGTTTTTATATTTAAAAAAATCAACACCACCGCACAAAAGAAATGTCGGGCTACAGACTGCGTGCTTACACCACATCGCCCTCCACTGGATGCAGAACGAGCTGCAGTAAACTACATTTTAGCACGCCAAGACCTACTTCCACTGTTATTTTGGTGAAAGTAGCTCAAAAGTAATACAGGAGTTATTCAGAGCCTGTAATATCGTAATGGAACAAATTACTTTGAAACAACAGTAACTAGTATTCCATAATGTATTGTATAACATTAATCGTCACTAATCGTAATTGAGGTAAAACGTTCAACTGATTTGGGGTCGTATCGCCCAGCCCACTGGAAGTTCAGATACCTTTCTAAATGATAATTAGTAATAATTAGAGAGCCCAAATCTGCATACACACATATACATGTTACATGTGAACATTTTATTTCATAATGAAAAAGAAGCGGAGTAGCATTACCATGGTGGCTAACTGCTGGGACTGCGCCGCCGCCACCAGCTCGGTCCTGGGCCTCTTCACAGCCGCCGGAACCACCGCCATGTCCGCGGCACGCTTCTTGGGCTCGATCATGGTCCAAAAGAGGCTTTTCAGGTGAACAACACACACTCGATGATGGAGGTGAACCGCAATTCAAACCGCTATGAATGGAACCGTCCGTCCACCATTAGCTGCACGCCGGGTCGAAGCAAGGCGCTTCCGGTATGAGCGAGTGTTGGGATTGGTTGGTTTATGTTGTGCGGCGTCTTATTGGTTGTCTTCCGTTTTGAGGGCATTTTGAGCCGGAAGCTGTTCCCAGCGTGTGCAGGAAGAATACAATCAAATACAACGCTGGTTCATGCGTTGATTGCGTTCACTTAATAGCTTATGGTAAATTTGCAGTTTATGTTTTATATTTTTCGTCTGTATGTACAGTATCGCTGCTTTCCGATGGAGTATGTACAGATGAAGGCACATTGCTATACTGTGCAGTAGATCGCGCTTCTAACTTCTCTGCGTCACATAAAAACATTATTTCTAAAAAGCTGAGCTTCTGTCAACTAACTCCACTTCCAATCGACGCACAGCTAAAGGGAACGGTAGGTTTTGAGATATTCTTATTCTTATTATTATTATTATTATTATTATTATTATTATTATTATTATTATTATTATTATTATTATTATTAAAGTTCTAATTCAACTGACTTTTTATTTAGTGCTGCACGATATTGGGGTAAAATAATAATGCAATGTTTTTTTCTGCGATGCATAGTGTGCACAGGCGTTTTAAAAATAAAATGACTTGTCTAGTTACATTTGGAAAGAATTAAACATTCAAGAACGAATGTGTGTGGGGCTGTGCATCTGCATTAAAAAATGATTTTTTTTTTAAAGATTAAATTCTCTATGAAGATGTCCGGATCTCAATCTAGCTGAAAATTGAGTGACAAAAATGTGCATAACAAGGGTTCATCCTGCAAAGCTGATCTGTCAACTTCTATATGAGAACACTGGAACGTGATTGATGAAGAATACTGTTTGTCATTAGTGAAGTCAATACCTTAAAGAATTCAAGCTGTCATTAAAGCCAAAGGACATGAAACAAAGTACTAATTGTGATTCCATGATTTTTTTCCCTCAACATTGAATGATGCGGTAATGTTTTTGATGACTTGATGTGAAAAAAGTGTCATTAATTACAACTTCATTTTATTTTTTTCACAGGTAGTATATCCCTAAGAACCTTTAAATTACAATGAATTTTAGTGTCTTAAGCAGACCTCGCTTGTAGATTAACCATGAAAAAATATAAGAGCCAGGCGAGATTTTTTCATTGTGCATCCTGCAGTGTGACTATTGCTAACATGTGCTGAAAGCATATATTGTGTAGCCCTAATTTTATTGCTCTAAATATATTGGAGTGCAATTATGTTATATTCCATTTTGCGTGTTAAGAGTCTCAATGGCTGATGAGCATAGCAGAGAGCCAGCCGGCCTGGATGGACTGCCGGAGCTGTACAGCATTCTGAGAGGAGAGGTCAGTATTCTGGATGTGGGTGATGGTAGAATGCTGGCCTCCAGACCAAACGGAAATTGTTGTTTGTATCTTGCCTTCATTATTACCTCTAATGAGGCCTAAAATAAGACGTTTAACCTAAATACTAGGATGAGAAAATGTGATTAATGGAATAACTCTAATTGAAAAGAGAAGCCATACATTCATCAACTCTGTTTTACACACTTCTCTCACGCTCTTTCTTCAGGTGGCCTCTGTGACAGCCTATGGGGCTTTTGTTAAGATTCCAGGATACAGGAAACAGGGTGAATGCTCAGTCAACTTATTTTGCCAATCCTGAATGTCCGAACATGTCTGGAAATATGTAATATGAGCTTCATATTGCTTACAGGATTAGTTCATAAAAGTGAGATGTCTGCCTCTCGGATAGATAACCCTTCTGAAATAGTTGATGTTGGAGAACAAGTGTGGATTAAAGTCATAGGCAAAGAGGTACAACTGATCGCAAGTACACAAAATCCAAAACAATACAATAACCTTAATTTGTCTTGTGGAACAATAGCTATTCTCTATATTTAAGTTAACATACACACTTTGTTTGGCAGATTCATGACGATAAAGTAAAGCTGTCTTTCTCAATGAAAGCTGTCAATCAAGGGACTGGGCGGGACCTGGACCCTAACAATGTTATGGCGGAGTAAGTTTTTCATTATACATGTTGTGCACCGGAGAAAGATATTCCTGATAGCTGTATATTTGAAGGTTAAAAACTATGTCATATTTGTGTGTGTGTGTGAGATAGGCAGGACGCACGTAGGCGGAGGAGATTCCTGGATAACACAGATCAGAGAATTACTCTAGAGGCTGTGCTTAACACCACCTGTAAGAAATGTGGGTGTAAAGGTAAGAATATCCTAACTTTATCGTGGTTTTTATATAACCAAATTGTGATTACTATACCTTACATGCAATAGGGATGTAAACCATTGCTTAAAGATATACCAGATAAGAGACATTACAGATTACAGCCATTTTTGCTCATATTGATATTTAGAACTCTTAGAAAATTCCCCTAAACGATCACCATTAATTCCATCATCAAGGCCCATCCATTGCTCAACTGTATTTGATATGAAGGGTTTGGCATCACAGTTTTGTTAGTGTAACTTGCGTCATGTTGTTGAGGAGTTAGGCCTCTTAACTGGTTATGCTGCAGTTACATTACAGGGCTTGTCAAAAAGGCATGTTAAGATTTCAGCCAACATGGAAAATTCACAAAGCTGATCATTGGTTTTTATCATTTTTATATCAAAACTAAAATAAATGATTCACTAAAAACCTTTCCTGAACTTATGATATAATTTTGGTATCTAGATTAATGAGATTTGCATTAAATGAAATAAATCAGACATTATGATCAAGTTTAATTTTATGTCTTCAGACTTGTTACACTTTAGTGGCCTAAGGCTAATCACTGTCATGACGGCTGTATAAAGCTATTAGTCCAAGTCAAAACCACAAGGTCTGAACGTCAAGTCTGCGTCTGTTTGCTTTCAGGTCACTTTGCAAAGGACTGTTTCTCACAGCCTGGTCTACAGTACAGTTTAGTGCCTGAAGAGGAGGAGGAACCAGCCAGCCAGAGCACCCAGTCAGAGCCTCCGAAACAAAAGAAGGTTGGTCCACACCCCTCAGTCCCACCCCTTTGGCTTCTTTCACAGATTTAATGCACAAGACGAAACCCAGCTGGGAACCAGTTGCATAACTCTGTTCTCATTAATCAAGCTTCACCTTCATCCCTCAATCTTTATCTTTGCATTTTTCCAGCTTTTAACATTAGAATTGCTCTTCATTTCTGTAATTTCTTGCATCGCTCTAATATAGTGTTTCTTTACCCACAGGAAAAGAAAGCCAAGAAAGAAAAGAAGAAAAAGAAAGAGCGAAAGAGGGCAAATTCATCTTCTTCTGATGGCAGCAATGCCAAAAGGACAAGACACGCTGACTCCGAGAAGAAGAAAAAGCATAAGAAGCATAAACACAAGTCACACTAACACAAAGTGGATGTCATACCCTTGTAATATTGAAATGTTACCTGTAAAACATTAATTTGTATTGTGGGATGAGTGTGCGCATGCATGTGAAAGAACTTAAGTTTGTACAAAATAAATGCACATATGTTGAGTTCAAAGATCAAGGATGTACAAGCCAGGTTGAATTGAGGTGAAAGGTCAAGGAGTGCACTCCCCCTTGACCCCTCACCCCATTGCACAGGCACAGCATTCATCAGCTCAGATTAGAACGCACGTCACATGGATAGATGAACATGCTTAAAATTAGAAGACGTACAGAACGGTTTAAGCAAATATGCAGTGGCATAGCACCCTAGTACAGCCCCACGCCTTGGAGCTGGTGATGGAAACATTGACTGATATAAATAGGCTGTGTGATGGGTTTGTGATTACTCTCATACAGTGATGCAGCAGCTATTGTCACGATTTAAAGTGAGGAATCTTAAGTGTGGATACATAGTCATTAGACTGTACAAAAACAAGGCATTCCTATGGGGTGTAAAGCTGAAATTTTATTCCCTTTTTGGGTATGGTACAAAGAAAAGGGACAAGGACTATTGACAACCGTTGGAAATACATTTGACTGGTAAGAAAGAATCAGCAGGACGGAATAGTGGAAAAGGCTTCTGTTCACTCGGCTTTCACATAGGATCGTGTGCAGACAACATCGCCCAGAGTTAACGTCTGTGAAAAGAGTACAATGATTAGGGAAGTAAAAAAGTGCATGCACACCCCCTTATCCTACTGAGTCAGTGAATAATTAAGAGAGCAGTGTTCCATCAGTAAGCTTTATCGCCTGCCAAAATACTCTCCCACTCACACATGAAGATAGGCATTACTTACCAGTGTGAGGTTGTTGTCACTGACTTCTCGGACCAGTGACGTCTCTTTGCCATCCCATTTCTGAACATGAACCAACTTGCTTCCATCAAGTGTTACTAAAGACTGAAACCAAAATACCCATTACCCATAGCCACACAGTTTCTCTTTCTGAATTGTTATATCAGCATGTTTTCAATGTCTGCAAACGTGAGATTTCACACTCCTTAAATTATGAAAATGATCTGTAGATTTGCTTACAGACTGGATCTTCAGGTATCTACTTGCATCTAATTAGCTCTGAGGATACAAGTTTGTAGGTGTACAGACACCAAGACCTACCTTGACTTTACGGTCATCTGCAGTGGTCTCTTCAAACTCCTCTCCCAGTTTGAAAGAGATCTCTGTGCTCTTGAAGGTGCTCACTGTCTTTAGTGTGACAACATCACCATCAAGCAAAATGATGGTGGTGGGTTTGGTCATGTTGGCAACCTGGCGCGTTGCAAAGCCCACACCTTTACAGACATGGAGAGAAATATTACAAATTATTGCTATCTGTGCGGTGTCATGTGCATTTTAAAAAGTACAAGCAATTGGCAGGAACAATTTTGTAACTGCATAAATCCTTGACATTTAAGGACAAAACCACTTCTGTAAAATGAAAGGACTCAAGAATCACATGAAGGCTTCATACAGGAAATGCTTTCCCAGTGTGGTTAATACACAGACAGAGCCTAAGGCTTGCACAATAAATGTATACTCTCCCACACACGGACACCCAGAGAGAGATGGGTTAACTATGAGTGAACATGTTCCTGCCAACGACCAAATTCTGGAACGGTCAAATCAACATGCCTGTATACACACTAACTCACGGACTCCCACACAGCAAGCATGTAATATCGATTTGTCCTGCAAATAGTAAAGGTTCGGATTTTGGGGTGGGGGCAGGGGCGGTGCAGCACTGACCATTGACACATAATGTGACGCAAGTGTTAAAGAAAATCCCCTAAAAAAAAGCATCACCCTCTCACCTACTCCTTGCTCCCCTTCTCCCCTCCCCATCACTTATTCGTTCTCTCCCCCCTCTTCCGTCCCACCCAAGGCCCTCTATAGGCTCTATAGTCTCTACACTGAATGAACAAATGCCTATTGTGTGCATGCGGTTCTGAGAGGCGATGCAGTGGAGCGGCCTGGGAGGTGTTCTATTTAACATTAAGGCAAATGATTTAACGTTAGCATTCCATTCATCTATAAGCTTAAGCTTGGGTTAACTAGTTAACGTTAACTCTCGGTGCATCGACGTGGAGTAAAGCTGATATACGGCAATCAGTGCATGCAATGAGTCAAGTTACGGTATATATGGTAAATGCTATACAATGCAAATTCGCTCAAATGATTGAGAATAGGTCTCGTAAACGAATGCACGCCTTATTTTGAGGAACAGGCAAACACGTGGTACAACGTGGTTGCGCGCAGGCATATACCAGCCTCCGAAATCGGGGACCCTCCCTGCACCACACGCAGCGCCCGTCTCTATTACGCCCATGCACCTGCACGCTGCAAATTATCTATTTTTCTATGTTATTACACAAAAAGATGGCTCTGCGTTCGATCCCTAGCACGCTTTAAACGGTTTTAGATTCACCTGCTTGCTCTACCCATTTGAGACGGAGCAACCTGCCGCTACCGGCACCGAGAGGCTTCAGGTTGAACTCACCAAGAGCCTTCAGATAATCGTCGAAATTCTTGCTCTCCTTCAGGTTCCATGTGCCAACGAAAACGTCTACCATGTTTCCAGCGGAGCGAGGACAACGCGGGCGATAAAGAGAGGGACGAATGAACGAGTGAGCAAAGAAGAAGAAGAGGGAGGACAGGGTTGGCGAGCTCCTACGATCTTACTGGCTGATATATACCGGCTGTTTGTGACGTCGCTGTTCTGCCCGAGAGGAGGGAGGAGTGCAGAAAAAAAAGGAAAGGAGAAAGAGAGAGAGCGCGGCAGATGGGGGATGGTGGCTGGAGCTTCTTGGGAGACAACTGCTTTATTGACAACAGTCAAAGTGTGTGTGTGTGTGTGTGTGTGTGTGTGTGTGTGTGTGTGTGTGTGTAGAGAGAGAGAAGAACGAAGAGAATTTTTCATAGGGTTGGTGTTATCTCAAGAAAATATGTCACAACTGCAGTTAAGAAGATAAGGAGTAATTTAGAAAATGAAATGGAGGAAATAAGTGATGGAGAAGAGTGGTGTGATTGATCTATTTAAAGTCAAACAGTCATGGCAATCCTGTTGGAAAATATTCAAGATTCAAGCGAGTTTATGGTCCACCTGCCGTTTACAAAGTACACTGAGAGCTGAAATGAAATAGCGTTATTTGCAGCACAAATGGTGTGACATTTAAAATCACGAAATAAGTCACAAAGAGCAGAGACATGACAGTGCAAAATACAAGACAATACTATGTAGTGCAAGATAGCATTCAAATACATTCATTCATTATCCGAACCGTTTAAACCCAGCGGGGGATCCGGAGCCTATACGGGTGCAATGCTGGGACCGACCCTGGGCAAGCGCCAACACACCGCAGGGCACACACACTCACACAATCACAATCACATTCACACCTTAAGGGGCCAATTTAGAGTCGCCAATTAACCAATATTGCATGCTTTTGGACTGTGGGAGGAAACCCACGCGAACGCAAGGAGAACAAGCATTCAAATACAAAAACTAAAACCAGACATTGTTGTTAGCTCCCATCCTGTGCCTCTCTTTCAGTTTTGGGAGTTCAAGAATCTTTCTGGCAGCTCATTTGGTCAATTTTAGTCTACTCTGTATGGAATGTGAATGCTTAGTTGTAGTTTCTGTTATCATGGGTACTCTCCACAGGTAACATTACACCTCACAATGGAGTCAGCGCCTCCTCTAAAGCACGAGGATGAATTTACAGATCAAGCAGCTGACCTGGATATGGCGCTTGTAATTGTCATCTGTCGCTGTGTGTGTGTGTGTGTGTGAAACTTCTTTTGAGAAAGTGCATGTGGAAAGACTTTATTGTTTCCACAATAAGGTCTTAAGGCTGGGTATGAACTTCTGAATTATTTATAGTTTCCAAACTTCTCTGGATTCCTTTGTCAGAAAGTAAGTTTAGTAAGTTCATAGCCATTAATGCACATTTGTTCCTATTTACAGCTTGTGGTCAACACTTTCCTGATGTGGTGAAACAGGGTCAAGAATCTGTGTTATCTTCTTTTTTACCACCATTAAACACATAAACATTATTTAATTCACATATAGTTTCACACTTTAATTTCTTCTCCCTTAAAAACACACTGGGTGGATTTATGCTATTAGTTTATGTATGATCAGAGGCATTAGAATATTTGTAATGTGGGGGAGACCATGTATGGCAAGGGGTCTTGGGGCCCTAATATTTTACATGGTAAATGTGGGTGGGTCCAAACAAATAATTTTTAAATGTGGGGGAGGACACCTTCCCCTCAAAAATAATGGCCGTGCCATTATTTGTATGACATATTTCAGAGATATACTGTATTTTGTAATAAACTTCATGTGAATATAATTTGAGGTTAGATTAAACACAGCACAAGATGTAAAATTTACAGTGTGTGGTTTCATTTTTCAAGGTCATAACTCAGTTTCATACTTGGGTTTTACATCCATTTCTTCAGCCGTTGATTGGGTGTGTACTTCTTGGGAAACAATGACATGGTGTTTAAAATGCACTACCACTGACACTCACCCACACACTCATACATTTTCATATACTATTGGCCTTTCAGCTTTACATTGTGGTCTAACATGGATTTGCCGCACTTCTGATGTGCTCAGAGTGATACACATATTTAACTTTTTGCATAACTCTTTAACTCCTGCAATTTGCTTTAACACTTTATTTGAAGAGTCACTGATTGTAACACATTTATACTTCTTTGTTAGAGCTGGCCAGTTTCTGACCAAAAAGGCTACAGCAGACCTGGTATTATTTATGTACAGTGACACAGCACAATGACACTTACATTTGAGTGACAAAGTGGTGGGTGTTGCACTGGTTCAACTGAATAAATAGACTGCAAGTGCTCAACAACCCTGTAAATACCCAGCCAAAATGTTTTATAGGACAAAAGCTGACCACCAATGTTGGACTAGATGGTGGAGGACAAGCACAAACTGGGTATAGTGAATGATGTGATGGTATTGTGTATAACTGTGTACTAAAAAGGTATTTACAAGATTTCTTAAAAAGTCTGTAATTCAATATCACACATTACAAGCAAATATTTTTGCACTTGCAGGTATTTCAGTGCTGTCAGCTCAACTGTATTGTGTCTTTTCACATAGGATATAAACACTTTAAATACATAAAAATAAATGGACATTTTTAACAATCTGCACAACAGCTTATTATTTCAGCCCACATGTTTTATTCGTATTTCCAGTGTATCTAATCTAACACAAATGTGTGACTAATCACTAAGGTCACACTTTTGACATTTGACACAAACAGGTGGTGAAGAAAGACTCTGTGTGTGTGTGTGTGTGTGTGTGAGAGAGAGAGAGAGAGAGAGAGAGAGAGGGGGAATGTGACCTCAGTGGAAAGAGGTGAGAGGTGAGGCTCATTTTGGAAGTGCAGAGAAGCAACATATGTAAGACTTGGAGAAAGAGTTTAGATTACCTGTCAGTATGATAGTTGTGATGACCTTGTCCTGTGTTTGTATTAGGACTAGACAATTATTATAGCATTCAACAAAACTAAAAATATGTATAATAAAATACATTAGTCATGTTCTTTCTAAGTCATCACCTTTTCTCAAACTTATGACTCACATATTAAGTGATTTAGACCTTCGTCAAGGTGAAATTAACTTGAGCATGTCTATGCATGAGAGCACTCAGAACAGAGGTCGTTCGGTTGAAGATTCAGATCCATGTTTGCTCTGTTCTGTGTGTGTCTGTGTGTGTGTGTGTATGTAGGTGGGTGTCGATGTGTGTGCAGCGCCATCTGTGGGGTATTTAAAATCCATGAACAAAGTCAAATGTGCACACACCCACAGATACGCACACACACACACCCCACACACAATTAGGGCCAGGGGAGATAATGTCCAGAAAAAAGACACACAAAGGGGCAGGCCTGTGTTCACAGTAGCCATGGCAATGCACCCATGCAGACAAACCAGAAAACAGAACGAATAATACATGTTGAGCTTTTGGGGGTGACGTTTTTCTGAATGCAGAGGGACACACTTGTGGAAGGAAAGTAAAAAGCAGAACTTTTGGTTCTTAACTCACTGTTTTCTTTTTCTTTTATTATAATTTGTGCTACAGTTTCATATATAATTGTTATATACGTATGCATATTTGGGGATCAAATGTATTTATTATATGTGCAAATAACTATATGTTTTAAAAGGATTTTTACCATACTATGTTCTATAAATATGACATATTTATCTCTCTCTCTCTCTTCTGGTGTGATTTGTGAGAAAGTTATATTTGTACTCCCTTTCCCTAAAAGGCACTCTGGCACAGTCTGTTCCCTATTGATACAATTATGGCATTCTCTGTCTAAATGTATGTCAATCAGTACTTTATTAATTATAACGTAAAGATGAGTTGAGATCAGGTTAACTAACTTCTGTGCTGCTGTTGTCCTGTTTTAGAATTGTTAAATAAAAATTTAATTGTGGAAAGGATTTTTCAAATTGCATTATATAATTGTGATTATTTCATGATAACCAAAGAAGATATTAACAGCTTTTATTTAGGTATGAAATGTTTTTCACAAGTAAATCTTTTTATTAATCAAAAAAGGAACTCCAATGCTGTACATTGTCATAACCAAAATTTCTTACCTCTAGAATAAAGTTTTTAAAAATATTTTATAGTCTATGGATATATATTTTCCTATTCTATGTGACTTATTTGTATTTATATATTTTTCCTATTTATCTGTTCAAACTGTAGAACCCGGAGCTACGTCATCTCACCTCTCTATGTACTGTACTTGTACATAGTTGAGATGGCAATAAAGTTAACTTTGACTTAGACTTTATTTTGGTTTAATACATTCAGGCTGAAAAAGGTTAAATTAGATCAAGATGATGAAGGATGATTTATTTTGTTTGTGGCTTGAGGATAATCATTGGTTTGGCCAAACTTTCCAATACATAAGTGGCCACCAGTGAAATAAGTGTGATCTAGCTTACACTATCAACTATTTAAAACAACTTTGTGTGGGTTTTAGGCATTTTGAACTTATTGTCCACTACAAGGTAGAAAATCTTGATTACCAGATTACCTGTCTGAATGTCCAAATATGACAAAATTGTCCTATATGTTACTAAGGTTAGGGTTAGGATAAAGTTGCGAGGACATTACAACAATATTTGTCTGATTATTATAGCTTTTAGGGACACTTTTGTGCCTTAGGGGTATTTTGCAAGAAAAGTCATTACATATAAAATATTTACATATGCTTAGTTATGGGTGGTCGTGGCATAGGGTCTGAGTGACTGAAACACTGCTGGTGATAAAAAATGAGTGCAGGTTTGAAATCCAGAAAACACCATTGGGCCCCTGAACCATACATACTGGGGTTATTTGACGGTCTGATGTTACTAGAGTGGTGTTATACATCTTGAAACTGAGTGATTATTTGTCATTGTGAACATAGCACAGCACACAGTGCACCACAACCAAATGTGACCTCTGTATTTAACCCATCCGTGAAGGAGCAGTGGGCAGCCAACAAGCGCCCGGGGACCTTGGGGATGGTACCTTGCTAGTGGTAACTTTACCGGCCCTGAATTCAAACTTACCTAAAAGAGGTAAAAGATGTGATTTGGTTACTGAGGTTGAGGCTAGAGTTAGGTGTAGAATTATTTACATTTAATCATTATGGGAGTAAATGGAAAGTGAAATACAAATAAGGGTTTGTGTGTGTGTGTGTGTGTGTGTGTGTGTCTGTGTGTGTGTGTGTGTGTAGCGTTACCGTAGAGACGCAGTAGCAGCAGGATGTGCTGTATCCGGTATCTCCTGGTCGCAGTCCGTCCAAAAGATGCAGTGTCGCGATACTACCTGATGTTACCTGATTTCTAGGCGCTTCAACTTGGACGGGTTTCTTAACTTTAATACTTTATTGCCTAAGTTGTCATCCGACGCCGAGCTTTAAAAAAGAGAGTTTCGGGAAGTTTTCTAATGTGCGTCCTGCGCCGAACCAAGTGTGTGACCTGATGGCAAAAGACGCTTCACTGACGCAAAGACTCTAAAGGTGATGTTGTAAGTTCTTTTTACCAAACGTTATGGAGGTGAAAACGTCAGAGATCTGCAGCAGCTGTAGCAGTGAGACGTAAAGCAGCATGACTCCTCTGTGGAACCAGCGACCCGCAGCACAACCTGCAAGACCCAAATGGAAAGTGGCAGGTAACATTCACGCGTTTACACATGTGGTGTCAATTTAGCTCACATAGGACATTTAAGCAATATCTGGATTACCGATAAAAAAAATAATCTCTACCATTTTTCCATAATGTAGCATTTGAGCATTTGAACATTTTTCAAGGTTGAATGTCTTTTCTTACAAACAGAAGAGAACTCGCATGTTGGTGAAAACAGAGAGCTCTCATTTAACAGGACCTGCAAAAATGTCCTTGGCGGCCAAGAAATGACTCTCCAGTTTGGAGAGTCTATGTTTGAATTCTTACTTCATCTAATATGTCAGTATTAATGAAGAAGGTGAAACTCTAGGCCAAATTAAAACATTGCATAGGCTGGGAAGAGCTAAAAATGTAGGGGTTTTTATTCTCATCTTGAGAATTTTAACAGAAAGTTGGCACATTTTTATTTGGTCATTATTTACTTTACAATGCTGGTTAAATTAGACCTTCACAACGCAAGTGACCTTGTCCTTGTGTATGGGCTGAAGTATACAGATGAAAATAAACAGGCTTTGACATTTTATAAACATACATATAAAAGCACACACTCTGAAATACAGAGAACATTCATGCAGAGAAAGCTGTGTTGTGCTACTGTGTCTTGTGTAAGTAGATCCGACACGATCAGATTTGATCCTTTTCCGTTCCCCTGAAGCGCGAGATGCTATTTGAGAATGTACATGGCTCTGAATCTCTCCTCAGTGCACACCTGCACTAAATTATTAATGTTGCACACTTCCTTCCTAATTGCCAAGTGTGCTTTTTCTGCCTTGAAAGAGATGCTGAGGCAATACATAATTTTTGTTTTTGAGACATCATCAGAATCCTCTTAGCACAAAAGTGCATCCTACATGTACTTTAGAGGACATTTTATAACCAACTGTGTCTATATGTTTCAGAACAAAGAACTAAACTACCAAAATGCCAAAACACTGCTCCTCGCCATGTTGTGCCCTCATACACATTTGGTCCCAGGAAATATCCTCCAGCCTATGGGCACTATGAAAGTGGTTTGATTGACACATGCAAGTGGGAGGAGCCTGTAGTGACTGGCTACCATGGACGGCACGCTAAAGCAAGCCCAGCACGCCCACGTATTGTGACGGTGGTTCGACCTTGTGGGGAACATAACTTGCGGAAGATATCTCTTCTGTTAAACCGGCGTGCGGTCCAGACGTTTGAGCTGCTGTTGGCAGACGTGTCCGAAGCGCTTGGCTTTCCTAGCTGGAGCAACGGCCGAGTTCGCCACCTCTTCAGCCCTGCTGGCCGAGAAATACGCAGCCTCTCTGACTTCTTCTACTTTGACCACGCCTTCTTGGCCTTTGGGGGCAGTCGTCCATCCATCGGTGAAGTACAGGCCGCATTGGATGAGCTGTATCCTGACAATCAAAGCTACCGAGATAACTTGTCGAGGTTGTGGGAGCGAATCCTGAGGCCTAAAGCGACCAAGGCAGATAGTGGCTTCCATGATGATGATGCTCAGACTGAAATTGATCAAAATGCAGCCCTCAGTCTGGGACTGGCCCAACCTGTGGCCAATCATTTGCAGCCAGTTAGGTCACAAGGCCGGCAGAAGGACAAGGGGAGGAGAGCGAGGCAGGGAGGAGAGTTGGAGGACTGGAGGGGAGACCTCAAAGTTCAACTTAAAGAGGAGAGAGCTGCAGAAAGGAAGAAGGAACCTCAGTACTGTCGGAGCTGTAGAGGCGCTGGTCCACCCATTCCACCCATCGGAAGCAAACAATGGGCTAAATGGGAACAGCCTAATGATCACAGTCAAGTTCCTCCCTCTCAAAACAACAGGGTCGAGGACCCTTCAAAGCAATGTCAAAAATTACAAAAAGTACCTGCCAACAATGTTAACAATGACCAAAATGCACCAGAGAATCAAGACATTTCAGAGAATGCAAAGAAGAACACGCTTGTGACAGAAATGATGCAAAAGAGCGACTGGAATCAGAAACTCCTGCCAGACGATGCAGAGGTCACGCTGGAGGAGATCCATCGCTGCTATGACATCGGCTGTGTTGTGGGTGATGGAAACTTTGCAGTGGTACGGGAATGTCGTGTGCGAGGCTGTACCCAGCCCTTTGCCATGAAGATGGTGGACAAGGCCAAGCTTCAGGGGCGGGTTCACATGATCCAGAATGAGATTGCTCTGTTACGCAGCTTGTCACATCCACGCCTGGTGCGATTGCTGCGTACGCACCACACATGCACACACGTCTACCTGCTGATGGAGCTGGTCACAGGCGGAGACTTGTTCGATGCCATTGCCCAGAGCGGGCGTTTCAGTGAGCCGTGCGCTGCCTGCATGATCCAGGACATCAGCCAGGCCCTGGAGTACATCCACAACAAGAGCATTGCCCATCGAGACATCAAGCCTGAAAACCTGCTGGTGAGATAAAAATAGACTCATACCTCTTAAAAACTGTAAGGAACACTTTGAGAAAGTTTGTTAATTCTTTGTATCTCTTTTGCACTGAACTAAGGTCCAACGACATGACAATGGCAGTGTCAATCTGAAACTTGCTGATTTTGGATTGGCCATGGTGGTTACAGAGCCAGTGTTCACCGTATGTGGAACGCCTACTTACGTTGCTCCTGAAATACTAGCTGAAACAGGTAAGGGGCTGCATTTTTGTAAGCGGTTGAGTTTATTCAGATTGTAATAAGTTTAAGGTATTTTTTTAAACAAAAAACACAACTTTTTCAATTAATTTTAGCCTAAACCAGCAAAAGGAGAACAGTTTGGAGTACACAAAGAGTGCAGCTAGTAATGTTTACATCGTCTCACACAGTACTAACAGCAGGTTCTATGTAATATAACCAAATCTAGCTTTTGCAAAAGTGCTTTAAACTATTTAAAGTGAGTGGTTATTTGCCATTGTGAACACACTACAGCACAGCACATTGCACAACGAAATGTGACCTATGCATTTGACCTATCTTTGAATGAGCAGTGGTCAGCTGATATGGGCAGAGCCTGGGTAGCAGTGCTTGGGAACAGTACCTTGCTTTTGAGTACCTCAGTGGTATCTTTACCGGTCGGGGATTCGAACCGGCGACCTTTCAATCATGGGGCAAGCTCCCTAACCATCACGCTATCAACAGCCCCAACTCAGTTTGCCCTAGTCAAACTGGGAGTTATTATACAAATACTTAATAACAAGTAAACAAACTCAGTGTTTGTTGTACGTGTTTGCTGTACTTTGTGTGTTTGTGCATTTGTGTCTTTACATGATATTAAGTAATATATATAGTGTTTGTGATGTGCTGAGCTTGTTCCTGTCTATGTGTCCAGGATACGGCGTGGCGGTTGATGTCTGGGCGATGGGAGTTATACTCTTTGTGCTTCTGAGTGGGTTTCCTCCATTCCGCAGTCCAGAGCGAAATCAAGAGGAACTCTTTCGTCTAATTGAAAAAGGAGAGGTTCACTTCTTATCGCCGTTCTGGGATCACGTGTCTGAAGGTTACGACACCCCTCTCACTGTAAGAGTAAATTTGTAACCTAAATTGATATACTGTAGTTGAACGGAGTGATGTGTCTTTGCATTTCAGGGGCTAAAGTTCTAATCAAGGCTCTTCTGGAAGTGAACCCTGCCGTAAGACTCACAGCCAGCCAGACCCTGCAAAACAGCTGGGTAATGCAGGCTGTGACAATGAACGACCACAAGGAGGAGATAGAGGCAAGTGAACAAAGCGTGGACAAGAAAGAAAGAGTGGGCAGAGAAAAAGATCAATGTGTTCAGACCAAACTAGACATATACGTAGAGAGAGTTCAAGTAACACAAATGATAAAAAACAGTGAAGAACTAACACATAATAAAGAAACAAACATAAACCAGGGAGACAAGCTGACTCTTGACAAATCACATGCAAGGAAAATAAGCAGTACACTGGATATGTCGGTAAAACAAGCAGATGTAGCACAAAGCAGTACAAACTTTGTGAACTGTCAGGAAAGACAATCATATAATACTGCAGACAGTAGCAACAACATCAACCAGCAAACCTCACAAATCATAGAAATTAGCAAAGAAAGCCAGACAAACCAACAATCCCTGCACGAACAAGACACACCATCAGAAATCAGAAATGTGCAGGGTGAGACCTTAACAGTATAGTTAGACATGGACTGTAACCCAGCACAATACCAATAAATAATCTCATATCAATAGATCAAATGCATATGAAAAAAATCTAATATATTACATGGTTTATTGTACCTGCATTGTTCTTCACATGTGCTGCATCAGTAAAAAGCTTCTGATTGTTCTCTAGTATGTCAGCTATGAGATTAATGGAGTTTAATGTAGTCTTTTATTGGTAGGGATGAAACAGATATTTGAAAACGTTATACTTACCTTGCTCCACTACAAAATGTTGAGTGCCCTCATGTGTAGTGTAGCCACCACAGTGGAAACTTCAGCTGTGGGGGAGGAGCTCTGTGAAATGCGAGTGCCATTTTAGGTCTCTTAGTTCACTGGATAGTAAAGAGTTTGTAGCTAGAATACATTAACAGTAGCCCTGCTTCTTTACCTTGCTCATCTCGTTCATTAATTTCTGTCATTACATTGTATGTTAATTAAGGGCATTTTTTCACTCAACTATTATTTTTGTATTAATAAAGGCCATATTGCTTTCTGTGAATATCTTGGATGGGTTTAATATTGCATTGGAAGCTTGTATTGATTGGCTATTGGCACTGAACATTTACGTTATTACACAGTAAATAATATTGATGTGATTATTGATCACAATTTTATACAGGAATAGAATAGGATCATTTATAATGCATAAATAATTGCTGTTTTACAATGTTACATTAAAACATTTTAGTTAAAGTGTTTTATGCAACAGGATACAAAGAGTTACAAATCAACTAAAAGTTATCAGAAATATTTAATGCTGGCCCAGATAATGTTTGTGCAGAAAGTTCCATTTTTATGAAATGCTAAGACCATACATTATCAGCAGTTAATAACTCAGTTACTTCAGGATAGCACATTCAGTGATATTCAAAAGATAATCAGATGATTGATAAGTCTCAGCCTATATTTTCTTAGTCGTAATATCCTGTGAGTAAATCATCCAATTAATAAAGTTAGGGAAGATACTGGAGGCTAATATACAATAATACAAATAACAAAAAAAACAGTGGAATATGTCTTGAACAAATATGAAAAGTAAAACAGAGGGAACTAATGTCTGAAAACAGACACAGGCCAAGGATAGACAAATTTGAGACCATGACTAATACGGTTTGTCTACTTAAAAGGACAAAACACAGCAAGACTGACAAACCATAGACATCTTTTCATAGATTAAGAGAAACATTTAAAGGGCACTAGTGGCCATTAGGTGCTGCAGGCATTGCAACCTATACATACATTGTGTGAGCTATTTTGACATATATGTATGAAACCCAAAGTTGCATAATAAGTCATAGTGAATCAAGGATGAAAGAATAAAAGGATTCATGAGTATTCAATGTGACAATAAGCACAAAACTCACATTTTCAGGCAGTTTGAACCATATCCAACAATACATACAGCAGTTACCTTACCTAACCTTGTCACACTGAGTGAAATTCTTACACTACCACTCAACATTCTCTCCACACACATACGCACGTCACATTGGATAGGACGGATGGACAACTGTCATGCCTGGGCTTGTCTATCTGGTTACAGTGGCTTCATGTTGTTTAGGGTCAAGGGTTGGGGCCATTTCCCTAACGCCCAGAGGCACTCTCTAGTTTTACTACTCAGAACACTTCACTGTCAGTATGTAGAGTATAAGAATTTGTAGTGGTTCAGTGCCAGCCAAGACATAAGAGTGCCAGGAGTAAATGACAGCATGTCAAACAAAAAGAGAATAAAGGAACACAATCACATTTGTTCATGTTATGAAGTGTTCTAGTATATGAATGGGGGGGGGAAGGAAGTGACGGATCACATATCGTGGTTCTTTTAACCATTTAACTTCCTGTGCTTCATTAAAACCCAGTTTCTCCCCACTGTCAGACAAAATGTGTTCGAAGTGATCAAGCACAGCTCTTTCCTCTGATAACAGACAGGAGACGTTTCAGAATGACGTTGCCATTTTGTAGAATTTCGGGCTTTTTGCGTGTGGTCACCTTTTAGAAGCGCTTTCTGTGACCCGCAGAAGGGCGATGCGCATGCGCGACGCATAGCTCTTTAAATACCCCTAGTCATCTGATGAAACACAACATTTACGGCAGCCAATCGGAGTGCGGCACCAGAACTGGCAAATCGGCCATGGCAACTTCTGGCAAAAGGCTCAGCAACCGTCTAAAGAGAGGACACCTGATTCGCTTCTGCCGAGTGCCGTGTTGAGTTATTGTCGCGCGGATTGGTTGAATCGATACGGGACGAGAGGACGGGAGGGAGAGGAGGAGACAGACAGAAAAAAACAAAGATGGCAGTATAGACGGAGGGACGAGGTATTGAGAAGAAGCTGCATAAAACTACCAACTTTCAAGCTTTCCGGCGAGACCGGGGAGTGTCGCAGCGGTTCGGTCTCTTTCGGAAGGTGAACCGGGCGTGGGGAGCCCAAGGGTGACGCGGTTAGCTGCTGCGCTCGTGCTGTCACGGCAGATAACGGCGTCAAACAGCTCGCAATTGCCAACAACAGACTGTTGTTTTGTTAAAGGTAGAGAGGGAAAGCTGCTTCACAAACTGCTCCAGCTAGCTAGAAGGCTACAGAGCATTTATGAATTGTCGTCCGGCGGAAAACGAAATTGAATCAACTTCACATATATGTTGTTTACGCCACAGAAGCGATTGAGTTTATGACGGAGCGATTACGCATGAATTTGACGTTACAAAATAGTTTGTATATCGTCACAATTGGTTGCGTTGCTGGCAGTTCCGCCGGCCTTTTTTTGTAGGCCACCTGGGCAAATTGTTGACCAGCGAAAATCCTGCCCCACTGCACCTGTGCGCTTCAAATAAACCTCCTACAGTGACTCGTTGCGATTGAACGCGGATGTCTGCGATGGAAGAGCGGGGGGATTTGGCAGTAGCGGCCGCACCGGGCTCCTCCTCGGCTGGGCTTGGGGTCGGACCTGTGGGGGGCGCCCTGGACGTCGGAGCGGGCAACGCGGGTCTGGCTGGGATTCAGGAGGAGCCCGGAGCGCGGAGAGACGCTTCGGGAGCCGAGACGGATGCGGACGCGCCGCCCAAGAAGCGCATCAGACTGCCGGAGGGAGAAGCGGGGAAGCTCGAGGAGCGCCTGTATTCCGTGCTGTGCTGCACCGTGTGTCTGGACTTACCCAAAGCCTCGGTTTACCAGGTAAAGCTACAACTGTGCCATTGTTACGTATTCGGGCCTTTATTTATCTGTGTGCGATGTTGCAGTAGACTCACCAAAAATGAAACTGCGTTGCTTTTATATACCTAGATCAATGATTCGTAACTGGTGGGTTGCGAAGTGCGCAGTAAAACGTGTTTTCATATACATACAGTATGTCAAATAACAGTATAAAATGCGTGTTGCCTTTTTATTTGTTATATTCCTGAAATAAGTTTACTTGGTTTTACATCTAAAATTGACCCGGGTTTAACAGTCCAGACCAGTTGAGAAAAATCGCTTTGGGTCATCATTTTAAATTTCTTATAGCAACTGACAACTTTTAAGTGCAACCCAAACGTGGCTTGTATCTATGTGTAATATTGAATATTATGACCTTTGGTGGAAGATGATGTAATGATATTTCTTGTGGCGTGCAATGCAAGATTATTTGTCTCTAGAGAACAGGAAGGAAAGGAATGCAACACCAACAAATACTGTGAACAAACTGTTGTGACTTCTAAACACGTGTAGAATCAATAGCCTTTGAGTGGTGGTGGTTGTTTTGTTGGCTTTGGAGCAGTTGTGGGGCGGTGATGGTATGCGGCTCTAATGTGAAGTGCCCAGTTGGAGGATGTGTGACTCGACCAGCTGTTTTGCCGTCAGGGGCAAATGTGGTAAAACAGGGTCAGGTGGTCTCTTTAACCCAATCACTGCCGGGCTTTGAGGTGCACCTCCCCCTAAAATGTTCCTTCAAAGAATCACAGCTTGAAACAGCACTTCCTTTCAAACACAGGTTTGCCGTTTAGCACTTGCCAGTGGTCACAGGTCCTTTTATCTGACATTTTTGTGGCAACGCAATTAAAGACTTAGTCAATAATTCATTTTCTCATGTACCTTTAACACATCTCAGAGTTAAGCTGATCATACAGGGCAAACAGAGGAGGTCATTGTGTGTCTCTGTGTGACTTCGGGTCTAAGGACGGCCTCTCCTCCACCTTTCAAATTAGGGTCATGTGACTCAGCTGACCAGTTCTTTAGCCCTCACCCAAACCTGTCAGCTTAGTACGGTGTCTGAACGTTTCACATTACAAATGTATTACATAAAACACATTGCCATTTTTGATAAATCGCTTGGATTATTGATATGTGAGGTATTGTGGGATCTTGTTACAGTTTTCTGAGTTGGATTTCAAATATGGGGAAATGAACTGCTTAATAAATTCTAATTGAATCTGTCACTAAATCATTAAACTTCAAAGCTTTTTACTCAATACAGATGATTATTCATGACCAATTGATGTTTCCATTAATTCATGCTGAACAATATTGGGGGAAGATTATATTGCATATTTTGTGATTTATTGTACATTCCAGCATAACAACAGCATTAAAAAAAACTTAAATAGCTCGTTTAAAACGGCTTTATTGAGAAATGAATCTGCATTGTAAAATTGAGGCGATTTTGTAAATTTGTGCGTTGTGTTTTTGTCTTTGTTTTTTTTTTTTTTTTGAGCGTGAACAATTCTTGTAAATTAATGTAAATTTCATCAAGCAAATGGAAAATGAGAACCAATGTTTTCCTTTTGCATCATGCAGCAAAAAAATGTAGCATGATGTATTTAATTTAATTCAACATTGCACATCCTGCACTGTGACTACTTTGCATGCACATATTGCAATAAAAAGCCTAAACATTATGCAGCCTTATCATGAATTTAGACAGAAAGGACTAGTTAAGTCAAAACCTACAGTATGTGAGCTATAGGACATCAGCTATCATAAGCCAAAAACACATCTAAAGTCCTTAACATAAAACACTGTCACACTGATTGTTAAACTGTTGCTGAAGTTAGAATGTTTTTTGTGGCAGTGTACAAATGGGCACCTGATGTGCGCTGGCTGTTTCATCCACTTGCTGGCGGATGCGCGCCTGAAGGAAGAACAGGCCACGTGTCCCAACTGCCGCTGTGAGATTAGCAAGAGTCTGTGCTGCCGGAACCTCGCCGTGGAGAAAGCTGTGAGTGAGCTGCCCTCAGACTGCAGCTACTGCCTCAAACAGTTCCCCCGCTCCAGCCTGGACCACCACCAAACAGAGGAGTGCCAGGACAGGTATACACACACTCACACACACACTGGCACACATGCTATAGCAAGCACAAGATTCGATATTTAAGATACGATTACAATATGTACTCAATTTATGTATGATATACAGTGTATTACAGTATATATTAAGTATATGTTAAAGAAAATTCTACTGTACTAGAATACTGTAATATACTGTATATCATTCATAAATTGAGTACATATTGTAATCGGGGCTATTTGGGCTATTATTACATATATATATTTCACAATAAAGAAACTTTAAAAGTCTCTAATTGTGTATTATATTGGGACAGAGTTACGCAGTGTAAGTACAAGCGAATTGGCTGCCCATGGCAGGGGCCCTTCCATGAGCTCAGTGCCCATGAGATGGAGTGCTCTCACCCGTCGAAGACTGGCATTGAGTTGATGGGCATCCTGGACGAGATGGACCAGAGTCACCGCAGAGAACTGCAGCTTTACAACAGCATCTTCAGCTTGCTGAGTTTTGAGAAAATTGGTTTTACAGGTATACACACTTACTCGTTCTCTCTCTCTCTCTCACACACACACACACACACACACAAAACACTTCTTAAACATTAGTAATGCAGTGAGGTAAAGATAATTAGTAAGTAGTATGTGCAGGGTGCAACTTGATTATATCATATTTTAAGCATGCCGGTAGTAGCAGGTATTATCTGAAAGAGAGCTGCTCAACTAAATATTGGGCTTCTGTGATTAAACACGAACTCAGTTGAAAATGACAACACTATTTATAGAAGAGGGCGGTTGCACTGTAGTTAGAGCTGTCGCCTCACAGCAAGGTCTTTGTTTCAGTTTCTTTGTACAGTTTGCACTCTCTCCACATGCTTGCATTGGTTTCCTTCGCTTTCCTCACACTGTTAATTGATTGGCTACTCTAAATTACCCTACATTGGAGCATTTCTGTGCCCTGTCTTTAGTTGGTGCTATCTTAGGGTTGTTCCAGAGCATGCTTTGATGCCCTCATGTCTACATAGGAGAAACAATTCTGAAAATGAATAAAAGAGGACTTCAGGTGCACATATTCGGAACTGATCTCTGTTTTCCTCCGCATGCAGAGGTGCAGTTCCGCCCGTACCGTACGGACGATTTCATCACACGACTGTACTACGAGACGCCGCGCTTCACCGTGCTCAACCAGACGTGGGTGCTGAAGGCCCGCGTCAACGACTCGGAGCGCAACCCCAACCTGTCGTGCAAGCGCACACTCTCCTTCCAGCTGATCCTGAAAAGCAAGGTCAACTCTGCGCTGGAGTGCTCCTTCCTGCTGCTCAAGGGCCCGTACGACGATGTGAAGATCAAACCCGTCATCCAGCACCACATCTTCTCCAACGACGCCAACGAGACGGAGTACGCACCTCTTCCCATCAGCGACAGCGTGGAGTGCAACAAGCTGCTGGCCGCCAAAAACATCAACCTGCGCCTCTTCATTTTTCAAATTCAGAAATAGACTAAGCGAGGACAAAGGGTCGGAGAAGAGAAGCGGGACGAGGGAGACGTGGATGGAAGAGGGGACGGGAGGAGACGCAGCAGTGAACCACACATACCTCAAAGAGAACGAGAGAGAGAGGTGGGGGAGAGCGCTAAATGGAGATGGCCATCGGACATGCGGTAGATTTTTGCCTGTGCGTGTGTGTGTGTGTGGCTGTAAAAGGAAATGCTTTTAAATCCTCTATGGTCCAAAATGAGTCTCCGTTCATCACAGTCTGACCCAGAGCCACGCCACGCCACGTGGATCCCTCACGAGCAAAGAGTGGGATTGGCCTGAACGGAGAAGGTCACCAGAGTGTGTGGGGGTGTGTGCATGTGTCTGTGTGAGTGTGTGTGTGTGTTGTGGGTGTAGATGCATGTATGTACAGATGGAGGCACATGCGCAGGCAACTTAATAGAGGCACTACAGACGAGTCAACTATCTTACTGGGAGTGTGTGTGTGTGTGTGTGTTCATTTTTTGTGACTGTGAGACTTGACACAGGTTTGTTGAAGGTATAATCCAGGATGCACTGGGTTTGGTGTTTATATTGATCTGCCTGCAGTTTAGGCAGTGACCCTCAAGACATGCTTTGGTACTGTACGTGTGTGTGTGTCTCCATGCAGTGTACTCTCCCGCTCAGATCTCTCCTCTCAAGGCTTATACACACACACAGTCAGCAGAAAACAGCTGCACCTGCTTTAAATGTATTTTTGTAAGTGAAGGCGGACATTTTACTTGAGGGGCAGCAGGTCAGCCAGCCTAAACAAGATGGCTGCCTGAGGTTTTGCATGTTTTTTAGTTTTCCTCTTGGTGTGCTCTCTGGAACACATACACACACTTTTAGTAGCATTATAGTCTTGTAAGCTAACTTAAGTTTGACCCTTTTAACACATTTATTTAAGAACCTGTGAAACTTACCTTTTATCTTCTTCTTTAGAGTTTGATTTGTCATTTCAGAATTTCCTCTCTTGCTCCAACAAGAACACACCCCTTCCTCCTCACACACACACACACACACACACATGCAGCCTTTCAATATGATGTGTGTGAATACAGCAGCCCGGTACTTTTCCTTACTTTTATTTAACCTGGTCTTGTAACTATCGGCAACAGAGACTCTTCTTCCCATGGAACCAGACTAAACAGATAAGCAGTTCTGTTTGGGAGTCGCTGTTGCTGCCCCCTGTGCTCCCACACCCCGACACAGAGAGACATGCCTAAGACTGAGGAAGCTGAGAGAGAGACAGGTGGGGGTAGAATCTAATCCCACCGGGGCTCATCTGAGCTGCAACTGTTTAGACATACTTGAATTCTTGCAGGAGAGGATCTGATCTAGACTGTGCTTTCCAAATCAAGGAGTCTAGTTTGAACATGTTTCTGTATTTAAAAGCTTTTAATTCTCATATTACACTCTTGCTGTATTTGTGCCTTTCTATTAAAGCTCATCTAAACTGAAGCCACTAGTGTGTGTGTGTGTGTGTGTGTGTACTGATTTGGTTGTACAGCACTGATGGACTTAGTGTCTAATCCAATTACATAGAGCTCTGTGTGTTTATTCACACTAACTCACACCAACCACCCTGAATTCTGCTAAATGTATGACAAAATCTCAAACTGCACTGATAAACAGTCCAATGAGAAGCTTTTACAAGGTTTATACAGGTCTACCACAAGTTTTAAATGTATTTAGCAGTTTGTATTTGCTTGTGCGTGCCAATAACTGCTCATAAAACATAAAACAAATGTCCTCATGGTGTATCTAAGATGTGAACCTTCACTCCTCCCATGATTTGACTCAGTTACGATTACTATGTTAATTTGATTGATGCAATATCACAATGCGGCCCATCAATTTTTCTACATTACTTCACGTTATGATAGAAACGATTATGGTCTGCATCGTGATTAATTTCAACACCCCTACTATATCTGCTAAAATGGTGAAGACCTTATTCTTTATTAAGTTGAAATGTTCATCTCGAACAGCATCTGAGCAGCTAATTGGGGTCAACGCTTTTTTTAGTTATTAAGTGTTTTAGCAGATTAGATCTGCTTCCAGCAAATGAAGCAACGGTTCACCATGTACTTACCTCATATAAATCATAAAATGCATGGTTAATAAGGAGAACACTGTCCAGAACATGTAATAACTTTAATATACTTTTGCTTACACACATTAATTAATATAAAAACTACAGTGGTATACATTATGCAACAAACAGCAGTTGTAACAACATTTGCAGTAAAGGATATAGTCTGTACTGTATGTTAGTGCATTTCAGAGTGTTAACATTGTAAATGAAAATCATAATTAATACAACGGCATTAAAAAGTAGTAAAAATACTGGCTGCTTCTGGTCTGGGCTGTTGTGGAGGAACTGGATGGTTTATGCTACAGCGTTGTGCTACTGGGTCGCATGATCAGCACTCACAGCAACCGCTGCTGGTTTGTTATCTGCTACTACTGTCTTGTCTGCGAGTGTGTCTAAGAACCGGCTCGTTTTGGCTGCTATATTTGTGTGTGTGTGAATTCCAGTGGTAATATCCCACACTCTGCTCTGTATATAGAGTGCTCAGAATATAGCTGCTACACTCAAACCCTGATTTTGGATGTTTGGGTTCCAGAAACACACTCCCACAGTGTGGGTTTATTGCTGTGTCAGTACCAGCAGCGGTTCTGGTTCCTATTGCACGTGTTTATGCAGCTGCTAGACTGGCACGTGCCACCCAGTAGACCTGGAGGTGGAGGTGGAGAAGCAGCCAGAGGATTGCAGAAAACTGATACTCCAGAGGGGGGCGCTGCAGTTTGGGACTGAGGAGCCGGTCTGGACGCCACTGTAGACGGGTAGGACTGGAGCTGTGGTGCCATCTGCCAAATTAAAAGCCAATCATGCAGTAACTGTACATATAAACCAGTGGATAACTGTATTTGTATTCCAGTTAGATGTGACTGTATGATCACCTGATAGGAGGAGGTGGAAGGGTAAGGGCCCATGATGCTTTGCTGCGTTTGGGGTAGTACCTGAGATCCCACCATATTTGGGTAAGCTTGATGCTGATTGGTTAAGAGAGTAGCATATCCTAGGAGGAGGTAAAGGTGAGTTCGGAAATCTTTGAAAAAGATACACCACAGAGGCAAAACCAACCTGGGAGCTCTACTGCCCTCATCTGGTAAGTTTTTGTCAGTGCAAAAACAGCAAGAGATCATAAATACCAAACTTAATGAAGTGAAGTGAGATTATTTGTCATTGTGAACACAGCACAGCATACAGTGCATGCCAACGTAATTGTGGCCTCATCCGTGATGGAGCAGTGGGCAGCGTACATGCAGTGCCCAGGGAGCAGTGGTAGTACTGCCAATAGGACAGAGTTACTCGAGCCTACATCCTTTTGGTCCGTGAGTGAGTGTCCTGCTACTAGGCCGCCGCCACCACCACAACCCCATCAACAACAGGAAAAATCTATACCTGTCTGTGTGTTGTAAAGCGGTGGTCCATACTGCTGGCTTTGGTTGGAACACTGACTTGGATAACTGTACACCTGGGCCATGAAGAAAGGACGTGAAAGTGAGTGATTATTTGTCATTGTGAAGATTGCACAGCACACAGTGCACCACAACAAAATTTGACCCATCCATGAAGGAGCAGTGGGCAGCTGACATTGGCAGCACCCGGGGAGCAGTGCTCATGAGTACCTCAGTGGTCCAGGATTCGAACTGGCAAACTTCTTATCACAGGATGAACTCCCTAACCGTTACTCTACCAACTGCCCCGAAGCAGAATACAGATTACAGTTCCTGTAGCACATCACTGTGTATTGTCTTAATGTGTAATGGATTTGTTTAAATACCTGAGTGCCCTGCTGACCACAGGCAGGTGGAGGTGGGACAGTGGGAGGAGCCAGAGCCATTCCTGAGCTCATATAGCCGTCTGTGGGCAGGGGTGGAGCGTAGCTGTGCTGGGGTTGTACGTAGGTGTGTGTGAGTGGTGGTGCTCCATGCAAGTAAAAACTGGGCAGATCTGAAGCATCACATGAAGATTGCTGACTCAATGTGATGTGAGCAAACTGAGATACAAGTTCATCCTGTGGAAAATAAGATCAAATTGTGCATTTCATCAATGTATTTTGATTGATTATTTGTCATTGTGAACACAGCACAGTCCACCACAATGAAATGTGACCTCTGCATTTGACGCGGAGCTGACGTGGAGCTTGGGGATGATACCTTTATCGATCTGGGATCACAAGGCCAACTCCCAAACCTTTACACTACCAATTGCGCAACTGTTTTACATACAACATGACTGCACATCGGAGATTAATTTTATCAGTAGTAATAGCAAATTTGAAATATACATAATATTAGAAGGGTGGCGCAGTGGTCAGCGCTGCCGCCTCACAGCGAAAAGGTCTTGGGTACGGCCGTAGGGTCTTTCTGTGTGGAGTTTGCACGCTCTCCCCATGTTCGCGTGGGTTTTCTCCAGGTGCTCCGGTTTCCTTCCACAGTCCAAAGGCATGTGATGTAGGTTAATTGGTGTCCCTGTAATGTGTGAATGTGATTGTGTGAGTGTGTATGCCCTGCGGTGTGTTGGCGACCGCCCAGGGTTGGTCCCCGCTTTGCGCCCGTAAGCTCCCGGGATAGACTCCCGTCCCCCCACGACCCCAGTCGGGATAAAGCAGTTCGGAAAATGAATGAATGAATAATATTATAAATCCACAGAAACTAATCAGGTCACATATATAAGAAACCGTTCAGGTTGTTGTTACCTGCTGTGGTGGGAGATATGTCATAGCTGAGTACTGAACCTAAGGGACAGAGAAAGGGAGACAACGACAGAAAGAGAGGGAGTATTAACAGTTCATATGTAATTAGCCGTCTATCGACATGTATAATTGCTTATATTGCTTAATAAACATTATGGCCGGTATGCAAAAGTGATATTTTTGCTGTAGAAAAGGTGCTTTTACCTGAGGGACACAGTGGCTGGTCTTTGGTTGTTGTTGCTGGGGAGGGGCCGGGGCAGGGGTTTGCATTGTGTTTAGCTGACTGTGCATTGGTTGATGACTCCCGGGCGGATTGTAAACAGCTGGAGTTCCATCAGGATTCAGATACGGTTGTCCTAAATAATCAGTTTTGGATATGTTACTTCCAAAATGTGATAGATTATAGTTTACTAATTACTGTTATATTGTTATTTTATATAAATAATTGGTTACATTACAATATTACTGCAATGCGTTACACTTACTTTGAGTTACTTTCATCAAAATATGTGGAAGTAGGACTTGACATTCAAAAAATGGTAAAATGTAGTTTACTGCAGTTCATTCTACATCCAGTGGGGGGCGATGTTTTATAGCTAAATGAATGTTGTCATACACTCTGTAGGAAACAGACTATTTTTCTCTTGTTTTAGAGGTTGGTGGTGTTGGTGATTTTTTAATAAAAACAAAACAGCACTAAATTTCAAATTAAAGTGTGTTGTAACGTGCATTACTGAAATATGTAACAAATATAATATTACTGAGAATGTATTAGTAATGCCTTACATTACTGTGTTACAGCAAAAAGTAACACGTTACTCCAACACTGTAAATGACCCAGGACCGAGTACACTTTTAGGGTTAAAACTTATACCCGCATAACTGAATTTAAATTATGCATCTATATCTAAAGTCATAACGTTTCCCCAGAATTGTTACAAGTCTCGTAATAGCAAACAGGTAAGAATTTATTTAACAAAAAATACATTTAAAACTAGTTATTTTCATTGCATTTTTATTAACAACAGTCATCTGAAGCCATATCATGAAGTCACAGCTCTCTCTTAATTTCTCTCTCCAGCCCTACTGCATAGGAATTTATTCAGTTTGCCAATAATAACCAATATATACCTGTGTGTGGATTAATTAGGATACTCCCGGGCAGTATGGAGGACTCTGCAGGCACCAGGATGTAGGCAGGGCTGTTGGTGGACGGAGCTCCTGATAAGGTGCCACTGGCAGCTGCTGCCTCTGATGGAGTGAGTGATTAAAGTGAGTGAATATTTGTCTTTGTGAACACACCGCAGCACAGCACAGCAAAAATGTGACCTCTACATTTGACCCATCCCAGAAGTAGCAGAGGGCAGATTTTTTGGCAGTGCTCGAGGAGCAGTGCTTGGGGACGGCGCCTTGCTCAGTGGCACCTTTACTGGTTCAGGACTTGAACTGGCAACATTGTGAACATGGGGCCAACTCACTAACCGTTACACTACCAACCCAAGGGGATAAGGGGATAAGACGCAGTGAAATAGTAAAATTGTAACAGTAAAATCACTACTGCTCACCATTTTTGTAATTTGTCTGCCTAAATGAAAACATTTAAAGAAAGATGTGCTGTAGCGGTGTTGTTGAATAATTCATCAGTACACAAGGGGAAATGAGAGTGTTTTGGACATTTTAGGCTGTATGAATTCTAAGCAGTATTGAAGGTAGTGGATTTGCATTACCTGGTTTGGAGAGCTTGGAGCTGTTGTCTGAGCAGGAGTGTGTAGGTTTGGAGGCCCAGGTGGAGCTGTCAGAGTCGGTGCTGCTCCAGGGTCGAGGGTCATTCCAGTGGCACTCCAACTCAACACTGCTCTGTCTGCTCCCAGAGAGACGCCCAGAACCGTCTCTGCTACCCCTGCATGAGCGAAAAGGCACCTTATTCAATTTTATTTATAAAGAGCTCTCAACAACAGTCACTGTCACAAAGCACTTTACATACAACCAGAGGTGGAAAGTAACGAATTACATTTACTCACGTTACTGTAATTAAGTAGTTTTTGTGAGTAATTTGTAAATTTTTAAGTAGTTTTTGAAATAGGTCATTTTACTTTTACTCAAGTACATTTTGAACACGCGAGTGAACACCCACGCAATTTCCTGCCAGTTCAGGTGGATTGTTTTTTTTTCCGCATTTCATTTTTTACTTGACCGAAGTATTTTACTTCCAGTGTAGCGAAGTAAAATACTTGGGTCAAGTAAAAAATGAAATGTGGAAAAAAAAACAATCCGCCTGAACTGACAGGAAATTGCGTGGGCGTTCGCTCGCGGAATTCCCACTATTTTAATGTAGCCTATCGTTGGATGATGGCTGGTGCGGAGCAAAAGGTAGTTTGCACATTATACCTCTCGACAGGTTGTAAACATTATGCCGTTAATTTGTCAATTATATATTCTATAAAAGTAATTGCTCAGTTGTCTTTAAAATGTGAGTGTCCCGGTAACTTTGACTTTGATCATGGAACTTATGCCACTTGTACTTGAAAATGTTTTATGGGGTGGTCTGAAAAAAGTCTGCACATTATACCGCCTAAAAGCTGATTAAAAACAACTAGTGCTGGATTGGATTTATGACTAGTCCTTTTTTCTTTTTCCAAGTAATTGAACGTAACTAAGTAATTTTAAATTAAGTACTTTTTTACTTTTACTTGAGTAGATTTTTAGATGGGTATTTTACATGAGTAGAATTTAAGCAAAGTAAATATACTTTTACTTAATTAAAATTTTTCAGTACTTTTTCCACCTCTGCGTATAACCCTCCTAAACCCCCGACAAGCAAAACTAAGGCAACAGTGGCAATGAAAAAATCCCTCTTGAGAGGAACCAAGACCCGGACGGGGACCCCATCTTCCTCTGGGCGACCGGGTGCATGAACATTTAATACACAGTAAACATTAGTTCAAGATGAACCCATTAAGCAGTCATTTTTAAAGAAGTGAAGATATGAAAATAGTCGAAGGGACGTTTTCAAATCCCAAATGGATAAGTGTCTAGTAACTAGTATAACTAGCACATTCTTTCATGTAAAGGAAGGAAGCTCACTCTTGATGATCATCTTAAAGACATTTATATGCCTCATTAATACTAACCATTGTACTAACCTAAAAAGCTGCCTCCTCTTCTGGGTCTCGTTGTGCATATTGCAGCAGTCTCTGCAGACAGAAGGGGAGAGGGAGAAGAGAGAGGTTTCTGTAAATACCCTGCCGTGATGATGGGACACTGTGTCAATGTTTTTCTCCAAATAAGCATGTGATGATGGCACCAGATGTTTAAATAGCATCTGAAGCGTACAGGAGTGCAACACAGATGCGCAGATGCTGCCGAGCAAAGTTTACCTGGTCTCAATGTAAACACTCTGAGCAGCACCGGACGCCTGGAGTGAACAAGAAGAACAAGAGCTTTTAGTAAACTGGGTTTTATCTTTGTGTGGAGGTTGTATCAGAGGTAGGGAGAGAGGGCTATGTTTAATCAGCATTGTCTCTAGAACAAAGTGCTAAAACTGGGGAACCTTGTCCTCTCCTAATGTGATTATTTTGAAACTATTTTGACGAGACGTTTGACATGTATTCACTCACCTCCTGAGAAAAGATGCGCTCTCGGACTCTCTGATACTCTTCCTCTCTCTCCTCTATAGATCGACTCTTCATCTGCTCTTTCAGCAGCGGCACCCTTAACTACAACACACAACACAACACACACTAATGACACACACTCCACATCTGGTTACTGAATTTATCTTGTTAGGTACCTAATAAATCTAGGGGCAGTTGGAGGTGCAGCGGTTAGGGAGTAGGCCCTGTGTTTGATAAGTCGACAGTTTAAGGTAAAGGTACCACTGAGGTAACTCATGAGTAAGTTACCATCCCTGAGCACTGCTCCCTGGGCGTTACCAAAAAGCTGCCCACTGCCCCTTCATGGATGGGTCAAATGCAGAGGTCATATTTTATCGTGGTGCAGTGTGTGCCGTGCTGTGTTCACAATGACAAATAATCACCCACTTCCTGTTCACTAGTTAATAATTAATGGTGTGTGTGCACCTACCTGACTATCTTCTTTTTCCTGGCTGCTCTCTCTCTTTAGTATCGATCTCCTTTCCTCCATCCTCTCCTCCTGAACATGTTCGGCAAACCGCTGCTCTGGTCTGAACACACACAAACACACATTTAAGCCATTCATTATACATTATAGAGTGACATCCATTTCCTAATTTCAGTCAGTTTCCATGAGAGCAACTTGGGATTAAGGGTCTTGCTCAGGGACCCAATGATGATAATGCTAGAGGTGGGATTTAAACCTACAACCTCTTGTGGTCCAGAGGCGAGTATCCTGACCACTGAAGCACCACCACCATCCCCTACCCAATACACACACGCTCAGACACATTCCCCTCAAATGACTCCAACATACATGTTCTAATAGACACATACATCCTGGAGTTGTTGGTTTTGTTGATGATGACAGCTTTTCCACTGTGATCCACGTTGTGTTCCAGTCCAAAGTACGCGGCCACTCTGTGAACCAGCATTCTGTGATAGGATGACATCTGAGGAAACTTCTTATAGGAGCTGCAAAATGAAATAACAGTAACAGTTTTCTTTATTTCGTTTAGGGGGGTGGAAGTAACGAATTACAACCACTCATGTTACTGTAATTAAATAGTTATTTCAGATACATTTATGAGGATATGTTCATGTGTAATTTTACTTGTACTTGGAGATAACTTGTCCGATGCTGACCGATCTCTTTCAAGACATTTTGTGTACTAAATGTAAAAAAAACCACACACAAATCAACACACTTACCAGTTGTCTGTCATAAAGTCAGTCATGTCTTGCTCTAGTTTCAGCAGCATCAGTCTGTCCCTGCAAGCCAAAGTAAAACTGTTCAGAAACACAAAGTTGTGCGCTCATCATAATGTCTCTTTCTCTCACACACACACATACACACACACACACCTGGGACTGCTCTTTAGTGTGGAAATGAGAAACTCTTCAAGATCAATGCCTGTTGAATCTGTGTACTCCAGACTTGACTCTAAAACAGATTCAAACACAATTAAGCTCCAAGTATTCTAATTAATAATCGAAGATCTGACCAAAGATTAGCTGAAATAATCAGTGATCACCTTTGGAAAGACTGGGTTTCTTTGTCTTGCTGCACACTTTACATCTTCCATGCTCCTCCTCATCACAGTCAGAACTGCACACATGATCGGCTGCTGTGCTGTTTTCACCCTCGGAGCCCTACACGACACAAACACCTCCTGCATCTTTAGACCTGTCATACGTATAAGACTCCCATTCTCACAGAGTGTAAGTTTGTGTCTGTTCTCACCTTGCTGCTTGCATCAGTTGTTAAGGTCTCTTCACACACAGCCACACTTCTAATCAGCTTTCCTTTGCACTGAAACACAAAAATTTGTTGCAAATCAGGATGCACATTTCCAAGTTTCAGTAGCCTCAGCTAATCAGCTAATTTTCAAGATATGGAATGGGGGTCAGAGTTGAGATATGCTAAGTGTTTCCCCAAACCTCATGTTAGATCACAAAATATCTTCCATTACAATTGTTTTACTTCTGAGCCCTGTCTGTTATCTCTGCATTGTTATATCTCTGGAATTAGCCTTGGTCCATAGATGACTGAACAGCATCTGGTAACTGGCAAATTGGAATATAGATCTTGTTTTTGTGGTTAACTCAATTTTATTTACAATTTTACAATTTGCATTATTATGTGTAAATACAGACATGCCAAGCCACCACAGATATAGAAAAATCAACACTGGCTTACTTGACGTAACCGTTTGGGATTCCATAAGCCAGTGATCAAACATTACATGGGTTTGGTTAATAAATGTGCATGCATTTCTCTCTACCTTATGATTCTTTTTAACTTGTCCTTGGTTAGTGTCTTTCCTCTGCTGGTTAGAAAAAATAATAATTATAAAAACAATAGAGAAAAGAGCATCAAAAACAAAATATGGGAGGATAAAAAAGATATGACTGGAATCAGCAACATTGTTTTCGAAAGGAAAGTTTGCTCTCACCGGCTGCTCTTCCCAGCTGTTGCCATGGCAATCCTCCTCCTTTTTCTCCATGACGCAGCATGTGGGCGGAGCCTCAGCATCCAGGATGATCTCTGGAAAATTCATCTTCTCTTCACATTCAATGTCAGACATCTTGACACTTTGGTGTTCAAAGGTTCTATAAGTCACAGGCTGTTATGTTCGCATCTGGCATGACTAATGGGGCAGTCACACTGGCGACTCGTCTGTTCATCACACTCCACCGACAGCAGATGAGTTGACGTAATCTTTCCTGATTTGGCAGAGCTGGATGAAGTGCAACATATGCGGTTTTGAGTTAAAAAGGTGAATCTGTGCTCCACACTTGTGCATTCCACGCTTCTTAATTCTCATGTTGGGAGTAACATCTTATAAAAGTAATGCAAATACAGTAATATAGTTTAATGTAAGGCATTACTAATACCTTTTCAGTAATATTACACTTGTTACATATTTCAGTAACACGTTACAACACACTTTTAACCCAAAATTCAACACACTTTTAACCTGTTTTGTTTTTATTTTGAAAAATCACCAGCACCGCACAAGAAAATTCTGTGAGTAAAACAGTTATTTCCTAAAGACTGTCAGCGTTGGGCAAGTTACATCCAAAATGCAATCATTACAGATTACTAATTACTGTTATTTCAAACTAATTGGTTCCATTTTAAAATGCTAAAATGTAGTTTACTGCAGTTCATACTACATCCAGTGGAAGGCGATGTGATGTAGCACAATGACTGTAGTCATACAGTCTACAGGAAATAGCTCTTTTACTCACCCACTTTACTGATTTTTCTCTTGTGCCAAAAGTCTTGGGGTTTTGGTGATTTACAAAAAACAAAACAGCACTACATTTCAGATGTGTGCTGTAACGCAAACTCTACACCACATCACCCTCCATTGTATATAGAATGAAATAACAGTGACCAGTAATCTATAATGCATTATATTTTGGCAGTAACATGCCCGACACTGATTATAAATATAGACTTTACCCAGCTGTTAGACACTCACATTTTAGACACAGTTCTGCGTGTACTGTCTATAAAATACATGACAGGGTCTAGCAGGGACCTGCTGTAGAATGTGTACAGTTTTAACTTTCACTGTTATGTAATATCACACTCAGAACTGTCCTGGTCCTTACCAAGTTGCACAACACATGTCCTCTAAGAGCCTGTAAACCACACACAGCTGCGGCTTGCCATCTTTATGAGGGACTTCCACTGCCATAATCTATAGATCATAGAGGAACTTATCTTTAAAACATTTTTTTCCTTTCTATGACATACAAACACGTAATAACAAAGTAAAAAAAATGTCAGGAGACAACCAGGCCCTCATCAATAACAAAAAAGCTAAAAACACTTGCACACGCAACACACACACACACTTGCAGCAGATCTTGTCATCATGGACAGAAATTGTGGTAAGTGAGGACAGGTGTTACTTTCACAACACATCATTGATGGCAATCTAAGATATGATTACCGAAAACGTATCACAGAGGAGAACACACACATACACACAGTCGCGTAATACTATCTTTGTGAGGTCCTTCCATAGACTCCCATAATGACTAGATGTATAGAATTTTACACGTGCAACCTAAACCTAACGCTAACCTTCACCTCAGTAACCAAAAGCACATCTTTTACCTCTTTTACTTTCTCAAATAAAACATGCACATTTTCTAAAGTCATTTTTCTTCATGGGGACCTCTCGAATGTCCCCAAAAAGCTCAAAAAAACGAATAAAAGTGATTTTAGGGGACAAAAAGATCACACACACACACACACACATCCTTGTACTTATATAGTAGTGAGGACCTCCATTGACTTCTATATTACTGTATCTAGATAATACTACACCTAACCCTAAACATAACCCTAACCATAACCTCAGTAACCAAAAGCTAATCTTTCTACACTTTTAGGTTTTCAAATAAACTTGTATATATATATATTTTTTTTTTGTAAAAGCAGTTTAAAGAAGTGAGGACCACTAAAACAGTCCTCACTTCCCAAAATGTCCTCACTTTGCTGGTTAAAAACTCATTTTGGTTCTCACTGAGCAGCAAGTACAAGAACACACACACCCACACCCACCCCTTTAATGAAGCTCTTTACTCCATCTCCTCTATACCGGGCTACAGACGGGGTCAGGAAGGGTTTCGGTCTCGCCCACCGGGTCACATTCCAGACCGAGGCTGCCTCGCGTTATATTTGGACCGACAAGCCTTTTGCTCGCGCGCCTCACTCCGCTGTCAGCCATGACGCACGCGCACCCGGAGCAGCTGCGCTTTCTAAAAAGAACACCTCAAAGCTCGCGACTGCGCTCCGGGAGCCAGAACTGCCAAACCGGCCACTGCATAGTCCACTTCACTGCTGTTAGTGTCAGAATAATCACGACATACAGCACAGACACCGTGCAGGCAACTCCGGTAAGAATCTACTGGAAACGTCATCAGAACCCTGCTACATAATTACATATTGTTCATAATGGAGTCTGTTGGTTAGATACTGTAGTAAATCCAAATGGAAATCACATTCCTTAATGAAAACCAGCGTATGACTACAACCACATTAGGAACCTGTGCATCCTGATGAAAAGTATCGCATTCTTATCTGACACTTCGAAATCTAGCCTATATTATTTGATTCTGTTTGTAATACTGTTTAAAATATCTAATAGAACAGTTCTTACTGTAATGTAATCTGAGGCAATGTATTTAATGGAAACCACTAGAACATTGCTCCTCTGGATCCATTATTACATGAAAACAATCCGATATTTTCTCATTGTTGTCTGATGGTTTTTAAATAAGGTTATACATCGAATCATACCAGAAAAAAAAGTCACCAAAAGCAAAAATATATCTGATAACACGCTGTCCAAAGCTGTGTTCCATTATAAACGTCTACATGTGGATTTGTGTGTTTTTGTGTGTTATGGGGTCACCCTCAAAGTTTGAGAAGGTGACAGTAAGTGGCTCACTCGCCTCAGCTTTAACACGCACACGTGTTTAAAACCACACGAGACAACCCGATTAACGTGCGTTTTCCCGTTTACCTTTTAAACGTTAATCGGGAACCAAACGTTAAATGTTAGAATCAGTAAAACTTTGCTTACTTGCGTTTCTAAAGGCCGTGAAGACCGAGTCTGTTGAATCCGTCAGTGAATCAAACCGAACGGCTCGTGCAGAACGGATCCGCGCGCTCTGTGTCTGTTTCTGACAGCGCGTGGCACCAGCTTTGGAGCTCGCGCTTTCAACACACGGTAATAAATACACATGAGCACGCGCGCGCTCACACTTCTCTCTCACACACACACACACACACACCACGCACTCAGATGCACCTGTCAGGCGAAAGGAAATGGATAAGACAAAAAAGAACAGATGAGAAGTGATGCCTAAAGGCAGCTCTGTGTTTATCGTACACACACACACACACACCTCTAAATCTATACGTTAGCTAACTATAATGACGGATGAAACAGAAATTAGACCTATTTCTAAGACGTGTGCAAATGCAATTGTCACATAGACCTGTCCCTATAAAATATTCTTTTGCTAACACACTTACAAGCACATGATGAACTTCATCGAGCACAGAAAGGAAAGCCACAAAAACCATGAGAGCACCTGTTAGACGAAGATGCATCTCTTAACCTGGTAATCTCTCTCTCACTCTCTCTCTCTCTCTCTAGACACACACATACCACAAAACCCATAAATGCACTTGCACTATGTGCTTGTGCTTTACATTTTGCTCTGTAAAGAAGAAGAGCTGTCATGTGGAGAGAGAACCAAAGAAAGATTACTAAAGGGAAATGGAAATCATTAGATGCCAGTGTCTCAGAAGTAATGGTAAATATGTTACTAGATTACTGGAGAAATAGCTGGAGAATACAGAAATACATGAGGACTGGGAGTAATTGTCATAAAGTGAATAATAACTGTTCCTCTTGTAAAAATGTTTCCAATTTTCACTAGGTTCACTTTCCTGTTGTGTTGCCTGATAAATGTATAAGAACCATTAAGCACCTGATTAAAAAAAGGCCTAATTCACCTTCACACTAATTCTCTATCTGCACCTAAGTTTCAAGGATTTTTATTAATTGCATACTCAAATCTGCATCATGCTAATTTACAGCGTCTCAACAAAATTATAAGACACAATAAATATAACAATTTATAAGCTGGTTTTCTGAGGTATGGTCACCAAGTGAAATAAAAATAAACTGTCTCAAGCACTATACACTTACTGTAAATGACATGCATTGTGCACGCCCCGGAATAAAGATGTCCAGACTAGCACCTGCCTGATGGATACACACTTGCACGCACACACTCTCCCTGGCCTGTCTGTCAGACATTTAAACTACATGCACCAGTTGAGACCTTGAGCCATCAAAGCATTTCTGTTACTTAACCAAACACTCACACAGGGAGACAGAGAGACGTGTAGCTGGAGGGTTGGGCATTTTCTGGCAACACTTTCCTGTAATGGTGAGTCATCTGGGAGAGATCTGTCTAAAAGGTCAAAAAGACAGAGAGGATAAAGACAAGGTCTGCATTCAGACTCAGATACTAGCATACTAAATGGTATGTCAACATAGCACGCCACCATGCTATTTTGAAACTATTTAGTATTTGGTTTCAGATGCAGCCAGAGAGAGATTTGGCTCCTCCGCAATAATGTTGCACCTGCTTCTTACCATCCAAACATCACACACACACATGCACCCTTGTACTGTGTCCGTCAGTAAATCTCTCAGCAGAGGCAGGAATTCCGGCTCCCACAGTTACAGTAAGTGCCGAGAGAGGTAGAGAGGGACAGTTCAGCACCTGCTCTTTGATTCCTTTATCAGTAATTGGCTGGTTGATCTGTCAGAAGACCCGACTCCAGAGTGTCCTGGAAGGGAGCCACGGAATGAGCATCTCTCATGAGAACGATGAACATCACATAGCAAATTTGTGTCAGAGGGGGTCATTTACAGAAATATTAGCTAAATCCCATGCTGCGCAGAATGATTGAAGGTCACCAGTGCATCCTGATTAGAAAATCCTATAAGACTATGAACAGGAATAAATACATTTTAATTATAAAATCACTATATGTCGTGCTCTGAATTCTGAAAGCAAGTGACGTAATATATTGCCTGTACAACTGGATGGCACTTGGCTTTGTGGGGAAAAAAGGCACATCTTTACGGTGGAAAGTCAGGTGACGGAACTCAAGCAGGAAAGTGTCATTTTTTGACGAACGGCGCAAATGAACTATGTCACTGGAAATTGATGACGATTTTGTGAATAACTTTGGAACTATGGCACTTAGGGGCTAAATTGAACTCATTTTAAAGGATATGATTCATGTATTTGGATTTTGTTCGGAACATGCAAAACAAACATCTTTTATCGTCTGAACAGTCACCTCTGTGGTGTTTGGCTAAAAGTACTTAGGTGAGTGATGTATTAGTGGTTTACGGAAAGAAAACAAACAAAATAGTTGCATCAGACTGGTTTTAATTACGTGAGAACAAAAGAAAAACAAAAATACAAAGTTTTTGAGCGAGATGCATGATTTCCGCTAGTCATCTAAATTGTTCCAATCCCCAAGCCATTAGTAAAGGATGAACAGAGAAAGGGTTACAGTACAATTTCTTTCAACGGTTTTCATTTGAGTAAGAAAACATCTACATATCCTGCGTCAAGATTATATACGTTCAGTATTCATTACAAAAATAAGATATAAGCAGCGGCAGGCGGGCGGCCGACAGCTTAACTTTGAGAGTGAGAATCAGAGAGAAGACAGAGAAAGAGAGAGAGACCAAAAACAAAGAAGAGCATCATCAAATGTGTGGGCGTGGTTAAGATACTCAGCGCAAATCCCACTGGTCCATCTAGTGTTCGAATCCCTGCCCACAGAAAGTCAGGTGTTAAAGACAGAGAGGAGGAGGAGCTGGAGGCGTTAGAGATTAAGTACAAGGAGTGCTAGTATACAGGGGGCAGCAAGGATGTAGTTGAGGCCAGTAGGGTCTGGATAAATGTTGCCTACTGCTGGGGGTAGAAGGGCTGATTCTGGGGTGGTTGTTGAGGATAGGGATAGGGGTGTTGGGCAGGAGGACCTCCAGGATACCCAGCCTGCCCCTGGCCCTGATAAGGCATGTAGGGCATGTTATAGCCATATGCATAGGGGTTATACCCCATCGGCATCTGATAGTACCTGAGGGTAAAGGAGAGAGAGTTAATTTTACTTACATAGACAAACTTAACTTCATCAATAGTCCTTCAGAAACCGCAAATATAACTGAGATAAAGAATTAACTACAGAATTCGATAAATAGAATTTCATCTCGTTATTTTATTTATTTATTATCGTAACATGACTAAAGTTGTTTTCAGATCACAACATATTTTTCAGGTTTAGTATCTTGGCAAAACATCATTGTCATGGATGAAGGCATCCGAATTTACTTTGATCATAGACATGTCACAAATCGAAATAGCAGTTTCTCTGCTGGTGCTGGATAGTAAATTTGCCAGTGTTCGTGACTTGAGGAGGAATATCAGACATTTGCAGCTTTACAGGCAGGAAAATCTTGAGAAAACAACTTTCGTCGTGTCAAGATCACAAGAAAAATTACTTGAGAAAAACAATCTTGAGAGCTTGAATTAGAGGCAACTAGACTTCTTTTAATGTTCTGAATAACAGAAGAAGCCTTTCAGATCAGAGCTGAAACACTTTGAGAACTTTAAAAGAAGCCCATTCCATATCAACACAAGCTCTGATGATGAGCATGTCCTGGACAACTGAAAACCTACACAGACTTCTTGAGAAAGCAACTTTCAATATTTAGAGATCTCAAAAAATTACTAAGATAACGGGAAGAAAAATAAATGTTGAAGCGCGTTATCCGCTGACTTTCGACATTAACTGAATAAACGGATATAAGCAATATTAAGTGGATGACAGGTTATAAATGTTGCTTTTTTAAATACCTGTGTGTACAAGTGTGTGTGTGTGCATGTAAGTAATGCCTACCCAGGGTAGCCCTGGTAAGTTGGGTAGGGTGGTCCTTGAGCCTGTGAGGGTCCAGCAGCAGGTGCCACTGGTGGAGGGTTGGTGCTGGCAGGAGGCGAGACTTGGCTGGGTGCAGCACTGCTACTGGCTGCCTGTGTGGGGAAGGTGGGAGGCGGTGGCCTTGCTGGAGGCTGGGCTTTAGCCTGCGGCTGCAGTGGCTGGAAGGCAAAGAGTCCAGTCAGAACTAGCTACAGCATTTAACAGACGCTCATAATCAGAGCTTCCTAAATTACAGGGAAAGTCTCCCTGAAACAACTGGGGGTTAAGGGTCTTGCTCAGGGGAGGCTAGAGCTGGATGGCAGTGTGGAAGACTGCAGCTGGATTTGAACTCACAATCTTCTTATTCCAGAGATGAGTATCGTAAAGACTGGACCACTGATTGGAAGCCTGTTTTCAGAAGGGACTTACAAACACGGTCCGGGGTGCAGGTGTGGGTCCTCCAGCAGCAGCAGCAGGGGTGGTGGCGGTGCTGGACTGGTACGCTGGGACACTGAAGGAAGGTGCACTTGGCTCACGAGCGATACTCTGCTGCAAGTCCCTGTGCATGAAACAGTAAAGAAAAATGATGCATACTTGTTTTGCGGATGAGAAAAATGAAAAGTAGAGACCCACACATCCACACCCACACAGTCAGGTAAACATTCTGTCCCTCTCAATTACATTACGTTAGCTGAAAATTACAGCTAACATAGAAGGTGCAAATGTATAGACATACACACAAAATATACATACTTGAGCAGCTCATCCCTCTCAGTCTTGCGAGCAAAAACGATGTCACTGCATTTATTCTGGAACTTCAGCAGAATCTCAGTCAAATCATTGTAGAACTGCAGGAGAGGCATGGAAAGAGGAAAAGAATACAGTTGTATTGTCGGTAAGATGACTAGAAATTGGCAGCACATTTCAAAATGAATTTTCACTGCTCATGTTGGACAGTCGTGTCTACTTGCAAAGCTAATCACTTCAGATTTAATTAAAAATAGTAAGAATAAAACCCTTCTGGACTTAGTCCTTAGTTGCAAAAATGATAGGAGACAATCCATAGGCATTATTTACAATTTGCTTAATACCACCACTCAACAGCCCTTGGAATCATTGAAATGCTAGTGGGAGGAAGCCGTAGGGGAGGGGATTTCAGATTATATTTGGCACAAGGTTATTAAAAGACTACACTCCTCATCAATTTGTCTTAGGCGCACCGTTGTTCAGTTCAAAGTGGTACATCGACTTCACTGGTCCAAAGTTAAATTGTCCAAATTTAGAAAGGATATTGACCCAACATGTGATCAATGCAAACAATTTCCAGCTACGCTACTTCATATGTTCTGGACATGCCCCAACCTATCACACTTTTGGGATTTGATCTCTAAAACTTTTTCCAAAATCTCTGGTAAAATGATTAATCCATCTTTCACCATTGCATTGTTTGGAGTTGTCCCTGATGAGGTTGAGCTACCTACAAGCCAAGTTGATATGATAGTCTTCTGTTCACTTCTAGCCAGAAGACTTATTCTGCATAAATGGAAAGATTCCTCACCTCCAACGTATGGACACCGGATCAGAGACACCATGCAAAACGTACAATGTGAGAAGATTCGCTATGCTACTAAAGGGACTATTAAAAGATTTACCACAACACGGCAGCCATTTTTGACATTTCTCAAAGATTTGGACGCTGGTAGTTTCACTTGATTTTCAAGATAGGACACCTCTGTATGTACTAATAATATGTGTACGCTGACACCTGTGTTTTTTTTTTTAATATGGTATTTGTCTTTTGGTCTGACTTGGGGGAGGGTGTCTTTTGATTCTTTGTTTTCATGTACAACCTGAACGTTGTGGATATTAATAAAAAATACTTTGTAAAAAAAAAAATGGTAAGAATGATCATGACTGTTGATACATTTTTATATACAGATTAAAGAACACAGCTTAAGATGCAAGCACAGAAGCTTACACAAAGTGCCCACAAATAATAAAATATTTGTTTATTCTGAATTGGGTAAAAATCCATACCAAAGATTCACTTTCTGAAAATGCAGGACACTTTCCAAAGTTCATGTTCAAAACTCCTGACTAGCTGTAGAACTGCTTATTTATTAAAAAGCCAAATAAGTCCTTTATAGGAACTAGCATGTGAATTCAAAGCCAAAGTCAAAGTAAACCTTACCGTCATCTGCAATATACTGTACAGGTATACAGAGAGACGAGGCAACGTGGCTCCAGTTTTAACAGTGCAAAAACACAAAGAGCAAGAATTGTTACGGAAGTGTGAGTATGTGTGTGTGTATTACCTTGGTGCCCTCTTTTAGGTTGGAGGTAATCTCAATGTAGCTGTCGTGAGCTGAGGCCAGTTTCTTCAGCACTTCCTCTCTGTCATTGGCTTCAGCATTGGATTGTTTCAGTGCAGCAAACTCCTGATGGGATGTCTGTGAAGGACAAACATAATGACTCAACTCAAACTCACACACAACAGCATTCTACAGCTAAGCAATGATGGCTAAGCACAAGTAATATAATGATCTGCAAGGGCACAATCTGCTTGGGATCTGGGGTTCTTTAAGAGCGTGTACCTGGATTTTAGCCAGCACGTCCTCTTGTGCACGGAGGTTCTGCTGGACGTGCTGTGTGTAAGAGGAGTAGCATGTGTCCAGTTCTGCCACGGAAAGCGCCTCCTCGTTAATGGCTCCGTCCTGAGCCAGTGCAGTCAGGAACTTTGACGTCATGTCAAAGGTCACGGCCTTTACTTCTCCTTCCACAACCTCACGATCTTTTTTAATTGCGTCCAACTGGGCCAACTGAGCCTTCAGGACATTCACCACCTGCAGGAGTTAACAAGAGGTTTTTAATAAATCTATCCTGATATTTGATTAACTTGAATGATGGACTAAAGGCAAAGGCACAATGTGGGGTAACAAATGCCCCTCTATCATATAAAAACTTAATTACGCTATAAACTTATATGCAAACATTTTACAGCATAAAAAATATGACTGTCAAGGCAGAAGTTGGTTTAAGTGCTGAGACTAATAGCTCATGTTTATATACGACTCACCAACTGTGTCATTAAAAAAAATGAAAATAAAATCCTAATCTCAGAATAAACATTTTAGTGGCATCGATAACATGGCTCAGATAAACATATCGGAGCTAGGGCTGTGCGATATGGCAAAAAAAATCATATTGCGGTACATTTTGAGCCCTAGGCGATAGACGGTACATATTGAGGTATAATAAGATCTGTAAATTTCAATATAACTGTTACTTTAAAGTAACAATTCTTTCCTTGTTTGACTAAAACATTAGCTTATTGAGTTTTCTTCAGTTCTATAGCCGTGTAAAAATATATTATTTAAATGTCTTAACTTTTTTTAGACCAAAAAAACGTAAAAAAATTGCACAAGGTGAAAGTGGCCCAATGTCCTTATCATTTAACTTTCATTCAAATGTAATATATAAATGTAAATATTTTATATTCATGTTTTTACTTAGTTCTTAGCTTTATTTATTTACTTTCTCAAATTTCTTACTTTTATTTACAATGACTTGCACAGTCTCCCGAGGGAGGTGTTCATTTCAGCACATTATGCCTGTATAACTAAGCATGTGGCAAATAAAGAATCTTTAATCATTTCTGCCATTAAATAAAAAGGACGTTTCTGGCCAAATCCGTCGATCGGACGTGGCGTATCGAGCGGCAGACGGAGCAGTTCCCTTGTCGAAACATACGGGCCCAGGCCGGAAAAGTAATGGCGCATTCTTTGGCTTCTCTCATATTCAACAGCGTATATTTTGTAGATTATGTTTTTCTCCTCAGTATACGAGACCCTAAATCCAAACCATGTCCAGATTATGGACGTTGCACCGGTCTTATTAACGAGCTGCTCTTCCGTACACTCTCTCTCCATTTTCCGAAAACAAATGCCTCGTGGTGTGGTTTTCGCATATTTGACGTGACTTGGTTACGTCAAATTCGCGGGCAAGAAGCAGATATTATGTGTGTATGTGTGTATTTTTTACCTTTCCAAATACACAGGCAAAATCTGTATAACTTCAAGATTAGCAGAATAAAAAAAATGTACAAATTTCAGTTCTTCATAAATTGTTAAGAGAAACGTGTTTAGAAAGGGTCGCTGGAAAGCATATTCTACCTTCATATTGGCCAATAAACTGTACTAAGGTATACAGACTAAAACTCTGACAACTGTATGAGCGCATGTGTGTGTGTGTGTGTGTGTGTGTTACCTCGCTGCCCTGCAGAGTCTTAGCAGGGTTGGCTGAAGGAATAGCAGAGCACAGTTCATTCTCTGATTTGCAGAGTAAAGCGATCATCTCGCAGTGAGTGTTGTAACGTTCCCTCACTACCTGGTCGGCCTGCACAGCCTTATCCAACACGCTGCGGAAATTATTGCCCTCTAGACAAAAACAGACAGAAAATAGATAAGAAACTCACTACTAGCTAAAGACATGTGGAGTGTGACTATGAGAAGTCTGCGTATATGATGTATGTTATTACACCGTGCATATTTCTGGTATTAGTCTGGCTCTGTTGAAGTGTGTGCTGGTGCATTGTGTGAACGCATGCCTGAAATAACATTTGGGTTGTTAGTGTGTGGGTGTGTACCTGCTCGCAGAGGTTTGTAGAGATCTCCAGAGGGAGTTCTGTTCCATCTCTGGTTGAATTTGGCTCTAAGTTCATTGTCAGTCGTCTCCTCGTCATCCAACATCTTCAGAGACTATAAAAGCAAAACACAAAAGTGTTTATAATGAGGACGTCACCTGGAAGTCACCCTGGATGAGGGCGTCTGCTTAATGACGTAAATGTAAGTTTACTACTGTAAATAATGAAAGATCTTCGTAGCTAAATCTGTGATGTTCAAAAACTCCAAAGCCTACAAAGAGTGTATGGTAACAGATCCAACTATACTTTTAGTCACACAATTAACAATAAGTTACCATAACTGCTGTGTTTAAAATGATTCCAACGGAACAAAAACACGTCAGTTGGGTTCTGAAGTCAGACTACACACAGCCACAGAACAGTAGTATAAAGGAGGTGTTTGTTTCATACAAACTAAAAACTAAACGATACCAACAAAAAAAGTTTAATATTGCCACTGATAACTGGTCAACTCCCAGTAAATAGAGGCTGTGTGACAACATACGGGACGGATGTGCAACAACACTGGGTTCCAGGATCTGATACACTTCAAAGATTAAATTACAATGAGTGCTAGAGTCTTAATTTAGACCTTGTATGAAGAGTAAGAACATCAGACGAACCTCGTCCAGTATCTCGCGGTTTCTCTGCAGTAGTTCAGGCAGGTCTTTGATGAGCTGTTCGATGCTGTTCAGTCCACCCTGCTGCACAACAACACGACTCTTCTCCAGGATGGACTGTGGGACTGAGTCCCCAGAAAGGTCCTCCAGTGCTGCCGGCAGGTTCAGAGAAGCCAGTACCCTGACCATTCAACAACAACCAATACACAATTCACACAAATTCCATACAGAAGAAAAACAACAACCACCTCAACTATACGTAATTATAAGTTAGGACTTTTAGTAGACAGTGACGGGGAACAGAAAAAAATCAAACAAATCCTCCAGCTCCATAAACAGGAAAAACAAGTAAATAAACTAGATATGTATTGTGAACATTTACAAGATGACAGGTACAGAGGAGTGCTGATCCATATTCAAGCAGATCTCTTATTTCAGGATGCACTGACACTATCCATAAAATTCATCACAGACCTAATTAAATAAATAAATTTACATGAGATGCATGCTCAATTTTCAAATACGCTGCTCCCCGTTCTGGACAAAATCCTTACGTGATTATAAGTGCAGTTACATGAAAGATTTATTAATGTTCCAAAGCATCTTTATTCCCAACTTTAAACACTGGGAACAAAATGTTGATAAAGGAATAATATGTATTTAGAGTGAAACTGATTCAACAAACACACCCATTGCAGAGATTGGTGGCTTCTCTCAAGCTGCCCACAAGTCTGTTGACCAACTCAGCCCTTCTGGAGTTGGACGTGTTCAAAGACTGCTGCACTGCCATGGGCACCATCTTCTCAAAAAGGTCTGAACAGGACACACATGTCAAATAAGATCAAACTTGATGAACGAAGGTGAAAATCTGCATTTAAAGCAAGTCCTTGTTTGATCATTACTGACTAACCTGTAAATTTCTGGCTTAGAGGTACTTGAACGGGCTGCGCCTTAACAAGAGAGGCCTTGCCAATGTGCTCCAGGTCTTTGACCTCAGGGACGCGGTCGTGGTAGATGAAGTCATTGTCTTTCTTAGCAGCTGTTAGAGCGCGGCTGATTTTATCAGACAGATCCTTAACGTTCACATACTCGTCATACCGGGATGCAACAGTCTTAACCAGCTCTGTGGCATGCTGGAACGGTACAAAAAAACAAGCCTCAATAAAACACTGAAACAAGCCAGAGATGAAATCTATTTCAAAATGTATGTTGTGATGTAACAAAGCAATTCTTTCTCCACCATGTGCGAGAAAAATGAACATTCATTTGCGCCTATTCGCACACACAAACAATTGGTTGGGTGTAAGCCCACCTGAAGACGGGCGATCTCCTCTCCAAAGCGCTTCTTCTGATTGGCCAGCGCCGACTGGTGCAGCTCTGCAGTGGCTTGCATCATGCAGTGCTTGGCAGCCAAAACTGGAAGCACTTCCTGGAAATAAAAAAACTGACCAGGGAGAGGCAACCACAAACAAACACCACGGCAACCACGAACAAACAACACGGGCAACCACAAACGAGCACAGACACACAGTACAGGGTGCAGGAAGAGAGAACAGAACAGCAAATCAGCACGCATTCTTCAGCAAACCTCAACCAAACCTGCACACAACGCTCATGCAGCGTTCACACTCACAGATCAGTGGGAGGAGAGACAAAAGGTAGGAAACTGAAATTCTTAAGACTGTTTATGTGTGTGTGTATATACTGTATGTGTTTGTCAACTAACCAGTGGCCATCACAGACACTAAATGTAATAGACAACACAAACACACAGTGGTCGCTGCATGCAATGTGTCGGCCTTTAAATCGTGTCCACAGTGACCCCTAGTGGAAACCTCTAGATGAGACCTTTTGTGAGCTTGAAGGGGTCTTACCTTGGGCAGGTTCTCTTTGTACTGGCACTGTTTAAAAGCATCTCCGTAGTAATCTGCTGCCTGATTGGCCAGCTTCGCAATGATGGCATCCTTCATCTTATCTGCACAGTATACCACAGGAGTTGAGGTAACACAAAACAAAACATGAACAAAAAACAACACGGCATAACCAGTGGTCAACAATTAGAAAATCAAACATCCACATAAGTCTGTCTGTGCTGACCAGGAGTGTTGAAATTAATCACATAATCGATGCATCGCAATGCAAACATGAGCGCTTCTTCACTGATGCAGTGACAGACCATAATTGATTATATCATAATGTTATAATTATTATTATGATTTTCTGGCTGCAGCATAAAAATTCTAATAAAAAAGAACATCCTGGTAATAACTATGGCTGTGCAATCTGCGATCCATGCCCAATTGAGGTTCAATCTGAAGTAATATAGAATTTTTTGGGATGCACCATGATAACACATCAAATCGGATCATTGACATGATAATCGTAATTGAAACGAATCGTGAGACCAGTGAAGGTTCACATCTCCAATGTTGACTTTTACTAAGACAGTTTTAATTCCCATTTTTACTTTTATGTAAATTCAATAAATCTAGTTCATTGTTTTGCATTTTCACCATAAAAGTGGACATTTAAGATTGACAGCAAAGTGATAGTATGTTTGTGTTTTCTGTCTTTGTCAAGTTTGTGACTGAAGTGTTCGAATAAATTGTACATAAATATATGTTCTCTCTTCTGTGCAATTTATTTGTGTATAAGATGTTATTTGCTTAGTCACATTTTGTCATTAGTAGATTACAATTCTAAAGTTTTATTGTTTTTATGATGTGAATGTCAACACATCTTTATAACTGAGCAAATTCACTTGTTTTCACTAAATACAATGTACAATGATGCACAGTATGGCAAATTTTTTGAAAAGATGTCACATATCATAAATATACCTCAGTTCAGAGTCTGTTGTAAAGTCTGGATTTAAGTCTCCATATAAACAAATATCTCTGACTACACATCAGTCAATATTAGAGCACCTTAATATAAACTAATTGTTAGATGTAGTTTGAAAACCCTACATGATCTATGAAAATAAAATGCCAAATATGTCTGAAAATCCACTGAAATGTCCTCAAACTAAAAACATAAAACCATTTTCACTAACATCAAGAAGTGCAGAATATAATCCCGAATAAATAGTTTGACCTCTACTTGGGTGAAGACTGAATCAGTGACCTGTCAACGTTCCGTTAAACACACCTGCAGTGGCCTTGAGGACGAAAACCTCCTGTGCTTGGCTGAGCATGATCTGACTGAGCGTGCCCACTGTCTCTGGAGAGATGTCTATGGTGGGCTCTCGATTCAGAGCAGACAGCACTGTGTCCTTTATATGTGCAAATGCACCGCTGGAGAGCTAAAATGGAAACAAGATAAAAACTCTTTGTTCTTATTATTTTTTTAAATACCATTTTAAATTGTGTTGCTACACCAAATATTGACTTGATTTACAAGAGACAGATGTAAACAACTAAAAATTAATCTATTCCATGTTCATGGAGATGTAACACTCACCTGATAATATTTGGCAGCTGTTTTCAGTCCTTCATCATTGTCCAGATTCTGCTCGGAGGCTATCTGACTGGCCAGTGCCCCAATGTTAAACAACACACATGTCTTCTCATAGCCCACACTGGCCAGAGCTGAAAAACACACCCCCATGGGCATATAGTCACATCTACATGATGATTACACTAATATTGGTAGAGGTAAAAATAGCTCATAAATTATTTTTGAATAAATTAATTGAAGGTGTTGCATGTCTGAGGGTTTGTATTTGGGAGACTTACACAGTTTAACTGAGCCACCAAACAAAGACCCTTTATCAAAGGCATCTTTCCATGTGAATGTTACACACAGCTGGAACACAGAAGGGAAGGTTGCATTTAATTTGAATAGTTATTTCCATAATGCTAAATGCCCAATTTCGTCACATGTTTTCATATATACACTACAATGGTTACCTCAGGGAAAGGAAATTTGGGTTCCACTGCACACAGCTGGTCATAGTAACTGCAAAAACATAAGCAACATGTAATGACATGGTCAATATTCTCAGTAATGTAGCACAGAAAAGCAAACAGTGGCACAATTATAAAAACTAGATACCAATTAATTAGTTTTACACCTACATAAGGCCACCTGTGTTTTTAATCTATCAACATGAATTCTATCGTAATCAGATCGCTCTAGTGCAGTGAGACTTTTCAGGACCAGAAAGAAACATGACTGAAAGCCACATAAAAAGAAGCGAAGGGAATGCCAGACACTTGAGCTCATGTGACAGTGCATCATTCACAACCTCCTGACGTAAGATTTACTTAATCCTTCAGAGACCAAAGCTGCAATCTGATAATACAACTTTTTTTATAGAACTCATAAGATAAAACATTACGTAACAACCCAACTATTTTTAGACACTCCTATTGTCACACTGTGTGACCGTTGACTCACTGATGGGGATTGCCACAGAAAGGCGTGTCTTGGAGACCCGTCACCCGATCCAAAAACGCCCTTTTGGCCAAACGCGAGCTTAAGAAAGTGGCACAATGCCTACCATTCATCTTACTCCACCATTCCCAAATGTATGCATCTGAAGAAAAGTCCTGTTTCTACAGCAACATGGAGCTCATTTACTCTCCACGGGGAAGGATCAAGCTGGAAATACTGCCTTGTGGAGAATCTCAGTGCACACACAACCTTATGCCGAAGTTCAACATGACGTAGAGAGGAACAAAAAAGCAGTCAGACAAGTAGAGAGTAATTCAATATCTGGCAGACATGTATTTCTGATGAGTCACTCTTCCATTCCCGTTAGTGTCTACACAGCAACACTGCAGCAACTTTCATGCTCATGTCATAAGCAAAGTCAGTGTTCCACTGCTGCTTGCAGATAATAAACACCAGTCTAATCTTGCTTGCCTGAATTTCCCTATTTTACTTTTTATATTAACTATTTTTCACATTTATGTGTAATCTAGTAAATAACATTGTTACAAAGGTCAGTTCTCACTGGAAAAAAATATGTATTTTTGCAGACAGAACATGAGCCATACCAACTTAATGAGCTTTTAGTATGGAATTGTTTACACAAGAATTTTTAATTCTTATACATACAGTGTCTTAGAACTACATTTAAGGGGAATACTGCAGGTGTGTGACATTAGTTACTTTCACTCAACTTGAAGTTTTCATCTATTTCTGAGTGACCGAGGAATGTTTACCTCTTCTCAGTCACAGAGAATCTTCAAGATGTGAAAAATCACACCAACTCTTGGAGATTTCTTTGTCTACTGCATCCAAATGGAAACAAACTCCTAGACTAAAATGTGCATATTGTATTTGTATCATTTCATTTGGGTGTCTTGGGACAATTAATGAGACAAAATGTGAACCTAGGCTTGTGAAATAAAATCCTCCTCTTACACAGACAACATTGAATGTCCGTTTTCTCTTTTATTGAACCATAAATCACCTAGTTGTACCAGATAATTTCTATTTGAATTACACATCCGCTACATTTTTACTAAGAGAAGTTGCCAAATAAGTAGTCAGCAGCAGCTACTTTGTTTTTTGTTTAACAAATTAAGACATCATTTCCTTGATTCTTCAGTATGCAAAACTTGCTGTCTGATGAAACAACATTATCAAACATTTGCCTTAGTGTCAGAGAAAAGGATTTATCAATGATATCCACTACTTCTCACTCGCTGTGCTCAAACAGGTAAATTATGTTCAAATAATCTCATGCAGTCTAATGAAAACCATAAGAAAATAATACTACCAAGCATCATTTTAGTATACATTAAGCTTTGTCTTCAGACCAAAGTTGCTGCATTTGCCATTGTCTTGTCTATCGAAGACTGCATGCATCTTAAACCCTTCAGCAAAGGGTAAGGGCAAAGTGAGTCACAGAAAACTAGGAACGTTTATGATTTTATCAGCCTATTGCATGTTTAGTTTCAACTTTCTTTGCTGAAGGCTTGGCTCTGCTGACTACAATGGCACAGGACAATACATCTATACTAGTTTTGACTGCTCTTATAATGAGCTTATAACCCTCATATAACTAAATTGCACATCTACATTTTCTACTTCTAGCTTAAGACGTTATAGAGACACTGTTTACTATTTAATTGTCTGTTAAGAATATTAATATTAAACTGCTGCAGATCTGATGTGAATTTAATGTCAAAATTCCAGGACTTTAATTGTAGGTTTTCTCCACTTTCCTGCTGCTGCAATGTTTGCACATATCATTGAATACCTCACATAACTAAACTAACCATTCTCTTTTTCTATTTCTAATTCAGAGTTAATATTTGATAAACTATTTATATAAGCTTATTCTATGTGCCTTCTTCATTCTTTGTACTCTGCAGAAACTGGAGCCACGCTGTCTTGTTTGACTTTGACTATTTCTTGCCTGCTGTCTAAACTTAACTTTACACTATATTACAGAAAACACAAGACAAACGCAGAAATACCTAGTTGACAGAGGCTTGAAGTATAGACCACTGTGTGGCTTCATCTAGTTCAAATTAGATTGACTATGTCATTGCTGCTGGGACAGTTCCAATTTTAATGTAAGCACAAAAATTCTTTTACGCATATTTTTTCATGGTTTTTATAATTATATATGTCAATTATAGATCTATTAATAGAACCTTTAACATATGATACGATTTACACATAAATTCTTAACGTCAAACTCTTTGTAAGTTACATCCAACCAACTAAAAACCCTAAACCAGAAGTAAAAAGCTCCACCTTCGCCGCGTCAAAAGTATCGGCAGGTTTCCCTTCCTAAACTGTTCACTCAGCTTCACCAGCCCAAATATGTTAATGTGGTTAACTACAGATTATGTTTTGCTTAACTGGCAACTAGTCTTTATTCACCACATTAGCAAGATGGGCGTCATGTTCCCTCATATTTACCGCATTTATTTAACGCTTTACAAGGAAAACCGCGCTATTTTATTGAATTAGGTCGGAAGTTCTGCGGTGTCGGACGCAGCATTAGCCAGCGCCCAGGTGAGGCAGCATAAAGCACGAACACACTAGATTACGCAGGTTAGTTTGCTAATCTGGCAGGAAATGTTGCTTTAATATAACGTAGGTGTTTAACCCAGAAATTTGAAAACTAATAATCTTCAACATTAATGGGCACATCGCATTAAGCCCGACAGGTCACTCTGTCTTACCCGTAAACTCGACAGACTTGCAGCGCCAACGCAACTAACGCGTCAAGTTTCCTTTAATACGTTATTAAAATTACCTCATTAATTCGTGCTCGCCAACGGGAACAATCGTTATATTTGAGTTTATATCTGGTTCTTACGCTTACATCATTAACTAAGCCAAACCACATTTGTATGTCTTCACATTTTATAGTTATTTATCGAGGCAGAGAGATCTCTTTCCAACTAGGTGTTATGGCCACGACTAAAACAAATACGTTGACACGTTGTGTTAAAAGCAAATTAATGAATTAAAAACATATGTGGGATGTTTGACAGAAATAACTAAAAAAAATAGTTGGGGTAACGTCTTTATGAGCAGTGAGCTAACTTGGCTAAGACGGCGCAGTTCCGCTAGCTAACTGATCAAACTTGACATCCATCCCCACAGAAGTTAGATGCATATAATCTAGCTTTAGCTAACGTTGGCTAACGACGGAGCCCATCCCCACTGAGCTCATTAGAACAATGTTTAGTTAGTATCTTATCTTAAGACACGACCGTGTTAAGACGGCGAGGCTAACGCTAGCAGGCTAGCAGCGCCGCGGCTCACCGTGAGAGGATCTCCAGCGAGCTGTCGTGCTTGTCGAGCCTCCCCAAGGCGCTCTTGCGCAGCTTGTTTAGCTCGTCCACGGCGCGCAGATACTCCGTCTGTTCCTCTCCCGCCGGATAAGCAGAGGTTACGAATTTCGACAGCGGCTTGACTAAATCGACTTCTGAAGGCTTCTTCAACGGGACAGAAATAAACGTCGCCATTTCGGCCCGCGGGAATGACACGGGTTTTTTTTTTTTATGGAGGATGTAGGACAGCAGACACAATAACAACGCGCTCCTACTTCCTCAATCCTGCCCGAGCTGTCAAGTGACGTGCGTTCCTGAGTGACGCGTATTATCGCGAGAGTTGGTGCGGTTAAGAGAAACGCTTCCGTTCTTGCTGTTTTACCGCGGTGTGTAGATTGCGATCTCGTTTACTGCGTTCATCTTACTGTCCACATTAAAAGCAGGTGAACTGTCACAGTGGTGTATCGAGTCATAATTTATTTTCACGTAATTCCATTACGCTTTCTCTACCAACAATATTTATGGCTTTATGACGTCACGGCTTCAGGTGTGGTATAGAAAAAACGGAGCATGAACTCAGCCATATCTATGCATGCAAAAGGGCTAATAAATACACTTAATAATTAAACTAAATTAGTTAATAATTAACAGAGTAGCTTAAAAAGTCCCCAAGCCTTAAGTGATTTTACAGTTTAGATTCACCGCCCTTCTTGTATTAGACAAAATTTACTCTGTATGATCTGTTTTTATATAAACTTCATTTTTATTTTAAATATGTATAGAATTTATTACTATAAGTCATCCTCGCAAATTTAACAATATATTCCTACATACATACTTGTATACAAATGGTGCACTCTGTAGTAAAACGGGTAGGAAGTTGGCCATGTGAACAGAAAGTCGCCGGTTCAAGTCTCGGGCTGGAAAAGGTACCATTGAAGTACTCATGAGCAAGGTACCGTCCCCAAGCACTGCCAAAAAGTTGCCCACTGCTCCTTCTTGGAGGTCGCACTTCGTTGTGGTGTGTTCACAATTACAAATAATCACTCACATAAATCACTTAAATACAAATTTCCTGCTAAACATTAATATATTTGAATCCTGATCTCAATTGAAGATATTCTCTATGAGGCCAATGAAACAAAGGAAGAACTCCAGAAAGGAATATATATGAAAATTATTTTATTTCTGGTACAGGCGTGAAGTGTACATCTCAGCATACTCCAATGCAAGAGAGGCTTCCGTGGATATGGAAGTACCACAGCTATTGTCAGAGAAATGCACAAGACAGTCCACATGATCCACAGGAGTGTCAAATCATTATCTCATTTCACGTGTTGCCCGTGTCCACATGTTGCAGAGGTTGAGGGATAAACACAGCCTGCTCCCATTCTAATCAAGCGTTGAACATCAGCACATCCAACAGAGCTGCGCTCTTGTAAGTCAGTGTCAGTGCAGACTTGGTCATTTCTTTTACACAGAAGTAAAAGAGGGCAACATCCATGCCCTCCATGCTTAGTGGCAACAATAAGCACAGTACATGCCAAAGCACAGCTGCCCAATGCAGAACTAGAGATAATCAGTCTCTAATGAAGATAAGAAAAAAAAAAGTGAAAAATTACACAGAACCTTCCCTGATTAACTGCTGCTCTGCTACATATAGCGGCAGCAGCTCGTGTACAAACATTTACAGGACCTCCAGACAAAAGCTCCACCATTATCCCAAGCGAAGTTAACAGAAGTATTTATAGAACAGTTACAGATGAAATTAGCTCTACCTGCTTAACATGGTTACTGCCCCTCGTCCATTATAGTCCAAGATACTGAAGAAGGAGCAAACTAGTTCATGCCAACTTGACATCATGACGAGCAAACACTAAACGTTACTCATCTCACTGGACTTGCTTAGTTCAACTCAAAATAAACGAAATGCCACCAGTCCTCAACAGCTACTGTGTTAAAGGGTCTAGTAAACAGTTTTATGGCACCAGAAATGATTGGTCTTGACAGGACAAGCAGACAAGCAGCATCAGTTACAACTCAAGAAATGGAAACTTCAGACTGTAACATCCGCAAGCCAATGAGCTACAGGTAATCATACTCACGCAGGAATCATTTCATCCATGCAGACACATATGTGTCCAGCGTCAGAAAAAACAATAATAAAACAATGAGCAACCAACATGGAACACAAAACATAGTTATGTCATAATGTCAGGCAGTCGAACAGCACAGCCACTATCACAGACACAGTAAACTATTCAAGTGGAGACTGTACTGTCACTAAACCGTAACATGAGGGACAGCTTTTTGTCCATGTGTGGCCTGTCCATACACAGGGTTTGGGGGCTACCCTGCCAGTAAGTTCTGCTCATGCAGAAGGGTTCTCTGGTTTTCTACAGGACCCCTCTGTCGCTTCCGTTACATCTTAAAACATATGCATGCATGCATCCATCCCTTCATTCTCACGCACACACCACACACACATACATATATATACAAACACAGTCATCATTTAAAGTGTTTTCAATATGAAACAATGTACACACTGAAGTCAGATTCTAACAGTTAGGAGGCCTTGGCCAACCTCTGCTCAGTCTCTCTCTCTCTCACACACTAGACAGAGGGAGATAGAGCGATGGAGTAAAAGGATGGATGGAGCATTTTCCATGCTCGAGATGAGCAGTGAGAAACTTCAGCGTCACCACTGCCACATCTTCACCTTATTTTCCTGCTGTAACTACTTCAGAACCAGATGGAATCTGTCACCTGTATCGTCTGGTAAAAACACCAGACAAGAGCAGACAAGGGAAACTGAGTATAAGGTATTGGAAAACGTTAACAAATATAAAACAATTAAATAGCAGATAATTACCTTTTAATGTACTGACAACAAAGCAACTCTCATCCGGAAAGTTAGATACCATCTGCAATAAAAGCACAGTATTTTTAGGGGATATACTGAAACACTCAACCTAAATCACATCACAGTCACCTGCCCGTAGGTGGTCATGTCATGAGTATGAAGCATGCAGGACAGACAGAACTTTGCTCGTATGGAAATGTGTGAACTGCCTTCAAACAGTCATATTATGCAAATAAAAATGCAAAGGAGAAGCTGGTAAGTCCATCGGGAAACTTTTACATGGAGGCAAGTTTAAGCTAATAATTTTGAGACACTTGAAAGAGATAAAAAGAAAATGTGTTTGTGTGTGTGTACCTGGTCACTTAGCAGTATGTGGATTCCCGTGGGCCCCTGCCTGTAAACCTGACTAATGCGTGTTAAAGGCAGACTCAACACAGTGGATATTTTTCTGGTCAGTTCACATGCCGTCATCTCCTCAAGGTACAGTGCATGGTACACTAAAAATAGATGAAGGATTAGATGCAATTAATTACAGCTAAAAGTCTCAACAAGGCAGTATATAACACAGATTCATTATTTAACAGAATTCAAGTTATTTATAATATTTAAACATAATAATAATAATAATAATGATAATAATAATAATAATAACTTTATTTATATAGCATCTTTTGTACTTTGAAATGTTGCCCAAAGTGCTTTACAACACAGAAGAAAGAAAAGAAAGAAATACAATATGAAGTATTTATATAATACAGATAGAATACAATAGTAAATGAACAACCCGATAGCCCAAATACTAAAAGAAAAAGTATAAAAGAATTTGTACAAGCAGTAAAAGAAAAAAATTAAAGAAGCAATAATAGTATAAAGCAAAGCTAAATGAAAATGTTTTAAACTTCTAGCACTGGCTGATCTTAAAGATCGATTTGGAATATATTCAGTCAGGCATTCTGCAAAGGTACTAATCCACCAAGAGCTTTATAAACAAATAGATTTTTTAAAAATAAAATACTGTACTGAAGCTACAACAGGTATTATATGTTCTCTTGTTTTTGTATATCATTATTCTGGCTGCAGCCTTTAGCCAAGCATTACTTTTAAGCAAAAAATCAAGATTTACACAGTTGCAAAGTCAAAAATTGAGATCTATAGGCAAAAGGAAAAAGGCACATTTGGCTGCCAAACAGTCATTCATTGAGGTCTCTTGTCATGCACCAGATTGTCCCAATACATTTTCCCTTCTTCTGTATGTAAGGTGGATAAGGGACAGATGAACGTATTTTTCTTCTAGTTTCTTAAAAAAAAACAAAAAACTTATTTTATGTTGAAATCACAAGTAATTATTTTTATTATTTAAATTTGCCTTGATGGTAAAGCTGCATCGCATGTCTGAGGCTCTACCTCAAGTTGAAAATTATGATGACTGTCCGGCAAACCAAGTAAAACTGGAGGCATTTGTCTTCAAACATGATGCACTGACTTATCACGAGATCACGGGCTAAAATAAGTCATGATCTCGAAATAACAAGAAGAGAAACAATGTTGACATGTGTCCTCTATGGACTTCCATATGCATGCACACTGGTATTAGACGCTGAGAGATCTGCTCCTCACAGGTGTGTAAAAGCTTTGCGAGAACACACCATGTATAGATGTGGGACTGCTGTGTTCTCCGTTCTTGCTATGGCAGCGTCTCTCCAGCAGGGGGCTCTCACTCTGAGACACCTCCTGACACACGTACACCGTCAGCCGGGGTCGGACCGTTCTGCAAGCAGGAAGACAGGCAAGAACACACATACAGAGGTCATAAACACATACACACACACGGCCCTATGCATTCAACAATGTGAACACACATACGAAGTAAAAGTAAACCTTGTCGTCTCAGCTAAACACAAATATACAGTTGAGACGATGTGGTTCCATTTTTTTGCTGAGTACAAAGAAGGCACACAGAGTATACATATATAAACAAACCATAAATATAAGCTCTAAACTAGAGGTAGAACATGTAAACATTTTAGTTACATAAGGTATTTATAATATGCACAAAACTACAATACTGGAATGTACTTTTGTGCAAGATCTCCAGCAACTTCATATGAAAATATAGACAATCTATCAAGATCTAAAATCTATTAAAAATGCAATTACCTTGATTTTAGTGCATTATAGAGTCTGATTCCATCAGCCGGTCCACAGATCTGGACCAAATCTTCACGAGTCAACTTCAGTAGATCAGAACCTGAAAACATGACAAAATGAATGACTCGAACCATAAAGAAATATATTATTTCTTCAGAGTGTGTGCACTTGTGTGAGTGTGTTATCTCATCTTCTTAGGGAGAGACGCAGAAGCAAAGGGAAAGGGTACCTGAGAAATGCGTAAAAATCCGACTATAGGAGTTGAACCGGTTCTTATGAAGCCATTGTTGTACATCCTGCATAGAAGCTGTGGGGCTCAGACACTTTACAAAATAAACCAAAAAGAGCAGATGAGGCGATAGATAACTGACGCAACATAAATCAAACTGAAATGATTAGTCTTTACTGACCTCTATGGATGTGTTGGACACAGCTTCTACTTTGTGGTTGGGCGAAGATGATTCACTAAAAAGTTGTTTTTTTCAAAGTTAAAAAGTAAATCTAGGAGTAAATGTCAAAGTTCTTCCAATAAAGCATACTTAACAAGAGTGGACTGGGTGCTATTATCACACTGAAGTATCAAGTATTTTTTGTCTCATGCTGGTGTGAATGTGTTTGTTTACCTTTCAGGTACTGCACTGCTACTGCTGTAGGAGTGTGTGTTGGAGGTGAAGGTTGGAGGAGCTGCTGTATTTGGGTTCACATAAGCGTTATCGCTCCAGGGGGAACACTGCAGACCCACGAGAACAGAAAGGGAAAGGAGTATAGAAAGTCATCAATCACCACATTAAGTACAATTTTGAGCAGTTCCGCCTGAAATTATCAAAGGGTAAAAGCTGATTTACTACCATCAGAGCGAGATTTCTAATCTTTAATCTAAATGAGCATTCAGTATAAACCAGAAATGCAGAAGTGTTTATTTTGGTTTAAGTGGGTGATTATTTATCACAACAACAGGGCGGTGGTTGGTGGTGTAACAGTAGGGTGTTCGCCCCGTGATCAGAAGGTCGCAGGACCGGTAAAGGTACCGCTGAGGTACTCATGAGCAAGGTCCCCAAGCACTGCTCCCTGGGCGCTGCCTTTGTTAGCTGCCCACTGCTCCTTCACAGACGGCTCAAATGACGAGGTCACATTTCGTTGTGGTGCACTGTGTGCTGTGCTGTGCTGTGTTCACAATGACAAATGATCACTCACTTTCATCACTTTCAAAGTTAAAACGTCTACTGTTTCATAGTGTACTTTATCATTTAGGCTCATGTAGGCACTGAATACCATGGCTCTATATTTGCGTTATATTTTATTTGTGAACATTTGTGCTATATTATGTCATTCTGAGCACGCAGTGGAACGTTTGCAAGCAAAATGTGGCATTTGTCCACAAGTGACTAGTGCGCTGTAAACCGTGTTCAAAAGTGTAAAAGCCCCAATATATTTGGACGCCACAAAAACTGGTTTTAACAAATAATAGGACTCAAAAAAGGACAGTTTTACTGTCAATTTTTTCTATGAATCTGGGCAAATTGTGGCACCTTTAGCGTTCCATAAGAGTTCGCACAAACTTCTGCTGACTTTACAAAAAATGTACTGTATCGTTATTGGGATATGAGATTTTGGTTATATCGCACAGCCCTACTTTCACCTTAAATACCCAGTAAATAGCCAGTTTTTTTCCTTTTTCAGTTGGCTAATGTCAGAAAGAACAAAAATATTGCTACCAGAAGCACAGCGTGAAGTCAACTTTTTAATTGTGTTAGTGTGCACTTACGCTGCCTCTTTTGCTCTTGGCCGTAGAGTCTCCACAGTCTGCAGGTAGCGTGCGTTTGCTCGACTTCTTCAGCTCATGCTCCACAGCCTCCTCTATCACTGGCTCCAAACGTGTCTACACACGCACACGCATACAGAAACCAGAAAATCAGTCTACATGCAACGAAATCCATACACAATCCAACAAAAGGACAGTTATTGATCACACACTCCAAACACAACACACACACTCATACAAACACGCATACTGAACCTGCCTCAGACAGAATGGTGGTATCGTATGATGCCTGGTATTTCTCCTTCTCCTGTGCACTCCTTTTCTCCATCTTCTCTCTGTCAGTCTTCTGTTTCCGGTCTGCTCCCTTTGGCTACACAAAGAGGCCACAATAAAAATCCTCACCTTTAGCTTGGGATGAAGAAGTGCCTTGAACGGCTTTGTGTAGGTGTTTGGATCGTTACCTTGAAGACTTTGATCTGGCAGCTGGCAGAGTGCAGGTGCTCCGTGTACTCTCCGCTCTCGTTCTGTTTGAAGGTGTCTATCTGGATGCGGAACGGCACGCCCTTCTCTCCGCCATGCTTCCGCGGCGTGAACTCTGTGCTGATGCAGTGCACCTTAGGACAGCAGACACAGAGACACAATATTAGCCTTTTTACATTTTACAGCATTTAACAGACGCTCTAAACCAGAGCGACTTCCACTTGCCTGAGAGCAACTTAGGTTAAGGGTCTTGCTCAAGAACCCTATCAAAGTTGTGCCGGAACTAGGATTCAAACACACGACCTCTTGGTTGAGAGGCAAGCATCTGTCAGAGAGTGTTGTACAACAAAATAAGGCAATGTGGAATTTTTACCTGTACAAACACAGAAGCGCGCTTTGAGACGTCCCACAGGAAATCGGCAGCGTTTAGCTGGGAGCTGTGCGTTCGTGGTTCTGTGATACCCACACACATGGGCACATCTACAGCACACACAAAACATGTATGATAAGCAGTGCTTTTATATACACAGCATCTAAACAAACACTTACAACACTGTCACTGCCAAAACACTGACACTGCCAAAAACTCTCACCGATGTCGAGGAGGCGGTCGCCTGGTCGGTTCCACTTCCATCCCTCCAGCTGCTGATGCTCCATATACTGCAGCCTCCGGTCATGAAACACAACCCTCACTATGCTCTACAAACATAAGAAAATCTGCATTTACGCACAGAACAAACACTGTCCAGTCCTATGACATGCAGGTGTACTCAAGGCTGCTTTGAGAGTTTCTTCATGTAATGTCACAAATATTTGGTAAACTTTGGCCCGTTTCTGGTTTCTAAATATATTGTGGTTTTAAAAAGTCTGTTTTAAAAACCACTAAAATTTTCACCCATCCCGTTCCTGCGGTAAAAGCTTTATGCGGTATGTGCTTAATGACTCGTCAAAGACTTCAGTCGAGTACTGGCCCACGCCGCAAGAATCTCATGCCAGCCCAATGCATACCTCAGCTTCATCTCAAAGTGCACAAAACAAGGTATGCAGGCATTAGCTTTATGGTACATTACCACTTAATCATTCACAGTAAGCTTGAGAATGGCAGACTTGTGGACATTGGCCTTTGTCTGGGCTGTTTGGAAGCTCGGAGCTTTTATAGGAAAAGCGACAACAAACATATACACACACAGACACACTCACCTTCACCGTCTTGTTGTTAAGCTCCGGCACCTCGCCCATCTTCCTGTTATCTAGCAAGCGAATTTCGTAAGACTGGCCTAAAGAGGTGTAAGGGAAAGAGACAGAGAGAGGGTTGTGTGTGAGTGACTTTTCAGCCCTGAGCCTGGGCAGCACGCGGGGCACATGGGTGGAGCAGGAATACCTTGGTTCAAGTAGGTGAGAGTCTCCTCATGCAGCTTAACAGCGGGAGACGTGGCAGCACAGAGAACGTACTGAAATGGAGGATTCTTGCTGTCGGACTCGACTGGAACACTCCCATCCTCCTGCTTAAAGATGGGCAGGGCCAAAACATCACTGCAGAGAAGAGAAGAGGAGGGAGGGAGAGGGGGATGGGAGACAGAGAGAGAGACTCAGGTGAAATCGCCAAACACAGACCCTCTATGTTAGAGTCACTATGGAAACTGTCGTCACAGAGACAAGGGCTGGGGGAACCCCCTCATTCCTGTAGACATCTAACACATACACCCTCTCTTTTCCAACTCGCAAACCGCAAGGACGAAAACATTATTTTTAACTCTTGAGTCAAAGAGGATAGAAAAGGGAAACAGTCTTGCAAAGTCCTGCATCTACTAATTGGATTCATATACATACATATTTCACATCACCCTCAGTCTCTACAGATTTCTGTCTGTTTCACCTGTTGAAATCAGGTCAACAATCCAAAAGCAATAAGGCCAAAATTTTTAACCGAGACATGATACCACAAGTTGTAAGTAGGGATGATACCGGTCAGACAGCTGGATCGGGTATCGGTGGCATTGAGCCAGTCCATAAATTGTAGGTTATTCTATGGTTGCGTATGCATGCGTGCATGCACAATTCCTGATGCATGGGAAGTGGCACTGTGGTACAGTTGGTTTACTGTTTGACATTCGGGCTAATACCTACATATTGATATGACAATGAGCAGAACAAGCAACACAACACACTACAACCCTAAAAGCAAATCACGTGATTATACTGATTAATTTCCTTAACAACACCAGCTCTCACATCGCAATCGCTGTGTTGCTGATGGTTTTAGCGCTGCAAGATTAGGGACAAACTCTATCTGACTTACACACTTGACAAACAAAAAATATAACATGTATTTTATGGAAATGTTTACCATTCTGTATATTTTAGGTTCAAAAGCTTTACAAATGTTTAATTACTTGCACTCTCTGGAGTGTACTAGCTTTATATTTTACTTAAAGTATATATGTTATACTTACAGTATGTAACTATGTACGAGCCGAGTAAAGAATCTTAAATTTTCTGAAAAGGACTGTACAGTAAAGGGAGGAGGAACTGCCAGGTCGGGACACTGGCAACGATCTGACCCACTGTCTGCCGAGACCCACTGATGAACCCACTTTTGCTTCTCTGAAACCTGAGCAGCCACCTCTGTAACATTCTGTTCCACAGCTGTTGCTTCCACAGACGAGCCTGACAGCAGCTTAGATAATCGTCTCACACCACCACTTTCCCCTGCGCTGGAACCCAATGTTAATTAATGCTTCATCACAGCGTTAACCTGCAGATGGTGCAGGAACACACACTGACTGACTAACAGAACACGTTACGACGAGACCATGGACGTGTGCAACCCGATAGCAGTTCATGCAACGCTGCCAGTGCTCAGGTCCTATTACATCTTTTAATGTCAACACGAAAGGCAACATGATGCAAGTTAATACTACAGCAACGTCCATACTATAAGTTCACAGGCTGCGATTTCATAACATTTCGACACTTGGGATGAGTACAAATTTAACCACAAAGCAAACTGCCAGCTCCCACCCAAACACAGGCACATGCTGTCTGAGGTGTTCCAGAGCGTGCTAAAGTGGAGAGAAATGCTGACCCTGATATTTCCACCATGACCCCCAAACCATGCCAGACCTTTGGGTAGCTATACCAGGGAACCTGAGCTGTTGCTTCTGTGTCTGTGTGTGTGTCTATTATGCATTTGTCTGGAAGCATAGATGGTGACTACATGGTGACTAGTGAAACAAGCAAGAAAAGAGTCATCACTAACTGCATGGACAAAAATGATTTCGCTGGAAAACTGGTACATAGATAACTTTAAAAGAAAAAAACAACTTATCCTTTTAGACATTTATGTGTGACTTAACTGTCCTAATTACAGCCACAACTGTCGCTGAAGCAACCTGGACTGCTGGGAGGTAGGATGTAGCCAGACTTGAACCTACAATGTCTGTAATTGAATATCCTACAACTAGCTCAATAGTCTTTTTATTGCAGAAACTTTTCATGTCGGGAATGACACATTTCCCGACCTACTTTCACATTTGAATAAAAAAAGTTGGCCAGGGTTAACAAGTGAAGTAGACTGTCTAAACCCATAACATGTATTTCTAAATGTGCCCTCCAGTCCTGCTGATTCAAAGCAGTTTTCTTCTGCCCCCAAGGTTAACTTTATCAAGTCAAGATTTTTTTGTGCAACTAAAACACCCTGACCATCAACATCAGCTCCTTAAGGTCAAATCAGCCAAGATTTAAAAAAAGAATCACTTCTACAAAATGTTACTAATCAGTGATTTACTCAATGAACAGCGATAAGCAATCGAGACATTCTGTGGACCTTTACCATTGCGGTTTTACGGTATGATAAGAAACCACAGATTCTATCAAAATGGAACACGAGCATATAAATAAGTCCCTTGAAACTGCACCCTACATCCATGAACCCACAACCTCTGGTTCCAGAGACAAGTATCGTAACCACTAGGCTGTGCAATTAATAAATTTTTTATTTCAATTTCGGCTCCAATCAGAAAAACAATGTAATCGACAAAAAACAATTATAATTACAATTATTTTGTCACATTACGCTCTGCAAGTATACTCATATATACTCATGCGCACAAACGCACCTTCCGAAGACTAAACGCAGGTGTGTGTTCTGGTGGCGATGTACAGTCTGAGCGGGTAAAGATGGCGGAAGAAGGACAGCAGCATTGTTTAGTCAGCAAGAAAAGTAAAGTGTAAAGGAATCGTGTTAAATAATCGTGATTTCAAGATTGACCAAATTACTTGTGATTATTTTTTTTCTCCATAATCGAGCATGCCCTACACTAGACCACTACATACATGCAGGTATGTAGGGATCAAGAAGTTAATCTTTCAAATCCAGCTCTATTTTACTGCCAGAATTAGCACCATTAAGTCTGTGAGCGATATATGTGTGAACCTTCACTGGTCACACAATTCGACTCAATATCGATTATCAAGCCAAAGTTTCGATTCAATGTGACATCTTGATGCATTCCATCATTTCTACATTACCTCACATTGCATACAGATTGGGCTTGGATCGCAGATCGGGCAGCCACAGTTATTATCGAGGTGTTCTATTTAACTAGAATTTATGCCGCAGCCAGAAAATCACCAGGCAATGTCATTATGATATAATCGATTATGGCCTGCCACTGCATTGATGCAGAATCGTCCACATCTGCATGGCCATGCCTCGATTATGTGATTAATTTCAACATCCCTAGTGAGCAAGGCTCTTAACCCCAAGTTCCATTTGTAAATGCTCTGGATACGTACCATACATGAAAATGCAAAATAAAAACATTTCCCCCAAAACGACTTCTGGGAAAGAGCAAAGCATTCAAGTGTCCTTGGTGTAATTTTGTAGTAGTCATTTATAGAACTGTATAAAGACTCATCTACAAGGAAAACGTCAGGCAAACAGTTTTCCTCTCATGTAAAGCAGCAAAACAAAAGTTATAGTATGACGTATTTGGTTTGATTGGCCTTAACGGACAAAGTGCGCTACGAAGATGTTGATGCTGAAGCGGTATATCGCGTAGCTCTACCAGAAACCAAACATAAACATCATTTATACCGCGCTACAACGCTCACATGCACACACTGAGAAGGCAAATAAAAATAACAGGTACACGTTTGTGACTAATATACTGAGTACCAGCAGCTACTACTGAAGCTTAAAACACCTATATTCATGTAGATACACGTAAAACACAATCCAAGATGTTCAGTGCTTACAATCGTAAGCTCCATGCAAAACAGAGAACAGAGTGTTCCAGGAAGTAAAGGCGACATGGCTGTAGGAAACGTTAACGTTCTTCAGCTGGCTAACTGTTACAGGTTTGTGCCTCGAAACCCCAGTATTTTTGTACTGAACACTGTTATGCTAGCACACTAGCCAACCGATCACTTGCCTATTCCTGAGTTACTCGTCTTGTTGTTTTTTCTTTTCCAAACCTTGAGGTAAAATTGTCTCAAAACATAGGTACCGCCTCAATAATTAAATAAAAAATGACGACTAAATCAGAAGCGACCACAACATGCGCGCCTTGCTTTTCAGTTTTGATTAGCCAGGCGGCTAGCTGATGCTACCGCTAGTGCTGCTGCTGCTGCTGCTGCTGTTGCTGTTGCTAGCACTTTTGCAGTCACGATTTCAGCCATGACAAGTTGAAGCAGAAGGTGCGACTTTTGGAAAGCCTGCTTAACGTTAATGCTCTAACCTCATGCTATAGGCCCCAGCCCCGAGCTCCTGTCCGATACCGGACAAACTGGCATCGAAGTCGTGCACCAGTCCCGACTCGATCGTCGCATCGTCCATCTTCAGCACCCACGCCATGGCGCCCAGGTCCTTCTCATCGGGCTCCACACGGAGCGCCGCCAGCTTCGCTCGCTACGCCGAACGAGAAATAGTGAGCCGCAGTCGCCAAGAACAGCGAAACAAGTCAAGTTCGCGGTTCCGTCTCAATTCGCTCCCTGCTCCCTGTGTAGTGAGGGTCTCAAATCGGTACCTACTTCCTAGGTAGGGCACTATACGTACCCTTGTCCCGCCCCAAGGCCCTCTTCTGGAGAAAAATATATTTACTGACTTGAAATGCACTGCGAACATGGGGAGGATTGTGGTGTTCGAAACCCTCTATAATTAATGCTGGCTAATACAACTACCCAAAAGCAGACGGGCCCTGATGCGCTCCAATTGGTAGCATAATGATTAGGGAGTTCCCCCTGTAATCAGAAGGTACTACTGAGATAATCATGAGCAAGTTACCATCCCCAAGTACTGCTCATCGAGCACTTCCTTCACATATGGGTCAAATGCAGAGGTCACATTTTGTTGTGGTGCACTGTGTGCTGTGCTTTGGTAAGTTCACAATGACAAATAATCACTTTCACTTTTCACTCCTTTACAATCTGGCCCATGATCAGAAGATAGCCGTTTCAAGTCCAGGACCGGTAAACGTACCACTGAGGTACTCATGAGCAAGATACCACCCCCAAGCTCCCCTTAAAGTTGTGCTCCTTATGATGGTAATTTTTTTTTCTCTTCGGTGTAGGGCTCTTAAAAATAAGGTTGGTGGGTTCAAGAAGCGAGAGCGTTCAAGTCTTTATCTGTGTGCCTCTAGTGCTACCACCACTGGGTTCCTGAGCAAATCCCTTAACTTCAAATTGCTCCAGTGCAACTGAAATTTCCTGATTTTGTTCTGGATAAGAGCCATAAATGTATATGTAAATGGGTGAAGACTTCAACATGCAACCAAGGCTCCCCTTAAAGCTGTGCCCCCGATGATGGAAATTTTTGTCACTTTGGTGTAGGGCTCATAAAACTAGTGTTGTAGGTAGGATACTTGTTTATGGACTGAGTGCATTCAGTGTTTATCTGTGTGCCTCTAGTGCTACCACCACTTGGTTCCTGACCAGGGCTTTCAACTCGCAGGTTGCTCCAAGGAAACTGTCTTCTCCTTCTTCTTCCTTCAGCTGCTCCTGTTAAGGGTTTCTACGGTGGATCATGGTAGTCCTCATATTGATTTTGGTAAGTTTTACAGCAGATGCCCTATCTAATGTAACACCCCCACCTCCCATTTCCCACAAACACTGGTTCGTGCATCCACGATGGCTGGGTTTCAGGGAGAATGTCTGTAATTAGTAAATAGGCCTGCCAATTGCCTTAAATATAAATGTTGCAAACAATGCCTTAACTCCATTATTCACAAGTCAAACATGTTTTTGTGCTCTCTATTTATTGTATGCACATTATTGATAACATACTGTAGGACACAGGATTTAGATTTTTGGATTGAAATTAGATATTTCTGCGGTCAGTTATGGTTCGCCTTGATTGCAAAAAAGCCACTTATTTCTGTTATGCAGTTATACTGTATGATAGAATATGAATTTTAGTTTATAGTGTAGTTCTTGTGTAAGTTAGCAGCAGCTATCTGATAGGCTGAATGTAAAATGGCTGTCCATTTGAGGTGTAGTGTCCTAAATCAATTAGGCAAAAAGGAAACGAATCTCCCCTTCTCTACAGGCACTTTACCGCTACATAATAAGGTACAACACAGCACCTGAGTGTCGGTTTTCCATCTAAAAAGCACTGAGTAGAAAAGTAGAAAGTGGGAAAGTGGCGGCTGGATGACGCCATTATGAGGCAGTTGTACAAACGTAGAAATAACAGACTGTAAACATGTGAAAAGAGGAAAAACTCGGAATATTTAGGTGATACTTCAGCAGAGCACGGCTCACAACATACAGGAGAAGGCCTGGTTAGTTAGCACAGTTCACCTTTGTGTATCTAAACATCATGGAATCTTGTGGCTTTTGCATTTTTGCCTTTCAAAATATCAATAAAAACGGTTCGTACCACTGATCACGCGTTTAGAAAGCGCAGTGGTTAAGGGCTGTTTGTGCACTACATAGAGAGTAGACATCAATTTGAAATGCACCTCGTGAGTTAGCCAGCGGTGGCTAGCAGCTGTAATGGGAAAACTGTAAAGCTATGACTGTCTCCTTAATACACAGAAATGTCATCCGAATAAGGTTCAAGGAGAGTATCGCAGGATCTGGACGCGAAAATAATGTGTTTGATAGCTTTTTTCAAGCCGCGTGAATACTAAATAGCATGCTAAATATTTCAGCACTGCTGCCGTGCCGTGATGTTTAGTACAGTAGAATGCGTTTTAGGACACCATCATCTCCAGTCTGGACTCGAGCTGCAGCGATTGCACTTATATGGAGAAACTCTATGCTTAGTTAAACAGTAATATGATCTAAGAATAATATTGCTGGCATCATTTGGTGATTAATTGCCTGCACACAAGAGGTGTCCAGTCACTATCGACGTGTTACTGCAAAACATCATCTGTTGCCCCAGATTTTCATTTGGTTTTATATTACATTTATTTGCCCCCTAGAAATATTTTTATTGATAATGCAAATGTACCTTTCCTCATCTGATGTGATTTCAGTAGTACTTTCCATTCTTAATTTGCTTTTTTATCAGTCACTACAGATAGTATTAAAAAATGTAACCAAAGGAAATTTCATCAGTCCTTTAAGAACTTAATTTGTGTATGCATGTATACAAAATCACTTAATGATTAGATTCAGGACGGAGTCCTTTCACTCAACAAATAAGAATGGTTGGCTTTGCTCAACAAGTCAAAATGGTCAATATAATTAAATGCATGTAAACAGTATTAAACAGCACCAAAGAAAAGGACGAAAGGCCACACAATCTGTTCATGTCTGTACATCGTCTTTATTTTCATTTTATTGTTAGCATAGCTCTAGAAATGCAGTGGGGAAACAACAGAGGAAAGAATTTGCTTACAGGGGAGAAAGAGAGACTACAGGGAGGAGAAAGAGACACAACAGCTTTGCCATTTAAATGCGTAAATACATTTCTACAAATGTCCTGTCGGAGAAGGATGACACTATGCTACTCAAAAGAATCCACACGCCCTCCAAGTAACACAAGACTTTCTTGAATACTCCTGCCATGTTATATATAGATACATATTGCCTATGTAATCAGTCACGCCTGCCTTCGCAGCACAACTGCGACACGAATCTCTGGCTTGAGAATGGGTCACCGGACCCACGAAGCCCTGAAAATGACCAGATAAAAAGGGGGTTGGTTTTTAATCATGACATGCATATAGCCAAGCAAAGTTTGCCATATAATAAAGCAAGCCGAACCAACCGCTCAGTGTTATGAAGTGATATGACCATTAATAATCAAGAAGGAGCCATTAGGATTGTTAATGATATTTCTGCTCAGATTAAGGAGCTTTGATCTTACAAGGTTGAGTTTTCCCCCAAAAAGCTCACGGATATAAAAACAAAAAATAAATCTTGACAATGCAAAGTGACACCCAAAGCCTCCCCTCTCTCCCCCTTATCACACCGCTGGAATTACCACAACCTTCTCTGTTTCAAAACACACTGCCACACATGGAGCTTCCACAAAGAAGGTCACATTCACACACAAACACAAGAGCTGAATTCTGATTTGGAGTAAGTTTCACGCTTGTCCATTGCTGGCCCACGTGGCTTTAGACTGCAGCTGGAGGGTAACGTGGGGGTAGGAGTGGAAGTCCCGCAGTGAAGGTCCTAACCTGTGTGTCTGTATCTGTAAATCTGTGTAAGTGAACAGCGCTCTGGGTATTTGTGCATGTTAAAAAGCCTGCTTGGGCCCATTGCCCTGATAAAGTCCAACAAGTCCTGTGGTCTGAGCTACAGGCCTTGACCTCCCATGTCTGTGGATGGGTCGCTTCCACTGGAGCCGCTCTGAGCGCGCTTTATATACAGGTTCAAAAGCTTCAGCTGGAGAGACAGACAGAGACACGTGGTGAAATGATTCAATGAGTTTCAGGTATGTGTTACAAGTGTAGAGATTTGGGTGACGGGTGGGAGTGTGTGTAAGTTGCTAACCTTGCTGCCAGACAGTTGGCTAAGGTGAGGTTTGAGATCCTCTCCGATGATGGCATAGATAGCCACCAGGCAGAAAACGCAAGCTTTACGCACACTGCTCTCAGAATTATCATAACCCTGCAAGAAATGGGAAGAGAAAGTTACAACTTACCCTATAAAGCACAATTTCTAAAACTTTTTCCCAATATTTTCACATTTTGTTTTCTTAAATTTGTCCCTAAGAAAGTTAAGACATTTAAATAGTGTATGATACAACAGTAGAACTGAAGAAAACAATGTTTTGCCCAAACATGCATACAATAAAATTGGCAGGAGTGCTCTTTAGCTGTTGTAGATTCGGTTCTTACTCAGGAACAAATTTGAAATGAGTAGATTTTAAGTAGAAATTTCTTCTGTAAATGCTTCAAAGCACAGCATAACCTGGGTCAGACTTAAATAAAAGGTACATAGCTGAAGTTCTCACCTGTATGAGGCCAGGGATGATCTCGGGCAGCATTTGGTGCAGGCCGTCCTTAGGCAGCCGCTCAATGACTTTGGTGAGCATTTTTATGGCGGCAAGGTTGATGGGGTAGTCTGCAGACTGAATGATGGGACACAGGACCTTGATGCACTGCTCTGGACTTATTGAGCTCGCCAGCATGGCTGCTGCCTCCTCCGCTGCCCGGATCACCTACACACGTCATCAGATCAAACATATTTGTAAGTCAAGTTAGAAATTGGGGATTGTTGTGACGCTAAAATGTAAGTGTAACACCAGATTTGATAGTCTGACCTCTTTGTGTGGGTCTTTATGTGCTTCCAGTGTCTTCATGATGGTGAGCTCTGCATAGTTCTTGAAGCGCCAGGGCTGCCGGTTCAGAATCTCCTTTAACACCCGCAGTGCCAAAGCACGAATCACATGCTGCAGAGACGCATAAATGGTTTTCACCATTCAGTTTCCTCCTTTTTCTAGGATTGCTCATATGTTTGGAATACAGAATATATGACTTTGTGATCACGTACCTCTCCATCCCCTAGAGTTTCCAGTAGCAGCAGGAGAATGGTTTTAAAGTGTTCATCCCAGACGTGTAGCTGCGTTTCCCTGATCAGCCTCATGAGCTCACACAGCGCTGCCTTCCTCTCTTCCACCCGCTCGCTGTGATTGGAAAGCTCTTTCAGCAGCTCTGCCACCATCTCTGACTGGTCCACGCCGCTGTCTGTGAGCACAAATAACCAGAAGAGTGGTATGAGAAATAAGAGGAGCAGCATCCCAATTCCCACTCTAGAATGTGCTGTAACCGAGTTACACCGAGGTAAAAAGGCTTTTGTAATGTCTCACCATCTGTGAGGGATTCTTCTTGGTCCAGTGCGTCTTTCAGGCCCTTGTTAAAGGGGGAGGAACCAAAGGAAGAATCAGAGTAAGTTCCTGGCTGGTACTCCCTCATGGGGCGGGGGCTTGAGGTGAGGAGGGGCATGGTATTGAGGAGAGAGGTTTTGTTATCCAGCGCTGTGCGGCCAGACTCTGTAGTTTCAGCACCGCCACCCTGTGCGGACGCACAAACATGCATCCAAGTTAGTTTGGTTCGTTCTCACTGTTAATGCAACTGACTGCGCAAAAAGAGTCCGAATCAGAACTGGCACTGAAAATTTAGTCGTCTCCAAATTCACGGCACTAGAATCCTCAGCTGATTTGAAATATTCCGTCAATTATATTGCTAATGCGCCAGAGCAAAACAAGTGTAGCTTTTTCTACCTTCATGTCTTATCTTGCATCACAAACAATTTATCATTCACATTGTTTTTATAGCTGTTTTTGTTTGGTTCTACAAAGTAACCAAAAAAGTTATTGTCCTTCATTTTCATCTCAAGGTGACAGATCTTCCGACACGAACTTCTGGAATCAATGCCTAGCAGTGCATTCATTGACAAAATTATCCCCAAAGGCTTGACAAATTCGGCAACTTGATTCGGCTGCGGACAGGCCCACCATGAAGTCATAAAGCAGGCACCTCAGAGCAAACTGCTTCAACACCTCCATTTCTCTTTTTCTCACAGCACAGCGCCACAGTGTAATCTGACCTCAACATTTGACCCATCCATGAAGGAGCAGTGGGCAGCTGACATGGGCAGCGCCAAGGGAGCAGTGCTTGGGGACGTTATCTTGCTCATGAGTACCTTAGTGTTACTTTTAATGGTCCGGGATTTGAACCGGCGACCTTTCGATTGCGGCGTGAACGCCCTAACCGTTACGTTACCGACTGCCCCATAGAGATGACCCATACAGGTTTTCAAGTTGAGAGGCAGCAAAGTTTGGGTAGAAAAACATGAGATAGTTTGCATTTCATGGTCTTGACGTAAAGGGGTTAGGAATGACATTAACGAGTTCTAATTCTTTTAGATTGTTTTCTTCTCCAGCGTTTAAAAGATCTTAACAAGCCTAAGACGTGGGCACTGTGTATAAGAGTTACTGATACACTAGAAGCTGCCAAAGATGGAGTAAATCAGATAGGACAATCACCTTCCTTCTCTCCACTCTCACCTCTTCTCCTCCATCTCCTTCTTTCTTGCGCAGAGGTTCTGTCATGTCCTCCTGACTACGAACGCTGAAGTTCTGGATGGCTTGGGTGACGCCCCGCAGGGAGCTGTAGATCTCCTCGGAGTTCATGTTCTCTGTGTCATAATCGAATGCGCTGTAAAAAGGAAGAGAGTTTTAGAGCACACCCTGAAGAAAACTGTGAAAGTAAGAATGAGAGTGACAGTAGGCGCTACCTAGGTGAGGGCGTGTTCTGTGACGTGTTGGTAGGGGACGTCAGCGGGCTTGACCAGCTGGCTGGTGATCTTGGAGTGTGTCGCGTCATGGGGCTTCCCATTGGAGCCTGGAGGACAGAACATGTGCCCCAGCTTTCACACCAAGTACATTTACAGCATTTAGCAGATGCTCTGGTTCTGGTTCAAAATGCGAAGTTTCTGTAGTGTAATGGTTTTGCTCAGGTGTCTAGTAATTGTAGTTCTGGGATTCATCAGGATAGAGCAGGATTTGAACCTACACCCTCTTGGTTCATAAACAAGCATCCTACTGACACGCCACCACCACATACGCACATTATACATGACGATAAGAAATCGTCATGTATTGGCTGATATCGATGTCCAAAATTTTTCACGCTTATATGATACTGATAAACGAGGAGGGCAGAGTTGAGCGCGTAAAGACAAGACCCTTTGCTCACAAACGCTCCACTGCATGCTCAGGATTTTGGCACAAAATAACACCACACATTATAAGTTGGAGGGTGCGGGTGGTATAAAATGCCACCTCGGACTCTGGACGTGCCTGGCACAAGAGCTACATTTCCAATGTATAATAAATGTGTCATAAAAACTCAGCGGAAAATACCAGGCAAATCTAAGCATTGGTCCGATGCTGATTACTTCAAAAAAATAAATTATCATCCGATTATGATTCAGATATTATTGTGCATCCCTACTCATTACACACAGACTTACTAAAAATGTGTGTGTGTGTGTGTCTTTGCTGGTGTCTTACCTGTGCTACATTGCCGGTGTTGCGTAGGTGGTTCTGAAGGAGTTTTGTGGCTCCATCCTGGAAGGTTTTAGGCAGTGCCCCAAGGAGCATAGTGAACTCTGGTGTGTTCAACTGGAAGAGCGCAATCAGCACAGACTGGGCTGCCTGGAAATGAAGCATACGTTGCTTGTTAAGATTAGTCTGGCAAAACTAATGAAAGCTGAAACGTGATTGCAGACTGGTCGACTGCTTTTGAAGTAAATGGAAAATCTGTGTCAGTCTGATCCCTTAAAGCATCCCTTTAAAATTATACTCATCCTATAACTGGGTGTGTATCAGAACGAAATGTTTTCACATACTTTCCTAACGTCAGAACTCTTGGGCTCCGTGGTCCATGTGATTATGCGGGAGACGGCAAGTCTGGTCTCGCTGGAGTTCACAAAGTCCTGCGGCTCCATCTGCAGCGTCAACGTCTCGATGTACTTCAGAATGGCGACTTTGACCTGGAAACATCAGCCTCACATTATTACTGAACACCAAAAATACTTCATCATATATTTATTATATTATATATTATCATTATAGATAGCGTCAGGTAATTTTGATGCTTGCAGTAATTCTCTTCAGTATAAAACCAGTTCAAGTGAAAAATCTCAGCACCGTGTTACGATAATGTTAAACGCAAAGGCGTAGAATCCTAAAAAGAAAGAAAACAAGCTACCGAGGGGCAAATTCACCATAACTAATTAACCACACACACAGACAGGTACACAAACACATCAGGAGAGAGCAGACAGCATTAACTGAAAGAAAGCAGAGGAAGATTTAAATGAGGAACAACTGGGTGTACGTTTGTAAAAGCAGAGTTGAGGAAACTGATTGTCTCTCTCCCTCCCTCTCTCTCCTCCTGTGCACAGCATCTACAGCATCCATTATCTACTTAGCAACTTGATCTGCTCCTGTTAGGAGGTCCATTGAGCAAAGAAATGACTAGGGCTCTCAATTCTCTCTCTCTCTCTCTCATGGGGAGCACAGCAGCGATCATATAAAAGGTTCTCTGTTCAATACTTTCTCCCAATCAAAAAAAAGGCTCCGCTTCTCTTCAATCAGTCACTGGATTTAAGAAAGCTAACGACTGTAAGATTTGTCATGACTGTGTGATTAAGGCTTCAAAAGCGTCCAGCCCTCACAGTGCTGTGCTTATGAAGAGAAGCAAGAGCTGGCTGGCTGGCGGGAGCCTGTGCGCCATAGAATTGCTTCCCCTGCGTCTCACTGACCTGTACTGCTTGGTTCCACACTTGGACATGTTCCTGCAGTGTGCAAGCATGCCGCCGCTTTCTGAGGGGAAGCAATTCTATAGCCCCGCCCCCGTACCGGCAACAGCGCCTCCTCCCCGGCTTCAGAGAGAGAGAGGACAGCGTGTAAACGACAGAGTCCCACACTGAGACGGAGAGACAGGAAGGGAAGGGAGGGACGGCAGTGACAGCAGAGGTGATGAAGGGAGGGGGAGTAAGAAATAGCAGTAAATAAAAAGGTTAAGATGCAGGAAGAGGAATGAGGGAAGTGGGGATACGGGGGGATGGAGACGGGACGGCATGGATGTGTGCGAGCGTGTGACCGAGAGATGACGCTGGAGTGGGATTCTGGTGCCAAGCAGTGACCTCATGGTTAAAGTTTGATTTCAAATGACTTATTCGGAAATGACCCTGAACTGCTACGAGGCCCTCACAAAACCCTGAGTAACTGAACATGACCCAGAGCACGGCCCGTGAACACGCAGAACCGAGGACAAAGGCAGCACTTACCTTTAGGTTTGGTGTCTGTGTCTGGTCCACGGTGAATCTCATCAGAATGGTGAACTGCAGATCATTAGGGAAAGACTCCCTACAACAAAAAAAAAAAAACAAGACAGATGCTGAATACTAGACGCGTCTGCTGCTGTAATTATTCTATAAAAGCTTTCATGCATGACAGTCTCTCCAGGATTTCACAGACCTTTTTTGAGATTGTTGGGGCCTAAAATGCTTGATTTTGTGGCAGCTTTCAAAAAAAAATTGTGATGAAAGTTGAGGTGTTTTTAGGTGTTTGGTTGTAATAAAGTTGCGGGATCAAAGTTGGAGAAAAATGTGTTTTGTCTCCCTTTATAATGACTAACATTTAATTAAAATAAAGGAAACAAAACCACTATTATTTGTGTTAATCTTTAACTAGTGTCAATTTTGTCGCCCATTTTTTAATTTGTCTTAGTCTTGTGTCAAAGTTCCTTATTAGTCTTAGTCATATTTAGTCACTCACATATCAGTTTTTGTTAGTCATGTTTTAGTCGACTAAAAGTCTCAACATTTTAGTCTAGTTTTAGTCAAACGAGAACTCAAGGTATTTTAGTCAAGTTTTCGTTAAAACATTTTAGTCTTTTTGATTTTTTATTTCAGAGATGATTTTTGTTTATCATTCCAGTTGAATTGTGTTCCACACCGCTAAAATATTGATTAAATGTAATAATAACCTCTGGCGCAAGTAGTTGCATGTAGTTTTGCGGCCGGAGGGGCGCAGGAACACGACGTAGACGAACTGCCGGCACAAACACGACAGGGGGTCTGGTGGTCTCTTGTGTAGACGAAAACGAGGAAGGAGTTTGTTTCGTTTTTATTTCATGCAAAAAATTTTAGTCTGGTTTTTATTCGTAAACAATAAGGCACATTAACACAGTCTTAGTCAGTATTTTTAGAACATTGGTGCAGTCTCGTCATCATCTCGTCTTAGTCGTGGGAAAGAGGGTCGTTGACGAACACATTTCGTCTCGTCTCGTCTGACGAAATTAACACTATCTTTAACCATTTAGTTATTTTTGAAGGTTAATGTGCGACGTTTCCTGCGTCTTCCAAACGTAACAAGGAAGTGAGTTCACTGACGTATGGGTCAACGTTTCACAGGAAACGACAATGATTGGTCAAAAATTGTGGAAAAGTTGCTGTAATTAGTCAAGATTGCAAGCTTGCGATGAATTTGTGGGGGTTGGCTGAACCTGCGTTAATAGTTGCGATGGCAACATCGCAAAATCCTGGAGGGTCTGAGTGGAGTGATCCAACAACTTTCAGAATCATGTAGTGTGAACATAAATGTAACTTAAAAGCTTTTAAAAACAATGCACTGCAGGACAGCATTTCATTTACTGGACAACAGCTGGTCCATCACTCCCACCTTGTGACGTCGAGGGCTTTCTGCACTTTGGCCTGGACAGAGCCGAGCAGGTCAGCACCCATCTTCTTCAGCAGCTGTGTAAGCAGAACAAACAGCCAGTCCTGCAAATCCTCCTTATGCACCACGATGAAGTCCACCAGAGTCTCCAGGAACATGCTGAACACCTACAGAACGTACACAAGCTTATTAACACCATAAAGCAGCACATCTGCAAATGGCATTCAGTACATGCAGGGGAACATCCACACAGTGCAAAACAAGCAACCGATGCTGATGATCAGGTTGATGTTGCTTTGTTTATACTTGAATTTCAGTTGTGATATGTACGTAGCATGCCAATGGTTAGAATAAACATTTTCACATATCTGAGTGTTAAAAAAGCACTACAGCTGGCATATCTGATTAGACGTAAATGGCGTGAACAGCGGGAGAGGATCAATGTCATTAAACATCTGTTACTCTGTTAAACATCGGAGTGACGAGCCATATCGTTATGTTATTGATTAGTGTATTAGTGTTGCATTTGCCCCTGTTAGCATTTAACCTCAAACCAAAATCAGATACAATTACACGCTACCCAACAAGCTCCACAAATTCACTAGACAAGCACTCGGAATTAGAATTTCCACACGTTAATAAAGCAATACATCTGGTTAGGCTGCTGAGAGGTAAAATAAAATCAGCACAAAACTCAGCTCAACTTACTCTCTATAGTTCCAACCCAGGGAAAAGCATGAAAAGAAAAACACAATCTAGTGAGATTTCTCTTTACATTTCTCAATCATGTCAATGCAGGAAGCGCTATAAAATAAAGACAAACTCCACAAATCACTTCTCAAATCAAGCTTACGTTGCTAAAAATACTATTCTTAGTTAAACTAGTTAAAACATGGAAGAAAATAAGTCAAGACTTTAACTTTTTATAAACCAAACATGAACCAAAAATATATGATTATAAACAGAGAGTGAGGAAAAAATGAGGTAGAGACAGAAAGAAAGGCATCAGAAATAGCAGGACATTTTAGTTCCTGTGCACTGAAAGGTTTCATAACTCCAGCACATTATTGCAACAGGGCTCCAGCTCTCTGTCCCTGAGGAGGATGGTCAGGCATGTATATTATACCTTAAAGGAGGCGGAACTGATACCGGATTCTGCCGTGCCGAAGCCTCTGGACTCACGCTGCGAATCAGAGAGAGGGTTGGACCCGAGGGCCATCAATCAGAGAAGAGGGTTTGGCCTAAAGGCCGTGTAATCAGACTTCGTAAAAAAGCAGGGCGACGGCACCCCCCCCCCCCCCCCCCCAGAGCAGGGCCCAGCCCCCCCACAGCTCCAGGATAAAAAAAAAAAAATGCAGCAGGCGAGTGAGAAACCACTTCAATTGCCAGATTAGAAAAACGAGCAGGTTAGTGTCTGCATGTTTGTTTTGCTTTCGTCTGCGTGTGTATGAAGGTGTCTGGATCAGGTTCCAAGTAAAGTATATTTATTTATCGTTAGACGTCACAGCGCTACTAAAAGTCATGAAGGATGTTCATGTACATTTCTAACAGCTGTGCCTCTGTAAAGTTGTATTAAGCCTAAGTTGCTTTACTGAAATGCCAGCATTACTGGCTGACAATTGAAATGTTACACAAGTACAAACCGGCAGGGCTGTGCGATACGATCAAAATCTCATATTCCGATAGAAATCATTTCATACCCTGATAACGATATATATCACAATATTTACATTTACAGAATTTAGCAGATGCTCTTCTCCAGAGTGAATTTCACGCTGATCCTACGCTGCTAATTAGCTAAACAGTAGCATCAGCTGTGCTGTAGGTTGGGAAACTCGAAACTGCAGAGCGGTGGTCCGTGAGGACTAGGATTGAGAAACGCTGGTCTAGAGGAGACTATCCTAACCACTGCACCAACAACACCCCCTATAGGACATGTAGAATAGAGTATGTATAATATAGTACACTTTCTTTAAATTCAGTGGAACTTTCTCAAGCAAAATCAACTCTGTCTGCACACACACCTTAAACACACTGCACATATTCATATGGAACACCAAAGGTGCCACAATTTGGCTCTATTTTTACAGAATTGACAGTAAAACACCCGTTTTGTACACTATTTTATTCGTTAAAAACACCACTGTACTGCACTGTAGTGGCCAAACGCCACTTTTTACGCCGTAAAACAGCTGAAAAAAGGTGGCGTTTTTTAACGATGCTCTAGTAAGGCGCTTTTAAGGCAAATAGTGGCACCTTTGGCGTTCCACAGATCTGAGTGTTTCGGGTGCAGTGTTTCGGGTGTGCGTTTAGCCAAAGCTGAATGCGCACAGACACCAGATTTTGCTTGTGAAATTTCCACTCGGCACTCAGAATTAAATATAAACACCATAGTATTCCCTGTGTCTACATCCACGTGTTGCCGTCATGACTACTGCAAACCCTCATCTAAACCATGAGCTAAAATAGCTGTAAACAGTGGATTTTGCAACACCATGAAATAAACTATAGACGTTTTAATTTCACAATATATAAATTTCATCATATGTTCTACAATAAATATTACTTAGGCGAGTGTGTGTGTGTGCGCACATATGTGCATGTATGTACAAGCGAGTGCAGAAGACAGAAATTGCACAAGAGTAGGAAGCGGTGAGTAAAAGTAGATGAGAATTCTGAAGGGCTGTAAAGAGTGAGAGATCCACCCAGTCCAAACTCAACATGCCGTTAGCCACCGGCTTCGACCCACTGAGTTAGTGTGCAGAGCGCATGCCTGCCCAGAGGGCTGTGGTGTGTGAGGGTGTGTGTGTGTGTGTGTGTGTGTGTGTGTGTGTGGGTCCTTCTCTCTCTCTCTCTCTCCAAAACTAAACAGGCTTTAGGTGAGGCAGAATCCGTTATTTCACATACAGATACAGATCTCATGCAATGACCTACACAAGGGTCTCATGTGATTGATGTGTCCGTGTACGTTGCTGTGCATGCGTGTGTGCGTGCATGCCTATGCGAATCCATAAATGCACCCAAACGCAAGCCCTTCGCAGCGGGGTACCTTGCTGTGGGGGTCTGCAAACATCCTGGTAAAAATCTCACACAACCGCTTGAGCTCCACCCGGCTGAAACACAGCAGAAGAACAGAAGAATGGAAAGCTTGAGGTTTTATGAAGAGCAGACACAATTAGGGATGGGTGTCATTACGATTTTAACAGTACTACTACTCTTACCTGTACTGCTTATCAGTCTGATACTTGAACAATAATCTTATCTGTACTTTTTGAAATAAAAACCTTCAACAAAAACTGTGCGTTACCTGAGTGTGCGCTGGTTCTTCAGCAGGGTCTGTAATCCCATCAGCCCCTCCTTCCTTTCAGACCAGTTGGACGATGCACAGCGGTTGAGCACTTCCGCGACGTCCTCGGTCTGACGCATGTAGGTGGGAATGCTGCCGTTGCGGGAGCTGTACGAACGTTCCGAGCATGCGCTCGAGGCGTCGCTGTTGGCATCGTCATCGGAGTACATCCCGTAGGTCTCGTACCGCCGCCGAGCGGGTTTCTTCTGCTCAGGGAGACAACAGAATAAATATGCATGATTGCTGTGATAACATATGAGTGTTTGATGACACAAGAACAAGGGAACAAGCTCGAACACAGTGAAATGCTTCCCAAGGCACTAATGTGGTCTCAAAAAAAAAAATCAGCGTTCATAAATTGATGGATACATTAACATAACTGGACAGAAAGCACCTTGAAGCGAGATGAGACAGACAGACGAACTGACCTTGCTCCTCAATTCTCCTAACAGCTGGCGGCATTAACACAGAGTCAGAGATTAATAATCAGAGCGTTAGCAAAGACGCGCACACATATTTAGCACAGACACCAACTTGGAAGATTAGCAGAGTCGCCACGTTCATGTAAATTTGTGCAGCAACGTGCATACAAGTGGATGATGGTGTTTACCAGTGCATCTGCGAGAGCCTCCTCCACATCTGAGCCTGTATTTAACACTCTCATGGCACTGACGGAGGAAGAAAGACGACTGGATTGAGACATCCCCAACCCCGAACCTAAAAGAAACATTACATTTTACAAAAATGTGTTAACTCAGAAAAAGCACAATTACCAGCTCAACTGAAGGAATAGTCATGAAATCATATGCAACCACACAGACCTTAAAAAAATACTAGACAAACAGAACCAAAAATACACAAAACACAAAAATAAAGCTTGGGTTAGAATGCAGCAAAAACCAAGTGACAAATCGGAACATAAATGTAAGACTAATGAATCTATCTGAATTGACAGCAAAGAGCTTCAAATGAGGATCTTGTCTTCGTTAATGTTTTTTGGTGAAATATTTCCCTTTCAGGAAGACTGCAAACCATCAGGAAAGAATGAGTTCAGTCTGAAGGAAACGGCAAACTGTGTGGGGAAGACACGAAGTTTACCCAGGCATCGCCCACACACTGGAACCAATCCAGGTGGAAGAAAACGACAACGATTTAAAACTCCCTATGGGCCTGTGTCCGCCAAACAGGTTTTTCCCTCAGAGAGGTCAAAACCTCACGTCGCTCATTGTTGCTAAGTTACGAAAAGCGCCATCGGGCACTTCTGCGTTCGTTCCTATTTCAACATGTTTCTTTCAGATCGCTAGTTTAGCCGACAAGTTGGAGAGAAATCGCATCTTAGCATTAGTGGCAGCGTTTGAAATAGATTCTCAAGTCTTTAAGACGAGATTGGGTGTATGAAATAAACCATGCAAGTAAACAACTGGGAGTGTACCGCCGATTTATATGTCCCGCCCCTTCTTCGATTTTGATAGGCTAGTAAGAGACACTGTGATCAGACAAGTGACAAGCACTGCGGTAAAAAAATAAAAAACATCTCCACCGGCTTTTTATGTGCACTGAAGGCGGTCAGTGCTCTGAACGCTGAAGCTCACAGGATTTGTATTAAAATAGGTGCTGCCATTGCAAAAAAAGGTGTATGGTGGACACAGGCCCTATAAGTGTCGTTAACATTAGTGTTCAGCTAACATAAAAGTCTGAATAGTACGCACAAACGTTGCCTTTTGTTAACTGAAACGTTAGAAACGCAAGGATATCCATTTATGTAGAGCTCAAAAAGTTTATCAGTATGTTCTCATATTTTCAAGTTGTCAGTATCTGTCAACAGCAAAAAAAATAAATGACTCAAGTATTGTCCATTACACGACTTTCAAAATAACTGAGTCATTATTAGGCTGCTGGAAAATTTCAAGTTAAACTCTATCACAGCTAAAATTCCCTCTGCGCAAATCATTTCACCTGACATTCTTACTGATCTCCTCCTTCTGATTTGTATCCGTCTTATCTCACATTTGCGGCTGATTGCTGAGCGCTATCACAGTTGTTACCGAAGTGATGGGAGGAACCGTTATTATGGAGGCTAAACATAAAGCATGCATATCCATGTAGGCAGAACTGAAAAAGCGGAATGATGGGATGAAAACAACGCTAAATGAATGGTTATATATATAAACATATATATATATATTCTTTCAATGGCCTTGACAGGCTTGGGGTCACAGTTCACCTGCTGCCCCAAAGGCATCCGGGGCGTGAAGAGCACCGGTAGAGCGTGAGTAGTGCCGTGAAGCTGTAACACACACATATACACACACACACGCGCATAATCAAGCCAGTGTTAAAGCCTACCAGTGAGACCCTGATGAGGGTAAAAAACCTTCTATGCCCAACACCGTTGTGAGACATGGATTAACTGACAGTGCTCAAAAATTAAAGTCCATTTCTGCTTACTGGGTACGATCAGTTCCTCTACATTACTCCTCAGAGACAATGTTCCATCTCTTAAACTAGTATTCATGGGTGGCCTAGTGGTTAAGACACTCTCCTCTGGAACAAGAGGTTATGGGTTCCAATATCACATCTGGCACTACCATCACTGGGTCCCTGAGCAAGACTCTTAACCACAAGTTGCTCCTGGGAGTTCTTGAAAGTAGGGAATGGAAGTTGCTCTGGATTCTGCTAAATGCAGTAAATGTAAATATTTGGAAATTTAATGCGAACAATATTTGAGCAGTTTTTAGGATGACAATTTTTATAAAAAGTACCAATTTGCCTTTTATATCTCTTTTCCACTACACTGGTGCTGGTGCCAGGTGCCGGTTCTGGTGCTCGGCCGGTGCTGAACTGAGAACCAGTCGGGAACCGGCCCGCATTTACACTGAGCAGGGAGCTCAGCGGGAGCCGCATGATAATACATCACAGGTCACGCCCACTAAACGAACGGTTGTTCGTACGAAGCCTGCAACTTTTAGTTTTTCCTTTATTTCTTCATATGCCTTCGGTTTTTATGTGCACCTTCTAATTTCTGTTGAATCTGGACGTCCATACTGCTAAAAGAGCTTTAATTTCTTCCGCGCTCCACGTTACCGGACTTTAACTCTCCGCCATTTTCTCTTCCAACGCTACCTATCACTCCGCCCACCTCTTGTGACGTCACGGGTTCTCGGTTGTAGACCAGCAAAGTTTAGGGGCCGGTTCGGAGCCGGTTTTAGGGCACCGGCACCAATTTCTGTTCTGTGGAAAAGCGCGGCACCGGTTCCAAAATTGGGAACCGGCACGGGAACCAGAGCAGTGGAAAAGGGGCTTTAGACAGATGTATATTAATGGAATCATGAATAAAGAAGAAAACAGTTATAATCAGATTCAACACATTAAGTAATTCCTTTGACTCCTAATCGTTGGGGCAGTTGGTAGGGTAACGGTTAGGGAGTTGGCCCCGTGATCGAAAGTCCCAGACCGGTAAGGGTACCACTGAGGTACTCATGAGCAAGGTACCATGCCCAAGCACTGCTTCCCGGACGCTGCCAAAAAGCTGCCCACGGCTCCTTCGCGGATGGTTCAAATGGAGAGGTCACATTTTGTTGTGGTGCACTGTGCTGTGTTCACAATGACAAATAAATCACTCACTTTACCTGTCGAAAATAAAGTGTTTTGTAGAAATTCTGATTGATTAAGGTGAATGTACGTAAGACAATTCCTCTCCTCATTGATTTTTAGTGAGTGACTGATTTAGTCAGTACACCACAATGAAATCTGACCTTTGGATTTGACCCATCTATGAAAAAGCAGTGGGCAGTATTTTTGGCAGGGCCCGGGCAGCAGTGCTTGCGGATGGTACATTACCCATGAGTATCTCAGTAGTACTTTTACCGGCTCGGGACTTGAACCAGCGACTTTCCAATCACGGAGTCAACACCCTAAGCACTACCCCACCCCATTATGGTTGTAAAAGCTTATCTAGTGAGCTGATCTGAAATACAATCCCACACGCTGCCCGTTTCATCGTCTATCAGCATCCGCAACATGATACAAAGCAAAACTTGAAAGGCAGCAAGCAATGATATCTTCAGCATGATGGTGAACCTACTGAGCCACGTCTAGTGAAATAAACTGCATTGTCCCTGCACTTCAAGGACGAGAAGTGCAAATACGTCCCTCGCATCTTCAATATTACAGGTTTTAAAGTAACTAAATGGGCCGTGATGTTTGATCCGCAAAAAGCACGTGGTGAGAGAGAAATCAGACCAGGTTTACATAGCAACAATGGATCCCTGCAGACAGCATGACATGCAGAAATCTGCAGGAATTCCATCCAAAGATTTAAAACAACCAAAGAACGCAAATGCAGTCAATCGATTCAAACGTGACCTTCGGGAGCCCCTATCGGCCACAGCTGTGTTTGGTGTGGAAAAATGATTCCATTGTATGTAGCGGTGGCCGTGGCTACTCACCAAGCGGTGTGAAGGAGCGCACGGGGCTGGTGTCTCGGCTGCTCTCTCGACTGGCTTCACGACTGCAGCCCTGACTCACACTAGGCCGTGGAATACGACTACCCCGCACTGAGCCCACCCCGGGGAAAAGAGGACAGGAAAAAAACGCAACACACACACAGAGGAAAAACATGAAACGTATAGGCAAGAAAAGTGAAGGGTTGGAAAAAAAAAAAAAAAAAAGACAAAAGGGAGGACAGAAAAGGAGGGGAGAATAGAAAGAACAATTATAAGATTCACAAACAACAGTTAAGCAATGAGAGTAAAAGCCTGGCTACAAATAAGATCTACAGGAGTCCTAATATAAAGCCCTGTGGAACTCCACACAGAACAATCTGGCGTTTACATCAATGGATACTCCAGGACACATAACACGTTTGCATATACCAAACTGACGCATGCAATTCATGCACTGAATGAGGAATGGAATTTATTAGGAAAAGGACTGTGAAAAATGTGTGAGGGTAGAGGGAAAAGATTTCAGGGAAGAAGGGAGTTTTCATCTTAATTTGAGTTGCAGCTTAATTCCTCTTGCACATCACTGAAGGGACTCATCGCACCATTAAGCAGAGGCACACCTTGTTAAGATGAACATCACAGCAGGGGCACGGTGAAGTGGATCAGTGGATTAACGCTAGAGCAAGCCCTGCCTCGCCAAAGCACGCAATGCAGAGCATTCGCCAATAACCCACACTGCAATGCCAGCAAGTGCTCAGACAGACTACAGAATGATGGTAACGGGATGGGTGATGGGACGACAGAGAAAAACATACCTCCTTTCGATCCATTGTAGACGTGGCTGACGTTAGATGGGGCTTTGATTGGAAAAGCAGATTGCAAGATCAGTGAGAATGTGATTTTGCTGAACCCCACCCACATCCCGGCAGACAAAAACACAGCCAGACAAGAACAAAGAGCGTACATCACGCTGACAGTGTGACTGCTAGAATAAAGACACTTGACACCGTAAGAGGCAGCAACAGCTGGCCGACTTTTATTTCTCACAGTCAGCGAAGGTGGACTGCGTTGCGGCAGCACTTCAGTGGAGACGTACATAAAAAGAGACAGTGAGAGTGCTGCTTACCCACGGAGAGGCGAGTGGGGCTGGAGTCGCGGCTGCAGCCCTGACTGCGGGGGATCCTGCTACGCCGATGGGAGCCCGGGGCCGCACTCACTCGCTGCGCCCCCGTGCTGAGCGTACTGAGAGCAGTGCTGGCTAAAACACGGCCCGGGGAGCCTGAGCGTGAGCCCGCTGTGGAACGGAGGAGAGGAGAACCATGGGAAATTAAGGAGGGTAAGATGGATCAGCGCCTACCTACCGCAGCAGCACTAAAAGAGCGTCCAGAATACAAAAAGACACAAGATGAGAACATGATTAAACTGTCCGAGAAAAAAACACTATCATTAGGGATTGCTAAACCCCCCCGTCAAATTCACTGTCACTACTGATTCAGATCTGCTTTGATAAATATCGGGAATCTTCTAGCACAAGGTTATACAAAGGCATCTGCACAGCAAGACTCACAAAGAGAAGGACAATAGTGACACCAAACACGAAAAATGAAGTGTGGTGCCAGTGAGCAGCTTCAATTACTAACACGCAAGCATATGTACATACTCTTCCACACTTTTCTCTGTAACACCAAACGTAAAAGCGCATTTTTCAACACCTAAAAGATATCACTAATTAAAATAAATAATGATGTTTGCAAGTTTAAAGCAGAAAAATACCATTAACACAGCTAGCCAAGCAGAGAAGCTATAAACCCCACATGCAGCAAGTAGAGTGGGGAGCTGACTGGACGATCAGTTTGTCTCCATCAAAAGGCGACTGAAATGAAAATATGCGGCAAAAAGGTGGCGGAGCCCAGGGAAAGGTGTGGGAAGGGACAGGATAAGATAGCGAAATATGTGGAAACTCTTACCACCAACAGGGGTAGCAGACTGAGATCCTGAGCCAATGAAGGGGCAGGATTGTAGAGAGGGAAGGGGCCGGGAGGCCCATTGGGTAGGAGGAGGAAAAGCACATTAAAAAAGATGCAATGCATTATGGGTTTTAGACATGCAGGTGGGTCCAAATATAGCGACGCAGACACAATGTACGAATGCATAAAAAAAAACAGAAAACCGTCAGCCCGCAAATGAAGAAGAGCAACTCGAGGCACGCACATAGATCCAGAAAGCCACCGAACGGCACTGTACACTGCAGAAGGCGGAAAGTCAGCTGCAAAAACGCTGGATCACCATGGAAAAAAAAGTAAAAAAAAAAAAAAAAAAAAGGATGAAATTCCTAACACACGCTCACACTTGTGACACTCCTCCTCCCCATCAACTTAGTTTCCTTTCATATTCTGCAAACTATATTAAAATCTCACTGATGCTCACACACACACACAGCTGTATGTGTGTGCCTTCAAGAGTGTGTTTGGTTGTCAACTGTCCTGCAGGCAGAAATGGACTCACACCAACACACCCAAGTGAATACCACACAGCATGCAAGGAACTAGACACACACTCACCCACAGACACACACACACACACACACACACTCCCTCGCTCTCACACATTGACACACTCGTCAACACGTCAGACGAGGGTACCTGGCGTGCAATCAGAATCGTCGGAACCTAGAGGCACAGAAAGTTGAAGGAGCTGTGTGTTACATCCTGAGGGCAGGATGATTCCAAACACACACACACATTGTGCTCTTCACAGTCTGAGAGAGAGGCTATTGTAGTTTGTAGCTGTGTGTCGAGAAATATATTCCTGCATCAGAGATATTACTTAATATGTAGTATGTTGTGAGTAAAGTTGTGGGTGCATATTGCATGGACGTGGTGCGTGTTTGAGAGTGAATGAGTGTGTGTAGATGTATGCATTTATAAATACAAACTTACGCTGTGACTGCGACACCATCTTTGTCCGGCTCCGGCCCCTCGAGTCCACCTGGCTGCTGCCGATCCCTGATGGTGTTGACAGCGGCTGCTTAGTGCGTAGTCGCCCTGGGAGCGTGCAAACACGAAACCATTATCCTCAAGTATAACACAAACAAGAAATTAAGCTTTGGCATTATTCGATAAATTCAAATATAAATGTATTTAATACAGAGCACAGAAACAGATAAAATATTAACAATTAGCAGCAGGCTTAATTAGGCAGGGTGGAGAGAATACTGGAACCATGAAATATGCATGAGAAACTTCCTGTTAAAGGAGGTGAACGGAATACACCATCACTGACCATTACAAAAGGAGCCTGCGATGCCACCTGCCACCAGCAGAGAGCAACACTACACCATAAACAAAGCGGGATACGACGGCATGGGTGTGTTTGTGTGGATAAGTGCGCGTGTTTTGGATGACGTTTTTTATTAAAATACTGGGAACACAGACCCAAAGATGAAGGGAAAGAGAAGACCAGACAACAAAAGGGGGGATGGACTGGTTAATGAGAATGGGTTAGCAGCACTCAGATGATCTTACCATCCTTATCAGAAGCATCATCTTTAAGCCAGAGAGGAGAGAGAGAGAGCAGCACACCAGTCCAGTTAGAGAGAGATCAACACACACAGCACATACATGACATGCACACACACACACAAAGAAAGGAGATCTGAAGAAATCATTCTTTGTACCGCTGAGGACTAAGTGACGGAACCAAGATGAAGACAAAGTAGTGAGAGTCAAAAAGTGTGTGGGTCCAGTCAAAAAGAGCACAGCCGTGTGGGAGCTGGAGTGCCAGAGCGGTGAAAGTGGGCGTCTGGGTTTATTCCATTACTTTCAACACTACACATATAGAGCCAGGGCAGTGTGTGTGTGTGTGTGTGTTTTAGTGCGTTTGGGTACCTAGCGATGCGTAGGAGCCCGGGGGCAGGGCTGTGTTGAGGCGTCCAGCTCCTCCTGCCTGCCCGCTGTGTCTGGCTTTAGCGCCAGCTGCTGCATTCACATCCACGTCGCTCCGAGAGCGCTGCAGAGAACCGGGGGTGGCTGAGGATTTGGAGCCAGCAGGAACTGAAGAACACACAAAAATGATAGCTATGAGCTTTCTTCGTCTCCCAGAAAACACTCGTTTTCATGTTGGCCAGTTATTCTCAGACATCTTTCGCACTGGGGCAGTTGCTAGTGTAATGGTTAGGAAGTTGGTCCCATGATCAGAAGGTCACCGGTTCAAATTCCGGGCTGGTACAGGTACCACTGAGGTACTCATGAGCAAGGTACCGTCCCAAAGCACTGCTCTCCGGGCGCTGCCCATGTCAGCTGCCCGCTGCTCCTTCACGGATGGGTCAAATGCAGAGGGTCAACATGCTGCTGTTGATGTCTTATGTCTAATTAAACCCAAACTGATGTATCATATCAAACACAATAAAACAACCACTACTCCCATCGACTGAAATGTATCTGACAGAGAAACACTACCACACCTTTAAATAGCACCATGTTCACAATACATAGGTAATGTTACGTAGGTAACATTTACACCACATTATAATATACACCATATACTGCATATTGTCTGGTTTAAAATGTATACTGTTTAATGTATATCTTAGTATTTTTACTTATTTATTGTCTATCCCATGTGCCTAGTTGTGCCACTGCCTATTTATTCTCTGTTCTGCTGTTCTTTGTTTGCTTGCACTGGAAATAACCTGGAGCCACGTCGTCTCGTCTCTCTATGTATCTGTACAGTATATAGCAGAGATGACAATAAAGTTGACTTTGAAACAAACATCTTACCTCTGCCTGGAGCTGCTGACCACTTTGTTGACAAAGGCCGACTAGAGAGGGGGAAAATAATATAATTTAAAAAACTGTGATGCCTGCTTGTTTAGTTTAATGACATCTTTCCCCAAAACAGTAAACGTCTTATAAAAATATGACTGAAAAGCAAAGTATGTTTCTTGTTTCTCACTTGAGGCTCTCCTGGGAGCTGGAGGAAGAGCGGTCAGACTGTGGCAGTGATGCTACGCTGCCCGAGCTCTTCAGACAGGACTGAAGTGTCTTCTGATAGGACGGCTCTAGCGAGTTATACAGAGACTCCGCCTCCCCGGGGAAGTGAGCCCGCAGCCCCCAGTAGGCCCTGGGAAATGAAAGGTTTTTTAGCATTACGTTATCTCAAAGAAAATTAATTACAGTATGCACATGTATATGGAGGGCAGCACACACTTTCTGGCCTCAACTCGAGCTTCGGAGTCGGCATCTCGGATTCCCTTCTTAATGCTATCCACCAAAACTGCAGCGTGCCTGGAGAGAGAAGGACGACATGGTACGTTGACAAGAGAGAACTAGCAGCAACACTACTACTATAACAACAGAGTAAAGGCTGGAAATATTTTGCCCTCACCGCTCGAGTGAGTGTGTCTGCCACTCCTGCAGCAGCAGGTCCAAGAATTCATAACAGCGTCTGGGAAGGACGGAGACAAGTCAGCGATGTGGAGCGTGAGTATATTTGTGAAGACACTTAAATGTTGCTGTCTTACCTCCTTACTGCCACAGATTTCGACGTGCAGTTTCCCGTGATAAGAGGAATCAGTCGCGGGACGTGAGTGTGCTGCACAGACAAAAGACATCAAATCAAATCGTCTCTACACCCTCAGGACAAAACTGTGGCTGATCGGGTTTTCTGTGCTGCCGAGGGCGTTTGAGACGTTCGCGTTGGATAAAGTATATTCAATTTCGCCTGATAAATTTGGGGTTTTGCAACCGCCTCCCTCTCTATTGGACCAGTTGCTGCAATTTTCATAGTAGTGTGAAAGCGACCAATGAGATAAGAGAAAAATGCATTTAATTGACCAATGAGAAGTGTTCTTGTTGCAGTGGTGGGAATTCTGGCTCTTTAAAGATAGTCAGTTCTTATGGCTCTTTCGGCTCCCAAGTGGCTCCTCAGATTTTGTTGTTTAAATTAATTTTCTACTATCAGTGCTACAATAGGTAGATCTTGTCTTTCACCAGGGCCGAGGTCAGGGATCTTGGGCTTGAAAAGGTTGGGGCCATTGGTTTACAGACAGTTATAAACAAGGACTTAAAACCTTTCTTTGTAACAGAATATATGAATTTTAATTTAGTCCAGGTTGTCCTTTTTTGTCTGTTTTATTGCTTTGATGGTGTTTTCCAACACCATGAGATTTTCTGAAAATGAAAGGTGTGCTACAAATAAACTGTTTTATTATTATTTTTATTATTATTATTAAATTTAAAAAACCATGAATGACACTCTCTGCATTTCTATTGCAAAACTAAAGTGTGTCGCATAGCCCCTTACCCGAATAATGATGCGGATGGCTGCTGTACCGGATGTGGCCATCACTTTGGCACAGTTGGGGATGAGATTGAAAAGCACAGGAACGATGGCCTCTGCTCCATGGTCAAACTTATTCCCCAACACAGTGGACAAGTGCCTGTACACACACACACACACACACACAGCTGAGCTGAATAACCTCTTCCTAACGTCTCACTAAAAAGAAATCTCAGACCTTTTTAATTAATTGGAGCTGGATTCATATTTATAAACAATTAAAAACTGTCTTACTCTTGCTTACAAATGCAGCTGACTATTGAGTAACTCTTTAATACAAGCCTTCACTAATCCAAACAAATGCTTTTTCCAATGTGGTTTTTCCATCAACTGTCTTGTGCTGTCACCCATTTCACAGCTTTTAATTAGACAGCTAATTGAACTGTTATCTTAACAAGCTGAGCATAGACTAAGGCCAGTCAGTCTGTCAGTCACTTACGCCACAGTGATGCAGGCTTCCCGCACCACCTGCGAACGCAGGTCCTTAGCCGAGAGTTTGAAGGCTCCGTCTAATACGCGCAGGTGCTGATAGAAACAGTCGTAGTTATTCGCCCCGGCAACCAAGAGAGAGCGGATCTTCTTCAACTGTGCGAAGAGACATGGACAAAAAGGTTAGAAACCAGTACCAAGATAAGATTAAAGTGTTTAGTCACAACAGGCAGGACAAATGACTGTCTGCATGTTGATCAAACACACCAACAGCAAAAATGCACATAAGTTGCCAATTTATTTATCAAAGAAGAACAGCTTCAGTGAGAGGGGCGTGTCGAGAACTTTATGTCTTACTTAGTGGGTCATGAAGCGAAACAATTTTTGATCTCAGTGTGCAGTAAGTTTTGGAAATACAGATACTCTACACTGGTTAGGAGCAGATGTCTTTAAAGCAGAAGTGTGTGTGTGAGTGTGAGACTCACAGCATTAGCTCTCTGATCCCAGTCATGTTTGTCATCAGACAGTATCTCCCGGATCTTGTTCAGATTATCCTCCAGATCCCGCGTGGAGTAGATCTGCAGGGAGACAAAACGTCTTTTCCGATACAGTCTTTTGAATTTGGTATAGACTCCATCACTTCACTGTATGTGGGGAAATTTCACCTGAACAGTAGGGACATCAGTAAACGCTTTGATAAAGTCTTCCTCATCGACAGCACCAGCTCCCTCTTTAGAAACTCCTGCAAAGCACAAACAAACACAACATTTAAAGAAACGTGACACATAAACTCAAATTTGCATGTTCATGGAGCGTAGTACCAAAATGTAAAGTCGGTCGTATAACAGGCAGAGGTTGATCCAAAATCTGCAAAGATCTTCCTCCACAGTTCATTGCGCTTCGGAATTAATTGTCCATTTTAACCACAATATTGTGAATTACTTGTGAACTCTCATTTTGTTTCATATTAATAGAAATGTATATTATTATAGTAACATTATAGTAATATCGTTAATAATAGTTTGTTAAAGTTCTATGCAAAGTATCAGTGGAGCAGGTGGTGGCGTAACAGTTAGGGCTTTGGTTGCCGATTCGAATTCCAGTAAAGGTACCACTGAGGTACTCATGAGCAAGGTACTGTCCCCAGCACTGCTACCCGGGCGATGCCCATGTCAGCTGCCCACTACTCCTTCAGGGATGGGTGAAAGGCAGAGGTCACAATTTGCTGTGGTGCAGAGTGTGCTGCAGTGTGTTCACAATGACAAATAATCACTCTAACTTTCAGTGAAAATATACAAATAATACAGTTCCATGAACGAGGCACATTAAAAGCAGTCAGCAGGCAATTTATGTGAATTTAAGTGAGTCGTTGTGATTGTGAACACACCAACGCAACAAAAAGTGACCTCTGCATTTGAGACCCATCTGTGAAGGAGCAGTGGGCAGCTTTTTTTGGCAGCGTCCAGGGAGCAGTGCTTGGGGACGGTAGATTGCTTGTGAGTACCTCAGTGGTACCTTTACCGGTCCATGACTTAAACCCGCAACCCTCCAATCACAGGGCCAGTACCTAACCGTTATGTTACCAAGTGCCACAGTTACAAAATCCTCATCATTGAAGTTGTATGTAAGGAGGTTTTTTGTCTTTCCCGTATCCAAACCTTTAGTTTGCACGCCTTGCAGAAGAATAAAGCTGTAAGACAATGACAATACATTCAGCACGGCCGGGTGATATCACCTCGTGACAACTTCCCACTAAGACATTCCACTCCGCTGTGGAAAACGTTCCCATCTTTTTGGCAAATGATCCGATTTGTGACTCAAAATCCCCAAAACAATTTGTAACGTGAGTTTTGTGGTTCATTGCACCCCTAGTTAATTTACGTTGTGTGTTCTCGTTTTGTACCATGGTCACTCAGAAGTGACTGACAGTTTCCATAGCAACTGAGCACTCTAAGCTGTTCCTATGGAAACCACTGTCTTGCCCAGCATAAGGAGGGGTTCCCTCTGCTGCCTGTGTGCATGTGAACATGAGTATCCGTGTGAAAGCGACCTTAGCGGGTGGAGGTCTTTGTCATCGTCATTGCCGGTTTTGTCCTACAAAGTGTTATAAGAATTTCAAATAGGCCAAAATATTAAATAACAGCTTTATCCTCTCTGATCTGATTTAAGGCAACACCATATTTTTCATACTCAGTCTCTTTTGCCAGAACTGCTTATGTTCGGCTGCCAAAAGCCCACTCTCGCAAAATCACAAGTATACACACACACACACACACAACTCATTCCTAATGGATATCCTGTCGGCACATTATGAAGCTGTCAATCACAGATCCCAAGGGCCGGACGTCTGAGTGGAAGCGGGATGGGGGAAGGGTCAAACAGTGTAGAATCAACAGTCCTTCACTCTCTTTCTCATCAAACCTGAGGGAATCCTCTGAAGGCAGGTCAGATGGACAAGCCCCCACAAAAGCAATGCAAGCCACAGACCCTCAGCAGAAACAGCAAAGCCTAGAAAACTGCTGATATGAGACACTACAGACGTCAGGCTAAAAGGCTCTTATTCACCTGTAGTAACATTCAGAGCGTTTACGGTTGCACAACTCTGAAATATGTCAAAGCCGACGAGGCCAGAGAAAGAATCGCCTCATTGCTTTTGAATTTATCAGTATCCATCTAGATCAAAGTCACAGCCTCTTCTCTAACACACACTCCATTCAAACAGTGAAATCTCATTTCCTGCCGATGCACTTCCCATGCTGTAAGCCTACTGCTTGCAGAGAACAACATCAGGCATCCTTTTCTGATCATAGCGGCGCAGGCGGCAAGCCATATGGGCTCTGCGGTGCACCGCCTCCAGGCATTCCACATGCAGGTCAGACAAGGGCAGCGTAGCAGGAGAGACACCTGGGTTGACCTATGACCTAGCTTTATATTGGACTGGAATAGAGCAATAGTACACTATAATTCCAGTGTGACCAACTCACACATGACAGCACATTACAGTTTTGCTAAAGTTAAGAAATTTAACGTCAGAGGCGAAGACAGATTTTAATTATCTGGGCTGTACCCTTTTTCAGCATGCAAAACAGATTTACTTGCTAATAATAAAACACATCTACATACACAATAGGTATATAAGCGCAGTTTCTAGATGAATGTATTCTTAAGTCAACGTCTGAATGTACTTTTAGATTACTGCAGATGGTCCGTGAGTTAAGATGGTTCGTTTAAATTTCGTGCGACAGGCAAACATAGCAGCATATGAGGTAACAATACCCTGGGACGCATCTCCCGCCAGCGGTCGACAGAGTTCAGTTGTCTCTGTGTTAGAGCACTTATGTTTTCAGTGTTTTTGGTGTTTCAAAGCCCAATGTCTTATGAGATTTTCACGTTACGATGGGGTCATCATAACGCATCTCCATCGTAGGTCAGGGACTGCCTTTATCATATCACTGAAAAGCATCAATTATAAACAGTTTGCAGAACAGCCGCCAACATTTAAATAAAGCAGATATAACAGAACTTCACTGCTTAACTTGAAAATAACTCTTGCAACAAGCAACAAACAGAGATTCATCTAAATACCAGCATATTCCCTTGGTCCTTTCTGTCAGTAAAATTTCCATTTAATCAGATCAGGAGACAAAATAAACTGCTGTCATGTATTTAAATAACCATTATTCATGAAGACACTCCTTGATTCTTTATTAACGGTCAAAAGTCTACTTGTCTCTTGAGCGCTCAGAAACGAAATTAAACCAGGTTGCAACTGAGTCAGTCTTATAACTGTGCTGAATAGACAAGCAGGGTCTTCGGTGTCAAATCAAACCAACATCTGTGTAAATTTACCTTTATACTGAATGACCAATCCTTTTTTTAAATGTGTAAATAAAACATGTGACGCATGTGGGAGGACATGATCACTTGCAGAAGTTGAGTTGAGTCAGCTCATAAAAGCCTAGGAAGCAAGAACTTTTTCCTTACATGGCCACATAAGCAAAGAAATGCAACAAGAGGTCATCATCAATATCAGCTCATTTTCAGGTTGCGTCCCAGCCCTGCCGAAACAGCTGTGACTGCAACACGTCTGCACCGTGGAACCTTTACAACCACAAGACACTGCCCCGCAGAAATATGCGGCCGAATGACCTGTAGTTGCTCCTGGAAGTGAAGCTGAATATTGCAGCCACAGAATATCAGCTTCCATCGACCATGTGTCACTGAGCCGTTTCTACTGAGACCCTGCAGCACGTATACCTTCCTGACACTGATCCAGCCTGATAATCAAATGTAGAAACAATCTCAGCCTTATTTTAGGCTCGCTAAACTAGCGTCTGGATTATAAATAGCATCTGAATTATCAGTTTGGTCAAATTATTGATTTGACCAAACTGATGTCCTCATCTGAGCCTGACTGGTTTATTTTGTTCATTCTCACACGGCTTCTAAACACCTTACAAACGTGACTCCGCTCTTTACATTCGCCTGTTATTCATATTTACAACCATCTCAACAAGATTGGTCACTGTGTGTGTGTGTGTGTGTTTATGAACACTGTTGCTCACCGGTTTTGCTGGCCCCCGTAGCGCTGGGTCTCCTGGCACTGCTGGCTGCATCTGCAGGTTTCTTCGGCACTTTAGGCACTTTGAAAGCTGCCTGTGCCGAGGAGGGCCGGCTACCGTCCACCGAGTCATCGTCATCGAAGCTGCGATCTAAGACAGAAGAGCAGGAAAGAAGCTGTGCATCAGCATGAGGGAAAAAAGCAAGCGTATAAAGCTAAAAGCAAACCTAAGCGTATCAAGCTTAGTTATTGATCTACTACAGAAAACAGGATCTTCAAGGCCGAGCATCATCATCATTGCTAGCGAATTAACAGTTTCTCCCACTGTGACTTCAGGCCTCATCCTAACCGATCTTAGTGACCACAACGATTTTTGGACCCAAACAATCGCAAGTCTGGGCGAGTTGCTAATCCACCGGCAGCTTACTGCTTACTTTCCATATTCACACAGAGCTGAACAAAGACAACCGCTTGCCTCTACTGTAAACCAACCCCCATGTCCACCCACACACCTACACACAGGCAGTGCGAGGAAAACACACAGCTAGCGGAATGCAGACGTCCCGTAGTTTTGAAAGCTAGGACTTGATTCTGGTAAAAAGATCTCCATGGCAACAAACACTGGACAACACCCGATTCGATCTCTCGAGTTGATACGCAACCTGGTTTTCACTACCAACATCCGTATACACACACACACACCCTGATGGTGCATCAAAGAGTCACTCACGGTCACAGATGCGTTTGCAGATGAGACGCCTCATGCCTGCCAGCGGGTGAACTCTCCCTCTCGTATCCGAGGCGACGCCCAAGCCGACGCTCACATGACCGCAGAGCTCACAGCGGCAAAACGCCCCCAAGAAAACATGGCAGGATCCGGAGGAACCACCACCCTAAAGACTGGCGGCATCTTCCATCTCACGCAATCGCTCTCTCCCTCTCTCACCTTGGTCCCTGTTGTCTCCCTCTCTCAGTCGCCTCCCTCCCTCCCTTCCTCCCTGCCTCCTACATTTCGCTCTTCCTCCTCCTCTCCCTTTACACCTCCTTCACAAGGTTTAAAGAGCCAATCGGGAGAGTGATGACATCATCGTTTGCCAGCCAGTCAGCTTTGAGACTTGGGAATGCTTCTTGAATGTAAACGCGTCGGTTCTGTCTGGAGAGGCTAAGCTAATTAGCAGCCATAGAGCATCCTTTAAGTACTCTAGCATTCACACGCGCTCTCTTTCTTGCGTACATACAACCCTCACGCACTCTCTCTCTCTCACACTCACACGAACACACGCACGCACAAAAGCAAGGGGACGGGAGAAAAGGGGAGCCACACCCCTACAGATGAGACCTAGTCTTTTGTGCCAATCTGTTTGTGTATAACAGCATGAGACAGAGAGAGAGAGAGAGAGCGAGAGAGTGAGAAGAGATTAGAGAGAGAGGGAGAAATAAGGAGAGATGGAGGGTGCGTTAGGGAGGGAAAAATGTGAAGAGAGAGAGAGAGAAATGTGGAGAGAGGGAGAAATTTGGAGAGATGGAGTGAAAGAGGGAGGGAGAGAAATGTAGAGATGGAGTGAGAGAAAGGGAAAATTTGGAGAGATGAAGAGAGAGAGAGAGAGAGAGAGAGAGAGAGAGAGAGAGAGAGAGAGAGAGGAGAAATGTGGAGAGATGGAGCGAGAGAGAAAAAGATGGAAACGGAGGAGGAGAGAGAGAGAGTGCGAGAGGTACAAATGGGTAGAGGGGGAGGAGAAATGTGGAGAAATGGATGGGAGAGAGAGAGAGGGAGAAATGGAGTGTGAGAGAAAAAGATGGAAAGGGAGGGAGAGAGAGGGGGAGAGGGAGAGAGGGAGAGAGAGAGAGAGAGAGAGGGGAAAGATGGTAGGTAGGGAGGTTAGAGAAGGGTAAAGTGGGGTAAAGATGGGGAGAGGGGGAGAGAGGGAGAGAGAGAGAGAGAGAGAGAGAAGGGGAGGGGGCGAGTGTGACCCCATTACTAAGCCACGGTCTGCCGACATTACAGATGCTGATCCAACCAGCAGGCCGTGAAAGGACTCAGTGTCTCGGGCGGTGACATTAGCATTATTAGCATACTAGCATAATCTGCCTTTGTTCTGCGCGGAGGGCGAGTCCAAACAAACCCGGCAACGAAAAGCAAATCACAGAGACAAAAAACAACAGCAGAGGAAGGGACGGATTAAAAGGAGGTGAGAGTGAGTGAAAGTGGGGAGAGGGTGCAGAGGAGAATAGCAAGAAAGAAAGAGAAAGGAAGTGCAAGGAAGGGAGGGAGGAGGAGGAGGGAGGGAGGGTCTGGCTCTTCTCAAAAGCCCGTTTCCATGGCAACAGGAGCACACAGCCCGTATGGAAGTGGGCTTCAGGGAAGCATTAAAACCACCAAAACCAGGACTAACATAATTATAATAATAAGTAACTATTCCCACTGTTAGTTTGCAATTTTTAGGATCACAGACTGAAATTGAACTTCTATTTCTAATAAGAATGTGTTGTTTCTGAACTATTTCTTTTACAGAAATGAGAATAAAATATAAAGTCAGCAGTTCAACTGAGGTCACTGGTAGACAATTAATAATAAAAATAATAAAAATCTAGAAACATGAATTTTTAGTGATGTTAAATCCCAAGACAGAAAGGAATCTCAGCACAATCTAGTTTCTGAAATGCCAGAGTTTGAGCATCCCAGCTAGACTGACATTTACGTTTTAAAGATGACATGATCCCCGATACTTCTGAATGGTTCAACATCCGCCACTGTTTCTCTCACAGTAGATGTGTGTTTGTTTGACGCTTGAGATGAGTTGGCTGTGCTGTTACTCGTTTGGCTATTTAAGCTGATCTGTTTACCAAGGATTAGGAAGAGGAAGTGAGACCACTTGTCAAGAAACACACACACATATTGTACGGCATGTGTTATACCGTGTTAAAAATACTCCCCAAAATGTAATATTGTCATACACTCAAATAGCAGATAATAAAACTGACTGCAGTTGAAGTTCGCTGTCCGCTGTGATATGAAGATGGCCTGAAAACCGGGTCATGCTTTTCTCTGCAGGAACGAAAGCCAGTGACGCAGAAGACAACATGTCTACACTAAACACACACGCTCTTCCTTATGCCACATGCAATCACTACAACTGACAGATATAATATCACATTACAGTCCCAGCAGAGGTTTTTGGCAGCAAAGTAAAACTCAGACCACCGACGATGTCTTTTCTCTCTGCCGCGCTCTTGCTCTTTCGTTAAGCTGCTTTGTGCACTTTGCCATATGCACCGATCGAGTCGACATCCACATGCACACAATCTGCTGACACACACACACACACAACGCATATCTGTTATGACAAATCACAAAACGAACATGCACACACTCACCATCGTCGTCACCAACTGCCATCGCTATCCTGCTTCTGCGAAGCGTTGCTTCTTTCACTGACACACACACACACACACTCACTCTGCCTCTCTTTCTCCCCCCTCTATCTCCCTGTGTGTCACGTTGTGTCAGGGAAAAGCAGAGACAGGCACAGCCCTCTCTAACCCTCACCCATCCATGCAGCACAGTGGGCATGTGGGGTGAATAACTACGCCTCTTTCAGCTGCCCAAAACTAATTCACCGCAAAATTAAAGACAATATAAAACAAAACTTTTAAGAAATTGGTTTGAAGACACATTGCGCAATTATTATATAAAATCTTCCAAAAAACATTATTCATTCATTATCCGGACCGCTTAATCCCAACTGGGGTCCAAGAAACATTACTGCCATGCAAATTTCACTGATATGTCTTTACATAATAAGAATCTCACACACAAAATAAATGTGATTTGCAGGTAAAACTAAAATGCTGAGCCAACACAATTCACTTCACATATGTTCTTCAAACACATGTTCCAGCATTTAATTAATTTCACAAATTCCTGGAAACTGTACCACACATAAAATAAATTTACAGTAAATTCCAGGTCAAGGTGACGTATCAGCTTTCCCATGTCAGTAAAATTAACACATCCCAAATATTATAAGTTAACCCAGTGTTTCTCAATAAAGCTGAAGGAAAGCCTTTAAACAGTCTGGTAGGAAAACATGAAATCACAATCAATCAGATCATAACAGAAACAGAAACTTTCATACTGACAGAGATCCCAACGTGGTCATGCATGACAAAGTAATAAAAGAAGAGAGTAGACTTTGCCAAATGGTTTGCTGATGTCACTGAAAGCAGTTTCACCAAAGCAAAGCCGGCTGTGAATAACGTCTCCAATCTTTTATGGACTTTTATGGTGATTTTAATTGTACTGTACCTTGACTCAGGCTGAGAGCCATGTTTCCGGAATGCAACACTTCATCAAAGCGGCTTAATATTGTCTGCAACCTGTAAGAACAGAAAAAAAATATTTTACCATATTTAGAAAATAAAAAGGAAAACAGGAAAATTACTAAATATACACATTTCAAAGCAATATAAAATTGTGGCTTGATTTTATTTTGGCCGGATGCATACTTGGGAGACAAAATCTATTGTGACCAGTTTGCTTTTCCTCCAAAACTGATGAGAACAGACTGCTGACCATAGACCATCTGCCTGCAGTTTGGTCTGAAAATTTGACATAATTCTGATATCACAAAAATGTCAAATCTCTGATGTCATTCACTTGTTGAGTAGCTCAGTCTAACGTGGACATTTTAGATCCACATCAGCTGTTTGCGCAAAAGTTTGATGACTCGAGACTGAGGATTTTGTACTGCATAATTAATGTCAAAGTAATAGCTGATGTAAAACTAAACATGGCCCAATACCACTTTTTTATGTCAGATACGATACAATACACATCCAATACAGTCTCTGAGTCTTTTTTAAACAGAAAATAATGCCTGAATCCATGACTGACGACTTAAATATTGTATTCCTAACTAAAACAATGTAATAATTACACACCCATATGCATATGCCAAATTATTTATAATTAAAATAATCTCAAAAATTATTTGTTTAAACACAGCTGTGTAATTTTGTGACAGTCCCTAATCCTGTGGTGCTAAAACCATCAGGAGACTGTGAGCGAGAGCTCGTGTTGTTAATGAAATGAAACAGTTTAATCGTGTGATTTGATTTTTGGGTTGTAATGTGTTTTGGTGCTTGTTCTGCTCACTGTCATATCGGTTGGAGAGAATGTTGAACAACAAGCCAGTTTTACAAAAAATTTCACAAGAACATCAGCAAAATATTTAATAAGGTGTATTTTCTCCTGACTACAAATCATTTTGCTTACAGTTGGTTTGATTTGTTACATGTTTGTGCCACCTGTTAGCAACTGAATTAAAGTCGATCATAAACAAACCACCTGTTGAAAGAACTCTCCTATAGGTGGAAGAAACACCATCTTCATGTGAACATTAAGGAATACAAAGCATCAAAAGGTGAGTGTTAGCGGGTTTCTAAAATAAGTGGCCGTGACCAAAGATGAAGCCGCTTAAACTCGGCCAACAAAACGGAACAAAAATACTGCATATATATATTTGGCAACCAAGGCACAAAACAAATGAGTAATGTTTCGTTATGAAAGATTATTTGCTACATAAATCCAACACTCAGTGCCAGTTAGAAAACATTTAACCCAGTATGAAGTGGTGTTGTGGCAGCATAGTTGCCACAAAAAGGGCACAATGGGGGTGGTAGCATCCAATTACGAGGAGGTTCTTATGCGGACACCAGCAATTACGGCAGGACTGATAGGAGGATCGGTGTGCAACACATGGAACATCTGGATCTAAACTTGTATTGCGTGACTGCAGGAAAACATTTGCCTTTTAACAAAAAAAATCTGTAACGCACAGAAATATGGACTGAAGATGGTCATAACGCACATAGTTTGTAGAGTTAACAGCATACCGACAGACAACAGGGACCCCACAATACAGACACATGCAGTTGGTAACATAATGGATAGTGCGTCTGCCCTGTGATCAGAAGGCTGTGCTCACAATCACAAATAAGCGATCACCAATTTCTCACTAATTTCACTCTGAGCACTGGAAACATACAGAAGACTAACACCGCACATCGCATATAAAGTCTAAATCCAGTGCATGAAAACCCTGAGCAGAAATTAATCACATAATCGATACATCGCAATGCAGGACCGGACGATTCTGCAGCTACGCAGTGGCAGAACATAACTGATCATAATCATTATATCAAAATGATATTGCTTTGTGATTTTCTGGCTGCAGCAGTAACCATGGCTGCCCGATCTACAATCCATGTCCAATCTGTGTGTAATGTGGAGTAATGTTGAAAAATTTATGGGATGCATCGGGATCATCAAATTGAATGGTTGACATTATAATCATAATTGAATTGAATCGTGAAACCAGTGAAGATTCACGCCTCTAGAGCCCAACTATCAGTGGAACCTTATGTACAAATATGTTTAGATGCCAGTTCTCAAAAACAAACTAGCAGAGAAATTCACATGCGGACTCCAGAAATATTGTTAGACGACTACATTTTCTAATGTGCCATTTTTCTGCCAAGATTTCTCTTCTACTGAGCAAGACATACACAACCCTTCAAAAGCTTGGACACAACCACTCAACATCTTTTCCACCTTTTAGAATGCATTGATCCAAAATGAAAAATAAGACAAATGGAAATGTGCTGTCACCAAAAAGATTGTATAACTTTGCACAGTACTGAAGAGGTTTGCATTTGCTAGTTTTAATACATGTTGCAAATAAAATCATACCAGTTGTTCCTTTTGACAGCAAGTATTTAACTAGACAGTAAAATGTTTCACTCAAAATGTCTTAATATATACTGCATATATCTTCACCTAGACTAGAACAGAATTTATGAACCAATCACAGGAATGGTCACAATTATATCTGAACAATAACATTTGACGTGGCACAACCAAAATTCTATAAGCTCAAAAATCTATTAATTTATCAGACGTGTAGTCTTTAAAAAATGACAAACTTTAACAGTATGCTAAAATATCTATATTATTACCCTGAGCACATAAGTCAACCAGATCATCTCAATTACGGCAGAACAACCCCTCAAATGTAAAAGAGATTTAACATGAACCTCCTTTAAAACATCTGTTGAGATGAGAGGAGCATCGCTGCAGACATTAATGAGGCTCTCCTACCAAAGACGCTGGCTAACAATGAATGACGGCTAACGGTGATGATTATTCACAAGTCCACATGCTCCACTGAAGTCAAAACAGGAATGACCTCATGCTGGTAACTTATCAACGAAATATAAAACTTCATGATGATTCAATACAAATTCATACTTCTCACCATGTGGAGTTGCACAGTAATGTCTCTGTGGGTGTGTGCGTGTGCATGTGTGTAACGGGGGCTTCTCAATGTCTTCTGGCAAAATGATTGCAGTCTAGACAGATCAGCCATGTTATTCTCACATACGCAGCAACAGCAGACACACTCCAACACACACTCCAACACACACACACACACACACTCCCTCTTTCCCTATGCTCTCACTGCAGACACTAAACAATTCTTCCCTTTGTGTCTAAACTGGTGCAGTGACAAAGAAAAAATGGACAGAGAGCTTTAGAAAGACATGAAAACGTACAAGAGAAAGACAAGCCGAGACGTAAGCAGCAGCCGGCGGGTCGAGAACAAGCTAAGAAAATGAAGAAAAGCAGAAAGACCGTTTTAAAAAAGGAGAGCGAGAGGATGAAAAAGATCCCACCCACCTGCACAGACATTTCCTTTTGCGCCAAGAGGGTTAAAAAAGGATAACAAATCCTACCAATTGCCATGCATGTGCGGTAGCGCGGGACTGAGAAACTGCATGGCCGTGTGTGTGTGTGTGTGTGTGTGTGACAGCCTAGAGATTCTGTTCCCCTTTACATAACCTCCTGCTTGGAACACACAGCGGTGGGAGGGGCTAGAACTCAGCAGCTCAGATACAAGACGACAGCCCCTCCCCCAACACACACATACACGCAGACCCTTAGCTGTCCTTCAACTCCCTCCCTCCCTCTCTCTCACCCCCCCTCGTTTCTCTGTCCTCGTCTCACTTTACTTCTCTCACTTTAACTGACGAGTTCCACAGACCGAGCGAACCCCTCGTCCTGCAGCCACGCGAACTAAATGTGTCCTCTCCCCGTCTCTCTCTGTCTCTCAGTCTGATGCTCTCTCCCACGCATGCATGCACTGAAAAGAGACAGACTCCTTCAAGCCAGTATTATGGAACGCACACACACATTCTCTCTCTCTCTCTCACACACACACACACACACCCTACACTCCTCCTCCTCTCTGGCTCAGGGTAATCAGATCTAGTCACATCAGTATGATGTGATGCAACAGAATTCCACTGGGAGAGGAGGAGCGACGCAAGGCAAACCCAAACACACCGGCACTCAAATGCTTTGGTCTGACACAGTCCAGAAAAGACCTGACTTTATACCCCAGTCTTACTCAGGGCAAATGGGGGCAGAACAGTGACAGGACACAAGCTGAAACTGCAACTCGACTCGAGGTACACTGCAGGTCAGAGGTAAAATATAGTCATTTTGGATTTCAAAACAGACTTGGAAATTCATCGTGGGGTGTTGGTGGCCCAGTGGCAGGACACTCGCCTTGAGACCAAGAGGTTGTGAGTTCGAATCCGACCTCTGGCGTTACCAACACTGGGTCCCTGAGCAAGTCCCTTAAGCCTAAGTTGCTCTCAGGGGAACTGTCCCTGAAATTAGGAAATATTCGTCGCTCTGGATAAGAGCATCTGCTAAATGCTGTAAATGTATAACACTGTAATATAAAATAAATTTCTCGATCTGGAAATTTCTCGATCGCAATAAATTTGGTGTTGAGGACGGAGTGTATTTTTAAAAAACCTACATGAGTGGACGAATTCAAGACTATTTATAATCTGTAAGTTATCTCAATAACTTAGATTACAAACTCCTCAGACGCATATTCACCTCAGTGTTTACGATCAGCTGGATTGCTCAAGAGATGCTGGAAGAGTGAGTCAGTTATTACTATTTAATAAAGTTTTTCCTCAGTGAAAAGAATCTACTAAGACAATCACTGATGATCACTTTCCATGGAGAGAGGTACGACAAGTGTACAGTTTATAATTTATTTTTTATAAATCCCATTCACAGTCTTGGGATGGTAGTGAAATCAAGGTTTATTAGGGGTGTACGATTCAGAAAATCTCACGATGTGATTACGATTCCCGGGCTTACAATTCGTTTTAAAAAATTCATAAACGATTCACCACTCAATATACAGATGAATTTGTTTCCAAATTGCTGTTTTGAGTGACTGTGGCAGATCAACAAAAAATATCACACTGAATCAAATGTAGTTTAGGGTTAGGGTTATGAATCGATTTTGGGACTGCATGAATCAATTTGGAATCGACAGAGAAAGAATCACGGTTCGATTCGATTTTTTGCACACCCCTATTGTTTATTCTGCAATATTGCTTTGCCCTCTTATCAGTGACAACCAAGGTAGACACACAGCACATGTGACACACTGCATGCAATTTTAGTTTTTACACTTCAAGTTCTCTGAATGTGACTTATTACAGCACCAAGAATGGAAACCGTGTTACTTTTCACCTTCTCACAACCTGAGTAGCTGCATCACGATGTGATGATGAAACCTCGGTGCACTCGGTGACACCCTGGCATACTCAACTCATAGCTAGGGCAATGCAGCAGGGACAGATGGTGACTCTTCACGGGCCACACACTGCATGAATCCAAGTTTCAGAATAGATTTCTACACTTTTTTTTGCAGTATATGCAACGTATGCTATCGTCCGGTTGAGGTTTAATTTCGTTTAATCAAATTGGTAACAAATTGTTTTTAAAAGCCGTCAAACAAACACTAAAAAAGCAACCCCCTTTGTGAGGAAAAGGTAAAAGCCAATTTTCTTGATCAAAAATCATCCTAAAGCGATGCAGTGGCTTATTAGAAATCTTTCCTATCAACTGGTAAAGTGAAAAATGTATTGTGCAGGTCTTCACTGAAGGTCTGTAGATGAAGCATAAGGCCTCGCCCACAGATTTAACATATTTTGTTTCCTATAAACTACTAACTATTGCTCTTCACAAATACATTTACAGTATACCATCATTTAGGGCTGGGTGATATGGCCTAAAAACAATATCACAAAACATAATATATATACCTTGAAATTTCACATTCATTTTTCTCTGCATGATCGCATCCCTCCGCTTCCGGTACAAAACGTGAATGCTCTAGGGTTGTTTTCTGGATGGGCGAGGAGTGAGCTGTCTGCTTTGAGGCCACATTTACACATATTTACAGAAACGGCTATATCGCCCCTCTCTGTTTTCAATAATATCCTTGTTCACACCTGATCGTTTTCCAAAAAGTATTCATTTACACAAATCCGCATAAATACGCCGTCGGCAGCTATTATGAGACAGTCATCTGACATTCTACGTTGGGACGCAGTAATTCCCAAAGCAAAAGAAGTGATGACCGCGACATCCTAAAAAAACATACTATTTTGTGCAGCTTTCTTTGTGAAGGATTTATGTGATTACAACACATAAAAAGGGGAAAAAGTTCTACTACATAAAAAGTTGAGGTTAAACTAAAGTGTGTTTGCATGTGTGTGATGTTGCATGTGAGAGTAAATTAGACTGACCGTGCGGCTGGCAGGCCTCTCTTGGCCAGGTCTGCCCTCACTCGCTCGCCCACGTGCCGATAAACCTCCACTAGAGTCGTGATGGCAACCTCCCGTACCTGTGAAGTAAACAACACTCACAAATACCTGCCAACTCCAATCTGTCATCGCTAAAGGCCACAATCACTCCCACACACACACACACACACACAAGCCCCAGACTCTCTCTCCCACAGCACTGATCTCTACTGAGGAGATTTAACTAATGAGTAGCTGCTGTGTGACTTCATCTTCAAGCCCTCCCCACTCCCTTATATTCCTTAAAATCTCTCCTCCCACAAGCCTTGCGCCGTCTCACTCTCTCTCCAATCCTCCTCTCACTGAGGACTCGGATTCCTCCGCAGGAATTCCTACTTTATTAAATGTTACAGTAACATAGAATTAGGGGCATGTGCACACACAACACATGTATTGTTTGCATTTTTCAAATTAACACCAAAAACCAAAACCCCAAATCAAACGGAAAAACACATAAGTCTCATATATATATATATATATATATATTATATATATATATATATATATATATATATATACACATACATACACACATATACACATATACACATATATATACATATATACATATATACATATATATATATATATATATATATATATATATATATATATATATATATAAACGGTCACTTCATGGTCATGTCACTTGTGTTTGAGCTTGATAACACTAAATAAAATGCGATGTGTGGAGTGTGTTTTACAATTTTTCATTTGACTTTCATTTTTCTCAAATATTGAAAACAAATTGGGTTTGGGGTTTTATTTGCAAAACGAATCACACACACACACACATACACACAATATTGCAATGCACAAACAAAAGCCTTCATACGAACAGACGAAAATAAGCAAATTCCCACCTGGGGGTTTTGGTCTCCAGTTAGTGTACACAGATGTGGCACAAATTTACTCAGACTCAAAGGCTGAGCGCCGTACCTGCAAATGAAAAGGATGAAGTTAGTGCAGCAAACACTGGAACAGAGCCTGTCTTTTACAAATTGACTGTATGGTCACCTGTATGTAAAAGGTAACTTTGAATAATAATGTACAGTATTGTAGTGGAGGACCTGCAATGGAATGAAAAGTTGTTTTTTCTCTAGAATGTGAATTGACTCCCTGATCTAGGGCTGGGCGATATGATCTCAAATCAATAGCACGATTAATTGAGCATTTTAATGTGACTACAGTTAAAGAACAATTACTTTGGTTTAGTTTTTTGCCCTCATAGTTCACTGACAGTGTTTCTACTGTAAATATGCTCGACTATTAAAGCAGATCTTTTCTTAATGAAGGAGGGCATATATATCTTTGCTGCAAAATTTATTCTGACAGAATTTATTAATTATTCACTCTGAAAGATTAACTGCCCAGCTCTACCCTGACCCATCACAACAACAACAAAATGCTACAACAACCTGGGCCCGTGTTTCATAAGCTTATAATTAGACCCACATAATCATCATCACCATCATCATCATCAAAGGAGTAGCAAAGTGTAAAGTGCTGCCTGTCAGAGTTAATGTACTTTGTTGCATAGCTCTTATAAACTGTGTCTTTAATGCATGGTTATAATAATGTGTGTTTGTGCTCATGTTTAGCTTATGAATAAAAGGTGCTACAATGGAGACGTGTGTTCATTTGACCTTTGCAACAGTGATGCGTGGAGATAAGAGGATTACCTCAGCCTGTATGCGTGCGCCAACAACTACGTCGGCGAGTAAGAATGCAGGTAAAGTGTGTGAGAGTGTCTACAAGTTCTATCTGTTCATCTTAAAATCTGGTTTATTTACAGTACTAGCAGAAGCTGACAAATGAGACCTCAGTAGTCAAAGACTACATTAAAACGTGCACTAATACTATTAACAGATAAAAACCCAGAGAGGTGCTGAGCTCTTTACAACAATTACAATTCCTCTATTGTGTCTACAGTTTTTCCATAAATCCCACAATCTGAACTCTGTCCGTGTCAGCGAGGGCCTCGGAATGCCACTCACTGCATTAGCCCAGAATATGGGGAGTAGTTCCCCCTGCTGGCCCACAGTGCCACCACAGTGTTTGTGTGTGCAGCTCGAGATGTGTGAGGACTTACGTGTTGAGTGTGGCTACCAGACACAGACACAAGCCTTCTCTGCTGCGGAAGTTCTTGTGCTTGAAGCCGGGGAACAACCTCTCCCAAACATACTAGAAGGAGAGAGAACATGAATCAGTACATGTACTGAAACAGGAACAAACATACGAAGAGGAAAAAGAGGGAGGACTGAAACTGAAGGAGCCATAGGAATAAGTCAGTGATCACAGAAAAGGAAGTGAAGGCATGTGCTATTACTAGGAAGAAAGAGAGAGAGAGATGGGCAAAGCAAAAAGGGAAGAGAGAAACTGCTCACCATGGGAGTGGCTGCCTGTTCCATCAGCTTGAGAATGAGTGCCTGGGCCTGATCTCGGACCTGATCTTTTCCATCACCCAGACGATCAACTAAGGCAGGGACCACTATGGAGGGAGAGAGAGAGAACTTTAAAGTGCCCCATAAGGCCATCTTCATCTCCTGATTTTTTTTACCGTCCACTATGCATGTATTTTTTTTAAAAGATTATGTACATGAGGTAAATGTCGTTGCTAGCAAAACAAGTCATTCCCATGGAAAAACTAGAGGGTGGGGAGCCAAGCCAGCTGAGAGAGTGGCATTCATCTGTAGATTATGTCATCTTACAAGTATGAAGTCACTGTGGTATTCCCCTTACTACTGGATCAGTTGTACTAGTAACATCTCGTTTTCAGGTTACTCCAAGTGGAAATTTCATTAAGTTGACACCTCTCATCAAATGTTGAGAAATTAAACCGTTTTTACAAACAGACACTATTTACCTGTGCCAACGTAACCTCGAAAGCGTTCATTCATCCGGTCAACAAATGCACTGACAATATCGATCCCCAGCAATGCAACCTGAGATTAAAAAGAGACTGTTATCTGCTGAGAATGCACAATCACCATCTCATATTCTCCTGCAAAGCAAAACACACACAAATGTTATGGTGAAGACTAATAAAAAAATAATTATTATATTCCTTTTGAGGTTGCACTGGTAAAATTCCTGACTGGTGCTTGTTTTATGAAAACAAAATTACCAAATGCCTTTCTGCATATGTTTTTAAACACTGTGTGTGTCTATGTATGTGTGTGTGTTTTAAAAGCTGCAGTGTGTTTCTTGGCAGTAGAGGATGGAAGTTCCAGACAAATTCCAGTGAAACAATCAAATATTCACTACATCCCAGGAGCTCCATTTCTGACCTATTTTAGTCAAAGCATTCTAAGAGAGTCCTGCATGAGACTCACTAGGTGAGTGTGTGTTTCTGAATCTGCTTTGCTACTCTTGATTACTGCAAAGTGCAGAGCTTATTTGTTTTGTGCATTTAGAAAGTTATTACAAAACCAAGCATTAGTGAGGCCTACGTTATGACAGCGATTAAAATTCCCAATCAGATTTCAAATAAACCTGTTCAATTGTCATGTCTGACCTTTGGATTATCCTCTTTTACATAAGTACCCTTTTGCTTACATACATTATAACCTATATTTATCATAATGTATACTCATTTTCAAAAGTGATCAGTCTTCTCTAGATGCCATAACACCTTCTAGTCCCTGATGTAAAAACGGCTGCAACAACCTCCTCTCACAAGGACAATGAGATTCATGGCATAGTGGTGTTAGCAGGGAGCCATTACATCTCTCTCTGGGACAGGCCTGTTTAGTTCTACACATATGCAGACCATCATTACAAACCATTCTCAAATTACAGTTCTCAAATGGATAATCATGACATTACTGAAAAGGCATATTACTGTGTAAAGATCGAGGAAACCCAAGTCTAAAACATTTCAAATCTCATACATATAAACAGCATACAATCACTAATCAAAATATAACACACAGCATTCTTAAAGACACAAATGAAATTTAGCCAAAGCATTTAGGCTGTCTAATGATAACGTCCTAGCCCAATTTTGCTTATTCACTCGTCATAACCTTACAGCTACACATGGACTGGCATCCCAGAGAGGAATATTGTTCATATCATGCCATTGTATTTGTCTTTACAAAAACCAATTAGCAGTATCAAAGCTTGTCAGTGAGTCATTTCAAATGCCCTGCAATAAGCTTTATGACAAAGCTTTTGTAACATATTTGAAGATATCCAAACTGCCCTTTTTACAACAACCAGGAATACTGTAATATCATATGATGCTCTTTACACAAAATGCAGAATGAAGACAAAGTGTCTTATAGTGCACCCCGTCCCCTCAGAACAATACAGCCATGACCCCCTCCCCCAACAGGACACGGGACGGAGATGCTCATCCATTCAAGTCAGAAATAAATCAATAAAGAACTTAATGAATGAAGCAGCACTCAGGACCACACTTATACATATTTGTAATGGTCCATGTACGTCAAACAAAATATACATTTTAAGAATGTGAATGTTTATTTTTTAGATATACATTATTCTGTATATTTGTATAATTTCTGTTAGAATGTTCTCTTTATTCTATCTGCTTTATTTTAATTACAATTATTTGCGCTCTCTCAGGAACGTCAGGTTTAGATTTAACATGCTGTAATTGAATAACCATGCATAGGCAAATAAAGAATGCACAGTGGAAGGTGTGTCTGTGGAAATGTGGAAATGTTAGGGAGTAAAGAAGTGGCCTGCAGACTGCATTATTTATCAAGGTTATAGAACATTTATTTTTGCCATGTCAGGACGGAAGTCTTCACATTTTTGTAATTTATGACTGATCAACTCTCTCTGGATCAACCCACACAATCACCCAAATTGTAACACACCTTTATACCTCATAGAGGTTGGGAAAATGGGGATTACAGACCTTGTAGTTGCTGGAATTGACCCAGCCCGTTAGCTCGTCAATGGTTTTATCCAGACGAGGTTTTTCCTGCTCCACGTCTGAGGATCTCTGCGGGTCGCTGAGGTAGTCGATAAGGTCCGGGCCGACCTGCAGCCTCCGGGTCACGTCCTTCTGCAAAACTTGCTGGTAAAAATAGTCCATGTTGTCATTTTCCTCCATGGCTTTAAGCTTTAGTCAGAGCCCGAGGCTCTCCCACTTCTAAAGAGAAGTCCCGGTCTGAGGAGGGAGGGGGGTCCGAGGCTTTTAATTACTGGCAAAAACAAAAAGCTGGGGTGAAATAACACAAACTTCACCTTAAGATCCACTACAGCCGCCTTATATGAAAAGAGGAAGCGGATTAAAAAGTCATCAAGCCTGAAGAGTTAGTGGTGGTCAAAACATCCCCCCCTGACCACTTAAGTTGTGTGACTTTAAATTCGGCAACAAAGCAGACAAAAGCAACTTCTGAGAAGTTTGCAAAATACCGAAAAGGCGGGACGTGGTTTCAGTTGTTTCAACGGTTAAGTCCCAATGCAGAATGCAGGGTCCGTGTGACGGGAAGCGGCTCTCTAACGCGCCAAGCGCGCAGCGATGCTCATCAAAAGGCGATGTCTCGTTAGCTAGCTTAGCCCGGGTTAGCTGATGCAAGCTAGCTCAGCTAGGTGAAGCTAAGCTAAGCTAAGCTAAAAACTTAGAGGCTGGTGTGGCTCAGGCCTGCCGCCGGGCCTCCGCTCGTTCCGCGCCTTCATTTCAGTAGAGCCCCGCTTCGCGCGGCGCGCCTTTGCCGCGGAGCACCGGTGAGTCGTGGTGGAGCCGCCAAACGCGGTGCTTCTCCCCGAGCTTTCTAGGAGTCTTAACTCCCCCAAAATAAATGCTAACTCCACAGCTACCTCTCCGTTCTCCACAGACCGCGATAACGGAACCACCGGTAACGACGCGTTAGCTGCTCAGACTAGCCAGCCGACGCTAGCGAACAAAAACTGACAGGAGTGCCGAGGCCTCGGGGGTCCTTTAACGCCGCACAGCTGCCCGACATGTCGCCTGTATTAAAATAGATTCTCTAGAAAAGATGGATGATGTTTTATAACGTGATAAAAAAAGGTGGAAAACGTGTAAGTGTGGTTATTATCAGTTCAAAATTTAAAGTATATGATCTAATTTACACTTTTCTCTCGACAAGCTAAATATATGCGGTTTCAGTGATTCGGAGGAGGACGGTGCCCTCTACTGGTGACTGAGGTGAGTTTTACACTTGCAGGTATCAAAACGCAAAAAGACGCAACAGACCTGAAATCTAAAGCAACACCATTCTAACCATTCAAACGCATTTAGACAGAACAGTTAATCACAGAAATGACAAAAGATCAAATAAAAGCAAATATAAGATGTGAATTTGTCACCTTAAACAACATATCACTATAACAATGTACTTTGGAACAAAGTTTAATCCATTGAAGAGTATTTACGAAGCTGTGTTCATTAAAGATTTGCCTTCGACTGTGTTGATTATATGCTGTTTAGACCTAGCAATCCATAAAATATTTAAATTGATTTTTTTTTTTTGCTCCAACTACATGAAAGAACATGTAAGGTATTTGGTTTAATGTTTTTAATTACAGTTTCATAAACTTTAAGATTTTGATCTCTAATCAAATTTACAAATGCTTACATTTTCAAGAATGGTAATTGCATGTAAACTACAGTTTAAGTTTAATGTAACTAGCAGCACAAATGATCTGGAGATCTTGAATCATCATCAACTATTCTTTTCCAAATTCTTGAAGACATTTCACCTCTCATACGGAAGTTGTCAAAATCTGATGAGAAGTTCCATGTACATGTATTTATCCCATAGTTGGTAGGGTAACGTTTAGGGTGTTAGCCTCGGTTCAAGTCCCAGACCGGTAAAGGTACCACTGAGGTACTCATGAGCAAGGCACCGTCCCCAAGCACAGCTCTCCGGGTACTGCCAAAAAAGATGCTCACTGCTCCTTCATGGATGGGTCAAATGCAGAGATCAAATTTTGCTGTGGTGCACTGTATGCTGTGTTTACAAATTCACTAGTGGAATAGTTGACTTGCCCTGTTGTCCAGCAGGTTGTTAGGGTCACACAGGGGTAGCTGTGGATCATGCTGTGAGTTGTTGGTTTCAGTGGCAGTTGGGTTTAAGTAAGTAATTATTTGTCATTGTGTACATGCCACAGCACAGCACACAGTGCCCCATAATGAAAACAGTACAGTGGGTGAAGCAGAACACTGGGCAGCTTTTGGCAGAGCCCGTGGAGCAGTGAAGAATGAGTACCTCTGGTGCCTTTACCAGTCCAGGACTTGAACTGGTGACTCCCAGATCACAGGATAACGTCCTAATGTTACGCTACCAACTGACCATCATATTTAAAAAGCCTGGGAAGGAATCTCAACAATGCGTTGTAGTTGTGGGATTATTGGTGTTGTAAGCCCTCTGTTCAGCGATGGCCATTCCAGCTGGATATAGATGGTCTCTTTTACTCCTCTTTCAAGCCACCTGTCTTCTCTGGTCACAATTTGAACATTTGTATCCTCAAAATAGTGTCCCATCTCCTTAAGAGCAGATGTACAGTTGAATCTCCCCTGTGATGTGCCATACGTCTATGGAATGGTTGCTTGTTCTCTCCTATGGATAATTGTGACCCTAACAATCTACTGGACTGCAGGGTTTGTCAATGACCACTTCCAATGTTACAATCCTACTAAAGGATAAATAGCTGTAATTCCCTTTCAGATTTTTAGAACTGAAGGAGCGTATGAGAGGTGGAACGTCTTCAAGAATTTTGAAAGGAAGTTCAGTTTCCTTCAATTCTAGCTCTCAAGATGTCCTGGATAACTGAAAATCTGCACAGACAGCACACATGCCACTTGCTCTGATAGAGCATTTTGATTGGTTTACTTTAACAATCCAGAAGAGGGCGGGCTTGAGACACCAGAGGGCACAGATTCTTGTTTTCTCTCCTGCAGAGCTCAGACTACACGTTCTCTATAATTCTACATTTCAGTGTCCAGCAACAGACAATATCAAGGACAAGACAAGGGAAGATCTAATACTTTTAAAGCATTTATCAGATGCTCTTATTTAAAGCAATATTTCCCCAATTACCTGGAGGAATGGAGAAGTGGTTGCATAACAGTCAGGGAGTTGGTCCAGTACTCGGTAGATCATCAGTTCAAATCCCAGACCGGTAAAGGTACTACTGAGGTACTCGTAAGCAGGGTACCATCCCCAAACACCGCCGCCTGGCAGCTGCCCACTGCTCGTTAATGTGTGGGTCAAATGCAGAGGTCACATTTCGTTGTAGGGCAACTGTGGGGCAGTTGGTGGCATAATGGTAGGGCGTTTGCCCCATACTCAGAAGGTTGCAGATTCAAATCCAGGACCAGTAAAGTTACCACTGAGGTACTCATGAGCAAGGTACTGTCCCCAGGCGCTGCCCTTGCTAGCTGCCCACTGCTCCGTCACGGATGGGTCAAATGCAGAGGTCACATTTTGGTGTGCTGTGTTCACAATGACAAATAATCACTCACCTTAGTGCAGTCATGCTGTGTTACGTCCACAATGACAAATAATCACTCACTTTAATTCAAATATGGGGTTGAGGGTCTTGTTCATGGGCCCAGTGGTGGTAGCGTTGGAGGTAGGACTCAAACCCACAGACCTGAACATTTCTCTTACTTCCATCTATCCATTTGCATCCCTGTGTTTTCTTTCATTAAAGTGACCTTATCAGTGTTATTCTGCTGTTTTCTCTGTACTCTCAGGTCCAGTCTATACTGTAGAAACTGTGTTGGGCCAAGGTATGGTTTGAGAGAATTTCAAGGACTTGCTGAAAAGATAAAGTAAAACATGATTTTCATCAGACAGAATGAGCAATGTAGAACCTTCCACTGATTAAAATACACTGCCTTAGTTGGAATCTGTAAATGAAGCAACATCTCTGAAATAGACTGACATGTAGCCTAATTGACTTTAGGCAATTCATCATTAAACTGTCATCACTTCTTGTTTACAGTCATGTATTTTTCAGAGTCGCAGAAGGCTGTCCAATACTGTATTAGACATTACAACATCATATATTGCGCAAGAAATGTGTCTTAACTTGTGTACACAAAAACAAAACACTAAAATTGAGATCTCACAGCACCAAGATGAGTTGCTTCCAAATGGTTTTTAGATGCTGGAGAAAATGCTACTGTAACAGTTGTGCACTAAAATTTGTTGATTATATCCCCAATGAATGCAAGTTATATGGCTATATTAAAAAATACAGTAAATTAAGTTCATAGTGTTGGGCACGGTGGAGCAGTGGTTAGCTTAGAAGGTCTTGGGTTTGATCCCCGGGTCGGCCGTATGGCCTTTCTGTGTGGAGTTTACATACTCTCCCTGTGTTCGTGTGGGTTTTCTCCGGTTTCCTTCCACAGTCCAAAAGCATGAACTGTAGGTTAATTGGCGACTCTAAATTGGCCCCATAAGGTGTCAATGTAATTGCGGTTGTGTGAGTGTGTGTTGTGCTGCCCAGGGTTGGTTCCCACCTTGCGCCCGTAAGTTCCCAGGATAGGCTCCGGTCACCCCACGACTCTGGTTGGGATTAAGTGGTTCGGATAATGAACGAATGAAGTTTATAGTGTAATACACATCACGCCTGCAGGGTACACACTGCTCAGACCTTTATTTAAAGAAATGTCACAGTAACACCAGAACACGAGGACAATCAGGTAACTTGTTTTTTTTTTCCCAACTCTTCATCAAGAATATGAAAGAGAGCGGTGGGGTGTAGTCCGTAATGTTGCTGCAGAATTCTAATTTCACTCATTATCCTTCAATAGCAACTTCAATACTCCATCAAACATGGGTGCGGGACTCGGTTGCCGTGAACAGCCCGTGGCCTGTGAATGCTGTTACTCATTATCACGATGGTCTCAGCTGCTAAAAAAAATCAAAGACGAGGGAAATCAAAAAAGATCTGAAGTATCATGTTGCAGTCCTGAATTTTTTTTAATTCTGAGGCTAGACTTCTCACGCTCATTCTGGCATTGCAAAATCAAAGGCACTCACACCCAAAAGACATCATTGATTAGGCAATCGATTCAACAGTCATCTGAATTAGTAAAACCAGGCCCAGTGTGCATTTCGGGTGCTCAAATCTACACAATGGGTGGTATGTAGATTTGTGCACACCAGAAAATGGACGCACAATGACAACAAAAAAGCTCTCACACATCCACTGGCTTAAAAGCACACCCACCATGTTGGTCTTTGTGGCAAATTATACTGTGGGTAATGGTGTGTTTGTTAAAATAAATATGCTGGCAGCAAATACAGGGAGGTGGGATAATGGGAGAGAAACAGGGCTATTGTAAAATAACACTTTCATTACATAATAAATCAACAAAACATTTCAATATGGAGTGTTGCGAATCCGACGCATCAACACAATCTGGGCCTTTGAGATATTGCAATATTGCACTTCGAACGTAAAATTCATGTTCATGTTTCTATTCCATGTTTAATTTCAATCAGTAAATATAATATGATTTCTCTAAATATGAACCATCACATCACTCCTAAGATTCCGTTTCCACTGCTGTTACTCAGAACCAGCAGGAAGAATCCTACATACTCACTTCTCCTTTGTACGACTATCTAACTTTCTCCTCCTCGTTCTCTCGTGTGGCAAATTCCAATGAAATGTCTTTCTCTCCCTCTCTCCAAATAACGGCGAGCAATGACACAAAGTAAGAACCATTTTACTCCAGTTTGAACATGGGTTCCTTGGTTGTAGTGTTATATTTCATTTTCTAGATTTAAACATTCGCATACACGCACGCAAACTGGCAAAAAAAAAAAAAAAAAGTCCAACGGGAGCCTCGCCATCCGGCTCCCGACAACGAAGCCGTCATGGGCTGTGGGAGGAGCTTCAAATCAAACTCCTCCCACTGCCCACACAGGAGTTCTCACGTCCTGCTCCTCCCTGCACATTCAGCTCTTCTATTGAGTCCCTTCGTCAGGGAAATGCATTTTTATTGGGCAATGGAGGAGCAAGACGTAAACACTGTCTGGTCGTGACATCCCACAGAGACAAAGTCAGTAGTTCCATGTCATACTGTATGAAGTACTTCCATGAATGTGTGTTTTGATTTTCAGACCCAAATATGAAATATTTTACAGGGTGGCTCTTCCGCGTTCTTCTCGCATATCCGACAAGACGTATTTGTATGTAGTATTTATATTTCATGTCGTGTTTTTGCATTTGTAGCTTGTGTGACTTGTGTAGCTCCTTCCATCTGCCAGGCAAACACTCATTGAATAAGCCATGCCTCCCACGGCCTCCCCCTCGCGCAGGGATCAGCAGTGGGGTCCAGCAGGACCGGGGTGGGGTTTAGAGGTTGACTGACAGCTCGGCTCTCTATGACGTCCCTCTGAAATGCCCTCCTCTGTCAGAGTATGACGCAGCAACGACAGAGACGCTGGCCCCCACCGTGCACCGAGGGAGGGGGCGTGACTGGGGCAAAGTAGGCATGGACCTTAATCTCAGGTAGGTGAGCCTAGAGGAGAGACAATAGGATTAAGAAGCATGTAAACACTGTTTGACCAATGCAAGGTCAGTTTACCATCGTGTCTTGTTCTATATTTTGGCACATTTCTATAAAATGTCTCAATTCAATCAATTTATTCGTGATGCAAAGCAGCTTCACATATTACCAGCTCCAAGTCCCTACAGAGACAAGACAAAAAGCCCAGAGAGGGTTGGGGTCAATAAGGAGAAATCTTGAGAAGAACCAAAACTCAGAATCCTGTTCTTGACCATCAAAATATGAAAACATTCCATTTTACACGTACACACACTTGAAATGCATGAACTAAACCCGATATCGCCCAGAGGAACCAACACGTGCCTTTTCTGAGTCTTGGTTGCTGACAAGGTTTCTTCCCATTTACCACAGAGGGTTTTCCCTGCCACTCTAGTTCTAGATTTAGTGTGATAGTGGCATGGTGCCTTCCTGTTTATGTAGTGGTGGTGGTACAGTGGTGGTACAGTGGTATCTTATCTTAGTGGCATACAGACCAAACGGTTGTGGCGTCAAATCCTGCCTCTAGCACTATCATCGTTGGTACTCTACCAACTTCTAGATGCTCCAGGCAACTGTCCATGCAATTAAGAAAAGAAGTCACTTTGGATAAAAGCGTCTGGTAAATGCTGTAAATATATTTACCACTGAGGGATTTTATTGCTAATTTCTAAGACGACAGCATGAATGAAAATCTTCCTCTGTGCTAAAAAGGAAGAAACCTTGAGAGGAACCAAGACTCAGAAGTGGACCAATCAAGAAGTGAAGGTCAGGTGGAGATGGTCAATTAAGGCTCAAGATGTCACTACAAGATCCAGAAAACAAGGCCTCTGTACAACTCATTTGGCAGAGAATCTATTCAGCACCTGCAAAGTCCAGGTGCACGTCTTGCAGGTCCCTCAAGATTAAATCCAGAATTTAACTGCAGTCGTCCACTTGAGAATGTGTATTAATGGAGTGAATTTACATTTAGCCGACGCTACATTACATCTTAACTACACTGACAGTCAGTCTTAAGCAACTTGGGGTTAAAGCCAAGCTTAGTGCTTCAATGGTGGATGTTCCAACTCTCCTAGGATTCAAATTTCTAACTTAGACCACTGCACCACTTGGGGTTGCTCGGCAGCTCAACGGCAGCAGTGCTAGAACCTTCGCTGTTCTCACGATTTCCTTCAATTACGATTGTCATGTCAACATTTCGATTCGATGCGACATCTCGAAGCATCGCAATCAATTTTTCTACATTACTTCACACTGCACACAGATAGAGCGTGGATGACAGATCAGGCAGCCATAGTTACTACCGGAATGTTCTTTTAAACTAGAATTTTTATGCTGCAGTCAGAAAATCCCCAAGCAACGCCATTATGATATAATCGATTATGGGCAGCATCGATGGAGAATCGTCCATGTCCGCATCATATTGCATCGATTATGTGATTAATTTCAGCACCCCTAGGTAGTACTGAAGGCAGAATAGAGCCAGACATGAACCTACAGACACGAACAGATCAGCACTAGAACCACTTATTTTTCAACCACTAACCCGGATGCGCTTGATGCCGGCGCGGGTGACTTGCTGGCAGTCGTAGAGCTCGATGCGCTCCAGGCGCTGGCAGCTCTTTAGGTGCTCCAAAGTGATGTCCGTGATCAGGGGGCAGTTATCCAGCTCCACCACTTGCAGCCGCTCCTGTCCACACACACTGCTGCTCAGGTGTCTGATGCCGTCGTCCGTTATCAACTCACAATGCGACAGGCTCTAAAACAAACACGCGCGCACAGAAAATGTGACACCTCTCCGGTAAACATTAATTAGATTTTAATTATTTCTTGCAAAACGGAGCGCAAACACGAAAGCTGGCGATGCATCTTCTACTGTGTGTTTACACACTCATCCACAGACACACATACACACACACACACACACATCCAGGACTCACTCACCAGGGCCTGAAGCCGAGGGCAGTGGATTGAAAGCTGAACCAATGTGTTATCTGTCACCTGAAACATCACACCCAGAAACACAAGGAACAGTTTTACAGTGATTACTGCTCTATGCAAGGAGAGGTTACCATGGCAACAAACATTCCAAGAGACAAAATCATTTCCTTAGCCCTGTTACTAAACTCTATCAACAGGCATCCAAATTATGTGCTATCATAAATCTCTCTCTCACACACACACACACACACACAGAAAAGTAACCCATAACAGCTCCTGCCATTTCAGGATGCCAACTGTTAAAGAATGTTTAAAGAATATACTGCTATTCTACACCAACAAGCAGTATCTTACCAAAATACATTCCTCTAAATCCATCTTCTCCATATCATGGCAATTCTGAAAAAGGTAAACAATGGGAAATATGGTTTGATAAATCCTCATAGCATGCCTGTGGTGTATATATGTGTATATATGTATATATATATGTGTGTGTGTTTGTGTGTGTGTGTGTCCGTCCGTGAAAATAAACTCACCCTCGCCAGAACAGTAAAACCAGCGTCCGTCACATGAGAACAACGTGCAACCTCCAGAATCCTGATTGTTAAAAAAAAAAAGGGCATCAAGCTGCGTGAGTGTGTTTGCAAGTGAGAATATAAGTGTGTAATATTAAGTGTGTTCTCTCATTTGGATTCAGGACCAGATTTTCACAGAAGAACATGAAATGTTGGTATAGTCCAGATATCCTGGTAATCCTCACACTTAAAATGATATTTTGGATATGAAGCCTTTTACACTTTCACTAAAATTATCATTATTACATTTAGACATTAAGGGTCGACCAGTTATAGGGGGCCGATATTAGACGCTTTGCTGATTATCCTTATCGGTGTTTAATTTTGACCATCACTGATTTTAAGTAATTATAAGGTGCGCTGCTGCAGCCGTCTGTTCTCTCTGTGCCTCTGCTCTCAACTCACCGCTTCATTTAATGTCCCGCCCACAGCAGTCTCTGATTGGCTATATGTCACATGAGATCTGGGTTAAGTGGAGAACAAGCTGAGCAGCTTTGCTTTCTTCAACACAACCTGCTGTTGCTTAATTTGCAATACTAAAATGCTTCAAATTTATAATGTTAATGTTTTATAATGTTACTAAAATGTTTATTTGATATTATTTAAAGTTAAATAATGTAAAAAGTTTAAGAATTTATAAACAAACTTACTTTAAAAAAAAGTTTTGTGTTTGTATGACAGACTTTACATATTGGTTCCAAATATCAGCTATCAGCCTCGTTAACTACCAACAATCAGTATTGTAAACAGCCCTAAAAAAACAATTTCAGTCGACCTCTATTAGATAGCTATACATTCATAATCCAAGAATGACATTAATGACTGCTCACAGAGACATTAGTAATTGTCCAAAAACAAACCGGCGTCTGCGTGTATTTGTGTGTGAAGCCTTACTTTAGTCGTTGGCAGTTGAGGCCCAATGCAGTCAGAGAGGCGTCTGTGATGTTGCTGCAGCCAGACACACACACCATCTGCAGCTTGTGACACCCTCGACACAAGCTCACAAAGCCCTCGTCTGTTATCTGCTGCAGGCCGCAAACAAGCCATGTCAATATTTCTGCCATTATCTCACGCACAAAAGCAGAGCAAAAAGTACGAGTCGTTCCCGTATTGATCTGTGTAGCTTTATCTCACGGCTCTGTCTCAGCATCTAATCCCTGATGTTTGCTTGTAGATTAATAATTCAGTTAATCTGTATCTGACAAATCATCTACACAGATCACGATTGTACAGAAGCCAGCGCTCTACTCGGGTTGCTGCTACACAGCTCCTGCCTCGTACGAACGCGTCGGGAGACTTCACACGTCTCTGTGGAAGCATCTCCTCTCCCATAGCACGCCTTACGGGCACGCTGGTAAAAACGCAATCTCAAAGTCTCAAACGCGGACATGTTTTGTTATATTTATATATTGTTCTATTTGATATAACCAGCACTAGGAATTTATAAAAAAAACAAACAAAAAAAACATGTTAATCACAGCAATTAATCACACTTAATTGCAAGTTTACAATGCTCGTTAGCTCAGTAAATTAAAGGAATGTGTGTTACTGGAATAAAGAGTGATAAAACAACCCGGTTTAGTATTTAACTTGCCATTAACCCATAATGAATTGCAGACTTAACCAGAGATGCATTTCCGCAAGAAAATGCCAACGTGACTGTTTCAAGTTTTGTAGCTGTGACATGAAAACTGTCCAAGTAAAAAGACTATGATTAAAACACATTGTAGTGAATGGGGAAGAACGAGGGATGATAAAAGCAAGAACAAGACGAGTGCGGGTCAAAACAGATTCAGACGCGTGAACCACCACGTCTACATCCTATAACTACGCAGACGAATGTAGTGAAAAGGCTACTTTTACCTCTGTAATAAACGTTTAGAGGCTTGTGCTTCCAGGCTTTGGTCAGATAAACATCTACACTGGAGGTGCCCGTGGAGATTTGGACCAAACATGGTCATGTGATTAATCTGTATTTAAAAAATGTTCAAATTTCCAAAATAATCATGTGTTAACGTTCCCAGGCATAATTATAACCAGCAGGGTTTGACAGGGTCTTTGATCATGTGAGCATGAGAGAACGTTGGTGGGCACAGAGCTGCATTTAAAGAGCCCCACACTGAATTTGGACTAAGAAGTAACTGGATTATTAACATTTTATTACAATGTATTCAACTGTGAAATAAATAAAACCCCAAAAAACATCAGTCCTTACTGTGCAGGATTGCATGTTGATTGTCACAATTTCCGGACAGTGCTTCTGAAGGTGCTTCAGTGCTGTATCATCAAGCTGAAAAACACACAATATGACTGTTCACTCTGATAAAATATACAGATGTGACTTTTTAGAATGTTCAGGTTGTTTATGTGTGTCTGGAGAGAAACAGTGCTGTTTGAGTGTCTATGTTCGTCCACTACGGGATAGTGCTGTGTGTGTGTGTGTGTGTGTGTACCTGTGTGCAGCCTCTAAGGAATAGTGCTTTGAGGCCAGTGCAGCCACGGCTGAGTGCTTCGATGCCATCACGCGTGATCTGATCACACCAAGACAGGTTCAGGTTCTCCAACATCCGACAGCCTTCACTACAAAGACAGACCGGCCGTGAAAGAAGAAAGACGACCAGCAAACACAGCAATTCAAAGCAGTCGGAGATCAATTATTTTTCAACATCTGAACAAAACAGATCATCTCTCAGAAGAACAGTCATTACTTGTTTTATGTATGTTTTAGTAATACACGTAATTTCCTTTTGGTGCTGCTTAGCAACAGAACAACAAAACTGTTCCATAAAGGGGAAAAAAAGAATTCCCTTATTTAGTTCTTGAATATTCATCTACAGTGATTTTTCAGAGAGGGTGTGATGTGATCTCTGGCAATATTAAAAGGCAACAATGTTCTCGCAAAATAGTATAGCGTTATTTTTGTGCCACAATTCTGAGTACACGGTGTAACTTTCTCAAGCAAAATCTGGTGTCTATATGCGCTCAACTCTGCCTTCATGCTCGCTCCGCTTGGTACTGTGTCAGTATATGCCACAAAAACAGCCAATCACAAGCTGGGAGAAAGCTGATTGACTGATCTGGTCTCCAATCAGGTGGCTAATATAGTTCCAAGCTCATACAGCAAATAGTAACACACATTTTTCCAGTATCACACCAAAAGCAGCAACTAGAAGAGAAGTTGTTGGTTATTTGATGATTTTGGGTGTGATGTGTTCAGCCAGTCTCCCAGTCTAATTGTATCTGTTAATGGTCCCTAAACCTTTTAACTTTTACACCTCGAAGTCTTTTAATGAAGATGCTGATTTTATAATGTACAACCTGATGATTTAATGAGATGATTTACACTTCAATTACAAGTTAGAAGCTGATGCACAGTAATGGTGTGAAGAGATGCATGAAGAATCATACAAGAGAGTGTCTAGTCAGTTGATGCACTTTTTGCAGCTGACTTCTTATGTCTTTCAGTCAAATAAAACACCATATTCCAGTTATATGTTTCAGCATTGAAGTTTTCCTTAAAACAGTGTTATCAACTCGTCTCGTGTCATAAACCCTCGTCAGCTGAGTGTCTCGTGACACCCCTACTACAAACATAAGAAAGCTGAAAACAGTGCACGTCATAAAAGTTATCACGGAGGAAAGAAGCACATTATAACCAATTAATACTATTATTAGTAAAAGTCCAGGAAGACAAATTTTGGTTTTGTTTTATATATTATACATTTGAAACAACTGGACTAGATGAACATTACTACTACCACCTCACGGGTAAAACCTACACATGAAAACAAAATTTAACATACGCAATCAGACACAAACTGGTACTGACTGCCTACAGTGTACATTTAGCTTCATTCCGTGCTTCTGGTATTGAGTTCATCCGTCACTGTGGTCTGAGTTTCCGTGTGTAACTTGGTTAGGAGCATAAAATGACAAAACATCTTCAGTAAATACTGATTAATGAGTTTGTCTGTAGTTCGACTGTGTGAGATCAGCCATGTTTACATACCCTTAAACCTGCTCCGGCTCTGGCTTTAGCACACTCATGAGTCAGACTATATTATTAAACATAAACACACAGTTTCTAAGCCAGTGAATTTTATGCTTGAATGTGTCCTGAATCACATCCCTGTCTCTGCAAATGACCAAAATGATCCCTAAAGAACCTTAAAGGCCATTTGGCTGGTCATTAATTAACTGCATGTAATCTCAGATCACAAATACTTTAAATTCTGGTTTTATACAATAAATTTAACTGTAATGGGTTCCAAATGGCAGCTTTTTAATATTAATAATATTAAACATAAAAAAATATTTTTAATATTAGCTAACGCAACCCTTTTCTGTATATCAACCTAGTCATCTTGATTAAAAAACAATGCATTTTAATTGCATGCAGTCCTTCCATCAAACACTGTCATATTTGCCTTGATTTTGCTTGTCTTTAATTCATGTCACTTTCACCCTTTATTTGACTGAAATATAATAATAGCAGCAAATTAAAAGATTTAGGGCCAATTTCCCGGTTGAGGATTAAGCCTAGTCCTAGACTAGTTCTGAGTTTGAATGGAGAATCTCAATTGGTACTACAAATTAGTCCAAGACTAGGCTTAATCCATGAGCGAGAAACCAGCCCTTAATGTTTAAGATTTAAAAATTAAGAATTAATTTGGTGTCCCTGCTATTTTTTAAACTACTGAGATATAGTGATATTGGATGTAGGTAGAAACTTTCCAACATTTTATGACGCTGTGCATTATCACAAACAGCACAGCACTGGTGCCTAATCCATATTTTGCAACACTCTGCACGAAGTGCATAAAACTGCTGAACCATCAGGAGTTATGTGTACACAAACAACACACATAAACCTCTGCAGTCACTGACCAGGAATCTAAGTTTGACATTGCAGGAGTTAATAATTGTGCTACAGCCTTTGTTAGGCTAAACATTCACCTGTGATGGGCTTCACACCATTTCCCTGAGTCATATTGTAACTCAGGAAGGGTTACAAAGACGGCCAGCACTCGGAACCAATAACATCTGAAATCAGAATCAGCTCTTAGCCACATAATCATTCCTAAAACACACTCTTAAGAATCTGCTACTCTTAAGGATCTGCTAAATTCCCCTAGTTGACTGCAGGATCATGAAATACTCACAGCCCCTAATAAATGGCTAATGGAGTTAAGAGATTAAATACAGTGGCAGAGCACCAAGAGATTATGCTGTGGCTTCGAGGTTGTGTAATGGGTTGTGGAAATTCCTGGGATGGCAGGAGACTCTGGTAGCAGTTTGGTGATCTGATCTAACAAATGCTGGTTCCATATTTACCTCAAAAGGCATTTACTTCATAACCAAACCACTGGTATACTCACAGTGCACTGCCATTAAATAACTTTGACATAAACCGTCTTGTTCAGAAATACAACAAACCAAAATAAATCACATACCAATCATTCATAAAGTTTAGTCTAAAAGTCCAATCTAAGTCTAATACAAACACATTCAGAAACAAACACACAGCACTACATAATCAAGCCTACATACGCCAAGATCACCTTATTTGAACCTGCTCATACCTACTTCACAATGACAGATTAACAACAAAGGTTCCATTCCAGCACAAGCCCTTCAAAGTTCATCCAAAAGAAGAAAAGAATTTCCCATTTTGAACGTTTCCCTGACGGTCAAGAAAACACAGCCCCTCACCTTAAAGCCTTGAGTGCATGGTTGGTGATGGACACACAGGAGGTCAGGTCCAGGTGGCGAAGTTTGGAGCAGAACTTGCTGAGGCTGATGCATGTGGAGTCTGTGATCTTAGTGCAGCCGTTCAGGTTAAGCTGCTCTATGTTACGACAGTTCTGTGCAAAAGTCCTGTCAACAATGAGGAAGTGGTGTTCAGCATCACATGATATATTTATATTGGCCACAACATATGCTGACAGCATTTGAAAGTCTGAAAGCACAGGAGCACCAATCAATACGTTGGAATACACTTCCCTGATATGAATATTAAATGGTTAATATTACAGATGACTCAAACGAAATGTGTGCTTTCAGAAACAAAACTTAACAATTCTACCTTCTGTGCCAATTTGTACAGGTATGCAATTTTATGTATAAATATGCAAATATCAGTAGACAATGGTTATGCAACACCTTCATTCATGTTTTCAGGGATAAAGCGATAGACATGAGAGAGACTCACTTCATAGAGGCATCACCCACACTGAGACAACCCCTCAGACTCAACTGCCTTAGAAAACCACCACATCTCTTTGAAATGTTCTCCACCACACGTCCCTGAAAGAGAGAGAGGGAGAGAGATGGGATCAAGGATGACGTCACAGTCTATGGATTCACTAACAAAGCCTACTGACCCAGAACTAATCCTAAACACACACACAGACTATTCCCAACAGACACAGCACATGCAAATATCACCAGTAAAACAATGCACACACGTACACAACAGCAATCTGTTAAAAAGATTATAACAATTTGCTACAAACATGAACAGCTCGCAACCACACAAACATTAGCACTAATACCCAGTTTCATGTCTGCACTTTACCTCAATATCTGTCTGGAAGTTGAATAAATCAATCTTCTGCCAGTTGCTTCCATCTAGTGCTAGAACATTCCATGCCTGATTATGTGCAGATGAGAAGAGAAAATAAGAATACCCTGATTCAGGTTCCATTTCATTTCTAGACCGTTTAACCTACAGGGCTTTAGGCGGGACATACCTTGGATACCTGGGCACACCTACACAATGTAACCACATCCAGGTAGGAGAAAATCCTGAGTAAAAACAAAGGCAGACAAATATATAATCCATGTTTCAAAGTTATAATCTAGTCTGACACAGTCTCTCAGAAAAAGAGATGGTGTTGTTGATTATTTGTGCCAATTAAGGAGATTTAGGATGTCTTACCTGAGCAGGAGCTCTTTGGGAAGCTTTTTGTTGATTGGAGCTTCATCACTGTTTGAGAACACCTGAGGAAGACCTAAACATCAATCCATCGATTCACTTCCCAGTATAAAACATGGTCACAACTGTGATCCGATCACATCTTTCTAATATTTCTCAGGGATGGTGGTGACCTAGAGGCAGGATCCCGAGATAACCTAGGCAGACTCTCCATGTCACAAGAAAATGTACACGACTCTGGATCATCTGCCATTAATGAAAACGTTAATACTTGACTATAAGCACTACCCCAACTTCCAAAACTATCACAATTGTGCCCCTGAACAAGGCCCGCAACCTCCATTTGTCCCCGGCAGACTGATCACTTAACCAGTTGCTCTGTATGACAGTGTATTCTAAACACTTGACTAGGAGAAAAGAGGCTGGGGTTCAGATTTGGCTTTATCCTATTTCCAGACCAACTACCATCTGGCCCCTAAGAAAGGCCCTTATCCCCTAGCTGCCCTACACAGAGACTCTCCCTTTAATTTGGAAACATAACTCTTCAAAATGCCATAAAAGTAATTGTGCTCAACCTATTAGATCATTTGACTCAGCAGATCTTTTTTTTCCCCAAACCACACCTTGATATTTGCAACCAGGCTTATTTGACATTTCTGTATAGGTTCTCAGATGTCCAGGACATGGTACTCTTGAGGGTTTTAATCGAAGGTGACAGGTTTTCTTTTCGAAATTCATCTGAAAGGCTTCTTTAGTTCTAAAAATCTGACAGGGAGTTCCTGATGGGGAAGCCGTTCAGAAGACAGGTGAGACGTCTTTAAGTCCTGATGACTTCGATTCAAACCCTCAACATCCCTTATTTCACGTTATCACTTCGTGATGGTGTTTGTTTGTTTGTGGCCAATCGGCTCGATCTGAAACTCCCCAGGAGCGTGAGCCAATTCCAACGCTAAACGGATTCAGGGCCCGCGCCCCGCCGCCGTGGCCACGCTCAGACGGCGCAGTTGTGTTAGGACGGGATTACAGCCTTTGACGAACAAACGCACCGGGACGACGACACGTAAAAATAGAGCCGAGCCCGATCCAAAACATACAGCACAACACAGCCGGCGCGCGCGCGCGGGCGCGGGCGGGCACGCGGACACAAACACAGTCATACGCCCTCGCGCGCACACACAAAAACACACGTTCGTCGGTCACACGAGACACCGCCACCGCCCGTGATCGTTTCCCCAGGCACAGCGCGAGAGATCGGTGTCTCAGGGCTTTACGTTACCTCAAAGCGGCCCTTGGTGATGCCGTTCATTTCCGCCGCGGCGTCAATAATAAAGAGCGTCTGGAGCGAGCGAGCGAGCGAGCGAGCGACGTACGGTCGCTTTTCTGGCGTCTGTGGTTAAACTAGTGCGGGACGGTGGCACGCGCCGTCCGTGTGGCTTACTAGCCGTTCGCGTCTGGCTCGGTAACCGGAGAGTCCCGGGGCTGGCCGCCGTCCGTGCGCTCCGCCGTGAACCATCACACAGTCACAATAACAATAATAACATGGACGAAGCAGACTGCTGCTGCTCCGACCTCACTTCCGCCTCCCGAGCTGCCAGTCTGACCACATTTCCGCTCGCTCTCAAAACTCTTTGCCACTTTCTGCCGTTCGACTATAATCTTCCGACACTAACGAGACTTAAGACGGACTAAAGTGTGGTTATTAGACTTCAGGGCGACTCTCCGGAATAAATTCAGGCGGATAAGTTCGCCTACACTCGGTTGCTTGCGCGGCATTGGACGGCTGCGCTGTGACGTCATTTCTGCGGGAAAAGCACGCGTGCTCGATTGTTTTGATAGCGTTCACGTCGGTGGTTCACGTTCCTGAAAAGCAATGTGGCCGAATAAAGGGTCTAGAAAACATGCATGGTGCTAATATACTTGATTATATTTTAATCCTAGTGATGTGCTGAACATTTGACAGGTCATTGTTTAGTAAGAGCAGATTTATGCAAACTAGGAAAAAGACTTCGCCGTGCAGCAGTTTTAGCTAAATTTACACAGATGCAATGCATAATCTATGTAAATGTTATCAAATGTAAATGTTATGCATTGATTTCAGGAAGTTGATTTCAATAGGCCATAATGCATTTTGCTCACTAATACAGTATGTAGAAATTTCTCATTTACAAATGGAACCATGCTGTGTTTTTAAGCAGAAAATGCATACCACATAGCCAAATAAAATGAAAATAACATTTTAAAAAAATTAAATAATGATCTTTCGTTTTGGAGTACCACCTCAATAACTCTAGGCTGTGTTTTATATATTTAATGAAACAAATACATTTCTGACAGTAGTATTGTTATGTGTAAATAAAATGCTTATTTGTAAAACTGCTCAGTTAGTTTTAGAGATGCAAATCCAAGTAGATATTTATCTGCATTTAGCTCTGTCATACTTTTTCTGCCCAAGTACAACAGCAGAGGGTGCAAGAAGAGTGTTACAGGGGCCATCAACTGCACTGTTGAAGTCGTTAAAATAAATGTCCTGTTTTTAATTTATGTCTTGTTTTTTAACATAAGATTCTTTTGGATGATTCAGTAATGCCAGTCACTAATGTAGCAGTACTGCATTTGCAGTGTCAATTAAAAGCCTATATAAACCATTTTGAGAAATATTCTCTCTCTATTGGTAAAATGGAGAAAGCAAAATCCATGATATCCATATAGCAATGACAAGTCATAACAATGTCTCTATTAGTTTTGATTTTTATAAAATCAACCCCATTTTAAATAACACCACTCACACATGCACACACACACATACACGCATAGCTCTGCTGTTTAAGCAAATATTGTCCGAAGCTTTTTAGACAGTCCCTACTTGTGCTGGACTCTCTCCTGCCACTTTCTCTCGCTCGCTCGCTCTCTCTCCTTCTCTTCTTTCTCTCTCCTGCTTTCACACACAATGTAATGTAAGGCAACATAGACAAATAATGTATGTGTAAGTGATACCTAAATAGAAATGTATAGAAACATGTAAATCTTTTGTTTATGTTGCTGTTTCTGACATTTTTAAATGCAATTACCTGTAAAACCAGATCAAGGTAATATCTGGAAAAATAATCAATAATATAATTTTAATCTTAATAAGATTATAATGTGATAGTGCCCAAATATAAGTTGATATTTTTGTAGACTATTTTGCACAAAACATTAGACTTTACCTGAAAGCTGGTCCCTTATCACCTTTATTGCCCCCCTGTATTGCACACCTGATTAATTCTTCAGTTAATTACCAAGCAAATTATCTGAATAATCCGGTCATTTATACATAAATTCTCACTGCGCAGATGGTAAGTCTGAAGGAGCAGAACTAGTGGCTAATTATAATCACAAAGTGAGTGAGTTAGTGAGTGAATGAGTGAGTGAGCAAAACTAGAGAGTGACAGGAGTGAATAAGTGAGCCAGTCAGTCAGTAAATCAGTTTGTGAGAGCGAGTTATTAAGTGTAAGGACACAGCAGTGTTGTGCAAGTTACTTGCAAAGTGTAATACAGTATACATTACTTGTTACTGGTATTCAAATGTAATCCGCTACCTTACAATATTACTGTCTCAGAATTGTAATAGTTACATGACTTCTGTAACTTTTCAGTTACTTTCACCAAAATAACTGTGAAAATATAACTTGATATTCTAATATGAGAAAAAATATTGCAGATCATTACATGCCCGGTAAAAGGTGATGTTTTGTAGCATAATGATTATGTGCTAACCAGGCTACAAACAATATGATTAATATAACTGGCAAAGTAAGGGCTTAAGAGACAATTCAAGAAACATTAACAGCCAAAATGAAAAATGACTAGAATTTGAATAACATCATAATAGAGGTGGATTAAATATTAAGTCTAGGCTTGTTCATCATTAAACAAAACAAAACTATATTCCACATTAATGCTTAGTATAACGACAATAAAAGATGCATTTTTCTTACGATTGTCATTCCTTTATTCTCTTTGAATTCAAGAGATTCACAACATAAGTCATGAATAATGCTCGAGGTGTTTTTTCAAAATTGCTAGTGCTATTTCTCGACGTCGATAGTTCTTCAGGGTTTGGGCAAAGCTTGCTCTTGACTAAAACATTCTTTTTTGTCTTTATCCCTGACGAACTCAAAGTAATGCGCAAACTTTCCACTTCGCAAAAGTACTGTCTTCTGCCATCTCAGCGGAGAAGCAAGCCTTATGTGATGCACTGTGCAACGGGCTCAACTAAATTTTGGTTAAAATTTTTGGTTCAACGGGCTTTGTAACGCACGCGTTACTGAACATGTACCGAGTAAAATATTACTGAAAGTTGATAAGTAGTGCCTTACATTACTACGTTACAGCAAAAAGTAATCCGTTACTATAACTCGTTACTTTTGTAATGCGTTACTCCCAACACTGGGGCACAGTGAGTAAATAAGTGAGAAGGTGAGTGAGTCAATCAGTCAGTCGGTGAGAGAGTGAGAGGATAAAGGGTGAGTCAGTGAGTGTGTTCTCCTTCTGTGTCCTTAAGAGAACCTTCACTAAAGTCATATATCGATGAGCAGCGATTTTATTTTTGGAGCCTGTGTAATACAGAAGTCTCTGTAATACAGAAGCCGCTCCGCCCGCCTCAGCGCCCCTGTCCTCACTCATGACGTATTTACCGACAGCGCCGTGAGAGTTTTCGCACCCGCTCTCCAGCAGCTCGGTAACGCACTTGGCGCTCAGATAAACCTCGTCTTACCTCCGACACTGCCGCGTCCCACTCTCTGCACCGTGTCCTTTCGGAGCCGTTTTTTCCAGGAGACTTTTTGAAGAAGTTTTTTCCCCGCACGAGGACTAGCGGACCCACAGATTATGGGACGACTGCACGCTGGAGAGCTCGGGCTGCTGCCGGTGCTCGGATGCTTGGCGTGGGTGAGCGCGGGAGTCGCGCGTGGACACGGTGAGTTTTACCGGGATGCGGGTTCACTAAGTACATTCACACAGCAGTACAATGGGCATCAACTCCCTATAGTTTACACAAGAGACTGTACTGTTACATCACACGAGTACTGTTACACTGCTGATATAACACTCAACTACAAGTAAATGTACTGGTGTTAAAAAGTACTTAAGTAAAAGTACAAAGTACTCTTCTCACAAACTACCCACGGTACTGGTACATTAATTGGAAAAATATTCCGTTTAATTTTCTACTGTGTGAACAAGGGCTACTGATATTGTTAGTTCAAACTGTATGCGTACTCAGTAGGGAAATTACATTTTAAAAGTACTGAAGTAGACTACTGACTTTAATTTGTGCAAGTACAAGTAAAATTACAGACTTAAAATATACTCACTACAAATACCCGAAACACTTCTTAATGCCATTAACGTGAGAGATGAGATACTATTTTTTAAACATATTGATTTATATGTTGATCTACTGTATTAAGAAGTCTGATTGTCTATTTATATTGCTTTGTTGCCATTATGTACCATGCATATAATATAATAACTATTTTCTGATATTATATACATAATTTATAATATTAGCAATGTTTTGGATACAGCCTTTAGGTGGCAAAGATGCAAATGTTTTATTTAGAAAATGTTATTATCCTCATAGTTCTAATTTTTTTTTTTTCTTCATCATGAACATGAGATTTCTGTAATTTTTAGTAATTTCTATACAACATACTTGTATTGTATGCACATAGCCATACATACTTTATTTTCCTCCTCTGTTGCTCAGCTTATTAATCCTCAGTTAATTACTAAGCAGTTTAACTGATAAAAATCAGGAAGATCTATTATACAGAATCTCCAAAACTCACAAAGTTAATGTCCTTCAGGAGCTAAACTGGTGGCTAATTATAATCACACATAGCTTCTCTGTTTGCTCTGCATACAAATTCCTTTCACATGTTGGCAGTTGTACCCAAAAAGAATGTTAGTTTGTGAGGATGAGACACTGAATTTTTGTTTGAGAGTGGTTCAGGTTTAATTTTATTAACTCACATGAGACAGCAGCATTTAACGGCAAATACAGACATTTTGGTGGGTCTGTAGAGCATCTATCTATCTATCTATCTATCTATCTATCTATCTATCTATCTATCTATCTATCTATAGTATTTTCTATAAATAGTATAGTCTGGTATTATGCAGTAAATGATGCAAAAGGAACATTAATAATGTTCGGAACAAATAAACTTATCGTACAAATTGCTGTTAGAAAATGTGCCAGGAAATAATTCACCAAAAACAATCAGTTCTGCTTCTTAAGTTGAATAATTTGCAGTAATTGAATTATTTTAGGCTTCTAAACTCACTGTGGATGATATGCACATCTTCCTATTTTTAGTTTTTGAAATCTTAGTTCATGTCTTCAAATCATCACTGCATGAAATTGATACATGATTAGTACATCTTTGGGGATGTATTAGTCAAAAATCAGACTTCCTAAGAGACAGACCAAACCCGCAGATCCCAACCAGTGTTTTCAGAACTGGAGTTTACACCACTTGGATCTATCATTTCTAATTTCACATAGTCACATATGTTTGGAACCATTGTTGAGACATTAGTTGGAATTATATTATTTGTTTAAATTGGTGCAACCTTTACTATTAGATTACTAAGCAATCTAAGATCTATTATGCACAGTTCAGCTTGTGTGAGTTACATATACTGTATTCTTTGCACTTATCAGTTACTTGAACTTTTCATGAGAATCTTACATGGGTACTACCGTACGGCCAAAAAGACATCACAATTTAAATAATATCTTGTCCAAGACAATAGGATGAGATTTTGAAACCCAGACCCAAATCATGAATCTGTATGTCAGTCTAACCCTTGACCACAAGACGTTAGGCTGCTGGACCTTGGGTTAGAAAGGTCAGGCACTGTTGGAAAGGCTCACCGCAATGACTGCCTCAAACTGTTATTTTAGTCGTAAGTGTGAAACTATGACTAAATGAGAAAGTGATGTTGAAGTTAGTGTGTGTTTGTGGCACTTTTTGTGAGAATGTTGACTGCTTACTTTTAGTCAGTCAGCCTGTGTGTGTACGTGTGTGTGTGTGTGTGTGGGTTGGGGTGGGGTTATGGAATTGTGCTGACTGAGGTGTTTGTGTGTCTATGTGACTTCATATTTGCACCCTGAAGTCATAGATCCTGTTTGGAACTCTTCATTCCTCTCCTTGTTCTTACCTTTTGTTTGGAGACACATTAAGTTACTTCCCATTCCGCAAATCCATGAAAATAAAACTCTTTCTCGATGACACACTGTACCAACTCATTCAACCTTTCTGTAGGGTGTTAATGTGTGTCTCAAATGAATTCGTTATTATTATTTGGGTTTATCCTTCTGTAAGTCCTCTTACCGATATGTCAAAAGGATGGCACTTTCCATTAAACAAATGTATGAGTTGCTTTACATTATATCTGTTTTATAGGCCGTGTTTTCCTGCTGGAGCCGAGGAGTGGTTTGGACAGAGGCTTTGAAGCATCTGTAGACGCATGCTCTGCTCAAGGTGCCCGGGTGGCGTCGGCAGTCGAGCTGCACCATGCTGTATTTGAGTGTGCGTTTTCTGCATGTGCCCGCGGATGGCTTACGGGTCCCAGCATCGGGTAAGACGTCCAGTCAAACTCCAACACCTACCTCACCGTAATGACCGTGTGTCTGCCTAAAATGATGGGACATTGCTGGACGTTTATTTATGGGTGTGTGTCAGATGGGTGTGTGTGTATGGTGGGGAATGTGTGTGATTAGGAGGGATACAATGTGTTTTGTGAATTCAGGGAGAAGCATTCCATTTTCACCTCAGGCATTGAGGCCCCTGAGAGAGCAGGCCCTAGGGCACTGTCACAGAATACATTAGCACATTCTCCATCTTCAGCTTCTCTGCTGTTTCACTGTCACATTTAAGGCATTCCTGAAGCTGAGGGATTTCGAATCCCAAAGTAATTGTCACATTCAGAACGTAATACAAGTGTATTCCACATTGTGAAATGTAACTGGTGAACTGGCTGGGACGCTGAAGCAAACATTAAATCCTCAAATCATAGATGCACTGGTATTTTTTAACTCATGATTTTGCTTTGCCCAGACTGCTTGAACACTTTTCTCAGCACTCAGTTTCTTCGTATCATATTTTTAAGTATGTGCATACATAAAAATACACATTATTTATGTGTTAAGGACTTTTGACATTGTGTATCTTATATTGATCTGAATCTCTGTGGCAATCTGAAATGATTTCCCTTCATAACATACAGGATTGTGCCTAATAATACAGTAACTTGCACTTAAAAGCATTTTGTGACCCCCTTTAACTTAAGAATAAACACAGGAGTCTTCTTTGTCTTTAATAACGGAATACTGTCATGGGTAGGGGTGGGAGCCGGTTCCGACTCAGAATTGGTTCCAATTGATCAACTGCATCGGAATACGCACCTCCAACTTTTTCGATTCTTCTTAACGATTCTCTCATTTCCCAGGACGACGTTGTCCGCTTTTCCCCAAGTTTTGCGTCGCGATGCATTATGTCACACTCTCTGCGACTTGACCTTCAACCACGAGGAATCATGACGCATAAATGTTATTTTTTACGATGTAAACACTACCCACAGCTAAGTCCAACATTCACTAAAATGTTCTAGTTCAGTTAAATCTTCCCATTTATTACAGACAAAACTTACATTTTAGCTGATAAATAACAACAACCAGCGTTCTACTCACAGTACAGCCGTTAACTTGATATTTATTTATTCCTGACGCGCATCCACAGCGCTATTGTGCCGCAGCTCTCATATGGAACGCCCTCATGGCAAAAATGTACTTCTCTCACAGAAATGAGTCAAAAATGGGTTATAGGCCAAAATGAGTCGAAATGCACAGAAATTGCCAAAACTTTAGTAGAAATAATTTTATTCTATATCCAGATGGATTCCAATTGGATAAAGAAGTGTTTCCACCTGCACTAACCTTATTGTTCTTCATAGTACTAAGCCATAGAATGTCTCTGCATAATAAAAAAAAAAACTCTGAATTAAAATATGATTGTGTTCATGTTCACAGTCTTGTGAACAATTGAATTGATAGGCAGAATCAACAATGGCATTGAAATTGATAAAATCTTATCAATTCCCAACCGTAGTCATGGGATATTTCCAAGGTAGCTTCACACTGAACCAAGTGAGTCCTGTCATGTTGAGTCCCCATATTTTCCAATAGTGACGACCCCCATACACACCAGCACTCAAAATATGTGTGATTGTAGACACACAAAGCGCTCATTTCTTACTGATCTCTCTGCAACGAAATGTTATGTTGTGCCGTAAGTAATTTGTTAAATAAATTTCAGTTAGGAATATAAGATACCATAAACACCATAAACAGATATGGCAACTAAATGATATGTACAATATATCAAGCATTGCTACTATCTGTACATGTTTATAAAACATAATAATGTGAATATGTGGACTATAAACTATAAAATATGTTTTTATCTCCATATCTATTTCCACATTAGCACTAACAAAATCTGGCACACAAGCATAAATGATGTCAGATAAACACACACATTAGACAGAAAACAGACCCAAAATCTAACATTAAATAAACGTCACAACCTTGACACGGTTACCTTGTGTGTTTGTGTGTGTATGTATGCCTGGGCACATGTCCTACTAAAATCTGTCTTGTACAGTTATATTAGAAAATTGCCCCCATATCGGCCAGTTTTAATTACTAGATTTTATTATTTTTCTAAGAATTAAGTCTTTCCAATTTGATTTCAAAGCATTTCTTTATTAGATAATGATCCCTCATCATTATTTTCCACATTTGTATCCTGTGAGCTGTGTTGGGACTCTCGCCTAATCACTGTTAATGTGAAAGGACAGAAACCAGCTCATGTCCTATGCTGCATGAACTCTGCCACCCGATTTATTTATGCAGTGTGTACTATGTGATTTGCTGTTTTTCTGGTAAGTGTGAGAAATATAAGCACAAGTGTATAACTATATGCTTAGTTCAGCTATTTTAAATTCTGTGTTGGAACTGTCCAAAACCCCGTCGTAAGCAGTAGCTAAACCTCTCTCTGATCCCCCTCCAGGATGACCGTGTGCAGGAGTGTGGCAGGCAGCTTACGAGCTGTGGACATGCAGGTGGAGAATGTGACGGAGACGTCTGAGAAGCTCCCTGTGTTCTGTGTGAAAGACACTGGTCAGTTGAGAAAATGTGGCAGAGGCTCGTCTTGTGTCTTTATTGGTTCATTATGTAACTTTAGTCATGGAAAAATCTACAATGCCAATACAGTACACCTTCTTAGTCTAATCTTAAATTTAATTTGTGCTTGTCCACAAAGTTCTCACAAAGCTCTGAACAGATGTTTTATCCCAGCATCCTAAACAAACCATTCAGTGTTGTTAAGGGGTTTGGCAGCTTGCATAGGGCCAGAGTGTCTACTTATTAATCCTAAATAAGAAATTAATAGAAATAACTTTTCAACGAAATATAATTTGGGTGTAAATGATGTCTAACCAATCATTGTCAGGGGCTCCATGTGGAGGTCCACCTTCATTCCCAAACACACGACTGCAGGGACAGACAGGACTGGAACTGGGAGAGGAGCTGCTGTACGCCTGCAGCCCCGGATACACACTGCCCAATGGAGAGACAGCATTCAGCCTGCTGTGTGACAGCTGTGGCGAGTGGTACGGTCTGGTGCAGCTCTGTGTCAAAGGTAGGGAGATGTGCCGTGTTTTTCCAATAGAAGTGTTAATACACAAAGACAGCAAAAAAATATGTAAAAAATTTAAAGAAACACTTCAGAGTGGAATGATATTTACTCTTTTGATTGGAATCACAAGTAATGTAGCAAAAAGAGAAGAGGGTGAGAGCATTAAATTAGCCAAAGATTTAAAGTTCAAAAATCTATATTCGTTATACTGTACAAGAATACCTTTGTGCACATTGATTTGTTCCTAAGACTGTGCTCATGGAAATAGAAATTAGCAGGTTACATTAAAGAAACTAAATCTAAAAAACAAAAATATATAGAAAAATTTGAGAATAGTATGTTTATACCATAAACATTTAATCTGATAAGATGATTGTGAACACAGCACGCAGAAATCAGACCCCCGTGAATTCATTACCACCGTGCAATTTTGACCAATTACCGCAACTATTCCGCAATTTTTGACCAATCATTGTCGTTTCCCGCAAAACATTGAGCCATACATCAGCAAACTCACTTCCTTGTTACGTTTAGAAGATGCAGGAAACGTGTGATAAAAATGCCTCACATTTACCTTAAACAATAACTAAATGATTAATGGTTAATAAAATAATAGTGGTTTTGCTCCCTTCATTTTAATGAATTGTTAAAGAATCATTATAAAGGGGGACAAAATTGTAAAATTTTCCACTTTGACTTGTTCCCGCAACTGTATTGCAACAAAACGCCTAAAAACACCACAACTTTCATCACATTTTTTTAGAAAAGCTGCTGCAAAAACAGGCATTTTAAGCCGCAACAATCTCAAAAAATCATGGACGGACTGAGAAATGTAACCTCTGCATTTGACCCAAATTAAGATTTATTGCTATTATAGTGAGAGTAGTGTATTTGAGTGTCATTAGAACTCTTATGTCTGATGTTTTACAGACAATGTCGAGGCCTTCATTGACTATGAGGACAAGCTACCGGAGGAGCATCACCTCTACAGCAGCCTGGAGGAGGTGCATCATGTGAGTTTGAGGCCGGACGCTGAACACGATGAAGAGTCTACAGTGGAGCCAGAACAGGATGTGACAGTCAAGGTAGAGGAAGAAGAGGACAAAGGTAAGGAAGACCCCGCAATACCTGCCACAGAGCCCCCGGTGTCTCAGCTCAGCCAGAAACACATGTTCTGGTTTCCGTCAGAGGCTTTCCATGAGGAGGAGCGTCCAGCCGTCCTCACAGACGCACCCATTAAAGGTGTCAGCCACGATGACGTCCCAGTCAAAAACGACGATAGCCATTTAGAGCCCGAGCCGACCACAGAAGGTCATGATGGTGAACATGTAACACCGTCTCCGACTGAACCCGCCAGTCGCAGTGTGGGTGGCACAGAAGAGTCCTGGCTGGACGGGTATCCAGTTTCACAGGAGGAAGATAGAGCAGGTGCAGGGTCTACGGAGGAGGCCGGACCTGGAGACGGAGTTGCCACTGAGACTGGGACGGGCAGCTCAAAAGACGTGGAGTGGGAAAGTGTGACCGGAAGACCTGAGGACGCAAGCCTAGTAAGAGTTATCCACAGCCATGAGGAGAGCAAGACTGGTGGTGTGTCCGAGACATCTAAAGGAGGAACTGATGGTGAAGATGTGGAAACTGACGGTGGAATTACGAGCCCTGAAGGAAACAGTTATGGAGCAGGATTTGACATTCATGAGGAAGTATTCCAAGGAGTTACTGATGAGCCTCATGGAAAAATGGTGACGGAATTCTCCGAAGACACACATTTCGTTATAGAAAGACCTGAAGGAGAATCCAAACGACCGGTGGAAACAGAGTTTGAGGATGTGACTGACATGTCTAAAGGGACGTGGTTCCACGGTGTGAGCGACAGGCCAAACGATGTTGAGATGAGTCCCACTTCGTTTGACGATATCACTCGGATCACAACTGGACTGGACGATGTGTACACACCAGCCTCCGCCCCGGAGAACGTCAGCTCCAGTCAAGAAGAGATGGGCTTCGAGCACACAGCCACACCATCGGGCATGGCGCCGCTGGACACCACGCCCGCTTCGTCGGTGCATATCATTGGCGATGTTGCCACGCCCACCAATGGGGTCGCTTGGGAAAGCAAAGATATCAGTCACTTCCTGGACGAAGGCATGTTGGACGAAACCCGCGACAATCAAAGTGCAATGGAAAGCGATAAAGGTCGTAGTCGTGATCGACAAGAAAAAGGGGGTGATGGAGATTGCGGGGCGGACCCCTGTCGAGTCGGGGGCCGTGGGCCTGTGATCGCTGCTATCGTCATCGGCATAATAGCAGCAGTTGTGGGCGTGGCTTTGGGGGTGTGGTGTTACAAAAGGCGGCAGCAGAAGAGCTCTCACTATCAGCTCAATGGAACTAACAGACAAACACAATGCATTGAGCTGCAGCAGACTGTGTAATCACACACAAAATTGTGACAAACACACCATCCAAGTATGAACATGATCTTTGTTCACCCTCCCACACTAATATATTTTACAATCGAGGGACTCGTAGCTTTCTCCACACTATTTGTGATTGAAGTGAAGGTTTGTGTATTTCTTCTATGCTTTGTTAAAACGTATTTGTATTTTTCTTATTTGCTTGACAGTGTGCTTTTTCGTGTGTTTCCTCTTGGTTCTATATTAGGTTTTGTGAATTGAATTCCGTTGTGAGGACTGCATTTGAGAAGCTGGGTTTTGCCCCATGTGTGCATGGTCACTGTGTATTAAGAGTTAACGCTGTCGGTGTGTATAGACATGTCTTCTGCGAGTGAGTGTGACTGAGTGTGAGTGTTTCAGAGGATACGTGAGATGGAATGCTGGATTCTATGTGTGCGGTTGAAGTCTCTGTGTTACACATAGGTGTTAGTTTGCGACTCAAGTTATTCCGGTGGAAGGAAACGAACGAGACGTCTGATTAACTTTTGCATCAGATTCGTCAAATAATCGCTAACCAGCACAGCTCAACGTCAGAATTTGTCATTCTTCTTAATTCTTCTGTAGTACAGTTGTGCTGTGTTTTATTTGAGGATCAACTGAGTAAATGAAACAAAAAGGCCTTTCTTTCAAAACACAATATATCTCTTTCTAAACACATACTTGGTACATTACGACCAGTATAATTCACATGGACAGTGTATATACTGAAGATTTGTATCTAAATATAGATAAAGAATGAAAAAATACAGTGTACGGTGTTTTACAGATCATGCACATAACTGATGGAATGTAGTGTCTTTAACAACTTCAGATATTTTCAGTTGGTTCGGTATTAAATGCTAATTTCCATATTTGTTAATTGTTAAAAATATATTCAATACTATAACGTCTATCAAAACTTGCATATAGGCTCTGGTTCATATCGTAGAGAGTGAATTGTCTTTATTCATTTGTAGAGTTGACTTTTTTGGATTGGGTGTGCATGTTGGGAGGTGGTGGGCTTAACGCTTTGGGTATGACCAGTGTATTTGTGTTAGATCTTTTGCAATTTTCTACTTCTAGCTGATCACACTGATAATCATTCTTTTGTTGCACAAATTGTGATTAAAACTGAGCTTTGGGTAGTGGAGCTTTTCTCATTTCAAAAATAATCAACTGTTTTTGATGTGTTAGGGAACTGCTAAATGTATCTTGTTCTTGGATCTTGAATGTGAGTCTCTTTAATCTCTAAAAGCTAATTAATGGTAATCTAGGTTTGTATTTTAAGCTCTGAAGCTGAACACAGCTAACACCATAAGTCTATCGACTTTCAAAAGTCTTTTTGTCTGGTGCTCAAGAACCTCAAAAACAATGTAAAACAATAAGCAAACCAAAACTACATTTCAGTATTTGTACACATCTTTTACAATGTGGATGTAAAGTTATTTCTTTGCTTTTGTCCTTATTTTAAAAAACAATTCTCAAGAGTAATGCTTATGTAGCTGATGTAGCTCAGTTGAGTAGAAAACGTCCATGTTAAAATGTTTCATGTTTTTGCTGATTTTAATAAAATATTTTCTAGATTCATTAGTATTCAAACATGCGGAATCAGTACTTAGTAATTTTCACAGATTTTTTCACTTTACAGACTTACAATAACTTTTACGAAGCATTTTTTCTTAAATCTATATTATTTAAATATGTAGGTGTGTGAACAATAAGATTAATGAAAATGTTATAATCTTATATGAATAATGAATAATTGCATGACAGTGAATCTCTTGTATTTCTAAAATATTGTCAAATTAGTGTTTCAAAATCTCTTCAGATCCCCTGATGAGGCACAATCAACATAAAGCATTATTCAATTTTTATTGTTCCCAAGCATTCAGTGCTGTAATTTTATATTTTGCAATTAGAAAATATGTAGCCTACTTCCTAATATTTACACCGTTTTCTGTGAATGTGATGTAGCAGGTGCCAGTAAAAAGAATGAATTTTAACATATTTGAAGTCACACATCGGTTGGAAATCACTCAGTTCTAGATTTATTCAGTGTTTGAAGACATAATTTTTAACTTGTTAAGATCAAAAGTTTTAAAAACCAGCAACATGTAGAAGAATTTTTTTTAAAAGCAGTGCAAAGATTGTTTTCAGAATAAGTAGTAAAACAGCCAGTTAACAACAATTTGGATTTATTGCAAATATAAATGTGTCCATAAATATAATTTATCCTTATAAACAGACTGATATTCTTAATTAGTATGAAGTCCCTCTTGTCACAAGACAGTGGCTCTGAGGGAACATTACGTACATGACACTGGCTCGTGACTCCCAGCTGCTTGTTAGGGACAGTGGAAAGAGTGATGTTCCTTCAGAACAGATTACATTTTGTGTCCTAGAGATCACACACGACTGATTTTTTGGGTTTGCGGGTACTGGGTGTGTCGGGGGGGTTTTCCCCAAACATTTCATTTCTACTTAGAACTATTATCATTTATAACTGTTGCATGATTCCCTGGTCATAGAAGTTCTGATCCATACAAATACTACTAAGATTTCTATAAATCAACAAACTGTCTTTCGGCTGGTCATTGTATTGAAATTCTTTGGTCAGACATTCAAATCATTCATCTGTCATGGCTGAACAGTGTGACAAGCCTACAAACGACTCAAATAAAATGCAAACCCTCAAGTAAATCTTGCTGTTTTTGCTCTCATTTGCTTGGTGTGTATATTTAGGTTTGTGTAACTGTATCGTTGGAAGGAAATTTAGGATATTACACATAAATGTACATGCCCGGTTGCATTGAAAAACACACTAAGAGGAAGAACAGAGGCTCATTTTTAAGTGTTTGAACATGGAGTATCTGTGCAGTTTGTCACACCATAGTAGGAAAAGTTTGCAGAGAGAGAGAGAGAGAGAGAGAAAGAGGGCGAGAAAGAGAATCATGGGTTTGTGTTTCTGCAGAGAAAATGTGTGTATGTATGAGTGCTTAAGTCCACGTTTCCACATTCACATTTAAAATTCAAATGTTTGAGCTTAAGCCCCAGTGTTTAGTCTTTTGCAGTTAAATTTAGGCGGGGTACTTAAGGGTGTGCGCTGCAGATTTTGTGCACAAGTCTGGGAATTTCATGCCAGAGCAGCTACATTCCAAATGCTGATTTTAGCCTTATGACAGTAGTGCCAAGTAAATATTTGTAGGGTTATTATAGGTGCTTTAAGCAATGTTCCTGCATAAAGTGAAGACAGGATGAAATATGAATATAAAATCTGTAGACCTGTTTCTAGAATGATTAAACTGTCATATTGCCGTAATGTACCAAAGGATTTAAAAATGATGGCATTAATATTCAGAGGTTAGCAGAATAATCAGTAAGTTTATTTTTAGATATCCATTTGTATGAAATAGATTGTAATGTGTAAATATTTGTGCTCCAGTCTTAAAAATGAAGAGGAATCTACTGAGAAAATGAATTCTGTTCTTTATTTAAAAAAAACAACAACAAAGGATGTTAATCATACCTCAGAATTACAGTGATTGTCCGGTAAAAGAACACTAACCCATTTAGCAATGTGTCTGGCTTATTGCATAGTTTGTACTTAAAGGTTAAAAGGCCCCCGTCACCTGAATAAATACAACAAATATTATAACACTGGAATATCGTCATGGCTCACAAATCTTTTTCCTCCTAATTTTGTCGTACTTCTAACATCAGTGCAAATTCCTTTATTTTACTCCTCTTCAGCATCGAGATACTCGTCTAAGAACTCAAGAACTTCTCCCTGAAACACAGAAAGTAAATGAGCAAATATAATGGGTTTATACACACACTTCTGCACACACAGAAAAATTCGGCCGCTAGAGGCACTAAAATTCCGAGTTGTTCTTTAAAGATAACATGAGCAAACACTGCATCCTAATGGCCAAATGTGTTACAGCTGCCCAAAGATGTCGGCTTCAGCCACCAGGAAAAACCACAAACGAACCAACTTATTCTCCCATCAGCACTGCAGAGGTCCTTGCTGTCTTCAAATGTCATCTGAAGACTCCTCTTCAAGGAGTATCTAGAGCAAGGGTAGCCAACTCCAGTCCTGGAGGTCCGGTGTCCTGGAGGTTTTCCATCCTACCTGATCAGTCTCTTCTGGTGGTTATATACCTGAGACCAGGTGTGAATGTTCTGAAATTCAGTTGAATGGAGAACCTCCAGGACACCAGACCTCCAGGCTCGGAGTGCCCACCCCGATCTAGAGCAAGGGTCGCCAACCACCGAGCCGCGGACCAGTACCAGGCCTTTGATCATTTTTGTGCCGGTCCATACAGAAAGAATAAAAACTTGTTTTCCAACAATTTATGCCATTTTTATTGACCCTCACAGTCTGTAGTGTTTTATTCTTCTGGGGCTTATAGGTGGTGGTTAGGTAACTCACTTGGTGAATAGGATAAATATTATGCATTTTATTGTGTTTTATTACACGTCTCACGTCCCTGATGACGTACCTTGCTCACAAATACCTCAGTGGTACTTTTACTGGTCAACGATTTGAACTGCCGATCTTCCGATCACGGAGTGAACTCCCTAACCGTGACCTAGCGGGTGGTAACTTAGTCGGATGAAGGTTGTTGATTTAAGTCTAGCTTTACAGATTGAAGTACAGTTGTGGACTGCAGAGCACTATTGTACTTCGTTCTAGATAAGACCGTCTGCTAAATGCTGTAAATGTAAATGTGTAAGAAAATCAGCAGTCCAATTTTTAAAAAACACTAGAAACTTTTCACATAATTTCCCCAGGGTTCGCTTTCCACCTATGTTTATTAATAATCATGTCCTTACACATTTACATTTAGCAGAAACAGCATTTCAGTTACTGTACCTCAACCACCCTCTTTTTACTGTTTATGGAATTTGTCACATTTGCCATTTCAGGTAGTCTCTCTGCAGCAACTTGGGGTTAAGGGCTTTGCTCAGGGCCTAAAAGTTGTTTTAGGGTAAAATTGAATTTAAATGACTATGTTGTGATCAGATACTTGGCATACTCTACAAACCAAGGGGTCATAGATTAGACTATGGGATAGGCATAGACTGTGACATAGGATAAGACTGATAAATGCAGTAAATCCGAATTCACGGCTTACCTCATCATCCTCTTGGAGTTTTTCTTTGGCAAACTTTAACATCTGCAGCTGCATTGTTGTCTGATTGTGGTATCGCATTGCCTCCTGTTCACAGAAACACAAATTATATACTGAAATAAAATAATATTCATGTCGAGCTTAAGCAAAAATGTGTGTGATAGTTTGAATGTACATATAGTGTGTATGTGTGCTCCTTTTAAGAATTTTATAAAACACTAACTGTCCTGGGCAGAAAATCCTCATCATTTAGATCCCATTTCTCTTTGTGGTAGCGGTAATACACCATATTATTCTTCATCACCTCATCCTCCGGGTCAAAGAGTAAGTAGCTTGCAACACATGGCACTGCATTCTTAAGGTCGTTCACTGATGGAAAAATCACAAAATGACACAAACATCCATGTAATAACGGGCAAAACTGTGTGTATGTAATATAAAAATCACTAATTGCTGTGTATACACCTTATATGGAGCTTTTACTCACATTTATAATAGGCAAACTGAAGGTAGTGATACATCGTTGCCACAAATTTCTCCACAACAAACCCACCAACAACCGGAGTCAGATCGTCCTCACAACGAACCTTACGTTCAAGAACCTCAGCATAGTGATCTACAATATAAAGAAGATTAAACATCAAAAGTTAATGAAAATAGCATGCAGAGAATAAGTGGCATTCAGCGTGTTTGGACAAGTCTGATCCGCCCGGGGAAAAACAAAAATGCAAACCAACCTGCAATGGACGGATAAAAATCTTTAAAATCTCTGATTTCTCTAAAACTCTCAGAGGCTGCAAGGCATTCATCATAAACCTTGAAGAAGTCTCTTAGTGCCAGCTCCATGTCTGACACTGAAGTACGGTAGTTATCACCATTATAGGCTCTCACAGCTCGAATAAACAGCATCTGGAACATAAAATTCTCACCATTAGTCTGTGCTAACATTTATTTACTCAGTGTAAAGCACACAGTTAATCATAGACAGGTAATACAGTAAACACTTCAGACACTTTTCACTCACAGCTTTTGGACAATGAATTTCTAAAGTTAAATGAGACATTCTAACACACACACTGTATATATCTAGGGCAGGAAAGCATGCAAAAGATTATGAAATTACCCTAAAATTACCAAAACACAATAATTCTTTGTAAAAACCTAGATGGCATCTTTGCAGCAGTAAAATAACAACATGCTCCAGAAGTAGGTACGCAGTGTATATGTAGGTGTGTATGTATGTGTGGCTGTCACCTCATATGATTTGGTCTCCAGGTCTTTGAGGTGCTCCTCAGCTCCTGGTAAACTCTTATAATAATTCATGTTTCTCTGCATCATTTCATCATCAGGATGTTTTAGAAGAAACGTGTGTGCAGCCGATACAGCTTTGGCAAGGCGATCACTCTGAAACATACAGACAAATCACACTCTTCAGCACAAATCCATTTTAAATCTTGAAACTCAAATTAAACTGTGTTCATATATATTTTATTTGGACATGCCCATACAGGAAATGGACTTGAGCATTGCTGTAAAATTGTTGCCTTTCCTGTAAAGTAGATAGTAACAGCTATTGTTTCTACCAGTTTCATTATGAATATTTAGACACTTTTCCAGCATGACTTTAGGAGTCTATATGTCTATGGACATATCTTTGTGCAGGATGCGGACAAATGTTCTAAAGAAATTTGAACCCACAACCTCTGGTACCAGAGGCGAGAATCCTAACCACCACCCACACTTAGGCCTACTTACTGAAAGTGAGTGATTATTTGTCAATTTGAGCACACCACAGCACAGCACACAGTGCACCACAACGAAATGCATTTAACCCATCCATGAAGGAGCAGCAGGCAGCGCCCGGGAGGCAGTGCTTGGGGACGGTACCTTTGCTCATGAGTACCTCAGTGTTAACTTTACCGGCCCTGGATTCGAACCTGCGACCTTCTGATCATGGGGCAAACACCCTACCGCTACCCCTAAAGACTACTAAAGATTTCTGATGACTTACTGATGTTCAAACACATGAAAGATTCTCTGGATAAGATCAGAGTGCGAATTACCTCTCCATAATTGGGGGGTACTGCCTTCATAACAGAACTGCTATTTTGTCTCTTTGGGGGGGGGTCTTGATCGGGGGTACAGTACCCCCTAGTATCCCCCGTAATTCGAACCATGGATAAGATTATATTACAGACAAATAAAATGTGGAATGTACATTTAAAGCCATTTGATCTTTGATCAAATGCAGATGCAACAAGAAGTCCCTGTGGAACTGTGGATGCGTGGCCAGAGAGGACCAGAGCGCAATGAGACTCACTTTGAAGTAGGCAAACTGCAGATATTTATAAGGCTCCCGTTTCTCGAAGTCGTCCACAGTCTCCCGGCTGGGCGGCGTTTGGCGGAAGGCTGGGAGCCCCTGTTTGCAGCGCTTGAGGCACTGAGCGCGCTTCATCACGTTCCCAAAGGCGCGCAGCTCAGGAAAGTCGGAGAAGCGGCTCTCGTCGTCGAGGCGCACCGAGCTGCAGTTGAGGTTGCAGAAGGCCTCGCTGTCCCGCAGCAGCCGGTACAAGCGCAGACTCAACTCCATATACTCGACGGTTTCGGGCCACTTCTCGGCGCTGTACTGATCCAAGGCATGTCGGTACGCCGAGTCCAGCGGCATCAGCTCATGTCGCGGGAAGCTGCGGAAACTGTACTTCTCATACTGGGCGAGGACAAGCGGCGACATGGCGAAGAAAAGTAGCATCAGAGCGAGGTTAAGTGTCGGGGAAGCCATTTTGGTCCGATGTGGGAACTTCTGAGGGGGTGAGAGGGAGAGGGAGAGACCCGCCCGCAGTCTCTCCACGTCCTCAGCTCCGTTCCAAAAGCGGTGTACGTCTCAAATCACATACTGCCGCACTATGTAGTGTGCGAGTATGCCTCACACATATAGAGTTGGCGCTTTCTCACACACTACGGAGTGCGTTAAATATGTGGTTTGAGACGTGAACGGTGCCCGGCCAGCGCGCTCCTCCCTTCCCTCACCACCCCAAACACTGAACACACACGCTGCACTGATTTTACTGTCTGATAGTTCATGAAACAAAGGTACAACAATGCAGTAAAGGTAAATTACACAAAAAAATACACTTTTTGTTCATATCCACACAAATATCAAAATAACCTGATCCTCGTTATTTTACACATCTTTACTTTTTAAAACACTGAGACAAGATATAAGTGAGGTAGATATTAAGGAGAAAGCCAGTGAAATGTTACATTCATTTAACTTTTTACAGTCTTTTCAGCTTCAGTGCATTTTTAAGAGTACTGGACTTTAGGCTGAAATACCAAATTATGGTAAATGTTAACCACACAATATTAAGTCATGAGATAATAATAAAATGTAGTTTTTGTTTTCACTCACTTAAAGGTTATTTGTAGTGTATATAATGTAAGCAAAAGTAGTATGGTTTTAGTATCGTTATATTTTATTATGAATATAGTTTCTTAAAGTATATAGTATATACACTATAACTGTATAACACCTCATTTTGAATAGCAACTCTTTTTTACATCAATTTGCTAAAATGAACAATAATGGAGATTTAGATCAAATCAATGAGAATAAGAGTTATGAGAGTATAAGTCCTTCTTGGTTTTGTTGGTTCTTTCTCATACGCCCCCATAATAAAAGCCGCGTTCCGTGCCACGTAGGAAGCGCTGCTACGTTTCCCCGCTTCCGTTTAAACTCCTGAGCGTCAATCGCTAACGAGTCGGTTCAATGAGTCGGATCTTTAAACTGAACGATGGGAACCGGTTCGCGGGTCTGGGAAGATCTGGTTTATAGCATATTAATATCAAGATATATATGAACTCCGAAATTATTATCCAAACTGCATGTTTGGATATGTGGTTTGAAATCTGTGCAAAAAGTGTTTAATTGAACATTTTCCCCAGCGTTTATATTGTATACCTTACGATAATATATCATATTATTTAATAGTTACGTCATAATTATTTGAAATGTGATGCACTTCTTACAAATAAAAATTTTCTTCGACATTTCCCACATAGCGTTTTATATTCTTAAATCTTAGTTATCAATCTTATAAAGCAGGTCTAATTGGTCCTTAGTGTATCGTGGTTTCAGTAAAATACAGTAAGTACCCATTTCATTAGCCTTGTGTAACAGTTTTTAGAACAAAAGAAATGCTATAGTTAGACAATATGTGTAAGCTATCATATAAAGCACAAAAGCTGCTGTACAAAGAGCCTTTAGGGAGCCGAAGGAGTCGATTCTATTTTACATACTGAACCGAATTAAACGGCTCACTGAAAAGAGCCGGACTATATATCAGTAGTAAAAAACTCCCTTTCCTGTGTAAAGTGATACCGAAGCCGGAGGAGATTTGGGGGAGTCGCACAGCTTCAGCCGCTCCGTTACCACGTCTACAAATCCGCACCACGACGGGACACGTAAAGCTCCTAAACCGCACACACGAGGGAGTTTAGGCTCGTCTGCAGAAGTCCAGGAGGGGAGAAGATTGACCCCAAACCTCTACCAGAGCTAGAAGATGTGGCGAGTGGCTCTGAGGATGATTTTCCTCGCCTTTCTTGTGACTTTTGTGGCGTGTAACGCCCCGCCGGTCCCGTTAGATGACATAGTCATAGAAAAAACCTCCAGCCCCGAGCGCTGCGACCGGGCCGTGAAGTCCGGGGATTACGTCCGATACCATTATAACGGCATGTTTCCAGACGGCAAGAAGTTTGATTCCAGGTTGGTAAACCTAAATATGCACACGGAAACTGTTATGTGATCAGTTCTTAAGCTTTGCCCATACAAACTACTTGACCTTTTTTGGTTGGATTCAGCCACGCAGGCAGAGGAGCTGCACATCTGCAGTAACGATCTGGGAAGCTATCTGTAGATCTCCAAAATGAATTAATGAATCCATTAAAGAATAGAAGAATAGAGACAATAAACCAGCACATCACCTAATATAAATTGAGAACTCAGTAAAGAACATCAAAATTTTACAGAGTTCCTGATAAGGTGAAGGTATCTGAAAACTAGTAATAGTATGTGTGCAGTTGTTGATGATGATGATGATGATGATGATGATGATGATGATTTGTGTACAGTTATGATCGTGGCACCACATACAACGTATTTGTTGGCCGGAAGCAACTGATTGCCGGTATGGATAAAGCTCTACTGGGCATGTGCGTGAATGAGAGGCGCCTGGTCAAAATTCCTCCACAGCTGGCTTATGGGAAGGATGGCTACGGTAATTTGAAATAACTTTTCTTACTAGTTTTCCTTATGTCAATATACGGTTTTGCTGTGCATTCTTATTACCCTTGTGTCTGTTATGTGATCATTGTCCAGGTTGGCATATTATTAGACTTGATCTACTGTTAGGACCTACAACACAAGGCCTACAATACCCATGAGCACCAAAGCAGTTTGGGGGAGGTTTTGTGGCACATAAAGTTTAAAGTGAGAAGGTGCAGCCAGTGAGGAGGGTGTTGTAGAAGGGGGTGGGGTAAGAGTGCAAAAGATAGAGAGAGAGACAGAGAGAGAGAACATAGCTGGGGGGTGTGGACTCCAAAAGGGAGTGTTTTTGGAAAGGAATTTTGAGCCATGTCTGCATGTTGGTACTAGTTAGCAAGAAAATAAATCTCCCATTGGATTACTGAGTTCATGTAAATGATTACGGAACACAAAGAGAAAACGAATAAATGTATCCAGCCTGTTGTAATTACAAGCTAAAAGGTAAATTTAGTTGCTTTTTGTGTTTTATCTCTTTCCAGGCCGGAATGTAAAGTATGAGCATGATATTGTGAAGCTTTACATGCTGTTACCACCCCCTTATTTATGTTTTCACACGTTGCTTTCAGTACTAGTAAATAAAACTCTGTTCCATGACAGTGTAAACAGGAAAAAAACGCATGCATTCGGACATTTTCAGATCGGTTTCAGGCCTCGTTCATATGTGGAAATAAATCAGATATAAATCAGATATGTGCCAATGTGACTGTCATGTAAACAGGCAGATCAGATTTTCCTAGGCATTGCGTTCTGTACGTCATTAAAACTGCGACAATTTAGTACTTCATCGCGGTTTAATGACGTTGTGTAACAAGCGAATCGGATATGGGTCACAATTAAAAAAAAACGTGTAAACAGGTCAAAAAAATCAGATATAGGCAACAAATCAGAATTGAGCATCAAGACCTGCAGTGTAAACGAGGCCTAATACTTCACTTGTCTGTGCCTCATTCTTCAGGTGATATCATACCCCCCGATTCAATTCTGCACTTTGATGTGCTTTTGTTGGATATTTGGAACTCTGAGGACAAGGTCCAAATTCAGACCTACCACAAGCCAGAGTCATGCAACCGCACTGTGCAGGTCTCTGATTATGTGCGCTACCACTACAACGGCACGCTTCTCGATGGCACGCTCTTCGATTCCAGGTAAGGAGGAAACACAGATCGTCTCCCACAGCAAAGCTGCCACAAGGGTTAAGACACCTGAGTTAGACTCCAGTCCTGTAGGGAGACAGCAGTGCAGTGTTTAATAACAAGCCACCAAATTTACTATGCCAGATTTACATTTAGTAAGGGTGTAATGAGTTCAGTTTGGTGTGTTAGAAGTGCATTTGTGTTTGCAGTTTGACTTCCTAACACTAGATTGCAGCTGATCACAAACAATTCTGTAAAATACTAAAGCCTTTTTTTTGGGGGGGGGGGGAATTATTTGTCATTGTGAACACAGCACACAGTGCACCACAACGAAATGTGACTTCTGCATTTAACCCATCCGTGAAGGAGCAGTGGGCAGCTAACAAGCGCCCAGGGAGCAGTGCTTGGAGGCGGTACCTTGCTCATCAGTACCTCAGTGGTAACTTCACTGGCCCTGGTTTCGAACCTGTGACCTTCTGATCAAGGGGCGAACACCCTACCGTTACACCACCAACTGCCAAATGATGTGCTTATATAATATTTTGTGAGAATGACATTCTTTTGTGAGAATGACATTCTTTTCTTTTTAACACTAATTTCTGCTTGCTAATTATAATTGTAAAAACACTGCAAAAATAAATGCATTAGAGATGAATTTAGTTGCCAGCGGTTACATTTCAGTCCAAAGCTTCACTTTTAGTGTAGACTTTAACCAGTGTAGTAAAAAACATTTGGTGCAACAAATTTTCTTATTTTAGTCAAAAGTACTCTACGTTTGTCAGTGATAGACCATACCCAGCTTAGGCTCTTCTTTAACTATAAGTCAAGAGACAATAGCTGTGTTGACTGATATTCTCATGCAAAGCAGCTGTGAATGTCATTACCATTGTTATGCATCTGTTTCCATTCCTACCTTGTTACAGTCACACTCGCATGAGAACATATGACACGTATGTGGGGATTGGCTGGCTGATTGCTGGAATGGACCAGGGGCTGCTGGGAATGTGTGTGGGGGAAAAGCGCATCATCACCATGCCTCCCTCTCTTGGCTATGGAGAGCATGGAGATGGTAATTATCATTTACATAGTGCTTAATTATACAGGAACAGTGTAAATTTGAGTTTAAATACTCGTCCTAATGACCAGCATGATTTTAATCTTAATGACTTTCTCTTAACTTCTCTTTCCAGGCAGTGATATCCCTGCTCAGGCTTCCCTGGTGTTTGATGTGGTTCTGTTGGATCTTCATAACCCTAAAGATGAGATCAAAGTGGAGGTCCAGAGTCTTCCAGAACTTTGCCCGCGTAAAAGTGCAGAAGGAGACTTCATGCGCTACCATTACAACGGGACGCTGCTGGATGGAACCTTCTTCGACTCCAGGTAAGTGAAAAGGCCACAAAGGACTAAGATTTGAAAAATTAAAAAGTTCTGAATATGTTTGGTGAGTTGTCTAATAAAGTGAAAGTGAGTGATTATTTGTCATTGTGAACACACCACAGCACCACAGGACTAAATAAATGAACCAACAGTTAGAACCAAACTTAACCAGAAACTAACTGAGGGGGGCTAACCAATGGGAAGAGATAAAGAGCTGAACACTGGAGATGACGGACAGCGGACAAGACAGAACAGACTTACGGTGGCAGGCTGGGGCAAAAGTCAGGGAGTCCCATAACATAGCTGAGCTGTTATAGAGCTATTACTGATTAAAAAGTTTTGTGCCAGTTTTCACAATGTTTCTGTCTAAATATGTAGGTGATAATACACAATTGGGCAGTTGGTGGCGTAACGGTAGGGTGTTTGCCCCGTGATCAGAAGGTTGCAGGTTTGAATCCAGGGCCGGTAAAGTTACCACTGAGGCACTCATGAGCAAGGTACCGTTCCCAAGCACTGCTCCCTGGGCACTTGTTAGCTGCCCACTGTGCTGTACTGTGGTGTGTTCACAATGACAAATAATAACTCAGTTTCACAATACAGAAGTGTTAGTGTTTTTTCATGTTTGCGTGTATGGGTGTGTTTCAGCTACTCGAGGAACCGCACTTATGACACCTACATCGGGAAAGGCTACGTGATTGCTGGGATGGACCAGGGTCTTCTGGGTGTGTGTGTTGGCGAACGCAGAAGGATCACCATCCCCCCACACCTGGCATACGGAGAGGAGGGAACAGGTGGGTGGAGCACACATGGTTTACGCCTTTGCCTTCATAAATGATTCGACTTGAACTACAGCTAAAGTCTTCATTTATGTCCTCCTCGACTTTGTTTTATTTTCTCAGGCACAAAAATCCCTGGTTCTGCTGTGCTGGTGTTTGATGTCCATATTATTGACTTCCACAACCCATCTGACACAGTGCAGATCACCAAAGTGAAGCCTGAAGAGTGCGGCTACACCACCAAACGTGGTGACTTTGTTAAATACCACTACAATGCCACACTAATGGACGGCACTTACATCGATTCCTCGTTAGTAATGCGTACACGTGCACACACTCCTCTAAATATAATGAATTTGAGTTTGCCAATGCATTAAATTATACATCAATTATTTATCAAGGCTTTATTATTTTTCTGTGTGTAGATACAGCTATGGAAAGACATACGATGTGGTTCTCGGAGCGGGGCAGGTGATCTTCGGTATGGAGCAGGGTTTGTTGGAAATGTGTGTAGGGGAGAAACGCAATTTGATCGTGCCCCCTCACCTGGGCTATGGAGAAAGAGGAGTGGGTAAGACTCACTGTTTGAATTATATCAATTTTATATTCTTACTATCTCCACATCAAATGACACACAAAGCAAAGACTGGTCATGCCCACTGCACACTATCACTTCATAATGTATGAATAATTTAAAATATAACAGCAGTTTTAATGAGTGAAAAGAATCTAGGCAGGGTCTGGCTTTAATTCTGCATGCAATGCCAGTTAGAACCACCAGGTGGCAGTGCACTCCTACAGTAGTTCTTGCATGTGGAAAGCTCACTTAAGTGAGTGAAAGTGATTAATTATTTGTCATCGTGAACACAGCACAGCACACAGTGCACCACAACAAAATGTGACCTCTACATCTGTGAAGGAGTAGTGGGCCGCTGATATGGGCGGCGTCCAGGGAGCAGTGCTTAGGGACGGTACCTTGCTCATGAGTACCTCAGTGTTACCTTTACCTGGACAAGATTTGAACCTGTGACCTAACCTTCACGGGTTGAAGTCCCTAAATGTTACACTGCGAAGCAGTGATTATTTGTCATAGTTAACACAGCACAGCACACAGTGCACCACAACGAAATGTGACTTCTACATTTGATTCATCCGTGAAGGAGCAGTGGGCAGCTGATATGGGCAGTGGCCAGGGAGTAGTGCTTGTGGATGGTACCTTGCTCATGAGTACCTCAGACGTACCTTTACCTGGCTGGGATTCGTAGCGGCAGCCTTCCGATTTCAGGGCCAACTCCCTCACTGTTAAACTACCAACTGCTTAGAAAGTAGTGCCACTGCCACTAAAGTTCTGATTTTGCATTACCAGCAGCAATTAGCAATTTCTATATTGTTAATTAGCTTATTAGTTGCATTAGGAGTGTTTAGATTGGGAATATATAAATCTGTGCTACAACTGAGGTTATATTTCATTGCATGAAGATTTGTATCACAGTTTATGCAAAGTTGAACAAAGCTCAACTATGCATGAAGGAGGTATATACATTCTGTGTGTGTGTGTGTGTTTGTGATTGTGTAGATGGGGAAGTCCCCGGCAGTGCCGTGCTGGTATTTGATATTGAGTTGGTGGCTGTTGAAGAGGGTCTTCCTGAGGGTTATATGTTTGTATGGAATCAAGATGTGTCACCAGACCTCTTCAGTGAAATGGACATAAACAACGACTTACAAGTGGACCCCACTGAGGTACAGACTGTGTGTGCATTCATTTTTGTGACGTCAGTATGTGTATGTGTGCATACTCACGAGACACCGCCATGACTTCTTAACGTCTTCTATCCCCAAAGTTCTCAGACTACATCCTCCTCCAAGTGAAAGAAGGGAAAGGTCGCTTGGCGCCGGGCTTTGATCCCAACCGCATCATTGAGAACATGTACAATAACCAGGACCGCAACAAGGATGGGAAAATCACGGAGGAGGAGTTTAAACTGAAGGCAGAAGAAGCAGCCGCTCACGATGAGCTATGAGGGCGTACTCAGGGAGGAGTGAAATAGATATGGATATGTGTGTCTGATTATTGGTATAATAAGTGGGAGGGGATAATTATGATAAATTTGGCAGGCAGTATTTTTTGGAATGACTGTTGGAGTGTGTGTGTGTGTGGATGTGTAAGTGTGTGAATGGGTTTGAAAGTGTCTGTGTGTGACTGTAGGTTTTGTTTTCACATTTTGAGTGTGTAAGAGTGCTGACAATATGTGACTTTTTACAAAAAAGATCCCTTTTTAATAAACACATTCCATCCCCAAGTGTTCAAATGTAACTTTATTTCTGTCAATGTTCAATACTGTGAAACATGGATATTCCTCACATATGTAAAAAGGTAGTAGCTTAGATACTGTGCACTATCTGACACAATTTAATATACATCAGTGTAAGTAATTATTTCTCCAGTATTAATTAGGAAGAGTTGGGTGAGGTGAGCATTATAAACCCTTCTCAGCATAGTTCTGCTTTTTAGTTCTGGTAAACATGTTTGTAAAAGGGCAGAATGATTACATAATGCCTGTGCTTCCTTCTGTGTATTTACTGGGTGTATGTACAGTATGTGTGTGTGTGAGACTGGCTGTGTATTTAGCAGGTGTGGACTGATAGTTACTAGCTACCTCTCCTGCCAGGACTGTAGATGTGACTACACAACAGTGTACATAGCAAAGTCACACAAATACATATATTATGACCTTGATCACACTTAAACTCTCATTCTGTGTGTGTGTGAGACAGAATACGTTTTGTTACACATTTTCATATACCTTACTAATTACAGAAAGTGACTAAAAGGGTGCTTGATTTTGTATATTCTTTACCAAAGACAGAGAAGAGAGAAAGAGATGCAAAGAGAAAGAAAAAAAAAAACAAAGAGAAAGATCCCAAGAGAAAAAGACCCAGAAATAGATGCAGAAAGACACACACAAAGAAAGGCATGTAAAGAGACACTCAGAGAAAGACATGCAAAACAGAGAAAAAGAAAGACATGCAAACACCGATAAATGCAATGAGAAAGGGAAAAACAAAGAGAGCATGAAAGAGAAAGCAGGGAGAGAAACATGGAAAGAGGGCAAGAGAGACTCACAGCAAGAAAGACATGCAGAGAGAGAGAGAGAGAGAGAGAGAGAGAGAGAGAGAGAGAGAGACATGCAAAGACACAAAAAGAGAAAGTGCAAAGAGGTAAGACACATGAAAAAAGAGCATGAAAGAGGAAGTGGGGAGAGATAAATGGAAGGAGGGCAAGTGAGACACAAAACGAAAGACATGCAAAGACAGAGAGAGGGGGTGCACAGAGAGAGAGAAAGCAGGGAGAGATACATGAAAAAGAGCAAGAGAGACACACAGAGAGAAAGACATGCAAAGACACATAGCAAAAGACACAAGATACATGAAAAGAGAGCATGAAAGAGGGAAAGAAAACGTAGGGAAAGACGTGAAAAGAGAGCAAGGAAGACACAGAAAGACATAAGACCTAAAAAGAGAGAATGAGAGAGAGAGAGAGAGAGAGAGAGAGAAAGCACGAAAGACAGAGAGAAAGACATGCAGAGACACAGCAAAAGACAGAGAGAGAGAGAGAGAGAGAGAGAGAGAGAGAGAGAGAGAGATGAATGGGCTTCGTGAGTTGAATAGATGAATAGTAAATAACTTCCCTGTAAACTGGAATCCGGTTTAATGTTGCCAGTTCAGGCAGAACCGCGCCTCGGTGCCAGGACGCAGCTCACACAACACACAAACCAGCTCCCAGCCGACAACACCACATGGATCCACGAATCTGGACACTTTAAATGAACACAAGGTAAAGATATCACCTTTTAAAACCAACTTTTACTGCTCACATTTTCCTGAACGGGAGCCTCGGTTATACGAGGAGTGACAGGTGCGTGTTCAGGTGTTCACTTTACAACCGTCTTACTCCACCATTTCTTAATATTGACACATGATTTATGCTGTGCACATTTTAGTCCACCATCTGCTCATTAATCGCCACCGTTTTAAGCCTTTTGTGACTTTAAAACGGCCGTTGTAGCTCAAAAGGGGAAATTATGCGCTGAAGAGTCCAATGATCAAACTTTTATTTGCATATAGAGTAAAACGATGTCTTCTTTCATCAATGTTGAAATTAGGACATTTCATTTAAATGAAGGGAAGACTGTAAGATGACATTTTGTGAAGATGTGTTCTAAAAATCAACTTATTTGGAACTGTTTGGATGTTTTATACTGTTTGGATGTTTTTATATTTATTTGGGTGCTTCAGAATTTCAGAATTATGGGCATGTATTCGTTATGTAACCAAATGTGTAGTTGTCGTGTAAATCTCGTCGTTGTTGGTTGTGATCGACGTTCTGTTAAAAAGAGAAATACCCACGTCCAGTGGAAGTTGTGTCTGTGTCTTGATGAAGACGAATTCAAGCTAAAACTTTACCAGCTTTACTATAGTTCAATTGAGTATTAGTGGAGTATTGCAGGCATTGCGCTTGAACTTCACCGAATGTTACATAATAAATAAATAATTAAGCATTAAAAATGGTCCGTCAGCAGCAAGTGACGACTTTGCACGGTCAGGTTTGACGTTACCCGAGCTGTGGTGTTATATTTCGTTCATAATTGCACTTTCTCGTTTCGTATGGGTGTAAAGCAGAACTGTGGCCTCCTGTTTGTTTACTTTTGTCCTAAGTCTTTTATTTGTTGTCCTGCGCATGCGCGCTCTCAGCTCCATTGAGGATTTTCTGGTGCTCATTTTAATCAGTCCCAAGACTCTCAAATCAGCGAGACTTTAATGTACACAATATTTTACACACCCAGTTTAGATTAAACTAATGGATAAACGTTTCATGCATCTGGATTAAATACTGTTACTTTGAACATCTACAAGCCTTTGTACTCATGATGCATCTGCTGTAATGTCGTTTCAATTAATTAATTGATAATTTTAAAGACTTTAATTTTTAAACACACAGTCCATGATTTAATTCTGTTAGAAAACAAGAAGCCCAACGCACATCTCCTATGATCTCCGCCTAGAAGCCCATTTGAATTCTTCATATGTTCTTGATTTTATTATTATTTTTAACTATTTTTTCTTATTTTGAAATCATTTTGAGATCATTTAATATCTTTGACAAAAAAAAGAAACAAGCAGTTAGTTGAGTTTCTTAAATACATGAATTTCTCGTGCAAGGGTCTTAAAATCGTGATGTCAAACTCATAATTTATCTTGTTCAAGTGACTTGTTGGAATTGCTTATGTTACTGATATTCCTGATGCAGTGTTTGCTGTAAGAGGCAAGGGCATTATGGGAGAGGAAGCTGGGGTGGATTTGGGCCACCTGACCGAGGTGGAACAATCCATGATACTGGACGTGTTGCTGAGGGATGCTGAGTTACGTAATCGAGAGGAAGGCCGCATCAGGTGTGTTTTAAGTCATCATAAACCTCTCACGCACGATGGTAAAACGATGATAAGGAAAAATTAGAAGCTGTTTATTATATGTGTATGTCCTGTGTTTAAGTTATGTATGTCTGTGTGTGTGTGTGTGTGTGTGTGTGTGTATGTTTAGCAAGCTCCATCAAGTAGAGTCAGACCCTGTTCGGCTTCGTTCACTCACTGGTGCATGGTTTAATGAAGAACGTGCCAAAAGATATTCAAAACCAGGAGCTGATGTTGTTCATTCCTCCATACGCCGCAAGAGACATGGAAAAGGTCATACTGACTCCCACTGCCTTTTAACTTACTTAAATTATTTATAAGAAAATATTCTATTAGGATGCATGCATATACTGTAATTTATACTGGTTTTTTTATTGCACAGATATGTCAGTGATGTCAGTGTTCGCAGAACAGAAAGAGCAGAATTCTCAGGAAAACACTCAGAAGGAGAAAACAGAAGACAATGCACAGGATACCGAAATAACAATGAAGGAACCTGATACAGAAGAGGAGAAAGAAGAAATGTGGTACAGTCTTTTGCTGATAATCTGAGATGTGGATTGTTATATCATGTCAGATCATTAGAACTGTGCAGCACCTGACTCCAGTATCCGAGAGAAGGAAAATTAGTTAGATGTTTACTGCATTCACAAAAACTCATGGAGGCCTCACAGTCAAACAGAAAATTCTATGTTTATTATTGTGGTTTTCTCCGGTATCTTTTACAAGCCAAATGGCATGAAATAAAAATATCAGTAACGCCTCATTCATTTTAATTAACTTTAGTAATTCCTCCTTAGTTCCAACCTTACTGTGACTCCAACACCACGACCGAGAACAAGGCACCTTGCAAAGGTCAGTTTGGCTGCTGATGTGTGTTTGATGGGTGTAGGATTTTGCATGGATTATATCTGACATGTTGTTAATATTTTTTCTACAGGAAAATGCAGAGAACAAAGAAGAAACTTCAGTACTGGAGGGTAAGATCCATTTCTGTGTTAAATAATACATTTTTACACAAAATTGAATACATTGTACTGACCTGTTTGCCTTTATTTGTCTGTCTATTTCCACTGGGCTTCTCCTTTCTCCGAAGTTTCAGAAAAGCTTGAAGAATCTGAAAGCGCTGAGAACGGGGAAATACAGACCACATCTCCATCAATGCAGGTGTGTAAATTCCCATAATACAGTATCATCCTATAAAAGTATCTGCAGTTATTGAGTTGTGATAGTTTTACTTGGTGTCTTTGTGTAGATTGACTCAGAAGGTGATATTGACTCTGGCAGCACTGAACTTGACTACACAAGATTTGGTTCCATTAACAGCTTGCGTTCCAATCATATGGTAAGACAGACACCATTTATCAGCAACACTGCAAGGCCTGAATCAGACTTTGTCAGTGCCAAAATATAGGCATCCCTATTCATTTCACACACTGCTTGCATTGTGCAGGCTCATGAATGAACACACCAGTTGACTGCATGAGTGTGTGTATTTACTCCAGATGAACGGCAGCCTGATGAGCCTCTACAGCGTTGGGGATTTCGGAGATGTCACAGTGACTGGACAGATCCAGTTCAGCCTTCAGTATTACATTAAGACGGAGGAGCTTCGTGTTCGTGTGTGCCGCTGTCAGGACCTGGCTCCGGCACGCCACAACCGCTCCGACCCGTGAGTACAGAACAGACATTCTGGATGTTGTTCTCTATCATGTTCTAAGGACTAATGCCAGCACAGGCATCATATGAAGGACGTGACAAAGTTTAAAATACATGCCACCCAATGCTGTAGATTGAATTAACTTACCGTTAGACCATGAAAGTGTTTGTCTTGTTTGGTACAGGTATGTGAAAGTGTACTTACTTCCAGATAACACATCTCGTAGTAAAAGGAAAACATCAGTAAGGAGGAAAACGCTGAATCCTGTCTATGATGAAACATTGAAAGTAAGAAAGATTTTGTAAGTCACCAGGACGTAAAGCACTTGATCTGTAATATATTAAAGATTGGTCATCATAGGACTGCATTAAAATAATCTGATTTGTGTTTCTGACTTCAGAAAGTGTTAAGATTTTTATGTTAAATATTCATATTTATCCATGGCATAAATATATTTCCAGTATAAGGTGCGCAAGACAGAGCTGCAGGCTCGCGTGCTGAGTGTGTCAGTGTGGCACATGGAACGTGTTCGAAGGAATCTCTTTCTGGGGGAGGTAGAGGTGGCATTGAGCCAGTGGGACTGGGAGCAGAGTCAACCTGTATGGTACCCCCTCCAACCCAGGGTGAGGCAGTTACAATTAACGCCCTAAAAATTAGGTAGAAAGAGAGAGAGAACTTTGTAAATCAGTTCACGATTACTGGACAACTCTCACCCCATCTCTGTCTCCCAGGTACAAATGAATCCCGATGCCTTAATCAGCAGAGGAACAGTCTTACTGTCAATTAAATTTGTCCCACCTGGCTCTGAAGGTTACACATTTGACAAAAACAAAGACACATCCAAAAGATTTAACGTCGTTCTTTATACATATAAATGTAATGTTTAATTATGTTGCCCTGTTTGGGTTTAGGAGGAGAATACCCTCTAACTGGTGAGCTCCATATTTGGCTGCGGGAGATTGTCGGGCTCCTTCCTCCGAAACGTGGAACGCCGAATATTTATGTGAAAAGGTACATGTCAAAAGGGTTTTGGTAACACTGGCTTTCGTGTGAAGCAAGAAGGGTAATTAACAAGTGTTTGTGGATGTGCGTGCAGTGTGATTTTGCCAGATGAGAGCGGTGCAAGCGGTCAGCAGACACGCGTGGTCCGTGGCTCGGTCAGTCCTGTGTTCAACCACACTATGGTCTACGATGGTCTGCAGCCCAGTGATCTTCTAGAAGCGTGCACAGAGATCACTGTGTGGAACTCCTCTAAGTGCTTAGGTGGACTGCATCTCAGCACGGGCTCAGGTAAGTACAGACACACACACACACATTCTCTGTATCTTGTCTTTTATGATTAAAGATCTCAAAGCTATTTCTCTTTAATTGAAATGCTTCATTGAGTTTAACTGTATATTAATTTGTCTTATGTGTGTGTTTTAGGTGTGAGTTATGGTCAGACAGTTAGCTGGATGGATTCCACTGAAGAGGAGATCAGTGTGTGGAATTCAGTCATTCAGGACCCCAACAACTGGGTTGATGTTTCTCTGCCCATCCGAACCAATATTCATATGTGCCCAGAGTAAGTGCCAGGGGCCGGGTACACTTGTTGTATGCATGGCTACTAGATTCTGTTTGAAGGGACAATCCAGTATCTACAGATTTTTTACTCAAAACTGAAAAGCATTTCAGGGTTCTCATTTCACAAACTAAACAAGACTAAGAGATGGATCTATGTAGAACTAAAACACACAGAAGGTCCTGCGGTTTTTCAGATTTTTCTCATTCCTCTAAAGACCACACAAAACATTTTGAGAATTACTAATTTGTCAGTTATACATTTTGTGATAATTATAAGAGTTATCATTTGCAGTTTCTTACCATTCGTCATTTAAGGCTGAGTTTAATGTATTGCTTCAGAACTGGGCTTGATATCAGAGAAAGTGGCTTTAAAATACATGTTTTTCATCATCAACAACATGTTTAAACTGTGGAGTTTGTGGAAGCACCAGCAAACATTATAAAACAAGTACTTGTTTCAATAATTGGATCATACATTTCTGACAATGTCTGCAATTAAAAAATGATCAAATTTTTCTTGTCAAGCTATGAACATCAGAGCTATTGTATCAGGTATATGTCCATTTTTTATTCTTCAACAATTATAGCATCTGTCCAGATGAGTTCAGAGTAGAAATCCTCCCAGCAAAACAGTCAATAAGACTAAATTATGTTAAGTTCATGGAAGCTCAATCATGCATTATGCATTTTATATTTATAATTTTATGAGCTGTGAGGTTAATATTTGCTAAAAAGTAATTCACCACTTAGGTAGAATCAGGTGAACATGTAGTAATACATGGCGACCATCAATTCACATTACCTATTAGAAATGGTCTTTCCTAATGTAAGTATAAAAATAAATAAAGAAAAATACTGGACACAGAGAGCCTTCACTGATCAATGAAAACATTAATATCCCCATTAATACATTAATATACATATAAGTGTATAGTTACATTTCAGGCAAAATTACCCTTGGCTACATTTCTGTTTCTTGACTGTACAGGGAATTAAACTAATGTTTATGAGTTTATTTTAGTAAATTTTATTCTTGAGAAGTTTTGCACAGTGTTAGCACTTTGATGATACAAATTCTCAATTCTTCCCATTCCTGTGTAAATAACTAGTAACGACAATTAAATTAGGTAAAGATTCACTTAACATACTGTATGTCTTAAGCACTCCCTCAGTGTCCACATCTGAGCACAAATATTGCAATTTGGTCATTGTTCTCTTAATAGTGCTCAGTCTGCAGAGAAAAGGAAGGAAACATGGCACCTAGCACTTGCCAGACCAACAGTGCTGTTGTGCAATAAGTATTCAGTTGCATTTTACTTAATCTCATTGCATGTTGGCTATATTTGGATGTTGCATTTAAAAATGCTAATAATAATGGATTGTTTTAAAGGTCTATCTAACTTGGCTGTTTTGTCATGGATAAATATTTATAGTTTTATGAATAAATATAATTGTATTACCACATATAATATATCAGTGTGGTGTTCTTTGTGTTTGACCTTACCTGGAAATGTGTTTTCCTTTCTTTATTTTTATGTTAAATTGTCTGATCTGGCTCTTGTGTATATTTAAGTTACTAATTATTTTAAGTTTTCAGCAATATATAAAGAGTTGCCCAGGAGGTTGTTATTCTAGCAAGGAAAAAGGCTCTTCATCAGGTTGTTACTCTGGCATGGAATGTGAACTGAAATACTAGTTTAACTTACATTTTTGAAAGATCAAGTACAATCCATCTGTAGAGGATTTTTATACACATCAGCCTTAACCTTAAACTCCAAGTGCCTACGTACTGTACAACGTGCTAAAACAGAAATTAAAAATTAAGAAATGCTTTTCTGCATTACTGATCCAAATGATACTACTAGTGTTGAGGATCTGCATAATCAAACATTTCATGTATTTCAATGAAGCAGGTCTCATTATAAAGAATGACTTACAATTGCTAATTACAGGCACAGTATTCTAGTGGCAACTTTTGTTTAAGGGTCTTTCTTAGATGTCCAGTGGGATCTACTGCTGTAGGATAGAGTTGCTTTTGAAACTGGACCTCTTAGTTTGTAGACATGTGTCCTACCTCTAAGCCGCCACCAACACAGATAAAAGTAGATATTTCAGCATTGTAACAGAGTTATTATAACAGAGCTATTAACTCATCAATAGTTGAGCTGCTGAAATCAGGGAAACACTTTAGGAGTATTATGGCAAAAACAGAGTCACATCATAAAACTTCTTAACCAGGACATGACATGACTACTTCCTACCTGTTTAATAACACAAACTCATGTAAACTCTTTCTACCTATCACCAACCTGCTACTTTACACTTGTGTGCTTATATGTCACCTACCTACCTAAGAACTGTATGCTTATTTGTTCATTCTGCAGAAAGGCACTTTAAATACTTTCTTACCATGAAATGCACATGTACAGTCACTGTCAATGGTATATATCTTTTAAGAACATTTCTATTCCTACTCTTAAGTTTTTAGCATATTGTAAGATTTCTTGAACATGTTAACTTCTAATTTCTAAGTTCTGTATTTTGATTTGCACAGTCTTAGGATCTTTCAGGTTTCATTTCACCACTTGTTGTACTTGTCTAAATATATATTTGACTAATAAAGAATCTTGAATCCAGTTCTTAGCAACTTCCATTTTCAAATTTCAGGGACAGTCTGCCTGAAGGCAGCTTGGTGTTAAGGGTCTTGCTCGGGAACCCTGTAGTGGTAGTGCTGGAGGCAGGATTTGAATTCATGACCTCTTGGTCCAGAAGTAAGTATCCTAACCACCAAAGCAGCATCACAAGTTGGTAGTGTAATGGTTAGGGAGTTTGCTCTGTGATCGTTGATTGGAAACCCAGACCAGTAAAGGTACAAGGTACCGTCCCCATGCACTGCTCCCCAGGCCCTGCCAAAAAGCTGTCCACTTCTCCCTGATGGATGGGTCCGATGCAGAGGTCAGATATCATTGCACTGTGTGCTGTGCTGTGGTGCGTTCACAATGATAATTACTCACGCTCACTTTTTTCACCAGGTTTTTTTCACCTGCTGTTGTCCTTGTGTCTTAAATAAAGCTAGACTGTATTTAACTATTAATTATAAACAACATGGTCAAGGTAGCAAATCGCAGTAATGCTTCATTTCACTTCAGGTACAGCACAATGGAGATGTTGATTCAATTGCCGCAGATCATATGCAATCATATTCAATGCAAATAGATAATTCCAGAACTAAACGTGTAGTTTAAATCCGGCATGTAACTAAATTCCAGTCTCTTTTTCTACCTCTAATTTAGATCTAGAGTGAGCAAAAACCTATATATTTTTGCTTACTCTGTGTCTTATTTGTTCTTTGTACTGTAGAAGCCGGAGCCCCGTCGTCTCGTCTCTATATAACTGTATGTAGTAGAGATGACAATAAAGTTTACTTTGACTTTGAGTTAGTGAATGTTTCTCAGATTTCACCAACGTCGATTAATATCGCTTCTCTAGGTACACATCTAACATTATAACGTCTCTGGTGATCGCTGTCAGATTTATTTTGCATTAACTTTCGTCAGACCTTTAAAATAATTCAGAATAAACTGCTGAGACGGGAGACCGTGACCGCGGCTGGACCTGAAGCAGCTGACTTCAGTCATGTGAGTGGAGCTTCCTCAAGGTCATGTGACACCGTCAAGCCACGCCCATGAGTATTGTGATTGGACGGTTTGGCGGAGCTGCGCGTTTGATTGGTGGGTGCGTTTATTAACGTGCTGAACTTCAGCAGAGCTCCAGTCCCGTTTTCTTGTTTTTGTCTGTGGCGCAGGAAGCAACCTGCAGCCCAAATTTTAAGTATGTGGCCTCTTTCGGCTATTGCCGTATTATTCGGCTGCATTTCGGGTAAGTTATTAAAGGTAAAAATGAATATGTGTATGACATTTGAGACTGTGTCGTTTTCCGTGACGCCGCGCGTGACTGTTTATTCCCGTCATGCGCGCGCTGAAAACGCGACGATGTTGTGATAAATACTGTTTAAATACTTTAACATGTGAAACAGTGATTTAAACTGTGTGTTTATGTGTTTGTTATTGTGTCTGCAGTGTCGGGAGCCACACCGCTTGTAGGCCACTCGCTTCCCGACTTCGGCGACATGTTTCATGTGAAAGGTAGCTCCTGAATTAGGAAATTAGCCAAAATTTCTCATTCCATTGGCTGGGTGTGTCTGTGGTTTGGTTGTTATTGTTTCATTTTGGCCGTAATGGTGCTGATCTTTTTAAGGTGTAATCACCCTTCCCTATGCTGAAATCAAGGAACCTTTTGAAGCCTGGTATGACCTCGAAGGCAGCAGAAGCCGAATTAACTATTACCATGGTAAGTTAATTTTATGTGAGCGTAACCTCTGCATTTGACCCATCCGTGAAGGAACAGTGGGCAGCTTTTTTGGCAGGGCCCAGGGAGCAGTCCTTGGAGAGGGTACCTTGATCACGAGTACCTCTGTGGTACCTTTATCAGTCCGGGACTTGAACCAGCAACCTTCCATTCACGGGACAACACCCTGACCATTACAACACACTACCAAAACTAGGATGCCTACTGACCAAGATGTTGTATGTTCAAATCTCGTTTTATCTCACTGGTAGCACTAGGAGACTGTCCTCAGAACTAGGAAATTTAAGTCACACTGGAAGAGCATCTAATCATCTTCATCTTTTGACTTCTCCTGTTAGGGGTCGCCACAGCCGATTAACTACCATGTTGTCTGCATTTTGAACTGGCAAAGGTTTTACACCTGATTCCCTTCCTGATGCAACCCTCCCCATTTATCCGGGCCTGGGACCACCAAGAGTTACACTGACTCGTGTATTATTATTTGTCACATACATAGTTATACAAGTACGACATGTAGTGAAATGAACCCTAAACGTTCCTAAGACTGTAGAAATTGAACAGAATTAAGAAAAGTTAACAGGTTGTCAAAAATCTTATGATAAAATAAAAACTAGAGTAAGAATAAAATATATACATAAAATATAGAAAAATATTCTTGTCCATATTTCTTGCTGGGCAGCTGGAGGTAGAATACAGTGTTAAACCCACAGTCTCTTGGTCTGTAAATTAGTATTGTGCCATAACCACTACATGTAACGCACAGTCATGATGGAAAAAGGGATGTAATTTTCACTCTGCTATGATTCATCGGCAGGTCGCGTCTCCACATTTCAGCTTGGGGATGTGCTGACTGCAGGTGTTAGCTACAAGATCACACCAGTCACCTCGGAGACAGAATTTAATGTAATGAAATGTTTCCAAGTCAATGGCACTGTGAAGGATCCAATTCTCCCTCAGTCAGCTTTGCCCAATTTACAAGGCTTCCAGGTGAGCGAGACCAAGAAACGCATTCAAAAATGCTTAGAATTAAAGTGTTTATCTGCGTAACAGTTTTTTTGCATTGGTGATTTTGGTATAATGTAATGTTGATGTGATCCCCCTCATTGATCTTTCTGTCTATATTTGGGTACAGTTTGAAAAAATGGAATATTACGCTGGCGTCTTATGTGAGGTGTGGACGAATGTTACAACTATTGGGCACAAAAAGAACACCTACCGTCTGTGGGTGGCTCGTCCAGAGAGAGATTCTTCACTGGCTACCCCTCAGCACTATGAAATGATGGGTTACAACACTCTGCTGGGATCTCACTATGACAAATACCTCATCGACTACAGTGACTTCAGTCCTCGAACCAACCCTGAAGACTTCAACTTACCAGATGGTGTTTAACTCTAAAAGCACTTTTAATTGTACACACTGGCATCCACAAAAACCCTCTTTAATATCTATTTTCTACTCTACTACTCTCTTCCCACATAAAAATCTCATTTTACTGTTTTCTTACTAGGTATGGACTGTGGCCCATTTCCAGGTCCAGGGGTGGAGCACAGGATATTAGCTAATCCAATTCAAGACCTTATTCATACCTCACCTGTTAGCCACGCCCACCGGCTGTTCGGACACTTTAAGGAAAAGTATGGCCGTAACTATGAAGATGATGTGGAGCACGAGAAGCGAGAACACAGCTTTGTACATAATATTCGGTATTAAAATTAGAGGGTTTTTGGAACTAGCAAAATAAATAATTTGAAGTATGTCATATTAAAAAAATCAAAATGTTGACTAAACTTTGATCTTTTTTCAGGTATATTCACTCCAAGAACAGGGAGGGGCTCTCGTTCTCGCTGTCGGTCAATCATCTGGCTGATCACTCGGTGGAAGAGATGACGGTGATGAGAGGATTTAAAGGGAGGAAGACCCCTAACAACGGTCTGCCTTTCCCTCCCGAACTCCACTCAGTTTCATTACCGGATTATCTGGACTGGAGGCTGCAGGGTGTGTTTCCCTGAATTTTACTTTGCACTAGGGATGCACGATAAGGGAATTATTGAAGATATCCGATATTTTTCATGCCGATATCTGCCGAGTCAAGCGAGCGTGAAAGCAGAGTTAAGTGAGGACCGAGCACTTCAAGTCACTTCCCGCCCTGTGTCATGTACCAAGTCAAATGGGGCGCGGGTGACACTCCATGAACACTACTAAGTGCGTAGAGATAGTTAAGCTACAACCTCGGCTATTTCCTGAGATGCATACTACCACATGGAAAAGTATGATAAGAGCGCCTTGCCTACCATACTATTAAGTGCAGCAGTATGCGGGTCAGGGCACAACCCGCGAGTTTAGTTTGTTAAATTTTCATGTGTGCAGGCAGAGTTGAGCGCGTAAAGACAAAAGATTTTGCTTGCAAACGTTCCACTGCCTGCTTAGAATTTTGTCACGAAATAACGCCATACATTTTAAGACAGAAGCCGCGGGCCGTTTAAAATTTGACTTTGGACTTTGAACATGCATGGCACAAACGCTACCTTTCCGACCGACGGTAGATGCATCATCAAATATCGGCTGAAAATATTGGGCAAATCTAAGCATCGGTCCGATGCGGATAACTTAAAAAAAAAGCAATTATCAGCCGATTCCGATATGATTCCAAATTTATTGTGCATCCCTTATTTTCACATATTTCTGTTTCTGTGGCACAGGGATGTGTTTGATGTTACCTGAGCAATCCCACATATGATCGTGTAATCTAGATTACACTACACTGGCGTGTGTGTGTGTGTGTGTTAATAAATAAACATATATGTATATATATATATATATATATATCTCCTGTATATATCTAGGTGCTGTGACCCCTGTAAAGGACCAGGCTGTGTGTGGATCTTGCTGGAGTTTTGCCACCACTGGAGCACTGGAAGGTGCCTTGTTTCTCAAGGTAAACACATGCAGAATTCGCACAGTTAAACTCAGAATCTGTATAATAAAGTAGCAAAACGTAAAATCCACACCAGAAACATTTTGGCAAAATGTTGACAAAAAGGCAGTTTTACAGAATAAACAAATGACTAGTTTAAGTTTAGTTTTTTTTGCACTTGGTGCATGTGCAAATATTATGTAAAACTGATCTGTTTAGATGATTCTAACTTTGTTTCTTCTGCATAGATAGGAGAACAGGTGGTGTTGTCTCAGCAAATGTTAGTGGACTGTACATGGGGTTTTGGTAATAACGGCTGTGACGGAGGAGAAGAGTGGAGAGCGTATGAATGGATCATGAAACATGGTGGCATCTCCACTGCAGAAAGCTATGGTCCTTATAGTGGCATGGTGTGTATTAAATACCAGTTTCACTCGTTAATTTCTTAGATTTCAGTAGTACATTTAAGCACTAGTTTCTTAACGTCTAAACCTCCTGGCTCTTCTTACATTGTGTTGATGAACCAGTTTCTCTGTTTCCGCCTTTCAGAATGGCCTGTGCCACTTTAACGATTCCGTTGTAACGGCACGCGTGAAGAGCTACACCAACGTGACGAGTGGGAATGCTAAGGCCCTGAAGGCGGCGCTCTATAAGCACGGCCCCACTGCAGTCAGCATTGATGCTTCTCAGCGCTCGTTTACGTTCTACAGCAGCGGAGTGTACTATGATCCGGCCTGCAGTGAGTCTCATTTCTTTAATAATAATCACTTGCATTTGAGCGTCAGTTTAGCTTCAGGTTTTACTTGATCTTCTGTTTTACCCTTTTTATGTTTGCATAAATTGTTCAGTGTGTTATACTGAGGTGCTTGTACTTGGGATTCCCGATATATGGAATATACTCGATATATCTCGGCCTGTTCCATGGGCAATGTAGTAAATGACTATATTGTGACCATTGAAAGTGAAAGTGAGCGATTATTTGTCATTGTGAACACAGCACAGTGCACCACTACTAAAAGTGACCTCAGCATTGGACCCATCCGTAAAGGAGCAGTGGGCAGCTAACATGGGCAGCACCCGGGGAGCAGTGCTTGGGGACGGTACCTTGCTCATGTGCACCTCAGTGGTAACTTTACTGGTCTCGGATTCGAGTACAAATCCTCACATTAATATTAAACAGGTTGCATGTATGTCACTTTCAAGTTTGGCTTCTCTGACCTCCCAAAGCAGACAGCTCACTCCCCTGTCCATCCAGAACACGCTCCTAGGGCATGCACGTTTTGTAGCGGTAGCGTAGGGAAGCGAGCATGCAGAGAGAGATGTGAATATCCACACGATTTCAGGGGCGTTAACTGGAGATGGAAGCGAACAACTTGGTTCTGAAAAAAAACCAGCACTGGTTCTGTTATTCTGTGTGCAAAAACAGAAGTAAATGCGAAAAAATGCATAAATGATGTAAACTCACTGTGTAGAACGCCATCACTTGCAAAAACGCTCCATTTCAAATCTTCCCCTTTATTACCGACCAGCACGTGTTTTAGCTGATAAATAACAATTAGCATTCTACTCACAGTACAGCTTGATATTTTCAGTGACTTTTCCGGACGTGTATCCATCGCATTATTGTGACATGCGCAGAGGATTTTGGGGAATGTAGTTCTCTCCCAGAAAGAGAGACTACATCAAGATATATAATTTGTACTGTGATATAGCTTAAAAATATTGTGATATTAATTTTAGGCCATATCGGCCAGTTCCACTTTACTCATTATTTTGTTTGTGTGATGCAGAGAATGGGACGGATGACTTGGATCACGCAGTCCTAGCAGTGGGTTATGGGACACTGAATGACCAGCCTTACTGGCTAGTGAAAAACTCCTGGTCTACTTACTGGGGCAATGACGGCTATGTGCTCATATCCATGAAGGACAACAACTGTGGTGTGACAACTGATGCTACATATGTTACGCTTGCCTGATGCACATTATTCTATTATACGTCTGTCTTATAGTGTGCATAAAAAAAGTTATGATCTAAGCTCGGGTGCTTAAAATGCAAGTGTTAGCCGAATTACTGTCTGAAATGTCAAGTCACCAAAACTTTAAACTTGGGAAATACTTCATTTTCATTTAAAATCACATCCTGCATGATTTTGTTGTACAGCTCAGATTTACAAATGCCCATGTGAACACAAGATGCTGATGCTGGTCATTTTCAGTGATTAGGAATGAATCATTTTAATTATTTGCCTTTAAATAAAGTTGTGTTTTATAAGGAAGGCATTTTGTTCTTTAAGCAGAGTTTCTGTTATTACGTCCTACAGCAGGGGGAGTCGGGCTCCTCTCCATATTAAGTTCTTAATGTTCACATTCTCTGTACATGTTGGCAGCTGAACTAGAAGTGTTGTCTGTACTTGCACATTTAGAGAAAAAGATCATTCCCTATGAGACTAATAACAAAAGAATCATTGCTTTATTCTTCTAGATAAATACAGAAACAGGTTGTGTTTATTTGTTAGTAAGATTAGAATACAGGAAAAAACTTAATAACCATAACTATAAACGTTTAACACTACAACAAACAGTTCTTTCCACAAACGTCCCCAAATCTGGAAGACCAGTCAGGATGTACAGTAAATGCCATTAAAGCTACATATAGCTCAGCATGTTTCCCTGCCGAACAAAAATGCCCTAAATGAATTATTATGGATCGTCTAACGGAACAGAAGTACAATATACTGAAGAAAATCTCTTTCTAAAGTTTATGATCCAGTTGTTGTGGTTTTAAAAAGTAATGAATTCTTTGAACACCTTGTTATTCCCTCATGTATGAAGCTCCTAGAAACAAACTGTACATAATCTCTAGAGATTACAGGCTCAAACACAAACCACAAGTCTAGTATCGCTTGACAACTAACAGAGTACTAGATGACAGATTTCTCTAGAGTTCTGAAGTTGTCATGCACACTAAAGTCATTATTTTGAAATGCACAAGGGAATGATAAACACCAAGTTATTACGCAGGCATTTTACATGATGCGTCTTGCTGCCAAAAAACCCCCCACAGCGTCTTGGAGGAACAGCACACTGCTGGCAATCTGACCTTATCTGCCCTGACTTTAATTAGATCCACAACAAGTTTACAGACCAGATATTTTACGTGTTGTTTTCACACTTACTTTCGGAAGAATCTGTTATAAATCTGGATGAAGAAATGCGGCTGCGCCGATGTTTCACAATGGATAACGTTATACACAATGTAACATACATACAGTTGTTTTACAAAGATCAATGTAAAATATAAGATTAATTCAAGAAGCTGGATGTAGTTTTGATCACTCTGCATAAAAGAGTGTGTATATAAGAGCTTATTATGGAACAGTGCTGTGTGATGTCTTATTGCATAGAGGATTTTGATAAACAGTATGTTTACACAGAGCAGAACTGTTATTTTCTGGATAGTTGCCAAACAGATTTATCTCTGTGATGACACAGCTGCTTTTCTCCACGTGAAACAAGTACAAAAACCAAACTATTACAAAACACATTTCAAAATTTTCATATACCGTATTTGTAAAAATGTAGCACATATCAAATATTATATGCCATCATGTTCCATTTCTACATGTTCACATTACTGAAACGAACATTACGTTTTGTGTGTGTGTGTGTGTGTGCGAGTCTCCTTGTATGCGTGCAAGCACATGTATGGATGTCTATCGAGACTCATTTGTAAGGCACTCTAGTTCCTGACCTTCAGTGGTGCTTGGTGACTGTCTGGGGTCTTCAGGGAAATCTGTGTCATATTTCTGAGAAGTAAACCTGTACCAATAAAAGGAAAAAGCAGTAGAAACATACTGTTATTCATGCATTGGTATTAATTATACATGTAATAACACACCGTATACAAAGACACACCATATGACTAAAAGTATGCAATTCTATTGCTAATAATTAGGGTTAAATGGAGTTTATATCAGCTGCATGAACTCCGGCTCGATGTCGGGCAAATTACACTGATACACAACACACAGGGTAGAGAATGGACACAACTCAAAAGCTCAATTTCAGAAATGCTCTTTTGAATTTTAAGTGAGTGATTATTTGTAATTGTGAACACACAGCAAACAGCGCACCACCACGAAATGGCTTGTATTTAACTCATCAGCAGCTTTTGGCAGCGTTCAGAGAGCAATACTCTCAATGGTGCCTTTACTAGTTCAAGACTTGAACCAGTTATCTTTTGATCTCCCTACCTGTTTGGCTATCAACTGCCCCATTTACTGGACATCACAAACACTCTATTTTATCCATATATGGTAGATACCAGCTGAATAATGACTAGTTGAGCGTGGGATCAACTCCATGTCACTGTCCATAGTTTTAGAATGAGATTCTGCGTCAAGTCCTGTTGAATGTGATGTTCATTGTTACTAGATGGTGCACTGTGACCATGAAGAACACACTTCGTACATGTATAAAGCTGCTGATTATAAAGTAACCTTGAATCTTGAACTGCACATATATAGAGCAAATATATATCGTGAGGACTGTCCACTGTGTAGCTTATTTCTACTGTACTGCCAGCAGTAGGGCAGTCTGCCTACCTCTCTGCATCTAGGATGGTGTCTGGTAGAGGTCTGTTTGCAGTCTCGGGCAGGGCCATTGCCAGGACTGCCCCTAGCAGCGGGGTGGAGCCAAATATCACCACGGGAACTACCGCATTATGCCGTCCAAGCAGGTTAATCAGCGGAGCTAAGACTCCACCCATCCGAGCGAACATGGAAGACACACCGATGCCCGTTTGTCTGTGAGGGAAAAGAGCTAAAAGTAGTTATTATCCAAATGTTTAGCATTGAGAATAAATGAAATAGGAAACAGTAGAAATGCATTTACATTAACTTTTGTACTTTACTGTAGTGTTTCATGTACTGTGAATTCACTGAGCAACAGTCTTCTTGGAAATGTTCGGGGCTAACGTGTGTGTCTGTGAATAAATACCTAAGCACAGTTGGGAAGATTTCAGCTGAATAAATATAGATAATCGCAAAAGAAGCTGTGATTCCAAATTTCCCAATCATAGCCAGCGCAGTCTGTATACTGGGATTATCTGAGCAAGAGAAATAAAGAGAGACGGAGAGTGAGCAAAAGCAAAACCCAGCAATTAAACTGTTCAGTATAATTATATGTTTAACAGTTTAACATATGTATCGGACCGGTCTACTCATCACAGGGCACGCGCACACAAACAAACTCACATTCACACCTACGGGCAACTTAGAGTCGCCGGTCATCTACACATAAGCTCTTGGATTGTGGGAGGAAACCTGAGCACCTTGAGGAACCCCACGCAAACATATATATATACACATATGAGTGACTGTGAATGGAGTATTTATGCTGTACGAGTACTTCATATATGTGTGAGTGAGTGGGAAAGTAAAGGACTCCTTGTGTGTAAAAGATAAACAACATGCCACATGCTGCTCACCTGCTGGGACAGCCAACATGAGGAGGCAGGCTCCACCCCCGATGCAGAGGAAGGCGCTCTGTGGGAGTCGCCGGCTGAAGGGGAGGAGCAGCAAAACTAATGATCTGGCAGGAATCTCCACCAAGCCAAACATAAACTGTGTCAGGTAAAGATCCGAACCGAGATCTGATACACCCAGTGACAGACCGTAATAGACCAGCACGTTAACAAACCTGAGAGAAACACAGACATAGACATACGCAGCTTGAAAAATGACTTGCCTCTTACACTCAAACTTCTGTCATCTCTTGAAATGTGTATGTGTGAACGCAAGATCTTACAGTGCACAAATATTGTAAAAATATTTATCAAAGCAATGCAATGAGTATAATAATATTCTTTTTTTAATACCCTTAAATTGTTTTGAGGTGTATGAAACTCCTGTGTAGCATATAGAAAAGTGAAAATTAGTGATTATTTATCATTGTGATAAATAAAGAAAGCACAGCACAGAACCTTGCTCATTAGTAACTCAGTGGTAGCATTACTGGTCCGGGATTCGGACCGTTACACTATCAACTGCCCCGTATAGTAGCTATAGACTTTGCGTCTTCCACAATAAACTTGGTAGCGTAACAGTCAGGGAGTTGGCCCCAAGATTTGAAGGTCGCTGGTTAAAGTCCTGGACAGGTAAAAGTACCACTGAAGGACTCATGAGCAAGGTATCATCTCCAAGAACTGCTCCCCGGGCGCTGACAAAAAAGCTGCCCACTGCTCCTTCACGGATGGGTCAAATGCAGAGGTCACATTTGGTTGTGTTGCATTGTGTGCTGTGCTGTGTTGTGGTGTGTTCACAATGACAATCACTCAATTACACTCACTTAAATAAAGCAATCTCACCAGATGTAAAAGAGAATGAGTGCTCGCTTCCTCATCTGTGGAGTACGCAGGAGATCGGCAGCTGAGTGCTGAGTCCGTCCCTGAATCAATTCACACTTGTCCAACTATAACAACAAAAACAGGAAACAAATCTCTCTAATGACTGTTTTTATCAAGAACCTTTCACCAATAAAGCGCTAATCTAGTAATCTATCGTATACAGCGTGTGACCAGCAAATACAAATCGTATCAAACCGTAACATCTTAACGTGCAAAGACAGATAAACTAACAACAAAAACCTAGTGTAAACATCACAATTCAAAACACCACCACTGAACACAGGCCTGTGGGATGTAACTTGAACCCACTGCCCTGAGTTATCCCCTTGTTGCCCTGGAAATTCAAACTACAAGCTCCGGTCTGTCACTTTCAGGGGGACCCAATGACTGCTTGATTGGTTGGCTGCTTGGAGGGGGTGGTGGCTGTTGTTATGGTGATGTTAATGAAGCTAGCCAGCAAACTGAGTGTTTTAGTTCTGAACATCATGAGAGAGTGATGAGAAAGAAAGAGAGAGTAATACCTGCACCATAGTAGGAAAGGAACAGCCATTGACCACAGCCGCTTTACGCAGAAGAACAATAGCTTCATCTTTTCTATCATTTACCAACAACCAACGTGCTGAATGGGGAACAACCCTAAAGCGGAGGGTAAAAGAGAGGGTGTGAGAGACTGTAATGGACACAAGATTTAAACTGACACCATCAAAGAAAGACTGGCAGAATGAGTGTGAAAGAGAAAGTTTTCACTGCAAATGAGAATTTTCTCAAAGGGATCACCTGTGATTTTACTACTTACAACACTTAATGAGACATTCACTGAAATCAAATAAATATGCTTATAAAATATATTTTTTAAAAGATGTGATTAAATGCTTTTAAGAAAGTGTGTCATTAAGCTATGCAACTGTAAACCAAGCGAAGAAATGCTGTTTTCTCTCACCAGATGTAAAAAATAAACAGGAAACCTGGTGCTGAAATGGCAAGCTGCAGCTTTCTCCAGTCTCGAATTAAATAAGCCACGCCAGCTAACAGCATGTAGCCAAACCCAAAGAAATAATCAGTGAAGATTCCTGCCAGCATGCGTCTTTTTGTTGACGTCCATTCCGTGCCTGCACAGCAGATGGATAGGATTATAAACCAGAGAGAGGAAATCTAGCAACTGAGGAGATATACTGCAAAACTTGAGCAAAACTCAGAGTCTGAAGCTTCTTGTTATTTGTGAATCAGTACTCAAGCAGTAAGGTCAATATATTAATTTGATGTACACTCCAAACATATTTACCTTAGTGTTTCAGTTCATTTTATGCGGAGAATATCGACAGTATCATTTTATCATTTGTCCAAATCTAGTCTCTATATAGAGTGAATAATTATTTATTTTCTGCAGGAGCAGTGGGAAGGTAATTTGCTCTCATTTCCAGTCCAGGATTTGAACCAGTGATTTTAAACCCTCTGATCACAGTAACTCCCTAACCGTTACACTAGAGCAAACCCATTCAAAACCATATTACCGGGGTAAAAGGGATTAAAGGCTCTAAGCTGGCAAGAGACTCAGAGCTACAGTGCGCTCCATCAAAATAATCAATAATCATTTTTCAATGCAATGTATTGCAAATGAGGGGCGGCACGGTGGCGCAGTGGTTAGCGCTGCTGCCTCACAGCGAGAAGGTCCTGGGTTCGAACCCAGAGGACGGCCATAGGGTCTTTCTGTGTGGAGTTTGCGTGCTCTTCCTGTGTTCGCGTGGGTTTACCCGGGTGCTCCGGTTTCATCCCACAGTCCAAAAGCATGCACTATAGGTTAATTGGCGATTCTAAATTGGCCCCGTAAGGTGTGAAAGTGAGTGTGATTGTGTGAGTGTGTGTGTGCCCTGCGGTGTGTTGGCACCTGCCCAGGGTTGGTTCCCGCCTTGTGCCCGTGAGTTCCCGGGATAGGCTCCGGTCCCCCCGCGACCCCAGTTGGGATTACGTGGTTAGGAAAATGAATGAATGAATGTATTGCAAATGCAAGAAAAGAGACGTGATTTAATATCAAGGCTTGCGAATAAAGATGGGGCCAAATGAGTGACTAACCCAAAACAAAAGCATTGATGATGACACCGGAGATAGTGGTTCCTAAGAGGAAGCGAATGATAATGTACACCAGGAAGTTTGGTGCAAAAGCAGCAGCCACGCCAAACACTGTCTGCAGGGCGAGAGACAAGAGCAGGGCAAACCTCCTTCCATACCTGAGAGAATGACAGAGAATGAGAGAGAGAGAGAGAGAGAGAGAGAGAGAGAAAGGACACAAGGAATAAACTATCTTTCCGGTTTTATCTGTATATGAGCCAGAATTTCAGAAGATTAGAAGTAGAGACCAAAAGATGGGAAGATGTGTGGGAAGAAAGTTTAATAGATGACGTTTTATATGCTTCATATTTGGAATCTCTGTATGAAGTCTCCACAATTACACTTCTGATTCAAATCATAAAGGGCTCTCAGCATTAAAAAAGGCTGCTCCTATGCTGTTGGCTTGTTTTTATGAGGTATGCCATGTTCACTGCTCTTTAGTTATAATCATTTACAGAAGTAAATATTTACCAAAAGGTTAAAATAAAAAGCAACTTTAAACATCAGGAGTTAATAACTTTAACCGTTCAAATGTATAAAATGGAAGTGTGAGTGTATGCCAGAGACTATTACATGGGATTTTTATGCCCGAACAATATTTACACCCGGGCCAGGGAGCTACATAGATAATGGTTTTTGTGATTATTTTTGCATGACTGACGATTATAAGATAATGTTTTATTTACCAAAGTTTTAAATCCATTTCTATAACCAACTTTATTTACATGGAAGTTTTCTCTAGATATGAACACATCAAAACGGCTTCACATTTCCATGCATAAGTCATACCTGTCAGCCATAGCTCCAAACAAAACAGCTCCCACAAGTAACCCCAACATATAGATGGAGGAACCAAGACTATTCAGACTTGCTCTGTCACAGACAAGATCCCACTACGCACACAGACACACACAGACACGCACACACACACGGGGTGAATTAGGATTATTTTCTTTCTTTTAAAATGTACATTAGTATTTGTTCTGTAAAAACTGGAGCCATGTCATCTCTTCTCTCAAAGATGACAAAGTTTACTTTGACTGATATTTTGCAATAATAGGCTAGACTATAACTAAAGGCACGTCAGTTAAAACCTATGGATCATGTACAGAAACTGGGAGCTTAAATATGCTTCTTTTACAGTAATAATCATACTATGTCCATGTTTTTCTGTATATTCACAAGGTTCTGCAATTTCAGCAAACTTGCAGCGTGAGAGAGACTTTACCTCTGTGACAGTGGTAGTCTGAAAAATCTCTTGACTGTAAATCCATCCCTTTTCACAAGTGACCAGGAGACTTTGGTTTTTGGTTGTTGTGAAGCTGCACAACTCCGCGTGTGAAGGGATGCGGGAGATGCTGAAGTTGGCGGAGCTGGACAGGGTCAGGTTCCAGCTCTCCGTCCCCGAACCGCGGCACCGAAACTGCGGAGTGGCGCCTGTAAAGACGCTCGCCATCATGTGGAAGGCGAGGAGGATCTGGGGAAGACAAATCCATACGTACAGAGTCTTCTGGTATCTCCCAAAACCACCGATCGTCTCCAACAGCTGGTCGAAATTCATTTCGCGTAAGGGAAGACGCGTCGCGGGTTAAACCTCAAATAAAAATGCTTTTCTTCGGAAATTGTAAAAAGAAAAAAAGAAAAAAGGAGCTTTTAGAAATAGGGTGTTGCACAAAAAGTATCTGAAGAGATTTTGAAAAGGAAAAGAAGAACGACGTCAAGTTCAAAACAGAACCAACAACAAGGGAAATCCCATGCATTTGAGTTATTTTGGTATTTATAAAATTAAGTTACACTGTCCTGGAACAATGCATCGACGCGGCTACATATTCTGCTTGCTTGACCGAAAATCACTTGTTAAAACGAGGAAGTAAGAAGGGAATTTTCGAGTAAAAATACTCCAAGCCGTCGTGTCGCCCATCAGCAATTACAAAAACACATGCGGCACCCCGCGCGCTCTGCGCCTCGCAAAAGCAGGGGAGGCTGAGGGGTAGATCGGAGCAACAACCGGAAGAACGAGCCTAAACAGTCTGCCCCAACTTCATTGTTCGGTCGCAACGAAATAGAATGAATTTTTATAAATCAGACAGATTACGTTTACAAGTGCTGGCCTCAGGGGCGCCACTGCAAATTTGTGAAAAGCGGTTTCCAAGTCCTCGTGTGCGTGCCTGCGTGTGTGCGTCCGCATGCATTTAAATTTACACCAACATCAGACAACAAAGACAGAAGACTCACTTTAATCCATCTATGTTATACACGGCATGTAAACAACATCACAAAGTATAGTTGGACTTATAAGTGGAAGTATTTAACCCGCAACAATAACTCAGTGTCCAAGTTTAATATCTTTAATGTAGAGACGTAATATCTGGATTTCGTGAATTTTGTTGGGCAAAGTATACTAATGCTAATCAAATTGGGGATCTAATTAAGGATTTATGGGAGCTACAGCCTTCCAATAAAGAACATTCCTGGTGATGGCTCCCTCCTCCCCCAGGCTGGCCCACAGTAGAGTCTTAACAGTATAAAAAGACTGGCGGCGGCCCGAGGCGCGCTTCATTGATACGGTGGATCAAAGGATCGTGTAAATTAGTCCCGAGTGACTTTATCGCGTCTCAGCCTGAAAAACAGCCTCTGGTTGTAAACAAAATGAGCGAGTTGAGACCTTTGTGCGAGACAAATATGCGTTTAAATTTTCAACTGCAACTGACGACATAAATGAGAGATTATAGGCCTATCAGATTCCAAAAACTAGAAAATGCCTTATTGCAAAATACATTTTAATCATCTGTTGAGAACCTGAAACTAAAGTTGGCAATGATTTTTTTCCTGTTTCTACTTCAGGATTGGCAGCCGAAATATTTGTGGCCTCTGGAATCAGCGTGTTACAGCATTTTCACGTTGACGCGGCAAAACAGAACTATGTTCCAGAACTTTTTGCTCTTGGTAGCAAAAACAGAGTGACCGTTTTATTCAGTTAAATGCTATTTTGGTCTGGATTCCATTTAACCTCAGTAATTTTCTGGAGAATGTGAAAGAAAAGCCTTCATTCTTCTATTGACAGAAACCATCAATTTACCCTGCTGCTTTTAGCAGTTAAATCAAATAAAGATGTGCTTGTATAGATTACATGACTACCACATTCCAGATGATCTGTAAAATCTTTAGTGTGAGATTTTCTTCTTCCATCACTTTGGTCTCTGTAGGAAATATTTTATATATTAATTAACAATTTAGTGACTCTTTGGAACTGAATGAACAAATTAATCAATAAATGAAGAAATCCCCTGTATTATGGATGAAGAGTTTGTGGTAATCTGTTGTTGTAACGGGCACAGTCGAAAGAAGTCCAACATCAAATGCAAAATGAGGGTTGAGGTCTTCACTCCTTTGCCACAATAATTTATCTTTTTTTTCTCTGAAGACTTCAGAGTCAAATTACATTATTACTGTACATTGCATTGCATATTTTAATGTGCACTAATGATAGAAGTAAACATTTCATCTGGTGAATTTGATGTCTAATGACAGACTAGAAAACAGATCAGACCCTCACAAATACCTCAATAAATCAACAGCTTATACCACTTAAATGAATTGTGATTTAGGTTTTCATGCTGACTTGCATTTGTTTGTGACTTAATATTTACAATTAGTTCTCATTTGATGTAGTTGCATTATTTTATACCACAGTTGAACTTGACCAATTTGTTCCTGCATTAAAGGGATTACATTTTAATTGTAAGTCCCAGTAATTTTGAAGCTTTTGCTTGATAGCATTTTACAGTATTTATCAGACACTCCCCCAGTGTGACTTACATTTCCTAGTTCCAGGTACAGTCTCCTAATGCTATCAGTATGATAGAACTAGATTTGAGCATACAACTTTGTGAACTGTTGGTTGCTGGTAATGGTTAGGGAGTTGGCCCCGTGATCAGACAGTCGCTGGACCAAATCCCAGACTGGTAAAGGTACCACTACGGTACTCATGAGCAAGGTACCATCCCCAAGCACTGCTCCTTCATGGATGGGCCAAATGCAGAGGTCACATTTTTCAGCGGTCATAGTATTTTTTAAAAGTTGTATTGCCATAGTCAGCAAGGTGGCGCAATGGTTAGCGCTGTTGCCTCACAGCAAGAAGTTCCTGTATTCAATTCCTGGGTCAGCCATGGGGCCTTTCTGTGTGGAGCTGTGGAGTTTGCATGGATTTTCTCCGGGTGCTCCAGTTCTGTCCAAAAGGTCCAAATGCATGTGCTATAGTAATTAAGTGAGTGATTATTTGTTATTGTAAACACACCACAGCACAGCACAACCAAATGTGACCTCTGTGTTTGATCCAACCATAGAGCAGTAGGCAGCAAAGTGCAGTCCACGCAGACAGCACTTTGCTCATGAGAACCTCAGTGGTACCTTTACTGGTCTGGGACTTGAACCAACGACCTTCTGATCACAGGGTCAACTCCCTAGCCTCTCCCCATTACATTATAAACTTGCCCAACTACAGGTTGATTGGCGACCTTAAAATGGTCCCATATGTGTGTATATGAGCATGTTTGTGTGAGTGTGTTGGCGCCGGGTCCCTGCCTTGCAGTCGTATCTGTATAGACTCTGATCACCTCGATGGCAGCGGTTCATATAATGTATGTATGTTTGTATGTATGCATGCATGTATATATCGATATAATCGTCGCATGATGTCATAATTAGACAGCAGCAAGGGCGTAACTTTGTGCTGAACATTGGGGGGGTCAAGATCTCTGTCAAAGTAAACAAATAAATAAATAAATAAATTTGTTTTAAACGCCAGAGGACCACCGGCATTTTTGCTTGTTGGCTCTCTGCTGCTGTTTTGCCAGATAGCAAAAATACCACATGGTGACATGGTTAAACTCTGCTTATTTATGTATGTATTCAATCATTCACTTTTGTAAAAGTCATTCTACTTTGGTGTTCCTGTATTAGAAATACATTGTGATACTTTTACAGTGATTTACTTAATGTAGTTGCAGCTGTGTACTTGACTATTTATGCCACAATGACACAGTAGTTAATTCCTATTGTGTTTAAGCACTAGCGAACAAGACCATGGCAGCTCCCACTCAATTGATTTTGTGTGTGTGTGTCCAATATCTATGAAAAAAATCAAAAACTTCAAAGATTAATCAAATGCATCACTGTATTGACACCAATAAACTATACACAGCAAATGTCACAATTCATGACAATGCACAATACATTACATAGGGTGGCACATTGCATGGCAAACTGATTTCACATATTGGTGGGCATCACAAAGGTTTTGGGAGGTTATTATGACAAACGAGAGTGCGAGATATAAATAAATAATTCCATGAAATGAACATTGTTTACTAGTTATCACAACACCCAAGTCCGAGTCAAGTCTCAAGTCGTTGAGGGCAAGTCTAAAGTCAAGTCTTTCTATGTGCGACTTAAGTGCAACTCGAGTCCCCATCTCTGTATTTACCTCCTTTTGGTCAGGACTTTTTTTCTTTTTGCAAGCAGTTGGCCTCGACCAACAATTAAAGAGTGTCGTCTGTCCGCCTCTTTTCCTGTTAGCACCAGCGACTGCGCTAACAAACATAGAGCAAATAGCGAAGGTTTGGTAGAGAAAGCATGTTAGGTAATACCAAGTATTCGGCGAAGGAGAGGGCGGGGGGTTACATTACCAGATGATTAAACATGCAACTATTTTGCTGGCAATAATTGAAATGATTAAAGAAAATCAACAAGCTATTTATGCAAGATAATTCATAATTTTATTAACTGGAATGGTGTGATTATATTGGGGGGGTTATATTGGCTGGATCTGATTATTGGGGGGGGTCATGACCCCCCTAACCCCCCTGGAAATTACGCCCCTGGGTCACAGCAGATCAAGCCAGAACATGTGTGTGACATTAACAGTTTATACCACCAGGGGGCGATGATACAACCACTCCGTTCGGGATTTGAACACAGAGAGCCGAAGCCTACCGTCATTTCCGCTTGTATTCAACATGGAGTCGTCTGGGCTGAAGCTGAGTTTCTGGGAGAACGGACCGAAACCTGGTCAATTTTACTCACTCCCGGGCACCAGCGCAGCTCCGGGATATGGACCCATTAAACACACTTTGTAAGCTCTAAAGATCCTATTTTATACGTCACATAACTGCTTGTTTGTCCTCAGATAACATTAGTTTCACTTTTCCGGACAGTGCTGTATCATCATGGTGCTTCGCTAGCCGGTTACTGAGCTAAATGCTAAAGCTAACTGTTGAGTAGAAAAATATCGTAAACAGGCGATGTATTATTAATGAGGTTTTACATTAACCAGTTAACTGTTAATTCTGTGATACGTGGCTTGAAATAAACACTTGATGCGTTTATTGTAAAATGTGTAAAGACATTTATCACAGCTCTGTTGTTGCAAATGCTAACGCATCTTAGCTGTTTTACTTAATGCTGGTAATAAGAGATTCTTTGCCACAGTTACCAAAAAAAGTGCAAAAAAGTCCAAAAATGAGGTAAACATAGTTTATTATTTTTAAGTTAAGCAAATAAAAATATGTTAAATAAAAGCAACTGACTTAAAATAATTAGGGCGATATTTCCCTAATAAAGTATTAAATGTATTTTTGAATTTATAATTAATATTCTCAGTATTGATTATGGATTGGTGCTGGATGATCTCTAAAGAAGTTAATTTTACCTTATAAATACTGAACATTAGAATACTACACACAATGATAGTTTAGTGTTGCTGGGGGGTTTGAAATTCTGCTTCTAATAAACTTTGGAGACTTTTATTTACCTAAATCATGGTTCTTTAATGAAAACTACAAACAAGAAGGCTTAAATAATGAAGGTAAACCAATAGCAAGCATTAAGTTAGACACTAGAAATATTGTCAGAATTATTTATTAAACCAGATTTAGAAAATTGTTTTCTTAATAACTTGGAAGCTATGGCTGTACGTCTGATTTGATCAGGTTTATAAAAGATGTTGATGTTTTCTGTCTACTTAAAATCTGTTGTGCCAAAAGTGAGGAGTGTCTAATTTTAACATTCACATTTGTTTTACTAGGAACCCGATGGTGACTGGAACGTCAGTGCTGGGAGTGAAGTTCAACGGAGGCGTCATCATCGCTGCAGACATGCTCGGCTCCTACGGCTCTCTGGCTCGCTTCCGCAACATCTCCCGCCTGATGAAAGTCAATGACAGCACCATCCTTGGTTCCTCAGGAGACTATGCGGACTACCAGTACCTCAAGCAGGTCATCGAACAGATGGTGTAAGTCATTACATATGTTTAATCTAACCTGTGTACCATTCTGCGCAGGTTAAAATCTCGATGCCTTTTTACCCGCTACTCCCACCCTGTATTGCGTTTTTGCACACCTGTAGTCAGGTCATGCTTATCTATGGTGAATTGTGCACTATTGCACATCCGTGTTTCATCTTAAGGGTCTGAATCGAAGGCAACTGGATGTTTAAGTGAAATGTCTTCAGGATTTTGAAAAGAGAGTCAGTTGCCCTGGATTCAAACCCACAAGGTTATCGCATCCTGGATTACTTCATTTTCAGCAAAGTTTTGAATGTTCTCTCTTTGCTCAGGATTGATGAGGAACTTCTCGGTGATGGTCACAGCTACAGTCCCAAAGCCATCCACTCATGGCTCACACGTGTCATGTACAACCGGCGAAGCAGAATGAACCCACTGTGGAACACTGTTGTTATTGGTGGATTTTATAATGGAGAAAGGTAAGATAATAATGGTTCAAAACTTTCCATGCATAATCAAAATCTTTGCCATAAAGTTACTTAAATCTTATTTGAAAATATTTATTTTCGTCAGTAACCTGTATTCACTAAGTGTTTGCTTTGATAGTGGTGGAATTACTTCACAGCCTCTATGGAATCAACTGCTTTCTTGACTCAAATTTTATTTATACTACAGCTATTATTCTAGTTTCTCACGTTATGCACAATAAAGTTTGAATTAAATCCTATTTTGGAAGTATGACCGCTATTACCATGTGTTGCATGGGTTCTGCAACCAAAAACAAATTTAAACTTTCTGTCAAATCATCTGTTTTGGCAGTATTAGTAAAAATGTTTGTTTTATCTGTAATTGTATGTTGGAGTTGGGTCTTGGTGCCAGTTTTAAGTTTTAACATCTTTTTTGTAAGACAAACATGGCTTGGTGTTGTTTCTATGAGCCTTGGTTCCAATTCATGGAGTGTCTTGAACCTCAGTTTCAACCACATTTGTATTCATGGCATATCTAGTGTTATGACAACACCAAAAATAATAAAAGTTTGCTGTGTGTTGAATTTTCATGTCAAATTTACAATGATATACCATTTTTATGCAGGCACGCACTCGAACGTAACACCCTTTCTTTCTTTTTGTTTCTCATTTAGCTTCCTTGGTTATGTTGACAAGCTAGGAGTTGCATATGAAGCTCCAACACTAGCAACAGGATTTGGGGCGTACTTGGCTCAGGTATAAAGATGCCATTCTTTTAGTATAAAACCTTTTGTGTAATGTTGAGCCGCTCGATTACTTAATATGTATCCGTTATTTCTCCAGCCCTTGATGAGAGAGGTGGTGGAGAGCAAGGCAGAAATTACCAAGGACGAGGCCCGGAATTTGATTGAACGATGCCTCAAAGTGCTGTATTACAGAGATGCTCGCTCTTACAACAGAGTAAGCACAGAATCTGTCCTTCATCCATTACTACTGTACATACAGATGATTAGAACAAACTCTTTATCAGACCTCACCTTCTTGAAATATTTTTGATTTTAATAAAGAGGAATTTTCCTGTTCTGCTTTAGCATGAGATTGCCATTGTAACAGCGGAAGGAGTTGAGATTCTTGGACCACTGTCTTCAGAAACAAATTGGGACATTGCCAACATGGTCAGGTAGGTTGTAGTGAAGTACGGTATTGGAACAGCAGTGAGGTTTCCAGGCCTGTAAATATTTGGGGGCGTTTAAGAGGTGTCAATTAATTTTACCTCATTTTAGTGATCGTAAGTTCTAAACAGCAGGGTTGATGGGATTTTAGGCTACCGAGATGACGAAGTCATAATGGTTCCTTAAGATCAGTATACCTATCTTTAATGTTCATGCACACAGTTACTCCAGTAAGCTGGCATAACTCCAGCTTGGTGCCTCAGTCACCAGGTCTTTTGCTTTCTTTTATAAAGGCCTCATACTCTAGCAAGCATATTCATGCATTCTTCAAAATTCACAGCTTATGTCAAATTCATCTCCCGTTCTTTTTTTTCCTCTTACAGTGGTTTTGAATGAAGGCCCATTCTCCTAACCCAGTTCTGTCATCAGTGGACATATTCTTTGCACCGCTAGAGAACCCGTTTAGAATTTTTTTGTTACACAAAAATAAAAAATAAAAAGTGTTCGGCTGTTTGTCTTGATTGCCATAGTGAAATGTTTATTTAAAAGTTTAACAGCTAAATTACAGTGTGAGTACTGTCAGAGTTTTCGCCCCTTCACCCAAAACTTAATTCACTATATCTACTGTAGTGATAAAACTAGTGCCACGTTACACAGGTCATCATTACCAAATGATCTCGTGGTGCTGATTTTAAAGAGGTTATCAGCACTCTACATACAAAACAAGTTTAGAATTAATTTAAAAAGAACATCTATTGAGTTGGACCTAAATCTTAAAACCACAAGAAAGGTACAAGTAAAAGAAATTAAAGTTTATTGCTCTTTAGATGAGTCCTAAATACAGTAACTATTTACGAACACTGATAAACGGTGCTCCTTTTGCATTGTATATTTGAATACTATGACTAACATTAGTATGTTTACTGGAACGTGTAAACGGTATTGTAACTGGTCGGCAAAAAGTATAAAACGGTTAAAGTAGTCACGCAACAGATGAAGTGTATTTGTGAACAGCTTCAGAGGATGAGACCATCAAACCACCCAGACGCCTTTATCTAAAGTGGACTCACAGTTTCTAGAGATTTATAGTAGTGTTTATAAAAAAATAATAAATCAGAGGTCAGAATGAAGATAAACATTAAAAAACAGTAATTAAACACTTGGAAAACAACTCGTCATAAAACTGACCTACACAGAAACTTTCAGGATTCTTCTATTAAAAGGGAGCAGTTTGCCGTTGGTGTCTTGGAAGCCTTGGATAGATTCTAGATCACTATCTTCATTAATGATCTTATTCAGCATTAGACGATTAGCTTGAGCGGAAGGCAGCGATCTTAGCAAAAGCAATGCTGGAGGCGCTGGCTTTCCCGCCCGTCTCTGGCTCCTCATTTTCTTGGTCTTGAAGTGTGGTGACAACGAGGGCTTCTGTCAAATTACGCACCAACCCAGCGAGCCCGGCAGACGCCACCTCTGGAGGAGAAAGTATCGTCTGTTCAAAAGACTGCAGCAGAAGTTCTGGTTTGGCTGCCAGGACATCCAGCATCTCGATGAGCCAGGCTGAAAGCAAAAGAGCCAAGTCAGCAGGCTCTGCCCCAATCAGGTCTTGAGGAGCTTCAGTCACATGCTGACTCCAGCGAGCTTGCAGGAACTCTCGTAACACCGGTCCAACGCAGGCCTCCAAAGGCTGTAGCCGAGAGGAACATGCACATGGGACCAAAGCTGGCATGGTGTTAGCACTGTTGAGTAACGCCAAGAATTGGTCGCTCAAGTGTCCACGGTAGGTGTCCATGACCAGCAGTCCCTTCCCTCCAGAGCCTGGGTCCACGTGGGGGCGCCAAACTTTGTCAAACCACAGTTGGAGCCTTTCTTCGTCTGAAAAGCCCTTGGGGTTTGCCTCTAAGATGATGATGTCGGGCAAAGCTGGCGCATCTGGGCTAAGAGGCTCTCCTCTGAGGAACACCATGGTAGGGAGCATGGTTCCGTCAGCCAGGCTGGCAAGCACCACGTCAATGAGTTGGTCCTTGTTACCAACCAGCTTAAAAGCAGATATCATGGAGGATGAATCAGCGGAGGACGGATCGAGCTGCTCAGTGTCTATGAATATGGAAAGCTCATCCACTGCACAAAGAGAAGACTTGCCAAAGCCATGTGAGGCAATTTGCTGACTGACGAAGCCTGTAAACGAGAAACAATGATCCTGAACTTTTGGGGGCAGCAGTCGGTTGGAGGTGCTCGGTTCCTGCAGTGCAAGATCATTGGCTAGTAGAAATTCCACTGCCCACTTGTAAGACAGGCCTGGTCCACTGTTAGTTTTGAATAATTCCGAAGCTCTGGCAAAGAAGCTGGTCTCGTCTAGGGGTAGCTGCTGCTCGCGTCGGCACAACACCCACTCGGACAGCTTCTCGCTTGCCTGAGAAGTTAAACGTTGTTTGCTGTCTGGGGAGTTGAGCTGGAGCTGACACTTGAGTAACAAGGACTGGACTTCTTCTGGTTGAGTGTCAAAGTGGTTGGCTGCTTGAGGAATCCCAAAGCAGAGGGCATAAAGCACAATTTTGAGCTGGGCCACTGTTAGGGAACCTGCACCTTCAGACTGACTGGGGGCTTTACTGGGAAGCTTGTCGTTGTTCTGCAGCGTGGAATCTTTTGGCTCCGTCCCGCAATTCACATCAGGGACAGTGCTCTGATCTACAGGCTGCGCTTGGATGGGAATTGATGGAGCATGGACATAGCTTACAGGGAGGTTTACACAATCGTCGAGCTGGGCAACAGGCTGTGTGGGGTGAGGGACTGAGGTCCGCCCCACTTGCAAGACCTGAAGCGGCACGAAGGCGCCGGTATTCAAGCCCTGTCCATCTCGAATCAGATCAGTCGGTATGAAGACAAACCTGTAGACCAAACGATAATGTGAACAAATTAGTTGCATTCTCTATATTTAAGGACAACTTCTTAATAAACAACATAGTTTTCCTACTAAACATTCTTTTGCACGTCGAATCTTTTCAGTCACTCCAAGTCTTACCGACTGTCCGTTACTCTAATTCTAGGCACTGCAGTTTATCCTTCATAATGTCTTTCTGACAGAATCATATCAAATTTGTCTTGGCTCCGCTAGCTCACTATCACTATCATGTAGGGAAGCTGGTAGCGTAACGGCTAAGGCGTTCGCCCCCGTGATCGGAAGGTTGCTGGTTTGAGTCTCGGACCAGTAAAGGTACCACTGAGGTACACGTGCCCAGGCGCTGCCCATGTCAGCTTCCCACTGCGCCTCTTGTTGTGGTGCACTGTGTCCTGTGATGTGTTCACAATGATAAATAATCACTCGTGTTCAACAATGCATCACAACTATAAAGCAGGATTTTGCTAAATTATGAAATTTTTTAAATAAAAATATTCCACCAAAGTTTCTGTTAAAGAGAAATTATGACAATATACAAAAGATTCTCTTTTTGGGCCTGTACTCTTCCATTTCTTAATGAACTCTTTATATGAAGATAAATTCCTGATTAAAGTAATGACGCAAAGCCAAATTACCTTTTATAGCCTCGAGAAAATCCTTCTGCAAGAAATAAGAAAAAAGTTACTTTTATGGTTTACTTTTATGACTACTTTAAATATTAAAACTGTGTTTTTAAAATTCAATACTCAAGCAGGCAATAGAGACACAAATCTCACCACTGAAGGTGCAGTGGCTGGCACTGTGGTCAGGATGGATGATCAGATGCTTGGCCATCGAGTCCCCGATTTCAGTAGTGTATTCGCACGAATGACACCTTAGCTGACCCAGTCTACAAGAAAAACATGAGAAAAAGACCTTTATCCTCCACTACACTGATACCAGAATAAAGATCAACTGACCAGACAACAAACTGAGCGTTCTTACTTTGGACAGGGTTTGTACAAGTTCAGGTATTTAGTGGTGGTTTTGCGAGGTATGTGATTGCTGCAAAGATAAACGAACAAACATCAGAAGAGACAACAAGTTTAGAGCTCAAGCAGCGCAGTCAATATAATATTCACTCTTTAAATTGTTCTGAAACTGCTAATCATTAGTATGTTGGGGTGTGACCGGACACTCGGCTCACGAGACTACACGCAAGATTGGGTTCATGACAAGACAAGATTTGAACACTATTTTAAAGAAAACTTTAATATTGAAACATACTGAAAAATGGCTTTTAATTTGACTGAAAGACATAAGAAGTCAGCTGCAAAAAAGTGTATTAAGTGCATCAACTGACTGGACTCTCTCTTGTATGATTCCTCATGCATCTCTTCACAACACTACTGTGCATCAGCTTCTAACTGAAGTGTAAATCATCTCATTAAATCATGAGATTGTACATTATAAAGTCAACATCTTCATTAAAACATGTTAGAGGCGTAATCCCTGCAACATCAACAGATACAGTTAAGACTGGGATACTGGCTGAACACATCGCACCCAAAATCTTCAAATAACACACAACTCGTCATCTTGTTGCTTCTTCTGGTGTCGTACTGGAAACGTGTCACTATTCACATATGAACTTGGAACCATATTAACCACCTGACTGGAGACCAGATCAGCCAATCAGCTTTCTCCAAGCCTGTGATTGGTTGGTTTTCTGGCACGTTTATAACCCAGTACCATGTAGAGCGAGCGTGAAGGCGGAGTTGAAAGCATGTTCAGAATTTTGACATAAAAATAATTCCATACTATTTTGTGAGACGGTTTTTCAGCTTGATGAGAAATATCGTCATGTTTTAATATCGCGAGATCTCGTGGCACAAGATGACGTCACACCCCTAATAGTAAGTATTTGCTCTATTCTAATTAGCTGTTGACTCTAGACAAACTTACACAGACATTTACTAATCTCAAACCCATCATTATTACTTGCACATATATGTCAGACCCTTCAGGATTTCATGATGTGGCGATCACTATAAACTATAACACCAGTGCAAACTATAAATGCAAATTCAGTCAATCCCTGTGAATTCATTACTGCCGTGCAATTTTGAAAAACACAAAACTTTCCACAACTTCGACTTGCTCCTGCAACTTTATTGCAACAAAACGCCTAAAAACACTGCAATGTTCATAGCATGTTTTTGTTTTTTTTTAGAAAAGCTACTGCAAAATCTGACATTTTAGGCTGCAACAATCTCAAAAAAGGCCCACAAAATCTTGGAGGGACTGATATGTGCACACAGACCTGATCATGTGGTTGGCGTAAGCTCTGGAGCAGCAGGTGCTGTAACGGCACAGGGAGCAGCCCACGGAGGTGGGAAAGTGGCAGGGAAAATCTGGAATCTCAAAGTTACATTCCATGCAGAACTGTTTCTTCGCTGGTTTACTGTGCAGAGAGACAAAAGATTTTCTGTGGTAAGAAATGTGGAAATACTTCACAAAAAAATAACCTAGATTTTTGCATTTGAACTGAAAATAAAAACATACATCAAGATCACGCTTTACATCTTTTCCAGTGTAAATATCAAAACTGATTCATGATGATGAGGGGAAAAAAAAGAGGGTGATGGAGCATAATCCTGTTTTTTGGAGGCATTTTCTGCAATAACTATGTAATAACAATGTAGTTATTCATTTTCCCTGGCAATCCAAACTGCTAAAACATACTGCATATCATCAACATGCCTGAAAAAAGCATCACATGTATTCACTTACTTAGGGCTGGACGCGAAAATAAATCGAAACCAATATTCAGAACATATAAACGACATCAGGGCTGTGCAATGTGATCCAAATCTTATGTCCTGATAACTACTGATATATATATATGCCACCAAGTTCAACTGAATTTACCGGATATTTACTGTATTGTGATATATATATATATATATACACACACACACACACACACACAGTACTGTGCAAATGTTTTTTCACACCTGCCTAAAACCTTTGCAAAGTACTGTATGTGTGTGTGTGTGTGTGTATATATATAGTAAATTTCCTGTAAATTCGGTGGAACTTGGTTGCACGTTTCCCTTTAGTTTTACACAATTGACAGTAAAACACCCGTTTTTCATTATCAGAATCAGAAAACTTTGTTCATCCTGGAGGAAACTGCTCACACCACGACTGCACAATCACACAAAGACAGAACAATAAAGAATAAAGTACCCAAGAGATATATAAAAATACCGTATAACAAGGATAAAATATATAGTACCAAATACCAAGACCAGAAATATACCAAGAAAAATTCAGTTAAAGCTAAAATAAAAATACTCAGATAAAACCTTAGTACAATAAAAAGAATAGACTATGTTGCCTAGAAAAGTGCCTCCTATGAGTAAAATATGAAAATACGTAAATCGAGGTATACTGTGATATTGATTTTAGATCAAATCACCCAGCCCTGCACTCACTCACTCACTCACCACTGGCTTTGGAACTTGGTCATGATTTCCAACATGCTCTCAACAGGCTTCCTCTTTCTGGGAGGGGTGATCTTCAGGACATGGTGTGGGCCTGGAGCCGCTGCTGCCGTAGGGCTCAGGGGTCCAGACGAAGGCGGTGCTGGTGAGGTTAGGCTATGCTTGCTAGCTGCTGTCAAGTTTTTGCTGTCTTCTGCTTTAGTCGCCGAATATGCCCGGAGAGTCACCTAATTAAGTAAACTCAAGTCATTATTTGTCACTGTGAACACACCACAACAAAATCTGCATTTGACCCATCCGTTAAGGAGCAGTGATTGGGCCGGTACCTTGCTCATGAGGTACCTTTACCGGTCTGGGACTTGAATTGGCGACCTTCAGATCACTGGGCCAACTCCCTAACCGTTACGCTACCGACAGTGAATACAAAACAGCTTACACAGCGATTTCTCTGCTACTCAAACTGTTCCATGCTTAAACCTTTCTGGTTTTCAAGAGAATTCTAGTTCGGCACTCGACCACTTGGATGCACTAAGGTGTAAAAGCACTACATAGTTATTATGGAGCCATTTCAGGTGCATTTTACTGTGATTTGTTAACGTCTTCCAAGCAATGCTGCGCCGTTCTGTGCCTGTCAGAAACTTGAAAGTGATTAGCTGAACGAGAAGACAGATCCGAAGTTAAATTAAACACGGTTTTACGCAGTAATTTACAACCTCAATTATTGATAAAAATAATGCAGAAGCGGTTTAAGTCTGAGGAACCGAATCCTTCATTTTGAAGGTTTGGTTTGTTTATTTATAGATTTTCTTATCATTAAAATCTTTTTAAACAAGTGTGCACTATCTAGTGCGTTAAGCTACAACCCTGGCTATTTCCTGAGATGCACACTACCACATACTATTAAGTGCAGCAGTACGCAGTGCGAGACACAGCCCACATGCGAGTTCGCATTCACGCAATTCAGTTAGTTAAAAATTTCTTACACTGCATGCACTTCAAGCGCAGGGTAGGCAGAGGTGAGTGTGAAAAGACAAGAGATTTTGCTTGTGAATGTTCCACTGCGTGCTAAGAATTTTGGCACAAAATAATGCCAGACTTGCCTGGCAAAAACACTACATTTCTGGCGTACAATAAATGCGTCCTCAAATATTGTTTGGAAATATCGGGCAGATCTAAGCATCGGTCCGATATCGTTGTGCATGCCTAGAAATAACCCGCCTTTTTATATATGTGGTACTATAAAATACATGCATAATACGATGTATTTAGCTATTGGTGGGCGCAAGAACCAGTTTAATACATTTACATTGTTTCTTACAGGACAAAAGTGAAGATACTGATCTGCACTCAACCAGTCTTCCTGAGAGGATTGCTGTGGAGTACTGAAGCATCACTGTATCACATTTCCCCACTTTAACACGCTTAAAACGTAATTCACCCGTTACTTACACTAGTGCCTGGCTTAATGCCAATCAGCTGTACAGGCTTGAGATGCGTCTGATGATAGGGCTTATGTTCCACTTTGTTCCTTGCGTAGATGAACTGAAGTCGGCACTTGTTACAATGCAGCACTGATTTTTTCTAGACACAAGATGATGAGACAAGCACACGTTCGGTCAAGTGATGTTTTTCTTCCAATTCAACTGACAGTAATCGTCTACAACGTGTCATGTTTCTGGCAGTATTATTTACCTGGTGCTTGGCGTAGTGAATTTGGTAGTTCCCGCTGGACTTGAACACTTTAAGACAAAAAGTACATTGAAGGTTGTTTGTGTCCTTGTGTAGCTCCCTGAAGTGATTTATAACATCTTGGTAGAAGGAGGAGCGGAAGTGGCAAACCTAACAGAAGAAATGTGGTAAGAGATGTGTAAATACTTTACAAAAAAACCCTACATTTTTGATTTGGAACACATTACACTCAAAATAAAAACATGCTTCTTTATCAAGATCACGCTTTACGTCTTTTCCAGTCTAAGCATCAAAGCTGATTCATGATAACGGGGAAAATGGGGCGATCCTGTTTTTTGGAGGCATTTTCTGCAATAATTATGTAATAAAAATGTAGTTATTAATTTTCTCTGGCAATCCAAACTGTTTAAACATACACTATATCGTTACCATATCGGAAAAAAAGATCACATATATTCACTCACTTAGAGCCGAGCAATTAATCGAAACTTTATATTATCGGCTGTGTGATATAACCAAATTCTCATATCCTGATAACGATACATATCACAATATAGTAAAATGTCCTGTTAATTCAGTGGAACTTTCACAAGGAAAAACAAGAAGAGTATATTTAAAAACAGTGTTTAAATCCAATTGTGAATCTATATAATGTATATTGACTGTATATTGTCTTGTATATTTTGTATTGCATATTCTCTTGTATATTTTCTTATATATTTAATACTGTATGGTGTCATTGTGTATTGTATAATGGTCACAATATGTATACTCTCTATTTCAACTAAAACATTAAAGCTAGAGACGTAGGGAGATGTAAGAGTTACCTGACAAGCGTAGGGCATTTCACCAGCTTTGTGAGTGTTTTTCATGTGACTCAGGAAGGCAATCTCATTTATGAAGGAAAGCTCACAGATTTTACAGAGTGCTGTAGAGAGGAGTGGGAAAGAGCCATTAGTCTTCTCTTCACTGAGAAACACAAAACAAACAACTTTTCCCTAAAATCTAATTTGCTCATCAACATGTCACAATGCAATTAAAAAAAAAAGACTCATTAATTTTCATTAATAGTAGTTTTAATAGCCATTAATAGTTTTGAAAACGTACGTATAAAAACCCTCTTGTACCCTCTAGTGGACTAGTTATGCAGTGACGACCCCATTAACCTAGTTGAGTGTTTTTGAAATTTATTGCGTTATAAGGCTCATAAGGATTTATCTGCAGGTAGCTCATATTGGCCGATAATATCGCGCACCGGTGTTAACAGCTGTGTTAGTACAAACGGGGAAAGACGGAAGAGAAACCCTCACTTGTTGACCCGACTTGGCTGTGGACAGTCTCCACGTGGCACTGCAAGGAGAAGGGCGTGCTGAAGCTGCGGAAACAGTGCTGGCAGCGGTTATGGTCTTCTTCACCACTCTGACGCTCTAATTCCATATGGTGCTTCATGTGGTTCATCAATCTGAAGCAGGAGAGACGCTTAGTGTACTGTACACTGACTGCTGGTGGCAACCAAGATACACTACATCGCCAAAATATGCCTCAGCACACCAAGAGATTTTGGACAATGACATGCTCCCAACTTTGGGAAGAGTTTGGAGACGGCCCCTTCCTGATCCAACACGACTGCATCGCACCAGTGCACAAAGCAAGCGCCATAAAGACATGGAGGAGCAAGTTTGGTGTGGAGGAACTTGACTGGCCTCCACAGAGCCCTGACCTCAACACTACAGAACGCCTTTGGGATGAACTAGAGCGGAGACTGCAAGCTAGGCCTTCTCGTCCAACATCAGTGGCTGAGCTCACAAATGCTTTTCTGGAAGAACAGTCAAAAATTCCCATAAACACACTACTAAACCTTGTGGTCAGCTGTCTGAGAAGAGCTGAAGCTGTTATAGCTGCAAAGGGTGGACCCAAAAGTCCCAATACTTTTGGTAATATATTATATTGTAAGAAAGTCAAAGTAAACTTTGTCATCTCAGCTAGCATACAGAGAGATGACACAACATGGCTCCTGTTTCTGCAGAGTACAAAGAAGACAAACCATAAATACATATAAGTAGAGCTGGACGATATGAACAAAAACATTATCGTGATATTTTTTGTCATATTGATCGATTTCGATAATTATCACGATATATTGCCATATTGTGTTTTTTTATGTTTTGTCTTTTTGGATTCTTATACAGACTGAATGAACAAGTTAAAATAATCAAACAATATTAAACAAATAATTTTCAACAAATTTCTACTTGAAGAGCCCTGAGAACTGGGGGGAAAAAATTGCCGCTGCCAAAGGACAGCTAAAGAGAGCTGTCAACACCTCACTTCCAGAGCACTTTCCCGGTGCTTGTTGTTGCTAAGTTACGAAAAGCGTCATCTGGTACTTTCACGTTTGTATTTTATTAGTTTTTTCCCAGGCGGCATTTGTTGTCAAAGCGCCCGCCGTAACTATAAAGCGCTGCATTTTCATCGCCTTTTTTCACTCACCGCGGCATCTTTTCTAAGGGCCGCGACATACTCAACGCTACGTGACGGGTGCGCTTGCGCTTAATCTTGAGGACTCCAACAGGTGGCAGCGTACACCATAAAAGCGTCCAGTCTGCCGTTAAGTGACAGAAGAAGAGGAAGAAGTAGAAAGCGGCAGTGAGAGAAAACATTTCGCTGTGAAATGAGGAAGATAAAAAATTATTTGCATTCGGATGTTACAAAAAACGTCAAAAAAAACGGCAAAACCGTTCAGCCGTGTTGATAGCAAACAACGATGCTGACGTCACGTGGCAAAACTTTAACATACAACCGCCCCAATTTTTCAAGAGGTACTGCAACTCTCATAAATTTATGACGACATGCTCAGCGGATGCGTCAAGAGAATGCTGAGAACGCGACCACTAATGTTTACCACGCGGCTTTTTCGTGTGTTATGGGCAAATTTGCATCACTGGGCGCGACTGGCTGTTGTGCTGGCATTATGCCAAGCTACGTGATTGGCCAAAGATACTGTCTATGTCAACGCGCTGTCGCATAGTGGAGAAACAAGCATGATCGAATTTTATTGCTTAGTTTATCGTTATCGTCATTAAATTTTTCTCGATAAAATATCGAGATCGTTTTATCGCCCAGCACTACATATAAGTTTAAACTAGAAGTAGAAAATGAAAATGCAATTTTAGTTACGTGGGGCAGTCGATAATATATGCAAATACTGCAATAGCAGTCAATAAGTTTCAAAGTTACATTGCTAGTGCCGGACTAAACAAAAAGATGTCTTACTTGATGTTGTTCTTCAGCTTCTTGTCGCAAGTATTACACTTCATCACAATGGGAACCTGATTATTCTCTATCAGGACGGGCTGCCCGGGGTCCCTCCCGTAGTAGAAGTCTTCTACTAAAATGATGAGTTTGCCATTCTTATCATAGTCCCCAGTGCCAGGGCTGGGAGCTCCCTCTAGTATCTCGGATGTGGTAACGCAGTTTCCAGGGTTGGAAGACGACGATGAAGGAGAACCCGGGTGTCTAATGCTAGGAGTCGAGGAGCAAGATGAAGGAGTTGGGCTTCTGCGTGTGGAAGATCGCATGGGCTTCCTCTTCTTGGATTGGGCACACAAGGCCTGGATGCTATTAATGAGTTCTGGATTACATCGCTGAAAGAGAGGATAAACACAGTTGACAAGCTCCTATTCTGACCTTGCAGTCAAGTTTCTATCAAAGATCATAGCCAGTATGGTTTTATACCAAAATGCATAGTATCTCAGTCCTCACAATCCATGTATTATTGAGTTAAGGCTAATATGTGGCTGTAAATTAAACTGTTAAACAGTGACTCACCAAAACATAATATCTATTAAACACTTACACAAACATATCCACGAAGAACCTGAACAGCTTTATACGCAGAGCCGCAGGTAGAGCAGACTTTAGGTAGCCTGAATCCATTCTGAAACACTAAAATACAGTAACATCACATTTTAAAACGGGAACATCAGTTTTAATTAGAGGTCGCCCAATATTTGTTTTCCAGGGTCGATACTGATACCGATTATTGCTAGTTAACGGGGCTTTGCAACCGATATGCTAACCCTCTCTCCTCTTCTCCTTCTCGAAGCTTCAAGCTGTGCTCATGTGCGAGTGACAACAAGGCTTCGGTGTTGTTTGGCTACTACTCGTGTGACATATAGCCAGAGACGGTTGTGTGCGGGACATTAAATGTTAGTTAGTTAGTTATCTAGCTACGTTTTAATGCTATATCAGCAGCCATGGCTATTTTATGGCCAAGGCGGGTATAATAAAAAAAAAAGTAAAACCAGAATAATGCAAATTAAATAAACAACCAAATGAACTAAACCTTTTTTTAAAAATCAATACTAGCTAAAAATTCTAAAATTTACAAAGGCGAGACCTTATGAAAAACAACAGACAGTTACCTATAAACACGCAGTCTGTTTTTCAAGGCCGAGCAAGAAAATAAACAGCACAGAGATAAGGGACGGACCTTGTAATTACTTGATATCAGTGCTGGTCAAAAATAAATAAAAAATTAATCTGCAAAAAGCCTCATTTCAGTACCTGATATTTGGCCCGGCCAATAATTGGTCAACCCTTAGTTTAAATCATTTTAGACAGAAAGACATCCTCAAGGAGATGATCCACAGCTTACCTCTTGTTGTAACAACGGTAGGCGAGGCTTGGCACTTTGTGGTGAGATTGGGAAGCGTTATTTTTGAGCCTGGCGTTGGCACTGTGGCTTCGACTGTAACTTTGGGATGATGCTGAAGAACTGGTGAGGTCACTACTTGAGCAACAGATAGAGGTGGTGTTGAAGGCACGGAGGCGGTAACTTTGGTGTCTGTAACGAGATACAGAAGATGATGATGGGAGGCAAGTATGAAATACGATCCGTTAATCTAAAGCAAGTATAATTTTATATTAGAGGTGTAACCGTTCAATTTTCTTTTTCTCTCATTTTTTGGGAGGGGTTTGAATAAGAAAAAATAGGGAAAATATACAATCATCCCCAACATTAAACATCAAACCCCACGTGAAGGATGTGAGGCAGACATTTTTATTTAATCTTTAGAGAGAGCAGCTGCTACATGTCTTCCTGAACATCAACACCTGTGTTGGAAGCCATCAAACACACACACAAACACGCAGAGTAAATGGGTGTAAACGAGAAAGCCTCCTCATGTAATGCATGATACTTACCAAATATATGGTTTTCCCTATTTATTTTATTGTCTACATTATGAAATTAAAAACGAGTTGTTATTACAACGTAACATGCTCATAATTACCTCAGTGGTACCTTCAAGTTTCAGACTTGTAAGGGTATCACTGAGGTACTTACAAGCAAGGTACCGTCCCCAAGCACTGCCAAAAAAGCTGCCCACTGCTCATTCATGGAAGGGTCAAATCACATTTTGTTGTGGTGCACTGTGTGCTGTCTTCACAATGACAAATCATCACTCATTTTAATCCTATTTTCCCTTCCCGCCGTCTGAGACTGTCTTTATATGTCAGTATGGCTTTTTCCAGTTCCGTTTCAGAATCGTTACACCCCTAATTTGTGCATACACTTCATTATGCAGTCGAACTGAAGTAAACACTAGCTACTGTACTTCTGTGATGGACTTTGGAAGGTGAGAGACCCAGAGATGGCATTATCCCAGCAGCGGCCACAGTGGTGATGCTGCGGGAACCGGTCGGGCCGCGGATGGTGAGGGTGACCGGGACCTGAAGTTGTGTGTAGCTCTCTGGGGTCACCGATTTTGGCGTAGTAGAGGGGGAAGCAGTTTGAGGGGTGATGAGGTGAGCTGCCTGAGCTGAAGAAAAGAGATGGAAAACAATCCAAGTGATCTGACACCAGGCAAGGAGGACAGCATTTTAAGAGCTGCTCTTACCAGGGGTGAGAAAAGTGACCGTCTGACCAGTGGGTAGGATGTAACCTACAGGTGTTCCTAAACTTTCAACAGTGCCAGGAGATGCCTAAAAGCAATTAATGACAAAATACAACAAATGACTATTCAGGAAAAACGTGTTCAGATGCACCCCAAGTGAAAAAGAGGAAATCATACTGACAGTAATAATAAATGAACATTATCAGCAATGTATAAGTTGCAAATACAGCGTAAGACAAAGCAGGTAAACCTGTTGGGCAATGTAAAGGGGCTGGTCGGAGGTTCCAGTGCCGGTCCTCGGAAGTGGCTGCAGAACGCTGGACAGGATCGGATTGGATTCAACAGAAGCTGAAAAGTAAGAATGGTTTCCCAGTTTGGTGAATAAAGAAATGCGTACATGGTCTCTGCATCAGTATTCATTTTAGAGAACTTGTGCGTCATCAGCATTAAATCAAGCATCAAAAGTAAGGGGATAGGATATGGTAAGCGTTAACTTTGTTCTACTCCTTTTCAGACATGTAATTACTGGGGTATATAGAGCTGTCATGTCATTTTTGTTTGTTTTGGTGTTATTTTTAATTTTATGTTCATATATTTTTGTGTTTACAGTAATTGTTATAATTACATGTTTGAAATTAAAAAAAGAAATAAAGAAAGAAACCAAATAAACAAACCTGGAAAACTGAATACTAGAGGTGTGGTGAGACACAAGACGGTGCATGAGATTTTAATACTATTTTAAAGAAAACTTCAATGTTGAATCATATGACTGGAATATGAGCTTTTATTTGCCTGAAAGACATACAAATTCAACTGCAAAAAAGTGTACTTGTGCATCAACTGACTGGACTCTTGTATGATTCCTCATGCATCTCTTCACTACTGTTCATCAGCTTCTCACTTCTAATAGAAGTTGAAATCATCTAATTAAATCAGATTGTACATTTTTTTTTAAAATCAACATCTTCATTAAATTAAAAGATTAAGGGAACATTAACAGAAACAATTAGATTAGGAAACTGGTTGAAAAAAAAAAAAACACTCAAAATCTTCAAATAACCCACAACTCGTCTTCTTCTTGTTTCTTCTGGGTCATACTGGGAAAATGTGTGTTGTAAACTTGGAACTCAGCTTTCTCCAAGCCTGTGATTAGCTGTTTTTGTAGCACATGTGTAACACAGTACCAAGTGCAGCGAGCATTACAGTGCAGATTTCACTGGTGAAAGTTCAACTGTGCGCTCAGACTTTTGGCACAAAAGTAACGCCGCACTATTTCGTAAGACAGCTTTTCACCTTGATAAGAAATGTCAAGTTTTAATATCACAAGAACTTGTGGCGCTAGATGTATATTTATCTGTATATTTGTCACAAGGGTCGCTGGTTTTAATCCCAGATGTACCACTGAGGTTTCCTGAGAAAGAATTTCAGTGCTGTGATGTGTTCAGAATGACGAATAATCACTAATTTCACTTCATGTATTCAACAACTGCTAATGAGATATGATTTGCCAAAACTCACTAAACATTTCTCTGGCAAAACCTACCAGAAGTAAATGGCAGCACATTTGTCTTAGCAGTAGCTTGGACAGGAGTGGAAGGAGATGCTACTTGAATGGTCTCAGAGGGCGGCGGTGAGTCCGATTTATGTTCTTTTGGATCTGGGGGAAAAAAACAGACCATTTTATGGTTTAAAACATTATACATTATTATTATTATTACTCAGGTGTAAAATCAAGAAAAACAAGAGTTGACTCAGTGAAGATTTTCTTTGATGACAAACACCAGTGCTTACCTGCATCAATGAGATCTGCTGTTTCATTACTGTTACTCTGCCATGGCGTCAAGTCTTCCTCCTCACACTGCATGTACAGATCTGACTCATCCATGCTCTATAAAATAGCACATTACTATATGAGATTTTCACAGATGTATTGTCAACTAAAAGCACGTAAGAACAGCAATAACTGAGTTATCATTGATGCAAAGATGCTAATATTCAACTATTTTCCCATTTCATCAACTCTTACACTGCTTAAACTGATATAAACTGTGGTGTGGTGGTGCTCGATAGCTTGAATTCCTCATTTCACCTCTGGTCCTCTTATTATGAGATGTACATTTTCTGTCTTATCATGCAGCATGTTTTCACTACATTTTATGTGCATCCAGCCTGTCCTGGGAACTACGGGCGCAAGGCGGTAACCAACACACTCACACAATCGCACTCTCAGTCACACCTTACAGGGCCAATTTAGAGTCGCCAATTAACCTATATACCTAAACCAGAGCCCCTGCCAGAAGCCCACACAAACATGGGGAGAGGATGCAAACTCCACACAGAAAGGCCGTACGGCCGACCTGGGGATCGAACCCAGGACCTTCTTGCTGTGAGGCGACAGCACTAACCACTATGCCACCATGTTTGGAGTTTGTTCTGTATAAACACAAACAGGTCTTCAATGTGAAGTGCTCACCATTCCTTTTAAATGATGTTCGTGTAAAAGCCACAAGTACTCAAAGTGAAAATTCAATGTCACTATAAAAAGACAAAGGAATTGTGTACACAGTTAAAGCAATCACAGTCAATATGTAAAAATAAAGTATTTTCATGTGTGCAGGAGATAATATGGTAAATCAAATATCTTGTGAGCATGCTAAATTTTCCTGTGCGCACAGTTTTCTTGTGCACGCACTCAACGAGAAAATTTTATGTGCGCACAGGGTCGTGCAACTGCAGCAACATCTGCTGCTGAACCTTTGAGAAACCACTTTGCAAGTTTAATAATTTGGAAATAACTTATATGTTAGAATATAGAACTAGTCCAATTTCTACTGCGTTCCGGGAATGGATTTACGCTTCTAGTTTATTCATTCGATCTCACTCCATATTGTTGAAATGATAAGGCGTGTTCTTTATTAATGGATTACAAATAGTATTACTAAACAGAGATTAAAGATTATAATCATGCAAAAGTGATAAATCTGCGGCTTTCTGTCAAATAGCAAGGCAAAACATGTGAGACACACTGCCTGCGCAGAGCGCCATATTCCACACAGAAGCGCGATCCGCGACTCTCTCCACACAGCGCGTAAAGCTAATGCTAACCGCGCTAGCTCCGCGCACACGGGCTCCTCAGACCCTCCTCCAGCTGCGCTGCCTGCAGTGATTAGCATTTAGCCCACTGCTCTTTCTACTTGAGTTTAACAGCTTTAAAAAAACCAGCAGCTTTTCGCCGCGAGTGCGTCAGGCTCTAGTTATCTTACCTCCACTGTTATTTGGCAAGCGTGCAAAGCGCCACAGAGCACCGCATCGGACGACACAATTTATTGCTTCGCGGGTTTCGCCATAGAAACATAAACAGCGATCCGAACTTCGCAGCCATGGGGTTTGGACCCTCTAGTATGTTGTGGTCAGTGATTGGTTTAACACCTCTTTACGTCACTTCCGCGACCATTATTCGAGCGCCGATTGGCTGCGATATTTATTATTAGGGCGGAATAATCGCACGTATTTATTTAAAATTGTATCATAGAATAGTGCAAAAAGTCCTTTACTATAATTGTGGTTATTTATTGTAAGTGGAAAAACACATGCGATGCTACTTCACATTTCGAGGATTTGTAACACTCTAAAATGATTCCTCAAGAAATATACAGTCAGTATATTCGTGAACTACGGCTCGTCATGTCAGCAATATTCACGAAGTCCAACACTGAAATAAACATTCAATATCAGTTCGTGTGTAATCCTCTGTTCAGTTTATATTTTTCACTGATGATGTGTCCTTATGCTAGAGTATCGTCTCCAATTTTAGTACAAATGGGAACCGTAGTGGAGTTGATTAGCTAGTGGCTGGTCTCACGTTAGCTATCAGTGCAAACAAATGGAGCGATATTTTGTTAGAAACTCGCGGCACAAACTATTGTATTTTTCACATAGCCGCCAAAAACGAATCAGAAAGTGTTATTCTCGATAGCTATGGATAATCTAATATCACAGTTAGGAGAATGTAGAGAATATCTAATCTGGCTAATCTATTTCTCGGTGGTGACTTCGGGTCTGTATCGTCAGTACAAAGCTACGTGTATCTCCCTACTGAAATAAGCGTTATAAATCACCAAAACACTGCATTCTCTAAAGAAACGCTTACAAACAATGGGTTTGTGGGCTACATTTGATTAAGTCTTAAGTGTGTCATTAGTTCAATAGCGAATGTGTGCGTTTCTCCTCAAATGTTCATTCTGAACACGAGTATCACCGGCAAATAACTGCTTTTAAAGTTAAACGGCCAACAAAAAGCATTTTATACGGTATTTTGTTCTGTTCCCGTCGTTTAGGAGATTGCCGTGCTACGTGTAACAAGCTAATTTCCAGACAAACGAATCGCATCGAATGCTGGTTTACGCCATCTCTCCAGTTACATCCCGTCAGCTAATACACCACCATTAAAATCAACAAACCACTTATGTATTTAACCCATTGTTATACAGTAACACAAACAAGTCAGAATGTTTGAACTTTTGTGTGATTGTGTAGTTTTTTTTTATATGGAGGGCACTGCAATACCTGACGTTTCATGTTAGCAAAATGTTTTGATTCACTGATGGCGCCATTGAAATGGCCACCGATTGCCAACATTATACCAACATTTCTTCTTTTAATAAATCAATAAAAGTTCGGCATTACTACATACATGTAAATGCGCATTAATGCATTCGCAAATGAAAAAAATCTATTAAGGCTAAAAACACTAACACATGGGGATGTCACCCACCACAAATAATCATATTTTTGCCAAATGGTTGAAGACCTCCTCCCACAAATGTTTAACCCAAAGTTACACCCTTCTGCATCACACTGTCACTCCATGTTCTGCAATCTATTTCACAATTGTAGTTCATATACTTCATTTCTACTGCTGGTCAAAAAAATGAGGCAAACAAAGTTAATCACAGTTTCTACACTTACTTTTTCATTTGAACAAGTGCAACAGTGTAAATAGGAAGCAACCGTGTAACACAATATTGTATACAGCTAGTGCACATTTTAGTATGGAATGGCTGATGAGAGCAGGCAGTGTCTTATTGTAGGGTCACTAACCTCTGTTTAATTAGTGTCCAAATAAGTTCCACATTGGCACATATCAAGGCCACAAGGAAGCAAACAGACATAAATAGAACAGTACTGATGCAACACACTGTGAAAGGCTGTAAGACATGTCACCCAAACCAACAAATCAAGTATGTTTCATGCACCGTGATTCTTGCTATTCACTGCCTACTAAGATTGCTACACCAGGAGCCATGTTGTCTGGCACGATCTTAGTCTAATCTGGTTATAAATCCTTAACCCGGCTGTTGTGTGGTGCTTAGACTTATCTGCACTCTGTGCTAGATGGCAATAATACAACTCACAAGGCACATTTAACAAGCCAGTAAGAGGTGGCCAGGCAGCACTGGTGGATGACAGCATTGAGAGATCCTCTCCACAGATGACATGAAGCTATACATCTCACCCTCTCAGCTGTGGGAGGAACTGAAGTCGAATCATCTGGCAAAATATGGAGTGGTAACTGCAGCGACAGCCATTAGTAAGTTTCTTGCTTGCTTTCTGTTCAAATAATAAATAAGCCTGCAGATGTTTCAGCATGTCTTAAATTAAAGTGTTCATTGTATGCTAAGAAATGTTAGAAACAAAAAGGAAAGACGAGGATCATTTGTGCAAACCATTAATACTTAACATGAGTCTGTGAACAAGAACATTTTTATTTTGTTTATTTAATTAATGTCAGTTGAACACTATCAGACTTTGGATCATTTGGACTTTGGAGTTTCTGCATTTGAAGCATTTCTTAATTGCCTTATACTAAAACATGTGTGATCCACAATCCTGGGTAAATCTTCCCTTTTGAGGAGATTATTAGAGCTAATCTCATGTGACCAGGGTCCAGAAACAGCTCCATATGTAACCCATGCCACTTTCTGCAAGTAAGTAACTCTAACAACTGCAAGTGAAATTCGGCAATTCAAACATGCAGCATAGTCACCAGTTTGGATTTAACCATAAATGTTCAGAGTGTTTGCAATATGCATAGCATGATTAAATGTTTCAATTGGATTCTTCTTTCAACCAACTGCATGTGAGGGTTTTGCACAATGATTCAGGATTCACACTGATAAATATAGTAACAATATGGTTTGCACAAATGCTTACTTAATTTTGAAGTCAAATTACATTTGAGTTTGACAGTGGAACTGGTGATTGCATCATGGGTTGCTTGTCAATCCACTGTGGGCTGCTTGCCAGCTCTCCCAGTCTGCCTATAGGACTAAACTGACTGAGAAGTTAATCTTGGAAAGCTATTATAAAATACTGACAACCCCAAAGGACAAGTTCGGAATTCAACACTTAAAGCCTTGTTCTTGATAATTTATTATTAAATACAATAGCTAAGATGGAAATTTCTTAAGATGGAAAGTCTTAAGTACTTAGAGAATTTTTTTTACAAAATGTCTACCTTACCCCAAGTTCTTCAAACTCTGCGTCTTGTGTCGTTCCAAAACGTATTGTCGGAACCGCTGTTCTTTTTAGACGAAAACGTTTTTTGAGAGACTTCTTTCGACCCAGAGTATAATCCTCATCCACGAAATGCAGAGCGCAGACACGGTGATCAGCATTCCGCAGATCCCCCACAGATGTGTTCACATCCAAACCCAGAAACAGCAGCCATAACTTCATTTTTTCGTGGTCGTGAAAGGGAAGGCGGTGACAACTAGTTTTGCCACGGATTTTCCCGCAGTTTGGAACGGCACAAAAGCGCCCCATTATTTACAATCTGAGGTTTTGTGTACAATCTTTCCAAGAAAGCCTTCAAATACAACGCCGACCCCCTTCTTCTGCTTCATATCAGTATTCTATGACAATAGTAAGGTGCATTATCGCCACCAACTGGGCTGGAATGTTTACGCTTCAAACTATTTACATACAGAAGTCACCATTTCTGATTGCTATTATATTATGTGACCCTGCCGTAACTCTGTTAAAAATGTGAAGACATATATTCATATATATTCCCTTTTTTACCGTACGCTCGTCCACGACCGGTCTCTACATTCGTTAAGCGCCCCTAGTGTCACAAATTCATAGTTCAGGTGTCACAGAACACCTGAACTATGGACGCAAGGCGGGGACCAACCCTGGGCAGCCACCAACACACTGCAGAGAAACACACACACAATCACACTCCCATTCACATCAATTTAGATTCCCATTTGGCCAATTTAGATTCACCAATTAACCTACACTGCATGCTTTTGGCCTGTGGGAGGAAACCAGAGCACCTGGAGGAAACAAACGCAGGACCTTCTCGCTGTGAGGCAGCAGAGCTAACCACCCCTCTTTTATATCACTGAACGTCAAATGACACATTACACTGACAATGAAGAAAATAACAAATTTAAATAAACATTATCCTTATATGGCGCCCCCTAGGGCCAGTTCTAGTTCATTGGCCGCCCTAGGTCAGGTCACTTTAATCCTAACTACTACCTCAATAAGCAAAACCCTGTCAGTGTTTAGGATATTTGGGGATTATTATGTTGTTGTTTTTTTATCATAAGTGATAGTGGATGGCGAATTGGCAACGTTATCTAAACATTATAAGACAAATACTGACCATCTTTCATGTATATTTTTATATCAGTCTTGATAGCTCTACTTACCAAGCTTCATTCATTGTTCGTTGTTCATTCAAATTTAGTTCACTGTCAGTGTTATGTGTAATTTTACATTCAGTGATATAGAAGAGATATATGAAGGGCGCCACTAGATATACCAATTGTCGGGTGTGTTGGCGCCCGCCCAGGCTTGGTCTCCACCTTGCGCACATAGTTCCCAGGATAGGCTCCGGTCCCTCCCTGCTCCCCGGTTAAATAATGAATGAATGAATAGTTTCTGAAACAAATTGTACTTTTAATTAACCTTGGGGAAAAAAATTCACTGGTGCATGATACTACATTTGAGTAAAAATAACATTTGCAATGCAGGTTTGGTCCTTTTGAGAAAGTGGATCGCAGGTGGAGTTTGCTACAGTTGTGTGCGATTAGATGGGAGGACGGTTGTCATCACTGGTGCTAATACTGGCATTGGAAAAGAAACAGCACGGGACTTGGCAAGAAGAGGTGAAAACTTGACCCTCCGATGCAATTAGTCATAAATGTCTTCATACCATTACTGATTTCACAGCATGTTTTTCAGGAGCCAGAGTTGTAATGGCTTGTCGCGATCTCACAAGAGCAGAGAAGGCAGCAGCAGAGATACGCCACTTCTCTGGAAATGGAAATGTGGTGGTACGGCATTTAGACCTGGCCTCTTTATTCTCGGTACGTCAGTTTGTAAATGAGTATGTTGCCACAGAAGAACGGCTGGATATACTCATCAATAATGCTGGTAAGAGTTTAAATGGTTATAAACTTATCTACAAGATGCAAAATGTTGTTATTTGAAATATGAATGCAATTTTAGAACAAAAACATTTCTGATTTCACCAAATCATTATATACACTGTCTAACAGCTTTTGCTTAGCTTGTACACTTTGTGTGTATTATTATCAACACAATACTAAAGTGACTGATGGAACATGAATAACATTCATTAACATGCCAGTATCACAGCTCTGGTGAATAATGTCCAAGATAATACAGGAGATGGATATTGCTAATCCTTCAGTTATACCTTAACTTCCATGACCTTCACAAATTCTGGGAACTGATCTGAACACTTGACATTTAAGTCTTCAGGTCAGTGTAGACAGGAAAATAATTGTGCATGCTACATGAACCTCTGAAAGTGGTTACCAATATAGTTGACCCATTCTTGTGTGCTCCTCTTAAAATTGCCAGGAAGTGAGGAGAGATATATATAGCAGGCGTTTCTAATGAAGTGAATGCTAAGTGCATATACATGTAATTAGGAGTCTTTGAAATACTGACTTCTGTAACATAATGATGCATATTTGTACCATGTTAGGGGTGATGATGTGCCCTCACAGTCTCACAGAGGATGGATATGAAACTCAGTTTGCGGTTAATCACTTGGGCCACTTCCTCCTGACTGTTCTTCTACTGGACATGCTAAAAGGCTCTGCTCCCAGCCGTATTGTTAATGTGTCCAGCCTTGCACACAAAGGAGGTAAACCATATCTTTTAAAATGCTGTTTATAATTTATTTATTTTACAATATGACCTAGCTATGAATATCTATGATCATTATCTGTTAGTAAAATAACGTGTTAGTGTATTTTATTTTACACACTTGGTTGTCTTCCAGGAAAAATCCATTTTGATGATCTCAGCTTCAACAAAACACCATATGACTCCATGATCAGTTATAAGCAGAGTAAATTGGCCAATGTGCTTTTCACCCGAGAGCTGTCAAGACGGACCAAAGGTTTGTATTTCCATTCCACCAAATTACACACAGCATTAAAACATTTATGTTATTTCACTACTTAATGTCTTTGTTTGCTCATCTGCAGCTGACCTTGTTTGTATTTTTCTCAGGTTCAGGAGTAACTGTATATGCTTTGCATCCTGGAGTGATTCGTACTGAGCTGGGTCGCCATGTGCAGACGCGTCATCCCATTCTCAGTGCTCTGCTGTCCGCTCCAGCCTTCCTCCTGATGAAGACGCCCAAGCAGGGGGCCCAGACCTCTATCTACTGTGCAGTCACAGAGGGACTGGAGAAACACAGCGGAAGCTACTTCAGGTGAGCTAATGAACAGTTAGATCCTACAGTATGTGATAATTAAAGTGCATTTAAAGTGTAATATTACAATGTGTTTATAGTGTAACAGTTAGGGGGAAGGTCACTGGTTCAAGTCCTTAACCGGTAAAGGTACCCCTGAGGAACTCATGAGCAAGGTACCGTCCCCAAGCACTGCTCCCCCGACACTGCCAAGAAGCTCTTTCACGTATGGGTTACATTTCATTGTGGTGCACTAGGTGCTGTGATGTGCTGTGGTGTGTTCACAATGACAAATAATCACTCACTCACTCACTCACTCAAAGTACAACAGGCATCATAGAAGGTCATTGCAAAGGCCATAATACACATGTAGTGAAACCATTGCAGAAACCAATGAATGCATATTAAAACATATGAAAGTGATTGATTATTTCTTATTGTGAACATACTAAGCACAGCACACAGTGCACCACCATGAAATGTGACCTCTGCCTCTGACCTATCAGTGAAGGAGCAGTGGGCATCTGACATGGGCAGTGAGGATAGTACCTGAGTGGTACTCTTACCGGTCCGGGATTTGAACCGGCAACCTTCCGATCACGGGGCCAACTCCATAACCATTCGCTACCAACTGCTCCATCTGCAGTAATAACTAGGTAAATAATATATGTGCAGATTTATAATATGTGCAAATCATTTAAATCATGATTTTATGGGATATGTATTGTTATGGCAGTGACTGTCAACGGAAAGAACCAGCTCCAGAGGCTAGAGATGACCTTGCTGCCATGAGACTGTGGGACGTCAGCGCGAAACTAGTGGGCTACGCAGAAGAGGACTAATGCTGCATGCCATTATTCAGAGAACTACCACTACATTTACCAGAGCTTTTTACTTAACAATCTTCTGCTCTGTGCCTGTGTTAATTATTGTCTAATTATTGCTTCATTATTACACCATTGTTTAATATTAAATCAATTAAATATTAATGAGGTGCATGGCCATGTCACAAATCATGCAGAACTCTGCATCATTGCTTTAGAGGGAGCATTTTTAAATTAGTCACTTTTTGTATGAACTACAATGTTTTCTTACCACCTACATATACATATATTGTTTTCTTTAACCCTAACAATGAAGAAATGTTTTCAACTGAAAAATATAAACAATTGTTATAACATTATAACACTAATTGCGTTGCTGGTGTTGTAAACAATAATTAAGGAAATGTTAAAAAATTCTGACTTTATCTTCTGATATTTTATATTGAGTGAAAAAATTACACTGAAAATTATTAAACGACCAAAAAACTAACTATCGTCACCGTGTGTTGATTCCCTTACCAATATGGCGTCTCTTTTACTCCGTATCCCGCTGTCGCGTTGCATTGTGGGACAGGCTTTTCTTTCCTGTCTACTGTTTCCAGGTCAGCTGTAGCCTTCACCTCTCTTCAGTCTTCATTTACTTTGCGTAATCTTCGCTGATCCCACATCAGCTGAGGTTATTTAACAAACCGGAAAGAATTCCGGTTTCACGAGCGCTACGGGGAGTTCAGCTCCAGTGTCAACGCAATAATTAGATAAACAGCGGCTTAAGAAGACCGAAACCTGCCGCGGTTTCTTACCTGAACTTTCAATCAAAGTGTTTGCTGGTTATTTATCCCCGTTTAACCGAGGTAGGAACGTCAGGCTGCAAAATGAACGTGACGTTAGCTGTCAAGCAATATATCTCCAAAATGATAGAGAGCAGCGGACCCGGAATGAAGGTTTTGCTCATGGATAAAGAGACGGTAAGTGTCGGAACCTTTTAGTTTCAGCATGTATTACTCGTCTGTTTTGTCATCATGGGGATTTGTCTGTTTCTGGCTGTAGACCAGCATCGTGAGTATGGTCTACACACAGTCCGAGATCCTGCAGAAAGAGGTCTACCTGTTCGAGCGAATTGACTCGCAAAACAGAGAAAATATGAAACATCTAAAGGCCATTTGCTTCCTTCGACCAACCAAGGTACTCATGATTTTTCTCATTTATATATGCACATTATATGTCCTTTTTTGTTCTGTGTGCTCTGTGAAAACTGGAGCCACGTCATCTCTGTATTTTTATATAACTGAGTTGATAATAAACCTTTACTTGATTGCATTGGGGCATCAGTCACATGGCTGGAGGCACAGTGTTTGTAAACATAAAATAACTGGAGCTGGAAAACAGTACTGTTCGTTACCTCTGTCGAAGAGCTTTAAACACATGTTGCCCAGCTAGAAACCCTGTTGATGTAAAAGATCAAAAGTGAAGTGATTGTCATTGTGAAAACAGCACAGCACACTGTGAACCACAACAAAATGTGCCCACTGTCATGAAGAAGTGGGCACCTGACGTGCAGTGCCCGGGGAGAAGTACTTGAGGACAGTACCTCAGTGATACCTTTACTAGTCCCGGTTTCGAACCGGCGATCATGGGGGCATCTCCCTAACCGTTACACCGCCAACTGCCCCTAAAACATGTTGCTGTTTGGTGTCACTTCAGTGAATCATGCCTTTTGCTTTCTTTTATTTCCCTCTTTGGAAAGAAATACACTTTGTTTTACATCTGTGTTGGAGTAGTTGGTAGTGCACCGGTTAGAGAGTTAACCCCTTGATCAAAAATCCCAGACCAGTAAAGGTGACAATGAGGTACTCATGAGCAATGTACGGACAGCACGGACGGTAAGCTTTGCTCCCCAGGCTCTGCTCAATAGCTACCCACTTCTCCTTCACGGATGGTTCAAATGCAGATGTCACATTTCATTGTGGTGCATTGTGTGCTGTGCTGTAGTGTGTTCACAATGACAAATAATCACACACACTCGCTATCTGCGTTCACACGTGTTGCAGCCATGTTACTTTTTCAAAAATATTTAATAAAATATTTAGTGTTCTGATTAGTGTCCTGCTTGGTCACATAGCAGCTTTGCAGAGTTCTACCTGTATCCCCATAAAGAGAAAAGCTAGAAAGTTGGTGGATAAGTATTCCTCTGCTGGCTTAAAGAAACCCTTGTAGGAATCAACCTTTCATACATTAAGTATAAAGTAAGACTGCTGATATTTAGGGCATGTTAGAAGGAAATGTTTAGTTGTCAGAAACATTTTTATGATGACAGTAAGTGGATTATAGGTTTATAAAGATAAGGAAGGAGTTGTTAACATATACAGTAACATACAGTATTCATTCATTATCCAAACCACTCAATCCCAACCAACAAAACGAAATGATACATTTTATTGTGTTATTGAGAAGGATATACACTAAATTTAGCAATAAGTTTAGCAATTTATATTTCTGCTGTTGATTTGAACATGAACCCCTGATAAAGACTAAGTGAAAAAGTTTTGCTTGATTAAAAATGCATTCGCATCATTCTGCCTTCAGGAAAATGTAGAGCATCTAATACAAGAGCTTCGCCGGCCCAAGTACAGCGTCTATTTCATATGTGAGTGTGGAGGCTGAATTAAATCTGTCATCGCACCCATCTTTATGACATTCTCTGTTCATAATTCTTCTATTAATTGTTTTCCTTCCTGTAGATTTCAGTAATGTCATCAGTAAGAGTGAAGTGAAATCTTTGGCAGAGGCTGATGAACAGGAGGTAGTTGCAGAAGTGCAGGTTTGTAACATTAATTACTTTTTTTTACATTGCACTGATCTTTTATACACCACTTTTATTTGAAAAGAAATCAGTGTTGTATTTAATTCTTTCTAGGAGTTCTATGGAGACTTCATTGCAGTGAATCCTCACCTTTTCTCCCTCAATTTACAAGGGGTGGCCAGGGTAAGACACACGCAATGTTAAAATCTTTGATTTTATGTATAATAAAGTAAGCCCAGTTTTACAGTCAAAAGTTAGTAGTATGGGTAGACCAACGTGTTCTTGATAATAAGAACAAATTGTGTGTTTTGTAATACTGTTCCAAAAATGACTGCTGTTATGAGCATTACCATTGCATAGGTTGTCCACCAGAGGGCACATATTACCCTACTTTTCATTTGACACTTTTTACTTATTTTGTTTCAAATGCTTTACTTGACTAACTTCTGCATCGTTCTTGGGTGTTTTGGCTCAGGGCCGCAGTTGGGAGCCCAGCGTTCTTCCGCGTGTGACTCAAGGTTTGACCTCTGTCCTCTTGGCACTGAAGAAGTGTCCAATGATCCGCTACCAACTGTCCTCTGACATGGCAAAGAGGCTGGCTGAGAGTGTCAAGGTGAAGCTTAACACTTAAAATGAAATAAGGGTTTAGTAAAAGTTTCTTGTAAAACCTTGTTTTATTGTTAATATGCAGTCATATTGCTATTATGTATTTACATTTTCCTTTTTTCCTGTAGCAAATCATCAGCAAGGAGTATGAATTGTTTGACTTCAGAAAAACAGAAGTTTCTCCTCTGCTCCTGATTCTGGACAGAAGTGACGATGCCATCACACCCCTGCTCAACCAGGTACAGGGCTGCTACTCTATGAGTTAACCTGTTAAAAACCCAGATCCTCAGCTGTAATTATTGCATGGACTCACAAGAGGGCAGTAGATACCACTGTTTAGATGTATTCTAAGCCTTTTGATTATTCAATACATATTATATTGCTTCCTGCTGTTATTAATGTCACTGCCCTTCAAGGCAAAGGCAAGTTCACAGACAAATTTAGATGATTTATTCTAGGCTGTTCTCTCTTTATTCTCTAGATGTAATCCTACCGTTATGTAATGCACCTATGGTCTGATAACAAAGATGTTTATATATATTTTTTTCTCCCTCTAGTGGACATATCAGGCCATGGTTCATGAGCTGCTTGGCCTCAACAACAACCGAATAGACTTGTCCCGAGTGCCTGGCATCAGTAAAGAGCTAAAAGAGGTGGTGCTGTCAGCAGAGAATGACGAGTTCTATGCCAATGTGAGTAACACACTACAACGTACGATGCTTTACCATTCAGGCAGAGTTAAAAATTGTCAAATCTTGCCAGTAAATCCGGTGTTAAAATAGTTTTTCTAAGAAACACTAACACTCTAGTGAAACATTAAATGTGTCTTATCACATACAGACGTCTTGGTGTGTTATCTATTGAAAGTTTGTGAATGTTTTTTTCTCAAACAGAACTTGTATTTAAATTTTGGTGAAATTGGAACGAACATTAAAAACTTAATGGAGGACTTCCAGAAGAAGAAACCCAAGGGTCAGCAGAAGCTGGAGTCCATTTCAGACATGAAGGTGAGGAAACGGAGCAAAACTGAATTCCCCGCACCCGTATTGGTCGTCCCCACCTCTTACACAAAGCGCTTCTCTATCTCTCCACAGGCCTTCGTCGACAACTACCCTCAGTTTAAGAAGATGTCAGGAACAGTGTCCAAGCATGTGACTGTTGTGGGAGAGCTGTCACGCCTGGTCAGTGAGCGGCAACTGATGGAGGTGTCGGAGGTGGAGCAGGAGCTGGCCTGCCAAAATGACCACTCCAATGCCCAGCAGGTACCTTGCGCACCGCAGTCTCATTAACACCCTTTTTAACACCCACTGCCATCTGGATGTGAGGGGACAGAGCTCGTGGAAAGACAGACGATCCAGTTTTCTTTGATTTTGCCAAAGAGCTGAAAAGCTTTGCTCACTTAGTTTGAAAGTGAGTGATTATTCGTCATTGTGAACACGACAGTGCAAACAGTGCACCACAATGACATGTGACCTCTCCAGTCGACCCATCTGTGGAGCAGTGGACAGCTGACATGGGCAGTGCTCGGGGACGCTACCTTGCTCATGAGTACCTCAGTGGTACCATTACTGGTCTGGGATTCTGACTCTTGATCTTTGTTTAAAATGTTGCAATGTGGAGTAACAACTTGAGTCTTGGTATTTAGGTTTGAGTTTTTTCTTGTCTCTAGAACGTCCGGCGTCTGCTCCAGAACCCGCGGGTATCGGAAGTGGATGCAGTACGATTGGTGATGCTGTACGCTTTGCGCTACGAGAGACACAGCAGCAACATCCTGCCCAGCCTGATGGAAGAGCTCAACAGGAGGGGGGTATCCGAGAGGTATCGCAAGGTATTACAACAATTATCTTTCTGTTCAACGCGGCACATTCCAAAACGGCAGCACACAGTTTTGTTTGTAATACTCTAAAGCAGTGGTGCCCTAACCTGTTCTGCAGGGCTCCCGTTTTGTATATTTTGCTGCAGAATATTTTGTGCTTCTTAAATCGGGGTTGCAACTGTGAGACGGCCACACTTAGTTTAGGATCCTTTGCCTTGCTGTGCCATCGCTCTAAACTGCCTTAAAAGCCTTTATATCCATTTTCCACTTTTATTTCCTCTGCCACAGATGGTCCACTCCATGATCGAGTATGGAGGAAAACGGGTCAGAGGAAGTGATCTCATTACCCCAACAGATGCCGTGGCCATCACAAAACAGTTTTTCAAAGGGCTTAAGGTAGAGAAGTTCTGTATTTAATGTCTTTGTGTAGTTGTGTTTCCACAGTCTCATTTTACAGATTGAGATGACGACAAATGTACTTTCATACTGCATTTTCATACTCAAGTTAATTTAAAAATTGGATTAAATTAAAATAGTATGACTGTTGGTTTAAAAAGAATGATGATCATTTAACATAAACACTGGAAAAATGATCAAATTAATACTTTTTATTTACAAATATATTTACTTACAATTAATACTTTTTATTTACAGTTTACAAATTAATTAAGAATTTACCTAATCTTTTCTGGTTTGTAGACATAATGTACTGTTTGGTCGAATGTTTTAATCAGCTTGTGTTTTGATGTGTGTGTGTGTGTGTGTGAAGGGTGTTGAGAATGTCTACACACAGCACCAGCCCCTGCTGCATGACACACTGGATCAGTTAATTAAAGGGCGTCTGAAGGACAGTCAGTTCCCGTACCTCGGCCCAAGCTCTTTGCGAGACAGGTGCAGAACATTCTTACTCGTACACATGTCATTCATCAATGAAATTTACACTGTTTTTGATTTTTAAAAATATATATATTTGGTAACTTTTAAAATAATTGTAATTTTATGTCAGTACTGTGCTTCACTACATTGTTTTACTGGTCACTTTTCATGGCTTTAAATGGTTCTGTTAATTACTTTGATTCAAGGTTAGTGGTAAGCAGTGTGAATGTTGTTACTTAGCGTGTGTTGCTCTCCCTAACGCAGGCCTCAGGACATTGTGGTGTTCATCATCGGAGGAGCCACGTACGAGGAAGCACTGGTGGTGTACAACCTGAACCGTACCATGCCGGGGGTCCGCATCGTACTCGGTGGCACAACCATACACAACACCAAGAGGTCAGAGGCTCTCGAGCGCTTATTCTGCTTGTCAGGCCCCACGTGTTTTAGAATGCACCAACTTTGTGTTTTATTCAGAATGGCTCCACATGACAGAGTTCCAGCAGCCTTGAATGATGTTACATAAAAGGCAATCAGTGCGCTCGCATGCCTCCATTCAGCCGCGTTTGTCCTGTGAGAGGTTTCGGTGCTACTCTAAAGTGCAGACATTACTTCGTGCTGAAAAAGAGATGACTGTTCCGCTGGAGACTAAATCTACCGTTTGTGCAAATGCGTGTTTGGTTTGTTAAAGAAAAGAAATTGTCTGCATTCCTCCGCAATTAAAAAAAAATGCTTCTCAATTACGCTGGTAACCGTGGTGATAAATTGTTCTTTTCTCTTCCACAGCTTCCTGGAGGAGGTGACATTAGCAGTGGGTTCGGTTCACCGCTCAGCATCCAGACGCTGAGCTCTCATCAATGACTTTCTTCCTGAAACACATTCAAGCCTGTGTGTGTGCGTTGGACCCAAAGCTTGGATTCTTGCCTCCATCCCTCCATCTGCAGACATTCCTCTTCACTTTTAAATAAATATGAGAAACAATGTCGACTATAAAGCAAAGAAGAGCGCTATTGAAGTGTCCATGTGTTCATTTTAAAAAAGTGTGTGAAACGCAAAAATGTTTTGTACACACATTTTATATTATGTAATGATCAACAGTTTGTAACTCCCAGAAGTCAGTACTAGAGTTGTGTGAGAGAACACTATGGAAACACAAGCAAGCAGCCCAAAGAAAAGATTGCACAACCTCATATTCCACTGCACAACTCTGTCCATATTTCCATATTCTGCTGTATGTAAATAATTCAGATACATAACTAGTTCTTGTTAGAACTGTGCTCCTGCAGTGTGATGTCATTTGTCAAGCTGCAGGTAACACTGTGAGGACGAATGCCCCATGCCCCATGCCCCATGCCCCATGCCGCCAGCGGTTCCACTTGACATTAGAGTCTCTTTTGCCCACAGTTACAACCCACACCACATGTACTACTACTACTGTACTAAACTGGATGTTGAAACTGTAAAACAGTGTTTTATTTCAGCTTACAGTGTTATGGAGTTTGTCAGAATCCCTCTACATGTCTTTAAGAAAATCTCTGTACTCCTGGTGTAATATATTAGTTGATTTGTTACTGATAATACAGTGCATCTTATCTAGTACTAACAGTTATAGTAACTCTAACACTCAACCTTGTATTCAGCTGTTGCTTTTAGTATTTATTTACATCTCGCATGCACCACCAATAAATTCTTAAATTGTAGCAACAAATTAATTGATTGTTTATTATTTAGCTTCTTTTTGTGTTAAGCTTTGGGGAATTTCTGAACATGTCATGAACTATGGTATGTTGTTATATTTGCATAATGTAAAGCATTTCAACCAACCAACTGCATTTCTGTCTGTTTCCTTGTTGCATGCTGGTTTTTTTTGGCTTGGCTTCGTTCAATTCCCTATACATTAAGATGTACATAGGTTATGAATATTATATTTTTTAAATGTTTGGATAATAGTGTCCTAATGCTTGCTTGGTTAAAGACTAATTGAAACTCAGGGGCAGTTGGTGGCATAAGGGTTAGGCCGTTCGCCCCATGATTGGAAGGTCACGGGTTCAGATCCTGGACTCCACAAGGTAGCGCTGAAGTGCTCATCAACAAGGTACCGTCCCCAAGCACTGCTCGCCGGGTGCTGCCCATGCCTACTGCCCTCTGCTCCTTCATGGAAGGGTCAAATGCAGAGGTCACATTTGGTTGTGGTGCAGGTGCTGAGCTGTGGGGTGTTCACAATGATAAATATTCGCTCACTTTCACTTAAAATACTAAAAAGCATTTGATTTAGTTTAAAGTGATCTCTTTAACTTGTAACAAATCTCAATTGCTGGATTCCACTGTGCGTTAATGCATTTCATGGGGCCTTTACAAAAGCTCAATGTCTTTCATACATACATCACTTTTACATTGTACATACACCATACACAAAGTACACTTTCACAATAGTAAAAACAATAGAAAAACAAAATAGAAGCTGGAAGAAGAAGAAAAAGAAAGTTGGATATTGTTTATTTATCATCATATATAAAGAATTAAAATTTCTGCTGTCCAGTTCCAAAAGGCATTTAAAATGTTATTGACTTTAAATATTACTTGACTAAAGGCTATGTAAGTCTGTTCCATCTCATCATTTTACATTTACAGCATTCTTACAGCACTAATTGTTCCAGTTTATTGCCCGTATCAAAAGTATAACTGGGTTGAAGATTTGTTCATTATAATTGTTAATCAATTATAAATATGTTGCTATTATTATTATTATTATTTATTATTATTATTATTATTATTATTATTATTATTATTATTATTATTATAGTACCTTTCATATAAAAAACATAGCTTGTATTTAATGTAAGTGCTTTACATTAAAATAAATCAACACAAAAAATAAACTAGAATATTACAGAAACTGCCTGTTAAATTTAATTTAAAGCAGTTAATAAATAAGATAGATAAAAAGAAATGATTGTAAAATGAACCTTAAAACCAGACATTTAAAATGGCTAATGCCATTAGTATAAAAAATACTAAAAAAAAAAGATAAAAAATCAGTTTTAAAACGTTTAACTTTTATTAAAGAGTTCAACTAATAAATTAAGATGACTCAAAAAGATGTTAAAGGGAGACTGTAATACCATAAATAAAATACTAGATATGAATACTCATTATTATTATTATTATTATTATTATTATTATTATTATTAGTGAGTTTATTCTCAGTGCTTAGTTCCTGTAATCCACCTATTGCTTGCTTGGCCTCACCGTGAGGCTCAGTGTCTGTTCAATAGATGGAGCAGTGAGGCTCTATATATAAACTCAGCGCGTCCTCGAGGTGTGTGCTTCATTGCAACTCTCAGCGCTTCTCCGCAGAAGCACCAGAGAACATGCCAGATCTGCAGGCCCTCAGCGCTGGTGGGGACGGGCGTGAGGTGAACCTCACCCTCCCACTCACATACACTGGGGCTTTCAGGTTCACCAAGCCAGACAAGTCGTTTTAATCGGACGAACCGGAATAGATCGGAACAGAAAAGTGCCATAGCGACGTTCAGCATGAAGAAGAGCCGCCTGGTTAAACGGGTGAGTCGGAATAAATCTGCGCTTTCGCCCTCCGTCTCAATCATTATGGATTATTGACTAACATGCGCTAACGCGTTTGTACAGCCCTAAATTCTGTGCAGCATTTTTTTGCCACTTTTCGTAATTTCATCATGCAAGTTAGTGATGGCAGTGGTTTTGCTGACTCCTTTGTCCTGCTTTTGTCCGTCGTAGTGGCTAGAGTTTGCTCCGTATTTGTATCGCTACTCTGTTCGACGCAGGTGACATTATTATTATTATATTTATTTAATTCTAGGCTAAATTAGCGCAAGTAGTTGATAGATTGGCATTAGATTCATGCAGGCAGCACATCTGGTAGTGCGGTGTGGGTTTGTGTGGTGATCGTGTGTACAGCATCTCCGTGTTGTCTCTACATTAATGCGTGTGTTATGTAAGAGCCGCGCCGCATTAACGGGCTTTACTCCCGCCGCACGCACGCAGGGGCTACAGGACGCCACCCAGCTGGCACATCACCCAGCCGGACAAAGTGGAGGCTGGATCCTGGGATTCTGTGGCAAAGGGATTTTCAGGGAAATATGGAGGAACCGCTTTGTGATGCTTAAAGGGGATCATCTGTATGTATTTGAAAAAGAGGTGAGTAGAGTTGTCTGTGAATGCTGTCTGTCTATCTGTCTGTCTGTCTGTCTGTCTGTCTCTATCCATTCACCCATCCATCCATCTATCTGGCCACTCATCCAACCATCTATCTATCTATATCTGTCTATCTGTCTGTCTGTCTGTCTGTCCATTTATCTATCTTTCCACTCATCCAACCATCTATCTATCTATCTGTCTATCTATCTACCTGTCTACCTGTCTACCTGTCTATCTGTCTATCCCGTCTGTCTGACCATACATCTGTCCATCCATTCACCATTCCATCTGTCCACCCATCCTTATCAACCATCTATCTATCTATCTATCTATCTATCTATCTATCTATCTATCTATCTATCTGTCTGTCTGTCTGTCTGTCTGTCTGTGTCCATCCATTTAACTATCTTTCCCTACTCATCAACCATCTATCTAATCTGTCTATCCTATCTACCTGTCTACCTGTCTATCTGTCTATCTATCTCTACCCGTCTGCTGATATACATCTGTCCATCCATTCACCATTCCATCTGTCCGCATCCATATCCAACCATCTATCTATCTATCTATCTATCTATCTATCTATCTATCTATCTATCTATCTATCTATCTATCTGTGTGTGTATATACAGTATTTGGTGTGAATATACACTCACACACACTATTTATACAGATAATGAGAGTAATATGATAATGAGATAGCTTCATATAGATTGATAATGTAGACCTAACCTGCAGCTTCGATATTTTTTTCTTAAATATATAAGAGATGTGTTGGGACTTTCCACCGTGCCCTCTATATGTACATTTATATGTGTGGTTATGTTTACTATCCATGCTCTTTGTGGTACTTGAGGTCCACCTGGTTATCATGTGTCTACCTGGTGTTAGGTGTGCCAAAAGATGTCACTTTTTGTCATTTAAGCCATGCTGGTGATACCACAAGTTTTCCCAGAAGTACATTACAATGCACTACCATTAGATGACATTATAGAGTCAATGGAAGGTAAAAGATTTGTTTTAACCCAGTTTCTGGTTCAGTGGCGCTCGTGCCTTTGTAATGAAATCAGCTGTGCTCTTGAAGCGTGGCGCGCTGGTGGTGTGTTCGAGAAAGGCAGCAGCTCTATCATGTATCGTGCCTCGAGCCAGCGTTCGCAGCTCTGTCACTTTGGGGAAGCGGGGAGAAAACTATCAATACAATGGGACACCCTGCCCACATCTTTTCTGTTTCAGCCCTGGCCGTGCCTTTATCCTTAAGACCTTAAATCACATTAAAACATTACTTAGCAATAACCCTCACTCACTCAGCTGCAGGCTTTGGAGGATGATACAATGGCTCTATACACATGAGGATATCAAGACACAGCTGCACCTCTTTTGGTGCCTAGGATGCCATGCCTCTGAATGCAACCATGACTGCTCACACATACACACACTCTCACAGAAGAGAGAGGGGCTGAGCATTTATATAGGGGGAAAACTGTCTCTTCCTCCAACACTTAATGAAAAGATGATCATTTTTGGTGAAATCATTGGTAGAGGCGTCGATCTCCTTCATAAGCAGTTGGATCTCAAGACGATAACCGGCATCTTTTACATTCTTGCTTTATCCTACTTGAATACTTGGATATTAGCTGTGCTTGATTTCTCAGATTGGAAGGGAAGCCTGATGTGTCTTTGCTTGTACAAAACATTGAAAGGTATAAAATATTGGTGATATAGTGACAGCAACGGTGTGTCAATATGTATAAGATCCAATCTTGACAGCATCAAGTTAGCTAACTTGTAAATATAAATCACAGACAATATTGACACATTTTTAAATACACTTTGCTTAAGAGGCACAACACACTGCAAACGATATTATCTTCAACCGGAATAAAAGCCATACACATTTTTAAGAGCACCTCTAGAACCTTTCATTATCCTGAAACTGCTTGCCTCACAGTGACACAGTAGGGGCATATATGTTTTATGTTTATTTCAGCATCATCTCAGCCCTCAACCTCTGTGAGTTATTTTTACTGTCAGCAGAGTCGGTGTCAGCAGGTTGCATCATGCTGCTGCCGCTCCCGCTCCCGACTGCCTCAGGTGCCCTAGAGACCAAAGGGGAGTGTAACGATGTCAGAAGCAGACGTCTGAGTGACAGGATACTGTACATGACGTATTCTGTACGAGACGGCTCTGCGTCTGCCAGGATGATGCCAGTGGAAGCAAGTGCTTGACGAGATGTGCTTTTAGCAGGAATGGAGGGGAAGTGTGAATCAGGAAAATGCATTGTGTAATTTTGATAAAAGCCACTATGTGCGGTATAGAGAAAGTTAGCGTCTCTAAAGTGCCCCTTTCGCATATTCACTATATGCCTTTTTATGAATAATTGATGCGATTACTTACTGTATGTAGGCTGATGTTGTGTTATAGCACATGTGGGCTGTGTGACAAATCCTGGCCTCTCTGCAAACTATCATGTAATGCATTATATAATCTGTATCTGGGTTTATGATATGAAAATGCAACATTATGCGTTGGAGCCCACTGTAGTTTTTTGTTTAATAGCAGTTTGGATGATGTGTATTTTTATGCATAAAACAGTGTTTGTTTACAAACACTTTCCTCATTATTTGAGAAATATTATTTAAGAAGTTTTCATTGTGTGTATTCAAGGTAGGCCCAAACCCCAGTATCCTTGTCCTTAAATAAGCTGCTCGGAATCTCTTCTCAGAACTGAATCTTATGTGCCGCACTATGAAGCGTACAACTGTGTGATTTATGCATGAACCTTGTTATTTGTGATACGAAAATTACTGATCTAACAGAGGTTTATTATAGATGTAAATGAGACATGCGGTTAACGTTGTAATTAGTCACCTGATCAGTCATGATATTTCGCCGCACAACGTGTCATTGTTAGAAACGCTGAGGTTTACATATGCCCATTATTATAATGATGTTGATTTCTATTTTGAGGCCGCTTGGCCTCAAAATACGCTGTAACCAGTTTTAGGCGTTTTCGCTATGATTCAAAGGGATTTCGTAAATCCATTTTCCACCTTTAATTCTAGCCTAGTTTGTACTGAAATAAAACCTCTGGCCACGTAATTGTAGGCTTTTCAGTTCATGTTGACTACAGTTTAGAGACCAACTAATAGGAAGCTTGCTTTACGGTTCCCTTGTGAGAGCTTCCAGCAGGACTCTTTTACACATCCTGGCTCGACTCTGCGTTTATAGTGAATACTTCATAACACCAACCCTCCGCCTTCATTTCCAGTGCCGTGGTCCAAAAATCATTAGTGAAATTTGCATCTTTACTAAGCAGCCAAATCATGCGCTCGTTCTTCCACCCAGAGGAATTTAGTTTTTCTGAGCATGCCCACTGTGTGAATAAAGGCGCGCTTCTAATCAAAACCGTTTTAAGAAGAACACACTTTTCTTCATGCACTTTTTGTTCCCAGTTGAAAGTCTGCGCTGTCGGTAAGAGGTTGGTTGGTTAGCAGGTTATTTTTAGAAGTGGTTAATCCTCGGATCAGGATGGCCCCCTGCCTAAAACGTGCTGGGCTAACAACAGGGGTGAAATATTGATGTGATGGAGACGCCAGGCCTGTTCCTCCAGGGTCTTTTGCCCCATATTAGCATTATGCATTCTTTATCACAGCATGCACTCACGTTTTGCTGTGGGAACCCAGGAAGGCCATTTAACTCGGAAGGCCAGTTACACACCATGGCAGGATGTAAAAAGTTTAATTTCAGAATAGAGGTATCAATGTCACTATATGTTCTTTTTGGTACTCCTTTCATTGTAATAAATAACTTATTTGAATGTTTTTGATGCATTTATGGCTTAACAAGACTAACACACCATCACCGCCAGTCAAGCTGGAATCAAACCCAAATTGTAGCCTAAACACTTATCCAAATAAAATGTAAGGTAGCAGGTAAACAACACCATGGCTGTAATTCATCAGCTACATTAACAAATGATATTAAAAAGCTAATTTAGGATTCTGCTGGTGGTCTATGATTGAGCTAGTGTTGTAATGCTCGAGTCGATCCTAGGTCTCCAAACACGTACCGTAAGGATCACAAGACTTTGAACACCGGACATTATATTCATTCCTTTATGTGAAATTATTTCTGAGTAATTCGTGCACAAAAACTGAAGTAATTGCGAAGAAAGGCATTAATTACATTATTCGGGATGTAAACACCGTTAGCGCTCATGACTCTCTATTATGGAGCATGCATCATGCACAAATGTAGTTCTCTTCAGAAAGAGACAAGCAGCTCATTTTATGAGCAAATAGTCCAAATTAATCAAATTACACAAAACTTTTAGTATTATTTCTTCATTTCAATAGATCTGATTTTTATAATGTTGAAGTAATCAATAGTGAAAAAAAAAAAAAAATATATATATATATATATATATATATATATATATATATATATATATATATATATGTATATATATATATATAAATAAATTATTATCAGATTATTTTCATTCTGTATCCCACATAGTAACCAAATGGATAAAGAAGTGTCTGTATAGTGCTGATGCTGCTGTGGTCATCAAAAAGACATTTTTTTGTGTAATAATTTTGTTAATGTACGTCATTAATTTCCTTGGCTGCACTGCATGCCTGTATGTATAGTTTTGTTTTGTTTTTTATGTGTGTGTGTGTGTGCGTATGTCTGCTGAGTATATTATAGGACATTCGCTCTTTAATGAGTGTAAGGTTGGTGTGCTTGTGCTTCCTACCACACTCCATGAACTCCCATAACTTTGATCTTTTTGGCTCGCACGAGCTCCCTGACAGTGAATTCCTTTGTTGCTCGTTTCTGTTGCTATGGTGAATGCCTAGCAACCATACAGAATTCTGACCCAATATGCTGCTTTGCCCACGTTTACCATGTTGGTGAGCAATCCGATAGACACACAGCCAAGTCACTGATATTTCATATTCCAGACACTTTGTGTCTCAGCCTCGTCAGTGGACCCTGTGATCGTAACTGTGTCCTGTGGAATTACTTATAGTCCAGAGGAATAGCCTCTCGACTCTTCACGCGGTCTCAGGAAGCCTCTCCGTCTTTTTCACAGCCAGTTTTAATGAGGGCTGACCTGTGTTTCGTAAGGACATTTTTACAGGCGGGTCACAGGCAGAATAATAGGATGAGCAGACCGTTTGAAATCGTTTAAACCCTCCTCCTTGTCTGAAGCTGAAAAGCTAGTCTGAATCTTGTAGTTTTGTAGTAACGCTGACTACACAGCTGGCTTTAAATTAAGCATTAGTGTTTTATAAAAATTCAAACCCCATCGACCCTGTTTTGGGCTTGTCACTACACAAAGGAAAAAATGTGAAGAATTGTTCTTTAAATGTAATTTGTAATGTTTTCGCGACTGTATAATAATATAAATAGAAATGAAAAACATTTCGCATTTCAGCATTTATTACAGCACAACCCACAAACTGTTACTGATTTATTATGCAATATTTCAGAGTTTCGGCATTTATTCTCCTGCCAGTGCAGTGTGATTATGTTAATCCAGACCCTCCAGGATTTCCACAATGTTGCGGTTGCTAATATCAATACAAATTTAGCCAAATCCCGCAAATTCATTACTACGTGCAATTTTGACCAATTATCACAACTTTTTTGCAATTTTTTAACAATTGGTGACATTAACACATGCGCCCAACTTTTAGTGTAACAAAAAGCGTCACAATTTTTCCATCACAATTTTTTAGACTGCAACAATCTCAAAAAAGGCTCATGAAATCTGGAGGGACTGGTTAACGTTTTGTGGATGGTGGCCGTTGTGTATAGATGATATCTGCTGTAGTCACATCTCAGCTGCAGTGTGTCTGCGTGGGTTGAACCATGAGCGCTGCCTGTCACAGCGTGTGCCTAAAACTAGCAGCGATCAGTCATTACTCTCCTTCCTCAGGCTGCAGTCAATACGGCCCAATGCGTCCCACCGTCGTCAGCACAGTCAGCATGCACAAAAGCTGTCAATACATCGGCACGTGATAAACAGCTCGTACATCTTCCACGTGTTGAAGTCGCCGTTCTCTTTTTCCCCCCCATTTCTGTAGATGAAGAACGACGGGAAGACGCACGAGGTGTTCGACCTGGCTGAGTACGAGCGATCGGAGGAGGTGCGCAAGGCCAAGTGTCACAGCAAGAAGAACCTCAGCAAGTTTGCACTGCTGCGCTGTCGGCAACCCGGCGCCCGGGTAGGTCTTTGTGCTCTGGAGACGTACCACGATTTAAGTGAGTGATTATTTCTCATTGTGAAGTGAAAGTGAGTGACCACACCGCAGACACAACCAAATGTGACCTCTGCATTTAACCCATCCGTGAAGGAGCAGTGGTTAGCCAACAAGCGCCTGGGGAGCAGTGCTCGGGGATGGTACCCTGCTCATGAGTACCCCAGTGGTAACTTAACCGGCCCTGGATTCGAACCTGCGACCTTCTGATCACGGGGTGAACACCCTACCGTTACGCCACCAGCTGCCCCCTTCACCACACGATAACAGAGACAACAAAATGTGACCTCTGCATTTGACCCATCCGTATAGGAACTATATCAGCGCCTTGCTGAGCAGTGTTTAGTGACGGTACCTTGCTCACGAGTACCTCAGTGGTACCTTTACCGGTCCGGAACATGAACCGGCGACCTTCCAATAATGGGGCCAACTCCCTACCTGTTACACTACCAACTGATGAGGTGGAGGCAGTGGTGAATCAAGAGAAGAACCCAGGTCTCAGTCTCAGTAGTAGGGTTCTCGTTCCTGTCATTACCATACCCCATCTGGATAGAAGATGCACCAATGTCCAGGCGGCTCCAGGCGCGATTGGGCTCGAGACAAATAAGTATCTGTTAGTTACAATTGACTGTGGCAGACAAGACTGCACCGTGAAATGAAAAAGCCTCCGCCAACTCAACTGCAAATTAACACTGACTTGCAGTACATCCCATTGACAGATACATGCACTAATCCTGTTGGTCTGCCGCTGCTTCGAGTATCTTTTCCGGCGGAAGACATAATATATAACATACTCCAGCGCGGTGGCAGTTTCAGACGGCGCAGTATTACTCTGTCACAACCACAGTCCCTCATGTGGAAATTTGTGTCAGCCTCTGGGAAGCTGCTGCCAGTCACATGCCTCTGAGTGGTGTAATTCACACATATTTTTTGCCCTGTTCAATTTTCTCGGGAGATTACTCCCTGCGTTCACTTTAAATCTGGCAAAATCAAGCAAAACGTGATCACGGCGGATTACCAGATGCACTTCAATTAAACATTAATAATTTTTAATGATTATAGGAGTGGGGCATTTATTCATTCATTATCCAAACCGCTTAATCCCAACTGGGGTCGCGGTGGGACTGGAGCCTATCCCGGGAAGCAAAAGTGAGTGATTATGTGTCATTGTGAACACACCACAGCGCACCACAACCAAATGTGACCTTTGCATTTAACCCATCCGTGAAGGAGCAGTGGGCAGCTAACAAGCGCCCGGGGAGCTGTGCTTGGGGACGGTGCCTTGCTCATGAGTACCTCAGTGGTAACTTTACCGGCCCTGGATTCAAACCTGCGACCTTCTGATCACGGGGCGAACACCCTACCGTTACACCACCAACTGACCCGAAGTACGGCCGCAAGGCGGGGACCAACCCTGGGCAGGCGCCAACACACTGCACGGCACACACACTCACACAATCACACTCACATTCACACCTTACGGGGCAAATTTAGAGTCGCCAATTAACCAATAACGCATGCTTTCGGAGTGGGAAGAAACCGGAGCACCCAGAGGAAACCCACGCGAACACAGGGAGAGCATGCAAACTCCACACAGAAAGGCCCTGCGGCCGACCTGAGGATCGAATTCAGGAGCTTCTCGCTGTGAGGCTAGTCACTGTGTCATCGTGTCGGCGGGGCATTTAGTCTTCCTTTTTGTGCTTTGTGTATCATATATTTTTAAAATGCTGTTTACAGTTTCCTTAGTTGTGTCAGCTCTTTAAATAGATGTACAGATTACATCTAGAATAAAGTGTTGAGATAAATAGCGAGTGTGGGTGTGCTTCCGTGTGTGAGTGTAGGTTTTTGTGCATGTGTGAGAAAGAGACAGAGCTCAAGAGAGAGCCCCCGGATTACAAATTTAATACTTATCTTTCCTTATCTCCTTTAAGTTTGTTAAAATGTGCATCTCTCTGCCTTTTCCTCATCCTGTCTTTCGTAGATTGAGACTTTAATTCATTTAGAGTGATTTTAAGGAGCATGTGGAGATGCTTTACTCCTGAATTTGTCTGGCTTTAGTCCTCACGCAAAGCTTCAATCCCGGCAGTGCCTGTAATCCCCCTCTTTTCGTGTCTTAGTCTGTTCTGCTCTCAAAATCATTGAATAAACAAATCCATTTTTGACACCAGAAGGCAGACATTCAGTCAAATATTACAATCATCGCTACACGGTTTATAAAGTTTCCCTTTGTATGCCTCTCTTTTAGAGTCCCAATCTTGTGTTTTTGGCTGTCAGTCCAGAGGAGAAGGAGTCTTGGATCAATGTTCTAAACACAGCTATTACCAGAGCCAAGAACCGCATTTTGGATGAGGTGAGCTGCGAACCCCCATGTGCCTCTCTTTTTGTTCTGCTTTTATATTTGCATCCATCATTTTTTATATCTCAAGCACCCTCACTTTCCCATGCCTACTCCTTTTGGTTTTATCTACAGGATCTGCTCGTATCTGTTTCTCCTCTTGCTTTTATAGTGTGACGCTGCCCCCTCCTCTCCTTCTGTCTCTTTTGTCTTGCTTTGCGTCCTTTTTCCCGGCATATGAGAGGATGGGGTTGAATTGGATAGAAATCTTTGCCTCGATAATCCTTTTAGAGGAAAATACAAAGCCCCAAAGCTGTCGAAACTGTACAAACTGTCGCTAGCGTCCCGGTGGTGGACAGACATCCCCGTGGATGTTCCCATGAATTTCAACTAAGCACCATTTAGCCTACATAAGGGGTGACACGCAGAAATCAAATGAGGTCAGATTAAGGACATAGGTAAGCCGAGTTCCGAGTTAATAATTTTTACCCCGGTAGAACAATCTCGTTTTAGAGAAAATCTATTTATCAAATCGTGTTGCATCGTCCTTTACCATTAGCTTTCCGTGCGCAAAAAGCTAACAGCCATCTTCTTCAAGAGATAACACTCAAATCTTAGCTGTGAACTCAGTTGGACTGTAATCCCAGTGATGCCAACACTTCTTTTGTGAAAGTGTGAGGTGTGAAAGCGCAGCATATGAAGTCACTCCAAACCTGTGAATTGGGTAGCTCCTATATATGGCGTATCCTATGGAACGGCGTTTCTTGATCCCAGTCCTCACGGACCACCGCTCTGCACAGATTCGACATTCCCGACCCACAGCACAGCTGATGCTACTGATTAGCTAATTAGCAACGTAGGACCAGCGTGCGACAGTGCAGGAAATACTGAATATGCGCAGAGCGGTGGGCCGCGAGGACTGGGATTGAGAAACGCTGCTATGGAAGGGACTTGTTTAGCGTGTGGTCTATATAACGAACATGTAAAACTAATTAACACTTTGACTAATTTCTAATATGCTCTATATTTCTATGTTCTATATTTAATTTTTAGACAGATGTAGTCTCAGTGAAGAAGTGATATAGAAGTGACTACATCAAGAAAAGGTTTGAAAACTACTACTTTCTGTGCAGGTCACAATTGAAGAGGAGAGCCTTTTAGCCCACCCAACTCGTGACCGTGCCAGGATCCCACTCGGGCGTCGCTTGCCCACAAGAGGCCATCTTATGGCTGTGGTGGGTAGCACTTTAGCGTTGAATGTAAGCTTAGTCAGAAGTTGCTTCTTGTTTCTGTGTTCATACTGCACAATGGAATGAAATATAAGTCTAATGTAAGATGTTCATACTTTAAGATGAAAGGGTGCAATTTCTAGAAAAATATACATTGGCATAAGTCTGAGGTTGAAGACGATAATTTTCCCTCCACAGGCATCCACTTCTTCAGATGGGATGCTGACACTGGATCTGGTGCATGAAGAGGATGCTAGCATGCTTGAGGACAGTCATGCTGTGTGGGTAAAAGATCATCAAGGGAACCTGGACATCTTGGCTCCTGGGCGGAGGCGAGCTGGCACAGACGCTTCCAGGCCCAAAGCTCCCGTGATGGAGTCCAGGGTGAAGACCAGCAGTCTTCCTCGTGGGAGTGAGCTTTCTTGGGGCCAGCAGAGCCAGACTCATACACCTCAGCTGGGAAAGAAGCTGCTTGCCCATGGAAGGAGTCGCTGTGGCTCTATGGACGATGCCCTCTCTCGTGGAGAACGGAGACCTGCCAGAAGGGAGGGCTTTAGTCACCAGGCCATGTTAGCACAAAGTCCCACAAACCACCTCCAGGACCTAATCACCCAGCGGCTCCAGAGGACGCAGGAGCTGCTGGCCGAAATCCAGGAGCAGGAGTCGCTCAGGGGGTGTAAGGGCTCTCACTCCCATCTGAGGGGCGTTGATTCCCCACGACTGCGTCATTTGAAGGATTCGGAGTCTCCTCGCTCCAAGAGCTCCAGCTCCCACAGTTCGTCTCGAGGGAAAAGCGTAGACTCATCCCCTCAACTTAAAGCCAGGGATTCGCCGGGCTCAAAAACGAAGGACTCACCTCGCGTCAAAGCAAAGGATTCTCCTCGCCTCAAGTCCTCCAAGTATCCCGTATCCCCTCAATCCAAAAGCGCCCTCCGTTCCAGGAGCATCGACTCGCCTGAGTCCAAAGGTTCCAGCTCCCCTCACCTGCGGTGCATCGACCTCACCCGCATGAAGAGTTTAGACTCGCCCCTTTCTGGAGGCTCCAATTCACCCCATTTCAAGGGGGCGGACTCGCCCAGCTTGTGGCTTTCAAGTTCACCTCATTACAAAGGGACAAAGGGCACGGAGTCTCCTCTCAGCGAGGTGTTAGACCTCGAAGGCAGGAGGGCTGCGGCTGAACGACTGCTACAGGAAGCTCTCTCCTCCTGGGAGGAAGCAAGGGAGGTTCTGGCAGAGGTGAAAGAGTTGCAGGCCAGACAGCTGCGAGCAGAGCGGGACAAGGCTGCGGTTCCCTCTGCACCTTTACAGGACAGCAAACAGGAAAGCCCCTGACCCACAATCGCAAACCACAATTCTTTATATGACTCATAGGCCCACTCCCTACTAATGACGCGGGGCAGAGAGAGAGAGAGAGCACAAAGGACACATGAAATGCACTGGGAATATTTTGTTCATGTTTTTCCCCAGTAAATTCTCTTACTATATACTACATTACCGCTATAATATGTTACCAATTTTATTCGTCAACCTTCAACACCTCAGTCTCCTGACTTTGCACTGTAAACTACTGTAATTTTTCTGCAATTTGAGCTTCTCTCTCAGTGCTGTAACGGTGCAATTGTTAAAGATGCACTAACTTTGTATCATGTTCGTGGCATCCGTTTTTTTGTAACAACATAAAGGTTAAATATGTTTTTGGAGAGTCTGTGACGAGTGTTTTGTGCTGTGTAGAGAAGCGGGTCTCAGTTCTGCGTCGGATTTGTCTGTGATTCTGACATGCACAAGCTCTGTGGTGATGCCATGCAAAGCTCCACAGGCCACCTGACCGTAATGTGAATTTGTATTTCATTCTGGACTTTTTATTATATTGCAGAAACGAACATGCTCATGCTTTGAAAATAAAATGGAAATGTATCTTGATCAAATTGACAAGGAAATGTTCATTAAAACTATTGTACAGTTAATTCTTTGGGAATTTATGTGGATTTTACTGTTTATTATGATTGAACCGGTCATACAAATAAATCCTTTTATGGACAGTGTCCACTTCGGTGGATGACCGTGGATTATAATTCATGAGTAAATAGATCATCTAAATATGCCTAGTTTAGAGAAAAATTTGAATGATCTTAAAGACCTTGAAGTAAACAATATATTACAGGCCTGCTCATGAGCAGTTTAATTGACCAGCACATAATCACAATTACACTGTTATCACCATCATTTACTAGTAGATTCAAAGCAAAGTTCTTTTATCTCCATTTCCACAGGCATTGCATTGTTTTGTATAATAATAGTGATTTGCCCCATAAACACAGGCCAGTGAATGAAATCTGGGCGAGCTGCAGCAGCTGCTTATTAATTTCATTCAATTCTCCAGAGCAATGGTAATGATTGGTTTTTAATTACAGCTGCTGTACTGAGTTACTGTAGGGTCATATGACAGTACGTCGTGGAAGTGGGAGATTTTGGTGTAGTCTTTTTAATGTATAAGATAATATTAGAAATGCAATCTGATACAAACTCAGTATCACTGCTATCGCTGCTAGATGGTTTTGTATCTTATTTGATGCCAAAATGAGTCTGAATCACAGAATAGCAAACCACTTGGCACTGAAGCAATGCTTGTCCAGTGCAGATTTGACTTGCATGACTGACTAACTACACAAAGCACATTTACCTCCCTAATGTGAGCTGAGTGTATCAAAGTTCAAGTGTGAATCCACTTTGTTGTCCTAGACAATAACCTACTAGAACAGGTTTTTGGAATTTTATTATTATTTTTCCTAACCCTAACCCTAAAAACTATATAAAGTTCGAATAATCTTGTTGACTCTGCAGCTGCTATGGTCAATTTAGTGTATTCACCAGAGATCAGTCACCCATGCTGTTGAAGCGTTTTTCTCATGGGTGGTTTTGGATTTATTCGGCTTGAGCGAGACCTCTTGCTCCACTCACTTCCTATACACGAGAAGGGTGCTCATGTGGAAATGAACTGACACACTTTAATAAGTGAAACAAAACTGATTTCTTGCCCTCTCTAGTGCTGGTCATGTGTCTAGCAAATAGGGCATGATTGAAAAATCACTGATCCACAATGATGCCAACACTGCGATGACAAATCTGGAATGGGAAGAATGATAGAAAAGTGCATATAGATAGATAGATGTTCCCCATTATCCTGTTCTGCCATGTCTGGATTTGATGTTCTTGCATATTCACAATTTTTAATGACTTATTAATGATACTGATCATTATTTAAGAGGCCACTTTGATATTTCAAGCCTTTTTATCCTCTAGTCTCTAGGTTTTTTTTAACTTATTATTACACAATTATTCTGTCAGCTTTAAAATATTCAGCAAAGCATTCTGCTTTTCCAGTCTTCACATTTGAGTGTTCACAGTGGCAAACTAGAATAAATGATTTAGAGTCTAATCCCTTTGTCTCCCACCTCTCTCCTCTTTTTTTAACTGGCTCCGGAGTCTCATGGGACACGGATTGCATTTTTCATCATTCGGAAGGACCTGCATATTCAAACGTATGATCTGTGGCACGTGTGAAGGTCTGTCCTGCAACCATGTATGTCCTCTGTACGTTTTGCCGCGCATTCATTTTGGATGAGGTCCACGTTCGCATTTTTAAAAGGAGATGAACTCCTCTTGCAGCATTTAAATGCTGGAGGAGAAGCAGCTAAGTGGAAGATCTGCCACACCTGATTCACATAGAGCCACCTGATTCATCTGTGTGTGTGTGTGTGTGTGTGTGTGTGTGCGTGGTGGGGGATGGGCCCTTGCTTTGTGACTCATTAGCCTTGCAGCATCTGGCTTTGGTATGCCTTCACTGGATCAAATGGATTAATAGGGACACTGCAATGACGGCATTAGTGGAACTGTGGCCCAGAGCGAAATGGTAAAGCCCAGCACCCTTTGGATTGTATTCGTTCCATAGGAAAAGCCTTAAAAGAAGAATTGTTACCGAACATGACCTACATTCCCAAATAGATCAAACTCTCTGTGCAGAGACGGGGCCATATGTTTCTGAGCCAGTTTTCTACATAAGCAATCCAAGCGCAAATGTTGCACATGATCCCAGAATTTTTTTTGATGTTTATTGTTTATGTGGATGCCAAGTAACTGACGTCCAGACGACAAGCCAAACTTTACCTTTTCCACATGCACAGCTTTGAGAAGACATCATCTGAGAAGATCAGCTCAGTATTTCACACAAGAGTGTAACATACACCTACATGACATCACCTGAAAAGCCTGCAGGTGATCCTAATGCCGCTACACCCACATTGCCCTGGTGATGGTGGCCATGAAAGTGAGTGATTATTTCTCATTGTGAACACACCACAGCACAGCACGCAGTTCACCACAACAAAATGTAACCTCTGCATTTGACCCATCGTGAAAGAACAGTGGGCATTGCTTGGAGACAGTACCTTGCTCATTAGTACCTCGGTGGTACCTTTACCGGTCCTGAGATTCGAACCGGCAACTTTCCCATTAGAGGGTGAATGCCCTAACCGTTATGCTGCCAACTGCCCCAGAACATATGCAATAATGTATATGAAAGGCAAGACTGGAGAATCCTAGATATTTGTTTATGCTTGTGAATGTATCTGTGTCTCTTAAAAGGAAGCTTAAGAGTCTAAAATAACATAAAAGGAGTCATAACCACTTACTTTACATTACTTTTCCCCAGAGCGTGTGGAGTGCCATTGCTAGCAGCTTCACTAAAAACGCTAATACCACAATACAAACGAGCACAGCCACGTTAAGATGCTTTGTGAGGGCAAGGACCCGCACCTAATTCGAGTATTTTCTTTCAGCCCAATACACACTGCACATGGCCACTTATAAAAATAACATGACAACAGAGAGCTTTTTCCAGATGCTGAGGGTTCTGCATATTTTAGAAGATGTACCATGACAGAGAAAGCTGCAGGCTTTGGTACAGTTTGCTTTCTCTTTTCATAAAGGTGAGCAAAGCGCGTGGTGTTTCGGAGCAGTGATAATCTCGTGGTTAAGTTTGTATCAAGAATGTATTGTTACTCACAGGGTGAAGCACCATCAAAGTTTTTGTGATGTTGCGATGGCAACTATTTAATGCAAATTCAGTCAATTTCCGCAAATCCATTACTACCCTGCAAGTTTGACCAATTACCGTGACTTTCCTGCAATTTCTGACCAATCATCGTCGTTTCCCGCAAAACGTTGAGCCACACGTCAGCGAACTCACTTCCTTGTTACGTTTGGAAGACGCAGGAAACGTGTCGCCTCACATTTACCTTATAAAATAACAATGATTAATGGTTAATAAAAATAATAGTGGTTTTGTTCCCTTCATTTTAATTAATTGTTAAAGAATCATTATAAAGGGAGACAAACTCGCAAACTTTTCCACAACATTGACTTGCTCTCGCATCTTTATTGCAACAAAACGCCTAAAAACTGCAACTTTCATCGCAATTTTTTTAAAGAAAAGCTGCCGCAAAATCAGATATTTTAGGCCGCAACAATCTCAAAAAAAGGAACGGAGGTACTGATTTTTATATGCACACACATCACCTTCTCCTATTTTGCCTAATTCATGCACCCTTTCAAACAAGTGCCTCTAGTTCTGGAGTGTCCTTCCACAGTTTACTTCAGGATAAACTGGAGTGTGCATTTATATGAGCTGCACGGTCATCTTTAATTCATCACATCATTGTATGGCTAATTACGTGTGTGTATAGTGAAAATAGATCTCATATTAGCATAATAGCACTAGATAAGAAACACTTCAGTTGCTCAGCACTTTTACATGTGCCTAATCTTTCTCTTGTGATGTCTGTAAATGGTGTTCCAACATTCACCATTTAACAGGATTTATTGTGCTGCTGATGAATCAAAATTATGGTATGGTTAGGAAAGTGTGTGTGTGTGTGTGTGTGTTTGTAAACCTCCCAATATGGGGACTTTGACCTGATTTCACACCAACAAGGCAGGGATCTGTGTCACTCTGGGGATGTAAAACCAAGTCCCCACAAAGTTAATCACTGCAACACACCTATTTTTTCAAGCTTTTAAAATCCAATAAGTCCTCATCACGCTCATATCCTTAAAAGTGTGTGTGTGTGTTGTTTGTATACTCCGATAATGGGGACTTTGACCTGATTGCACACCGATAAAGTGGGGACGTGCGTCATTATGGGGACATAAAGCCCACCATTTTTGTTCAAGTCAAACTTCTCTCTTTAAAATCTCTGTCCCCGATAATGGTCATAGTCTTTAAAAAGGTGTGTGTGTTTTATGTGGATGTGAAGGTCTCTTCTAAAAGACAGTTTTGGCTTGCGAGGATATTGTCATATGTGAGGTTCAGTCCTTACATATAAGACTTGACTGTGTGTGTTAGAGAAAGAGAGAGACAGAGAGAAAGAGTGGATGAGAGAGAGAGGCTTTAGTTGACATGGGGCTTTAGTCTCTTGGGAACACAGCGTTAAACGTCCTGTAATCACATCAGTGCCTCAGCTCTGAACGCCTATTGCGATTTTACAGTCATTCAAATACGATCTGCTCAGCAAAAAAATATGTTTTCACGTTTACACTATCAAGCAGCATTTTTCGGCAGCCCAAGTTGCATAATAGCCAACAGCTCATTAGAAGACTCTGCCAAGAACAGCTGCACACTGACCTCGGCATAATCAGACCGTCTCTCCGTCTGGAACTGATGCATCAGGAATATGTGTCTCAGAGGACTGGGGTTTGTTTTGGCATTGCCTTGATTTCACTTGATGACGTGTGTCAGTCAGATCTTTATTTTATTTCATTATATTTACACATAAGAATTGACCACCCTAACTTAACGTTAATATAGAAACAGTTTCTGACTAGCTGTGCTTCTGTAAATAAACTCACCATTGGCATTATAGAGTAAAGCTCCTCTTGGGATCAGTTCTAGGGATTGATGCCCCTCTTCACTGCTAGTTACCACTGCTTCAATTTAAATTCAATTTATTTACAATGAAATCAAATATATTTGATAAGCGTTGATTGTTATGTATTCACTGAGCGTTTTGACTGCCTGAGAGCTGTTCCCAATCTGTCCCAGTAAGCTTTTGGGTTCGTGTTGATGTTTCTATAAATTGATGCAGATAAAAGGCATTTATGAGGGAGGGTAATGTGAAAGTTCCCTGTGGCAAGTGTGGAGACGCTGTGTCACACAACAAAAGCCAAGAGGTGCTCATCAGCTGCTGAACAATCCTGCCCCCTCGCTGCATAGCCTCCATATAAGGCTTCTGCAGACTCTGGCCTTCTGATTGGACCACTTGTATTCCACAGCTGAACGTTGGGGGTCGCATTGGCATGTGCGTGGAGAAGCTTTAGGCTGTGTGACATATGTACTTGTGTGTGTGTGTGCGAGAGAGAGAGTGTGCTTGTATTTGAGAGAGAGAGGGAGAGAGAGAGAGATTTCATCTACACAGGAGCTTTTTCCTGTTGGCTACTGCAGGAAACATGTTTTCCACAATTCAGTGTTGTAATTTTGTACACCTGCTCACATTTCATTATGCATATGTGGTTCAGAACAAAGGCCAGACTGTTTGCAATAACAAACAGGAGTTACGGGTCACATAGATAGAGTGGAATGGCATACGATGCAAATAAGAATGTAAATGTCTTTCTCGAAAATGCACATTTACAGGGCCGTAAATATAAGTTTTAGAGAAAGACATTTTTACTGAGCGCTTGGTGTGCTCGTGTGTTGACAGTGACTAATGATTTCTAAACATACTGAATGAATAAAAGCTCTGACCTACTTTACAGGCCTGGGTAAACATACATCACACATCATCTGTACTGTAGCTACAGTCATTTCCCTCGGACTATTCTTATCACTGGAGAATAGACAAGTCAGCATCCATAAAAAATAGATGCACCAAACGTAACACACAGTGTTCCCAGATGCAAGGACTTTCACACACCGTCTATCAGAAGTGAGCTCTGTATTATCCCAGACCCACTCGTGTGCCAGAACCTCTAGTGATGACTGATGGAAGAGCTCCTCCAAGTGGTCTTCAAAATTGCTTACAATTAGAAATTATCTTTTGTAATATCCCTTGTGCTCATACCTTGAAGATCACAAGAGATATTAAAGTCCTGTGCTTCAAATAAACGTTAAGGAATATACTAAAGAAAAAATCTTTACTATAATCTGATCCAGTCTAAATCAACAAAAAAAGAAAAAAAAAGCAATATTTATTTTAACCTTTATGCTTATGTATGGATTCATGTTTAACTCTGCCATGCATGAATTTTGATGGATTGATTTTTTTAAAAATCACAGTGGCTTCTGGAGATGTTCTAATCATATTTATGAAAGTGATTATTTGTCATTGTGAAGACAGAACAGCACTGCACCACAATGAGATGTGATATCTGTATTTGACCCATCCCTGAAGGAGCAGTGGGCATCCTAGTTTTGGCAGCACCCGGGAAGCAGTGCTAGGGGACGGTATTTTGCTCATGAGTACCTCAGTGGTACCGTTACCCGCCTGGGATTCTAACCGGTGACCCTCTGTTCACAGGGCCAACTCCCTAACCATTACCATTACATTACCAACTGCCCCAACTGTATATAGCTTTAGACTCAAGTGGACAAAATGCATAAAAGGGTTAATGAGCTTTATTTTCCATTGCATGTTTTAATGTTAGTTGCTGGTGACTTAACTGTTATAACAGAAAAAATCAGATGTAAACACTATTTCTGCAAACACTGACATATCAGCACCAGCCACCCCATACTCTGACAGTGTTCTATATTAATTATGACTGAACGCTAAATGCTCTGCTGGAAATCAAGCCTGCAGTGTTTGGATAGGAGGAGCTTGTGCCAGTTTGTCATAAAGAGTGTTGATGAGGAGACGAGAGGGGTGTCGGCAGCGAGCCAGCTGCCAGCAAGCTGTAAAGTGATACCCGAGGAGCTACGGCTCTCACACGTGAGGATGCTTTCCTGTAATCATTTCTATCAGATGCAAACTGAATCACAGTCCTATTCCAGGAATTTTACTCCAAGACAACATATGGGCTATTAAAACATTAGGGCCACTTTTACTATAAACTATACAAATGCTGTTTTGCGTATGGAATAAAAGCAATAGGAATACTAACTTAAAGTTGACACAAACCTCCCAAGTTAATTTAATGTTCATTAGTGTTTATTGTCAGGCTGTAGACTCTAAAATTAAGAGCCAAAACAATGCACTTGTTAGTATTCAAATGTTTACGGAAAAGGCGACAAAGCTGATATTAATAAGCAATCTGCCAAATGTCAAGTGTACAAAAAGGACAGTCGTAAAACTTAGTGCAACCTTGATGTCAACTACTGAAAGAGCTGAAAGATTTGGTCATAGGTGACTAAAAGCCACGTAAGAACAACTTTTAAAAAAGCAACATTAAAAATAATTTCAAAAAGTGAAATGCTGAGACAAAAATGTGTAAAATGTGTGCTTTAATGGCCAATCACTTGACTTAATATGCATCACTTTTACACACACACACCCACTCCCACACCAGACTCCCATAATGATTAGATGTATATCATTCTACAGCTAATCCTAACTCTAACACCTAACCTTAACCTCAGTAATCAAATGTACATATTGTACTTCTTTTAGTTTCTCAAATAAAACATGTACATTTTCTACAAAGTCATTTTTCTTCATGGGGACCTTTCAAATGTCCCCACAAAGCCATAAAAAATGAATAAAAGTGAATTTATAGGGCAAAAGCCCCAAAAAGGTCCCCACAATGCATATAAAACATGGTTCACACACACACACACACACACACACACACACACACACACACACACACACACACACACACACACACACACACACACACACACACACCCCCACACACACACAAAATACCTGCATAACAGGGACACCATGAAAAAGATATCCCAGCTAAAGAGCAGGTTTGGTGGTTTGTGGAGCCTTAGTTTGAGCTAAGCTTTTGGAGCTGTCTCAATCTTGAGATCATACAGGTTTGACGACGGTGCAACAGTTCTGGGGTGTGCTAAGGACTTTGGGACTTTGCATTGTAAAACACATGAATATAAACAATTTGAACTTGATAAAATTAATAAATTTCTGTCATTACACAGATCTGAGGTTTGGGTTACCACTATCACTCATCTCAGTGAGTACTTGAGAGGACTCAAAATTTTCTAAATCTGATTTTTAACAGTGCCAGTTATTAAAAGAACTATACAAAAAAAAAAACCCAAAACTGAATTAGCATTAAATTTTAATTTAATTTGGTTTATTTATGATTATGATATTTATGAAGTATACGTGTTTCTCTCTGTAAAAGTTTCTCACAGCAGGGAAAATTCACAATGTGAAAAAGATCAGAATTCCTGCAATCATCTTATCCCAGCCACTGCTTCTGTGTTAAGTTTACATGTCCAAAGTGACTAAATGTTGTCCATCAATTAAGCAGTTTAATTGTAATTTTGTTTGGGAAAACTGAATTATATATGCACAGTTCTAGTGATCCTATCCTTCTTCTGTTTGCAACTGCAAGACTCTCATCAATTTAATAAATTACTAATGAGGAGTATCACGACTCCACCCTCCACGCGCCTCACGGCTACTCCTATTGGTTGAGAGGACAGTACTTCACTCATGAATTATTAATATCCTCTTGGTAACCCTGTATGTTATGACCACGCCCCCTTTCCACTAGCCCTGCTGAAAGCGTGTGTAGGTGATGAATAATTAACCAGCTGTGTACAAGCCTTTGCAGATGGCAGCTCTGTGTAGTATTAAGACTGCTGTAACCCACGCAACACAAAAACCACTCCATGTGTCAAGTTACACACAAACTCACACAGTCACGGTACTAGGGTCATTGCTTTTGAGTCATAGGTAAAAATCTGACTTTAAAATTAGGAATTGTTCATTGGACTGTGGAATTTGGTCTCCATTTTCCCTGTGACAAACAAAAATATAAAATGCCACAAAGATGAAACAAAATCAAAGGTGAAAAAAAAAAAGTGTCCAGCCCCAAATCCCGTGGACAATGTTGCCTTAAATGCAATAAAATCACTCATTTCTTCAGTCATGTTTGATTTATTTAACAAATTCAAGGTTAAACTCTACCTTTCTAAATTCTTTCCATATGGCTTATGTTTGCATAACCTTTTTTTTGTAAATCGCAAATAACTTACTTTAGGGGAACAGGTTTCATTTTTATGACCTGTTCTTAAGCACGGTTTGTCCCCTGCTGGCTAATAAACATTACAAATTCCTGCATAAACAGCTTTAAAGCCATTTGAAAAGCTGCCAACGACTACTGCATGGTAACAACAGGTACTGTTACATCAATTCAGCTTGGTTATGAGATGTAACAACCAAGAATGAACAAACCTTTTTTGAACATCTCCTCCTGAAGAGATACCGTCTTAATCCTAAAGGACACTCAGCCAAGAAAAGACAATTGTTATTGCACAAAAGAATTTACACTTTCATCAAATCATTTATCTCAAAACGTGTCATCTTTCATGTTTATTTTTTCCAAAAAAAACAAAAAAAAAACAAAAGAAAGCCAGGAACAAGAAGAAAGAAATCAAACATCAAAACTAAATCTCTCCAGAGAGGTTTACGTCACATAAAACCCCAAACACAACACCCGAACAACAGCCAAGTACTGAAAAATAAAACAGAGACGACCTGTGTCTAGGGACTTAAGTCCTCTGATCTGTGCTTTGTATTAAAACAATTAACCAAATAGGCTTGTTAAAAAAACACTAACATCGACCTGTTGGAACAGTTGACTATATACTGTACATATTGCCATTTGAACATTAGATTAAAGGTACTATTCTGTAAAATACCCCCACAAAAAGGTAGAATCTAATCTTTTTCCACAGCAAGACATAGGAATAAAAAAGGTAGTCATGGGTACTGTTTAATCCAACATAGCCATTAAACCTGAACGTTACATGAAATTTTTAGCAATGCCTCTTAAAAAGGAAGATATTCTGACAAGGCTTTGCTCGACAGTATGGTGTCAAAGCGTAACATTATTAAATCCTACAAACAGTTGAGGAAGGGTGGTTTCAACATCTGTGTGGCGTCTCTGGCCTAAAAAAAAGACTGACAGACTAAAACTGGATACCAATTTTTCAAACTACACCTGACCCCCAACCACTTCTGCTCGTTTTTCAATTCATTTACATCACATTTACATACATCACACTTTAAAATTCATGACATTGCATACCGTATGGACCAACTGCTCAGGTAAGCCTGGTTTACGATACCTAGGGTGAGGCAAATTGAGACGTCCCTTAGCGCCGCGGACAAGACCCCTCGGCCACGGCCGGTCGATCCAGGAGAACGGACAAACTCGACGCTCCGTGATGGGCTGAGACTGACGCAGCCTGGAGAGGTAGATGAGGAGCAGGCCGACTCTTTGCCTCCTCTAAGAGGTGTTGGGAAGGTCGCTGGCAGGTCGAGCACAAGCTAAGTGGCGGAGTTTACCGTTTACGGACCAAAGTTGCTGTGCCTGTTCGCCTCCCAGTACTGAAGTCCCAGTGCCATCTTTAAAAACGGACTGTTGTCAGCAGGTTTGGAAACACGACGGCCCAAACCAAGGCCCACAGACATCCACCCGCTCCCACCACCACGCAATCACACGCACAAGATTCTTATGTTGGGACAAAAACTTGGAATGGCTATAAATGAATTGTCAATAAACCCCTTTCATATAGTATAATATAATGTATTTATCAAAAGAAAACACTTAGCCTCTACAGTGATATATCTATGGTATACAAAGAGAAAACAATCTGCAAGATCACGCTTTTTTTCAAGGTTGTTCTACAACTTGGATCAGGCTTCCAATGAGTCAAACACACAAGGTTAGTCGTCGTCTTCGTCGTCGTCTTCACCCTCGTCTTCTGCGTCCCTCTTTCGCTTCTCTCCCCGGACTTCTGCCTCCTCTTCTACAGAGAGAGACCAATGTTAAGTCGTCCCTTAGCACATAAGATTTCATGGAGACTTTTGAATCTGATGCAATAAACCAATGAAAATCCTCCAAAGATTTTTGGCTTTTTAACTTACCCTCACCCTCCTCCTCTTCTTCTTCTTCCTCTACATAGTCATCATCATCCTCTTCATCCTATTGTGGAAAGACGTAAATGACATAAGTAAAGGCACCGCTTTAAATGCTGGCACATAAATTTGAAGACAAATGTGATGAAAATGTGGACCTCAGACCATGTACCTGAATCTCATCTTTCATTAGGTAGGACAATCCAACTTCTCCGCCCTCTGAACCTTCTTCATCGTCATCATCATCTTCATCATCATATTCACCAACAGGCCCTGCTCCCTCACCATCTTCATCACCATCTGAGTAGTCATATTAACGAATTACAGCAATACACTTTATCTTTTTTTTTTTTTTTTTTTTTTTTTTACCTCAACCATATTTTCATTTCAAACGGTTCTCAGAAATCAATTTGGTCAACAATCTTGATTCCTATTGAAGGTTGTGAAATAGCAGTATTCCACTAACCGTCATCATCTGCTTCCGAGTCGGGAGCCTCGTTGTCCTCTGCATCAAAGCCATCCAGATATGTGACCTGAGGCAGCAACTCAAAAATGCTCTCCCTGTACTCATCCAGTGTGGTGATCTCACAGTTAAAGAGATCCAGGCTCTTCAGGTTCTTCAGGTTTTGCTGAGGGTTGCAGCATAAAGATAAGCAAATCAGCAATGGTTCCTCTATTTTAACATAAACCTTAGAACCTCTTGGAAATAATATGTTTGTCATTATTTTACAATTAATAGGACACTCTTACATTCCAATCTTCAAGAAGATAAATAGATGCAGAAACGGTCATTCAGATCTGAATTAGACCTAAACTTCTCTTACCAGTGCTTCAATTGTGCTGAGTTCTTTAATCTTGTTTCCACTCAGGTTTAGGTATGTCAGATTGGGGCATTTCTCCGCAAGGATCTCCAAAGAGCCAGAAATGTTATTGTCGCTTAGCTCCAACTGTTGAACACAATCCAGAAAAATCACATACATGACTTGATATACAGCAAGCACATTTGCTTTGTACTAAATAATGTCTAGAGTATGTTTGTGTACCTAAAGTAATTGAAACTGTATTTGTGTGTTTAACTTAAACATTGTAAAGTCTACTTAATCTTTCTTTAATATCTGCCTCCGTTTTTTTTTAAAGTATGAATAAATCTCTAGGGCAGTCTGTGAAACTGACCTTACGCAGTTTGGGCAGTGCTGGAAGCATGGCTAGGGATGTGAGACCCACATTGACCATGCTGAGAAACTCCAGCTCCTTAAACTCATCTGTGAGACCCTCAATCTCCCCATCGCTGGAGCGGCAATTATCCACCACCAACTCAGCTACCTGCAGGATGAGTCAGAGCATGTTTGAAATAAAGGTTAGCAGCTTTAATAATATAGTGCTTTTGAGTGATCACTTATGGCTTTAATATTTTACATTCATAGACGACACGGGATGGCGCTTTGACACACTTAAGATCACGATTCTTTATTTCCAAAATAAGGGGTACACAAGTAGTGGAAAAGTGAAATGTAAACAACTTTTCACAACAAAACAACAAATGCGGGCTATATAAAATTCAAGAAAGTTAATACATTAAATGTGTTTCAAAATACACATACATGCAGTATGTGTACTGACAATGTTTACATACTTCTAAACGTTTCATATATTTTAATTTTATTGTGTCGACTAATAAAGATCAATATTTTTCATTACTTATCTTTTGGTCCATTATTTGCAAGAACGAAAGCATTACTGCTATATCATTCTAGCATCCAGTTATAACACTAAAATGCGTCATATGCAAATAGTTTAAACGCAAGGTCACATTTCATTGTTGCTAGGCTGCAACCTCCATAAATCAGTCCAAATTTGTAAAGTGGAATTATTCTGAGGTGGCATTAACAACCAAACCCTCAACATTTCATTTGACTTCATTATAAAATGTAACAGCCGACAGTGTTGCCATGTTTCACAAGAAGGCGCTCTAAACTCCGCTTCGGCGTCTCAAAATACTTTTACTGGTGACGTAACCATCAGACTCGCGAGTTACTTTAAGTGAAATCGAGCGAAACTTCGACACTATGACGTGTAAACAGTTGATATGTTTGTGGAAGGGATAAAAATAAAAAGCATTTATTCAAAACGAAGGTGCTCAGTGGGTCTGTATTCGAGCTCAGACTGCAATAATCTACTAAATTCGGAAGGGTGGGGGTTTGCCCCTCACCATCTGCCACATCCCAAGTCATAAACTCGGTCGACCACCGAGATTTTTGTACCCAAACACTGCTTTATTCTTCATATATAACGTTACAATATCGGGCGCTGTAACAGCAACATGGTTATATAATCACGCCATCGTTAGATGAACGTGGAGGAAAATGGCACCTTGTTGTTTCAGGACTCCATGGTTTTAACCGAATGTGTGGTATATAAAAGTAGCCACGCAACTCCGATTCGCTTTCAAATTGAAAGGTTTAGGTCGATTTAGGTGGTGGGGTGCAGTAAGGTGCCCTTATCGTCGAAGACAGTAAGCAAGTAAGTCACGAAGGTACAAAAACGTCGTCATTCGTCAAACGATGCAACAAAATGACTTCCACTCCCCGCCCGGCGAGTTCGCGGAGCTGCAGCGCTCCGACCGCGCAGCTCACAGTGAGGCGCTGTGGACGCGCACGTCTCCCACAGTAAAGACCGACTAAATATAGACTGCGCTTTCCCTCGATAAACACTGACGAGAAAAACTCGCTCGATAATGACTGTGAGGCGAAACTTCGAGAAACAAACATTGTTTACAGTTGTAGGTTTTGGGCGCGGGAGATCGGCGCGCGAACGAAAACCTCACAATGTCGAAGAGTTGGAGAGAGTAAGATGTCTGCCTCGGGAGACGAAACCGCTCGGTTTACAACTAGGCTACCGGAGCCATAGTGATAGCTTCATCCGCGAAACGAGCATGTCCTCCTTAAACTTCGACAAACTGACCAACAATTCGCGGCGAAAGCCCCAGACTTGTTAACAACTGTCCCAAATTCAGGGACGTGAGAGAGGCGCCAAGAGGATACAGGGTTAAATCGCGCATTTACCTATCAATATTGGTTCTTATTCAAAACGCCAGGTGGACACAGTATCACTACGAAATTGGTGTCACGAAATGGTCTTGGAAGTAGGCGAGGCGAGTGAAGCCGTTTCTAATCAAGAGTAAGTTTTCGGATTTGGGCATAAATGAGGGCAACATTGTTATTTTGTGGCGCAACATGCCACTTCCGACGTCCGTATAGCGACAGTCAGTATAATGTAATGGCGAAGGCGACAGTGCAACGAGTTGACAAAAGATTCCAGAGTTCGTCTTGTTAAAGATCGAATCAGACAAAACACAAGTGTTTGCGCCAACACGGTATTTCCTTAAACTCATCTCTAACCTCTAAAACAGGGGCTGTATTCCCCTGCTTGTTTTTTAAAAAATGTTTATTATCTTTGTAACCTTCTTACTCGCATCCTTTTTAAGCGCCCATGTGGTGTAACCGCAGAGCCATTCAGCGGAGTCTTACGAAGTATTCGAGTCTGCAGGATAGACAGGTTGCGAGCGAACATCATTTCTCATTTCGGGAAAATAAATAATTAAAGTGGAAGATATTTACCTCGGCCGGAGTTCTGTTCCTGAGCTCTAAACTGATCCTCTTCTTCATCTCCATTCTTTCACAAGATATCACAGCGGACAAGATCGTTTAGGAAAAGAAATTGTCAGAAACTCCGGAGCGCGGACACACAGCTCGGCTTTCTTCAACGTCTGCCGTTCTCTAACTGATCCTCCATGATACCTCGCACCCAACCCCCTTTCACAAGCCCCGCCCCCGCCTCCCCGCTATTGGTCCGTTGTTGTTTTTGAGCGCGTGAGCGGTGCGTGAGCGCGTCAATCAAACCGATCACCGCGATCTACATAATCGGTCTTTGTCGATGAAGCTGATTGGTGAGAATTGCGCGGCAGTAAGACGAGACGGGTCGACGCGAGTGTCAGTACCGAGCATTCAAACTACAAATCCCACCTACTCTTTGTTCTCATTGGCGCCCTGATACGCCCTTCTCGTTCTCGTAATACTCTCACAAATAAAGAAATCAATTAGGAGCTGAGTTTATTTCAATGATCACTTGTTCAAACCAGATACCCGCCTCCAAATGTCCCTCTTCAAAATAATGACATTAAAAATTTATAAATCTAAAAATTTATTTCTGAGTAGGCCAGAAGAAATATCAGACAAACACTTGCTCTTTTACTATCCACCATCCAACTATTAAATAAAATGGCTGAGCATAAACCATGACAGTCATGGGGGCTTAGAGGCTGCAAGCCATCATGCCATCTGTCCCATGTAATGTGCTGCTGACTGCTTAACTACACAGCCTAGAACAGGCCAAAGTCATTGTGCTCGACATTATGGGGTATCAGGAAGCATGGACAGGAAAATGAAGTCTTAGCCATGTCTACTGAGTTTATTAATTAAGAAAATTAATAAATACATAACTACACATATATATTTAAAATACATATATCTCAGGTTTATACATGCTCCAAAATAGGTCTGTTCTAAAAATGTGCTGTCACCAAACCTTCTGCAAACATTAACGTACTACTTTTTCCTGCCAATAATAATGTTCAAAATCATGTGGCAGTTAAATTTGTCCTTTGGTGTAATACCCGTGGTGACCACTAGTGGCACATGGCATACTGACCCTGGAGTGGAATGGACACCATGACAGTTCTGCTAAGCTGATTTATCTCACATTGTTAGAAGAAGTGAGTAATCTCTACCTAACAAGCATTCAATGAGAGTTCATTTCTCGTTTAAAGAAATTCAAACAGATCTCACAAATTCTTACATCTTTTCCCCAAACTACAGAGAAGTAAATGATAGTGAAGGCTCATTACAAGACAAAGAGTTTGTGTCCCGATTTTGCTCTATTTGTAAACAGACGGATATCTCATTGAGAGGCTTCACTATAGAGGATGAGATGTGGGAGTGAGGGGGTAAAGGCACTTGACAGACAGGAAACAGGAAATACTTCGGCAGACAGAGGATGGAGAAAATGAAGCATTGTTTGCATGATGCAGGTTTTGCCACAGCTTAAAGCCACACAGGAACTTAGTAAAAACTTTACAAAAACAAGTAGCACATATTATTATTGAAGTGTGGCATAGTGTTAAGTATGTGTTGATCTGAAAAAATTAACTAGAGAATATTTGACCCTTTTATTCATATTATAGGGCAGTTGGTAGCGTAACCGTTAGGGAGATGACCCTGTGATCGGAAGGTCACAGGTTCAAGTCCCGGACCAGTAAAGGTACCACTGAGATACTCATGAGCAAGGTACCATCCCCATGCACTGCTTACCCGGCTCTACCAAGAGCTGCCCACTGCTCCTTCACGGATGGGTCAAATGCAGAGGTCACATTTGGTTGCGATGCGCTGTGTGCTGTGCTATGGTGTGGTGTGTTCACCAAATAATTACTCCCTTAAATGTTGCAGAACTGTAACTTAGTTTTATAACTCATCAGGTCGTATGAAATAATGACAAGTTAATAGAGTCATAATTTCGGTTCTATCAATCAGTGTAGGATCATTTTTAAAAGCTTCAAACTAAAGGTTAGAATGCAATATACCAGACTTTTTACAAGACAAATGACAGCTGACTGACAGGTGGCAATGTTACCACTAGGACAAATGCCAAACTGTGATGACAAATAAGACCACTAGGTGGCAGGCAGCGCAAGAACAAGATCCTCAACCAGTTGTAACTGGATTTACTCGACTCACAGTAGAAGTCATCACTAGATGGAGCAATGTGTCTTTGGACAGAGAGTTCACACATTTCCTATATATATGTGTGTGAGATAGTTGTTACAAATGATCATTAAACTGATTTGGCTTGTCATTATCCAAATACAACCTTTAGTCTTTGGGGCATTTGGGAGCGTATCAATTAGGGAGTTGGCATTGTGATCATAACGTTTCCAGTTCAAGTCCAAGACCGGTTATGATATGAGGTCACATTTCTTTGTCATGCACTGTGTGCTGTGTTCACAATGACAAATAATCACTCACTTAAAATTATCTCACTCAAACAATTAAATATTTTTTTCTTTGACAACAGATCACTTCAACTCTATCGTTCATACAGGGCTTGGGCATCACCGTCAGTCTTCACCATAAGTTTTATTCTTTTTGTCATTTAGTCACAGAAAGTGATTCTGTGACTGTGTTTCATACGTAAGGCTTGCCATGAAGCTTCAAGAGGATAAATGGCTGTGATGGTCCATTTTGCTAAAACCCTGGAGCTTCTCCTTGACCTTGATAGAGAGCTGTTGTCACGTCTCCTCAGCGTTAACTGCGCCCCTTTGTCCCGAGGCAGGGTGCTGGCCCACTGGCTACGCAAACCAGCGGGTGTGAGGGGTGGGAGGAGGTGGTGTAGGGTCTCGTTCAGACTAGAACAAAGGCAAGCCCACACTGGTGTATTCTCATGCGGGAAGACAATAGGGAGCAGCAGCGTGGCTGACTGGGGATTCCTTAAAGGTTCGTAATGGAGGAAGCATTGAGAAGGTTGGAGACAAAGGAAACACAAAAGAGAGTAAAGATGATCTGCATGACAGAGGGAATTTTTGGAATGAGATACTCAGTGATTAAAGCAGTGCAGACTTCTATCCAGAACAAAGCATATCAATTTGTCTTACAACAGTGTAACAGTCCTGGATGTTATCATCACTCACGAGACACAAAAATCTGCAGAATCCAAACAGGTCTTATTTAATGAGTATGAAACATGTGTGAGAGTACAGCTTGATTTTTTTTTAAACAACTGAATTTATTTATGCAGCACACATTAAACACTTACAATAAATATGCCAAAAATAAATTATGTTTTAATATTTCAAAAGAATACAGAATTGTTAAGAGTTCAAGATGGAACTCTCTTATTTGCCTGAATGAATGAATGAATGAATGAAGGGATTTTATTCTAACAAAGTCAAGGTAGCAGCTCTTGGGCATCTCAATGTCTTGCTAACTCGTTTTGTTTACAAGATTACATTGAACAATAGAATCATACGATAAGTGATAATGGGAGCTACCTTGATTCATGTAGAAAAACTATTTTAGTGGCATCTGTAGGAAGCTGCATATACAGTAATACATGTTTACCCCCAAAAATTACATAGCATGAATTTAATTGGTTCCAGGTGTATGAGGTTCATCCACATGAACATTGTGAACGTGTAAAATGAAACCACCGGGCAGAGGAAGACACAGAGAGCAGACTGAGAGAAGTCATGCAGATAATTGCAGCCCGGAACTTGAGGATTATATATCAGAAGCCAGATAATGTAAAAACATTACAAAACATGAATTATTCCAAAATATATGGATCAAATGATTCCACTGTAGCACGTGACCAATTTTTAAAATAAAATATGACACATTACCAATACAACCTGAATCTTGTTTGATCTTTTAGAGAAAAGTTTTCCAGACATATTGTCTGTGTTGACCGTTATTAATAAATGCAGACGATCAGCATGTTATTGGCACCACTTTGCTACTTTATCGTCATCTATTCTTTTGCAGTCCTTTAATAAATCTGCAGCTTTGCCAGCTTTACCCCAACAGCATCTGGACTCAGGGCATGGGTCCAACACTGTCCATTCACCCTGATGCAGATGGCAGGGCTAAAGGGGAATACTTCATGCCAGAGTGGCCTGTGGATGCCTTTGTTTTATGATGCTACTCTAGTTTGTAAATGAGCACATTACATTTTTCAGTAGGAATAACAATATCTGTATAAGAGCCAAATAGTGCATATCCATGTTACATGTTTCCGTCTCTTTCTGCAGGTATAATGCGCTGAAACACACTTTTTAGCGCTGGTTGTCTAATGTCTAATGAGACTCTTATCCAGGGGTGCGTTTCTCCAAAAGCATAGTTGCTAACTATGTAACTATGCAGCTAACATAGTGTACATTAGCAACTAACATAGTGTTGCTAAAATAGTTAGCAATACGTTAGCAACTATGCTTTTGGGAAAAGCACCCCAGAGTGACATACATTAGTGCGCTGTTATTCATGACTGCTCTCCAAACCTGTTAAACTAGACTCAAATCAACGACTGCTGTTCAAGTAGGTAACTGTCAGCTAAAAAAGTCACACACCATTACAAACTCCATCAAAAAAAAGGGTCAGAAGTTAACCTGTACTGTACCATATATAAGTGGTAGATGTGAAACCATTTGGAAATTCAGAATCAATTACAGCAAATTGTAAATGTTTTGAATTCTATAGCAAGAGACCAGTATAACATAACTGGTCAAGTTTACGATGCCATTGTGTATTACTTAATTCAACTTCATGAATGTATGTAATAGATGGATTAAAATTTTAGTACTTAAGTCTCAGCAATAATTATTTGTTAAATGTGTAACCGCCAATGCCAGTGTTAATTTCTTTCGATGTAAAGGGTAACCCTAGAAAGGTATTTTTCCCTTTGATAAAATTACAACTGCAAGACTGATGTTCATTGTCCAAACCCAAAAGTTTGACTTGATGTGTCAGCGACTTGTCTTTGTACAAAGGCGGTTTATGTTTCCCCTCAAGGCATCCACATAACTCAGATCAGAGCATATAATCATCTTTCAAAAATGTCCAAACTCTAAAGGTCCATTCTTCTGCTACTGACTCCTTGAGGTCTCAACATGGAAACTCTGAGACTAAATAACCTCCCCAACATGTTATGTTGGATATTCCCAGAGCACATCATCATGAAACAAAAAGAATTTCAACTGAAATATTTGTGAGGAAAAAGTATTAAATTAGAGTTAATGGTCAGTTACTTATGTTTACTCAAAAACACACAAGATTTGTTAAATTAAGTATGTTTAGGAACAGAGTAATTGATGATAAAGTAAACAACACCAGTTGTAGACGGCTCACTGTTTTATTTTATTTTGGTTTCTAATGTATTTTCCAATTTATTCTGTAGTCAAAATAGCAGTGCTAATTCATTTGAAGCAAGGGGTTTGCACAATGTGCACTTTTCACATTACATTCAGTTTTCAAGAAAAACTTACTAGAAACAATAAGGAACGAGTTGCTTAAACATGTCATTTATACAAATAACTCACTTTCATGGAAAAATGCATTTCCTTCATGCATTCATGTATGAAGCAGTCTCAGAAGACTCCACCTTGTGTTTTGTCAGAATTCTCAAGATGCTCATCGTCATAGTGGCCCATTAATTATTTACAATTAGCAAAAGAACATAAACCTGTGGACTGCCATCCGGCACATAGACAGGCCTGCATAATAGCTCCTGTGAGGATCTCAGGAATGTAGACTTTCCCCAAAATCTTCTACCAGCATGTGCTTTTGTCCCTAGAGTTAATTAATTTTAGATGCATTGTAAATGAACGATTTTATATATGTAAATATCCAGGAAACATTTATGATATGTGTTTATCTTTGAATACATTGTTGGTTGCACTAGAAATTTTAAAACTCTGCTCTCGCTTCCAACCAAATTTTTCTACTTAAAGCATGCAGACTGTTATGTGAGCTACGAATCAGTTAAATACCTTCATTCATTCATTCATTCATAATCTATAGTAGTGTTCGGTGTGTTCGGGTATGCCGCAAGAAAATTAGTCTAATCTTATCTACGAGAAAGATGTCTAAACAGTAATACTTACAAATGATGCATAACATCATGTTTTCTACACTATTCATGACTGTTTCATATTTTAGGCCTCCCTCTGAATGCATCAGTAATTCCCAGATAAGTAATTAAAATGCCATTTTAGTCATTTTTACCAGCATGCTTATCAGCTGTGAATCGCCTGCACACCATGCTGCCCCTCTAATGGGTCGTTTATCTAAGTGAGCTCATTTCCTGAGAAATCTATATGAGAACTAGTGAGAACCGCAGTGTTTGCAGGTAAAATCAAGAGCCTCTATCCGAAAGCCTCCCACACTCTCACTCCCTTCACATTGAGAACAGAGTGAGATAAAATAAGGGTACCACATTACTCACCAAGTCGTTGACTTTAAAGAGAACACTTGCATGATAACTGTTTTCTCTCAAAACACATCCCTTTCATGGCAATGAACCTCCAAAGCCTGTGATTATGAAAGTACTTAAGCACATAGAGAGCGCTGCTGTCTGATGCTGCAATGTTAAGAAACATACATTTTACTTTGGCATATGAATAAAGATGCATTACATATTACAATCTAATGGTATAATTTGACAAGTCAAAAAACTGAAACACATTCTCTCATACAACCCAGTGCTCCTAAAAGCAGAAGTTTCCTGGGATTTGGTTCACTCATTCCAGCTGTCTTAATGAAATCCGTGTGCAGACTTGTGGCTGTTTTGGATTTTTAAGTGTCACATAAAAGTTATTTTTAATCACGTGAGAAAATTTTAGCATTAGTAGATCTCTACTAGTGGATCTCTGCAGACTGGCACATAAGCATAAGAATCTGCATCTCTCTGGGGATTCATGGTTTTCTGCAAATCATTTTTAAATAAAGTGTTAGACATCATGTTGTTGTGGCATGATATCAATGACTTTATGAGTGAGAGTTTCCTCTTTTGCAAAATGAATAAACTAAATCGAATGAATCTAACTGCTCTTATTACACAACAGCATGTTCCACTGCCTTTAACAAAAGCTGTTATTATACAGTTAAATACTGTATGTTCCTTGGCATTTATTTTCTTGGAGATTGATCACACAAAATGATGAATTAAAAATGTGTTTTAGTATTAGTAAGAAAACAGTTTACAACTGAAAGTCCATTGCAGGTCCGTGCTGTAAGTGTATGTGGAAAACTACTTCTGGATGTTTGCCCAGACTGCATGCATATGCACTTTGATAAACAATCACAAATGTTCTCTCCCACTCTCCTGTCCATTGCAAAAGCTTCATCCATTAAATCAGATTCATCCTCACTCCCCTCCGAGGACCCTAATGGCTCCCTGGGACCTCCAGGGCTCGTCCTGTCACTGTTCTCACATACACATATCCGTGTAGATCTGGTGGTTTGTCCTACCCACGCATATGCATTTGGTGGGAGCGTGGATCCCATCCCACTGCCTTTAAATTCCAGTGAGAGTTATCCATGGAGCGTTGTGTTCTGCTCACTTTGGCAACTAACAGTGTGGGACTGTAGATCCTGTAGATTTTATTAATGATATTTTAAATCTGAAAATACTTTCAGATTTTAAGAAATTTCAGACTAAAATTAAATAGTCATTGATTACGTTTAAATGTTTAAAGCAAACAGTTTATATCTATGCAGACTTTTTGTTACACAGCATATTTAGATTAAAGTTTTTAATAAATGTTTATCAGATATATACTGACATGTAAACCTGATTGTAATCACAAATATAGCTGCAAGTGGCAAAGTAAGGGGTCCAAGCGCAAGTTGCAAACAGCATCACAAAAGGGTCAGCACCGATTATCAGTGTTTGTGTAGTGATAAAGTGAAATGACATATGGTAAAACCACATTACTACATTAATCATATCAGACATAAGGAGTTAGAAGGTAGAAAGTATCAACTAAAGTGAAATGACATAGGAAAAAGAATTAAAGATGCAAACAGAAATTTGTGACTATGTAGATTTTTTTTGTTAGAGAGCTTCAATTAGTTCTAAGAAACTAACCTGTTTATATAAGAATTGGGGGGTTTCCTGTAATTTTATGTAAATTATAAAAGCTCTGTTATGACATCACATACATTTATGTAGTGTTTTAGTGCCCCATAGAGGTCAAAACGTGTTGCTATAGCACCAATTATAGGCCGATCACTATGATTTTTGGCCTATGGAGAGATGTACACAATTCCTACTTACCCTGAAAATTTCAGTCTTTTGCAACTTACGGTTCAAGCTGCACAATCCGTTTTATAGGTTAATAAATAAATAAATAAAATAAGAGTAATAAAGAATAAACAAACAGTTACAAGAGGGGTGTAATTTTAATGGACTCCTAATAAATGTTTTTAGACAACAACTTTAAAAACGTCATGGGAACAAAGGCTCCAAATATCTGTTTGATTGTTCACAGAAATTATAGACATATATGGAGGAAAATTTCTGCAACTCTTCCTCTTACGACATAAACCCCCAGGACATTTTCCCCAGTGCATCATTGACCCCCCTTCTCTCCTTTTCATTGCTGTGTCTTTGTCTACATGGGTGGAAATCAGCATTATGATCTGCAAAAGTCAAGAAACCACTAAAATTCTTTCGAAGCATTTTAATTTCACGTAAAGAGTTACTTGAGAAAACCAGTATTACCATCACGGCAACAGCTGTTTCTGTGAAAAAAAACATGCAAAAAGAAACATTAACAGATTGAAAGTAGAACGATCTGATAAAAGTGTGTGATATGTGTAGTGCGGGTAACAATATTCTTGAGTGAAATGGGTTTAGTAAGAACGAGTTAATGGTTGAACGGGTGACAGGACAGTGATAAATCCAGCGTGTCACATGTGCCTTATTTAAATGCCCCGACTGTGTGGCGGGCCCTGCCAGGTTTACATCGCTAATTGCCTCTTAGGCAGAGCCTGTGCCCTTAGTGTTCCTGCCCTGAATGTGTTCCCCTTATCTGCCCATCAAAATAACAGCCAAGTGTGCGGCAGACGTGTCTATTCTAGTTCATTTTTCAAAGTCCAGCCAAGAACAACCCTAAAAAAATCCAGCTCTAACATAAATAGGAAAGTATGCTTCAAATGTATATTGAGAATGATTCAAAATGTTGACACTACTCTCCTTACCTACTAAAAATGATCTATTCCCTCTGACCCAAAAATGCAGGTTGTAACACATGTTCCCAGGAAGGAGGATATGCAGTAAGAGTCTGGTTTTAAATAAGAGGATCATCCTATCTTAAGTAGTATTTGTAATTTGACTGAAGGAGTCTACAACCCTGAATAAGAAACCTTAGACCAAACTCTGCAAAACCTCACCCTCCACCAAGTCAAAACCACCGAGGATCCAGGACCCCTGAGGCTAAGGTGTGTGCTTCGCAAAGACAAAACAGACTGAGAGTAAGAGTGGGAGATGACGAATGCTGTCATAAGAGACCTCTTGTAACCTAGAACAACTCTCGATGCACTTCTCAAACGATCGATGGCCACTGCTACACAGCACTCTTACATACGGATTTGTTTGATTTGGCAGTGCTGTGGTGGATGCTAGTGGTGTACCCATTTTTCTCTGCGGCGTTCTCTGCTTCTTTGTGGGCAGCGACCACCCTCCACGACTGGTGTGAGGTTTCAATCCAAGTTCCTCATGGTAGCATCTCGGATTTCAACATGACTCAAGGGCGTGTCTCGACAGGAGTCAAGGGCGTAGCAAAGGACGACTCCTGTACTGTACGCTGCACCAAAGGAAACAGGATCTCTTTTGGTCTACACAGCACATGCATTGCCTCACGCATACACTGTTGTTGCCTGACGTCCACTCGGTCCCACGCTCCACAGCTGGTGGCTCTGCAGGAGGGAAAGTAGGCCAAGATCCATCGACTCAGTCAGAACAGGGAGCGGGGGAAAGGCTAAGAAAGTGTTGTAAGGACAACTTGGGAAGACAGAGATGTGGGGGAGGAGAATTCATTCACTCGCCTATTTCCATGTACAAACCCCCTGCTCTGTCCTGCCATGCCTCAGAAATACATCTTAATACCTTTAAAGTCTCTTCCAGCCCCATGCAGAGAAGAGGGGATGGGTGGCTCAAAGCCGCCGCCAAACTGAAAAACATCTGGTATTTGGCAGATGTGGTGGAATTTCTGGGTTCAGAGAAACAAAGATTGTAAGTTCATTTCTTAGAACATTCTTAGCTTTTGCTGTGTCACTAATCATGATTTGACATGGCCGTGTTCATGTGAGACTTTAACCATTAGTGTGCATATGCAAACACGTCTTGTGTCTTGTTTTTCCAGTCACAGTCATTTCCAGTTGAGAGTTATTGGATGTGATTCTCTCTATTTTTAATGTTTCCTCTCATTTCTTGGCTGTGCCACATATTTAGTCATTAAGTGCCCTGTTTTTTGGCTAGCTGATTACCAAACGCTTTCCCACACTCTGCTCACAGCAGGCACGTATTTTTATCCCTGATTCGGATCACTTAATAAACAACAGCCACAATGTATCACAGCTGTCTACGAGACGTTTAGATCCATTGACCTAAGAACGGCCCTTATTGACCTCTCAGTGGGTTCTCAGACCTTTAGTCCCAAACCCAGTTCAGGTCATCAGCGCTTAATCCAAAATCCCAAAATCGGTGCTGCCGACCACAAGCTTAAAGGGCCCTAATCCCAGCTTCAAAACTGTTTGTTTAAATGGGTGAGATTGAGCAGGAATCAGATTATTTGGTCCTAATCCAGACCTCTGTCAGTTTCTGGGCACGGCCAGGCAGTGTGGGGCGGTATAAAAAGAGGCAGCTTTAGTTTGGATATATCTGCGGCATCCAGACACGTTGGGGAGATTTCCCGCCCTCTCTGTTCCTTCTCCCTCCCCCTTTTCTTAGCCGTTTCCTCCCCTCTCGTGCACTCACACGGCACATTCATTCAGGGACTCAGCGTGGAGGCTGCTCTCTCACCCACACACACACACACACATATATCCACACCCACCTACATGCACACACACACAGACACACACATGCACACACTCACTCAAACTCTGAAGAGCAACATGCACAGGCTACTTCATCGCTGCTTGATAGCTGTATACTTGGCAGGACTTCTGCTGCTACTGCCACACTGCTGCGGTGAGTGCTCACAAATTGAGTGTGTGATTGTGTGTGTGTGTGATATAGAGAAAATAAAGAGAGATTAAGAGAGAAAAAGAGGATACACGTGCATGCTGGTACTTGCTATGTTGGAATATAGGTCTTAGTGTACAGAACTGTGTGTGAATGATTCAGGCAGTGTGTGTGTGTGTGTGTGTGTGTGTGCAGGGGAGTCCTGCTGGGAGACAAGTGCACATGCTGGAGTGCAATGGGACCTTTACAGTGTGTGTGATCAGGGTTGAGGAGCAGGGCAAATGGTGGCACGTGTTTCTGCTTAGGATCGAGTTGTATGGCCGGTGGGAGTAGTGAGTGTAAAAGTCAAAACATGCGTTTTGTGAAAGGAGAACCCAGATCTCCTGAAGTGTGGGTTGAAGAGCATCTGGTTTCGAGTCTTCGAAGAACCTCACATTTTCCGGGTCGCATTTCACGTTCCTTACTGAGACGCTTCACAAAGAGCAGAGGACAGAAAGTTTAGTAAATATGTCCTCAGAGTTTGTGTCCTCAGATCGACGTCTGGTGGTAACTTTAGAAGAACAGGAGTTCAAAACAGCTTACTCTACAAACAGCCCCGATGAAAGAAACAAAGTACTGCAGTCAGCATGTATTTCCCATAAACTGCCATGGTGTCTCAGTTTTTCCTCAGCTGTGGCCATGCTTTGTAAAAAAATGGGGACAACATGATGAAAAACTGATGTTTATGGAAACTAACACATTTACATTCTCAAGCAAAAACGTCTGTATGTAAAGCAATATGGATTTGACACTTTTGGAAAGAGATAAATATAAGACAGGAGTAGAATAAACCTAGAAAGTGTAAAGGAGTGAGCTCATCCTCAGATGACTAACTCTGTATCACACTGACCTCCGAACAACCTGATTAATTCATCTGGACGTGAGATGTTTGCAGGATGTTGCAAGTCGTATCTCCCTCTGCTTCTCACCAAACTGTGCTTGTGTGGTATTTGTTGTGCGATTTATGTGAGTTTGGTTTTTTTGCCCTAAATCTCTCAACACTGTCAGTTTCATCAGAGTGAGGTAGTGTCTAGACCACAATGTATTCCCAATTTTTTTTGAATGATTGTCATCAGCAGGTAATACACTCTAACGTCTGTAAACCTTTAGAGCGATGACTGGTCATGTTATTCTTTATTCTTTATTCAGATCCCCATTAGCTTCCACAAAGTGCTTGCTCTCTGGGGTCCACCATAAAAAGAGTTTAAATACATAAGAAACACACAATGAAAAAGAAATAAACAAAACACAATCAAACTTAGACACAGTGAAAATGCATCTGGTTTTTAAAACATATTTCTTAAGGACCTCTTATATGAGATGTTATTCTCAATCTTTCTAAAGTTTATTCAACCTTAATGATGACCGTTAGAGTACAGTTCTTAACATACAGTTTGTGCGTGGAACTGAGGTTACTAAGAGACCAGTGAGTTGTTTAGCTATGGCAAGAACCTACCGGCAGCAACCCATCACAAAAAAGTCATGATGTCACATCATTGACTGGGTCATTTGGGAGTTCTTCCTGTTTTTATCACCAGATTTTTGCACAATTACCTCTAAAGATTTAAAAATAAGATCTGCAATGGCCAAACCCACAAACATGGAAAGAAACACACATTTTCTTTGATGTTTAAACAAATTAATGTACAGTCACACAAACACTTCTCTAGGTATTTACATTCAACACATAGAAATGAGCAATTGTTTCCTGTCATTCAGAACACATGTGGACCCTCACTGAAGTCTCAGGATAACCGGGTAGATGGGGAAACAAGTCAGGAAAAAAAAACCCCACAAACCCCAGTGCATCCTGACAAAGCCGTATGGGAGCGTGTTGTGTCATTGTGTGGTGCAGATTCTCGGGCATGAGAAACGCCCACGGGGGTTAGAACAATCAGAGGCGACGTAATCCCAGTGCACAGCTGTTTTTTGTAGAATGTGTCATGAACCGGCCTCTTTACTCTCTCTTTACTCTCATCCACAGATCCTCCAGATCCTTCTAGAGTGAAGAATTAGTCTCTTGCTCCGTTGCCCCACAGGGTGTAGCAAGTCAAAGTGCAAAAATGCAAAGGGTTAATGATGTTGCAAACACATGCTGCTAAGATGTCACACCATTTAACCTTAGATGAGGAGAGAACGCTGGAATGTTCTTTCATCTCCACAATGAGACTTGGTTCCTACGAAAACATGTGTGAGAGGTTTTTGGTTTTTGACTTCTAATGCAGGGAGAATTAACAGCACTGAGTTTTTAGGACGGGAAAGTTGCCAGCCAGAGTGAGGGAACCGGCGCTCATCTGTGTGACAGACTGAGCCAACAGTAAATCGGTAATGACCGGAAAATGAGATAAGCCCAGAATTAATAAAAGAAATATCACACTGTGAATAACGTCTCGGTTTCCTGTGTGCCGTTGGAATATATACATACTGCCTACGATTGCATGAAGAGAGGGATATTTGGGGGATTTCACTTTAAGGGAGTGCTCATATCCCCCTACGTGTTTTGACATGTATCACTGATAACTGTGTGAAGTCATTACAGTCTCATTACACGAGCTCTACAGTGAGGGTTTTTTTTCCCTTTAATTCCCATTTGACGACAGGGATGAATTAGATTTCATTGTTACAGTTTTGTCAGGTTGATTTTATAACCTCACATGTGGCTGAAGATGAAGATCTTAATATGTGGAGTTTCTTGTCAGCATTGTGAATAGTGCTAAGAGGCTTGATTAGCTTTCCCCGTTGGTGGAGAAAGTGAAAGGAGCATGTGAATACCTTCACCCTGGTCACTCTACAGAATATTTACCTCACACAGACTAAAATAAAATTCTGTTTATTGCTGCTTCGTTCTTTGGCTAATTCATGCGATTAAAAAGGCAATGTTTTATTTGGATTGGGACACTAGGCTAAACTTTGTGGCGCTCTGTAGTGAATTGCTTGACAGAGGGCATGAAGGTTGGAGCATGAGAGCTGATTCCCAGTGTTGTCTCATACAGTGACACCGAAATTAATAGCAGGCGGCCGCCTTGCCCTGGAGCTTGTAGTCTTAAATAAACAGCGCCTACACTCAAGACTGGCCAGACACCCGCCAAACACCATTTAACCCCATGCTGTTTATGATCCCACATGTTTATTGGTGTTGATACAGGTAATAGCTCTTACTCCCGTTTCTCCCACGGCTCTCACGCTAGGAGAGAAGATGTAGTGTCTCTGAGCACACACTGAGTGGCAATTTTATCTCATTTAGTTTTTCTGAAACAACGGATCCAGCTCAAATAATAAGCACATATTTAAGCTAGTTCAGAGGATTTGCTGGTTGTTGCAGACTTGCTCTGTTTGGTGAATAGTAATGAAATTTCGATAACTTTCCCTAGTTGAGCTCGTAAAACACAACTTGAGCTTGGTTTGCCAAACTGGTTTGGTTTACTTTTATTGAACGTGTTCAAACACAGTTTAGCTGCATCGCAAGTGGGTCTTCGTGTGTGAGAATGAACTGGTGACAATATAAAATGCTGGTCCAACATCATTATTTTACAGCAGGGTTGTAAAATTCTGCTGGTCTTTGGTGAACACAAGAAATGTGCATTCATTGAGGAACATCCCATTCAGCTGTCGTTTCTATGGTGAGGTTTAAATTGAGACAGCAAGTCCGGGCTAAAGCTTCCTAATGCTCTTGGCAACGTGCCATCAAGCAGACGTATGGGCCATTTCTTAACTTCAGGAGAAGGAGAAACAATTTGAAATGCAAAGTCCATCTGTTTTAAAGCCAAGTCTGGTAAAATGCACATACCACAACTTTTACTGCAGCTCACTCTGCCAGATATACGATCCTAAGTGCACAGGGAACAAGGCAACACTGTATCATAGCAAATTCCTAAGTTAAATACTTGATTTAACAATGACTAACCAGGGAAAAGCATTTGAATCTTGGGAATCAAATAAGCAAAAAACATTTTGGACTTTCCTGTCAGACCACTACTGTACATTTGAACGTCTATCAGACCCTCCATTTTGTGTTGTTGTGATCGCAACTATTAACACAAATTCAGCCAATCCCTGCAAATTCTTCCCGACCTACAATTCTGACCAATTACCACAACTTTTCCACAATTTTTGACAATTGTTTTCCACAAAACGTTGATCCATACATCAGCAAACTCACTTCCTGAAGATGCTGAAAACGTGTGTGATAAAAAGGCCTCACGGTTACCTTCAAAAACAACTAAATAGTTAATGGTTAACAAAAATAACTGTAGTTTTGATATTTTTCTAATTCACTAATTAATTACTCACTAATTAATTAATTAATTAATTAATTAAGTTAAAGAATAATTATAAAGGGGGAAAATCACAACTTTTCCCACCACTTTGACCTACCCCCGCAACTTAATTACAACAAAGCAGCTAAAAACATCGCAACAATTTTTTAAGGAAAGCTGCCGCAAATTCAGGCTGCAACAATCTCAAAAAGACATGCGAAATCCTGGACGGACTGGTCCATCACTTCAGGCATATTCAAAAAAGTGACATTAATTGCAGTGAACCAAGCAGGCAGCTGTGTAAATGAATTAGATCTGAAGAACCACCCGATAGATTATTATTTTTAGGTCCTCCCTGGGAGGGAGAAGTGGTTTCTCAGGGTCAATTCCCATCATCTTTTTTCCAGAACCAAACCCCATAGAGGGATCACCACTGGTGTAGATACTGTAAATCCCAAGATGACAAGCTGACTGTGGCTTTCCTCTATAGAATGTAGCGACTGTTAGGATTTTAACAACAGTTTCTACAGTAAAATCTCCTTTTCTGTTTCATGCCATTTCCAAAATGGTTTTGGTCTCAGGTCATCTATTAGCACTGTAGCACTGTGACATACAAGACTTCTTCTTCACCATCACTGAAATGAAGACATGCATGGACATTGGGCATGGTTAGGGAGTCCTGGACCGCTAAAGGTACCAGTGAGGTACTCATGAGCAAGGCACCGTCCCAAGCACTGTTCCAAGGTCAGTGCAAAAAGCTGCCTACTGCTTCTTCATGGATGGGTTAAATGCAGAGGTCAGATTTCCTGGGGTGATGATGGTCTTATGGTTAGGACACTTACCTCTGGACCAACAGGTCATGCATGGGTTCAAGTCCTACCTCTCACAAAACCATCATTCCACCACCTGGGGAGCTGTGCTTGGGGACGGTACCTTGCCTCCTGAGCAAGACCCTTAACCCCAACTTGATCCAGCGGGACTGTCCCTGAAATTAGGAATAAAGGAAGTCGTTGTGGGTTAAAACATCTGCTAAATGTCATAAATGTAAATGGTGTCCTGTGTCCTGTGCTGTGTTCACAATGAAAATCATTCTCTTAAACTCACTTAAATGTTAAAAAGAAACTGCAACTTGAGAAAAAAGTGAGGCTAAATAAGCTATATTTAAATAAATAAGGCATAAAGGTTTGTACAAATATGCACACCACCTACACAATTTTGGTTTTATCCAGCATGAAGTCATCTTTGCTGATTTTAAGCCTAACAGATACATCCTGACAGCTGCCATTGTTGGCTGTTTATTCAGTCATCACAATGGCCTGAAGTGATTCCACAGCACTGCTTTCAGTATATCCTGTCAAGATAAGCTAAATGGATGTAGCACTCGCACACAGCTGACAAATGGCCGTGGCATGAATACGGATGCAGAGATCTCAAGTTACTGAATGAACTGCCTTCTCAGGATTCTCTGTTGTTGGGTGGTAAAGTTGAAATGTGTTAAAAGATGGGCAGAAACATTGCAAAACAAGATCATGTTGGCAAATTAAAGGTTATATATAACAGCTAATGAGCTATAATGATCTTAAGCTGTTAAAGTTGCCATGTGAACGCCATCAATTTATATTATCGGATGATTACATACAATTATAACTGAATTAGGCAGTAATTATGCTCTAAATATGCCCCAAGAGTAGGCTTGCATAAGCCATCTAAATCTGTTACCTTTGCCTCTTTTACCTTTACAGCTGGCCAGGACGAATATGACTACGACTCCACTCAGGCTCCTGATTATGACTACAACGGGACAATCGAATACACTTTCTACAGTACGCATTCTTAAAAGTTAACAAAATTTTTTTTTTAATGATATGACTTGCACAGATTACAGATTACAGCTGAACATAAATATACTGTCTTACTCATCCATCTAGGCAATAGCAGCAGTGAAGAGCTGGAGGATTTCATTAAAAGAAAGGCATTAGAAGACGAAGAAACACAGACGGATGCAAATATCATATCTGAACCTCCAGAGCCCACAATCTCAGTCAGAGCCCAGGTATGAAATCCTTCCTTTAAAACCTTGCTGCTTGCCGAGTCACAACACATTACAGAAAATATTCTCAGTACAAGTACGAGGGTGAGGCGTCTCTGGAGAACTCTGATGATCTTCTTTTCTCACATACAGCATGTGAGATTAATGTGGGTGGAATATACTGCACATTGTCGGAACAAACCAGGCTTTGAAAACCTACAGCATATTTTGACCGACTTGAACTATCTTTTGGGAATTAACTCCCAAATGAGCTGATTTATGCAATGTAGTTCACGTTTAACATGTTTATATAAAACGGGGTGAATGTATGCACAAGTAAAAAAGGTTGTGAAATTTTCTGGGGATTCTGACATTTGTGGAGCATGTGTTTTATCTCGAGAGCATTTGTTTCCAATACTATTGCAAATATTATAAATAACACAACTCTATCTGGAGGGAAAAGTAAAATATGACTTTATGACATAATAAAAGTTATAACATCAGTGTCTAATATATCAAGGATAACATAGTAAATGCAAATAAACAGCAGTAATGTAGTATTTTTGCTATAATTAAAGATTAGACATGGCGTAGGAGTAAATCCTGGCTTGCTGTTGACTCAATACTAAAAGCAAATGTAAACACATGGCTCTTATTAGCGTTAAGGCTGCTATCGGAAGCCCCATCTGCTTTATATCTCACATTTGGGCTGGGAAACTAAACAAAAGCCTCTGTATTAAGGTAGGAGTCCCACGGTGGGAAAAAAAGAGCCTCTGGTAAGAACATCGCTCCAGGCTCCTCATGGTAAATTCCCAACACTTCAGCACAACACAGGTAGCAATGTGAGGGTCATGCTGATATTAAATTACACAAATATTGCAGTTCTAGTTAGCTGTCTGCTGCAAACTTAGTTCAACTTTACACACAGAAGCTTTCAGGTTCCTCCAGCCTGTAGCTGGGCTCATCGTGGCTGCCGGGCACAACAGCTGCCGTTCAGCCCACGTCAATACCAGCATCAGTCGAGTTTATATATAACAAAAAAGAGAATGTTATGTGCCAGTACCTACAGTACTTCAGCAGGTGCGTGTCACCAGATACCGCTCAAATAACCACGAAACCCAAGAAGCTTTTAAGATTTGGGGAAGTTCAGAAATACACTGATAACAAAAGAAAATGCTTTTATATTTGAAAGTACAGTACTGTGCGAAAGTTTTAGGCAGGTGTGAAAAAATGCTGTAAACAAAGAATGCTTTCAGAAATATAAATGATTGTTTATTTTTATCAATTTACAAAATGCAAAGTGAGCAAACAAAAGAAAAATCTAAATCAAATCAATATTTGGTGTCACTACCTTTCGCCTTCAAACCAGCATCAATTCTTATAGGTACACTTGCACAAAGTCAGGGATTTTGTAGGATTGTAGTCATTATATTATTTTGTAGGATTATAGGATTATAGATCTGTGGTTAGTTCTCTAAGATGTTTGGAACAACCTACCAGCCGAGTTCCTTCAAAAACTGTGTGCAAGTGTACCTAGAAGAACTGATGCTGTTTTGTAGGTAAAGGGTGGTCACACCAAATATTGATTTGATTTAGATTTCTCTTTTCTTCATTCACTGCATTTTGTTGATTGATAAAAATAAATGATTAACACTTCCATTTTTGAAAGCATTCTTTGTTTACAGCATTTTTTCACACCTGCCTAAAACCTTTGCACAGTACTGTATGTTAAACATATTTGCACCGTTTCATCACCGCATCAGGGTTAACTTGAGAGGACAGCTATTTACATTCAAACATCTATTTTGATCATTTGTTTTGCCCCTTGGCGCAGTTGGTAGCATAACAGTTTGGGCGTTCGTCGGAAGGTTGCCGGTTCCAATCCCGGACCGGTAAAGGTACCACTGAGGTACTCATGAGCAAGGTATCGTTCTCAAGCACTGCTCCCTGGAGGCTACCCATGTCAGCTGCCCACTGCACCTTCACGGAGGGGTCAAATGCAGAAGTCACATTTGGTTGTGGTGCACTGTGTGATGTGCTGTGGTGTGTTCATAATGACAATAATCACTCACTTTCACTTCCAGATTATAAACCTTTGTGAATTAATTAATTCATTCATTCATTCATTTATCATTTTGGTCTGCTCTGTGTTAACACATTCCTTTTTGGGTGAGTTTACAGTAAAATATTGAGATTTCCTAAGCACTGTTTTCATTATTTTTTTATTCTGTTTTTATCTCCAAAACTTATTACTCTGTGATATTCATTTTTTACTGCAAGCTGTACCGCCATAACAGCGACAAATTAAATGTTGTTAATAATTGTGTAATAATTGTGGCTACATCCGACAAGGAATTTTGTCAGCATTGAGTCAGTCAGTTTTTGCTCGTTCCAGGCTTCTCGTGTGGCGTATACAAGCTTTGTCCTCCCGGTGCTCCTTTTAGGACCTCAGCTTCTCAGGCTTCTATAGGCCACACCGCACATCACACAGCACCGTCACACAAACATGTGAGGTGAGTGCGATAATCATTTGTATAAATAAAATCAAGTTTTCATCATTTTCTCTCACGCATTTTATTCCAAAGAGTTGTTTTTACATGATGCTGTTGCTGGATGATATTTTATGAACACATGCAGTTCTTCTTAATTCCAGAAGAGGGCGATCAAAGCCCAGAATATGAAGATTTATTTATTTATTTATTTTATTATTACAAAGTGTAGAATATTACCATAGTTTACCTTAGATGTGGAATAGATTATTAACTTAAATAGTGAAGTAGTAAAGCAGTTTAACCTTGTGGTATATGCTTTCTTCAGGGATCCAAGACAGAACGGACGGACAGCCATTTCAGTTGGAGGAGGAGAGATTGCTGTCAACCTTCTTCAGCAACCAGAGCCCACGATCAAAAGACCTGCACATGCACACGTACTCCAATTTAATCCGTATTCACATGCCACAAGAACAAACCCATATCTCGATGTAATATATCACACCCACCTTTAATTATTATAGGTCAGAAATGCACTCGGGAAATGCACAGAGGATTCACATGACAAATGAGCTAAATGAATAGTGTGGCCTACATTGGAACTTAATTAAACGTGGGCTTCTTTCTTTAGCTAACTCTAAAAGAGTGTATTACGGGGGAACAAAGAGCTTTTCAAGGTGTGTAGATATAGCGCATTAACTGAAATGTTATATCTTTGTAGGGAACTCATGTTAATAAAATGGTATATAATAGTATTTTTTACATTTTCATGAAGCAAGAAAAGCAATACTACAAAGCGAAAACCAAAATGTCTGTGTGTGTGTGTGTGTGTTTTCCCTCAGTGTTTCCATTTATCATTAGATCTTTGGTCACATGACAACTGAAAAGTTCAGTCTATATTTCACCAGTCGCCTCAAGGCAAATCTATTGAACTTATTGATCATCAGTGCTACATTAAATAAGACATTTCAAATCCATTCCTTAAGGGTCACGTTTTAGGATCACGGTGAAGTACACTTTTTTTCTGTATAATTAAAACACGTGTGTGCAAGAAAAGGCTTGGCTTCAGCACGAGCCTCCACCTGGGTGTGTGTTTGAATAATGGCTAGAGAATGACATCACTTTTACACGGGCACTTTTATAAGCCAATGCACTTCTTTCATCTGACTTTCTTGGTGTTTCTGGGAGCAGTCACCTTTATACACGTCCTTTATGTTGCATTCATGTTTAATTCTTTAGTCTTTGTATAAGATCGTCATTTGATGATAAATGAACATATAATTTTGTGAGCAAACGAATCAATCTGTATGTGTTGTTAATAATTTTGAATAAATATTTTTGATTACATGAAATACATTTGGCTGAATAAATATTTTCTGATGGGTTAAAGCCAGATTTAGATGATCAAAAGTGATGCTGGGACTGGAAGAAGATGCTTGGCAGTGTTCCATTTCACAGAAATGTATCTTAACATAGTGCTTGTACCCACCAAGAGAACAGTGGCTTTATGATAGTTGTTTATGCGTGGCCCATTTTTGTTTAGGGGAGCCTAAGTATATCGGAACATCAGCCAATCACAAGCCATGTTACAGACCCATTACAGGGGAGAGGACAAGATAATGAAATCACAATCAGCAAAAAAAGTCAATAGAAGAACAAACAAACAAGATGAGAAACAAAGTCACGAGTCACATTTCAATCAGACCATTTGTATCCAGTGGTTACAGTGGAACCTGCTTGAACAAATAACAAGACTGCGAACCAACACGATGAATACATTAGTTATTTTCTGCTTCAGAGCCCTGAACCACAGAACGAATTTTCACATAACATAAATGCTGATCATAAATCAGTCACATCCAGGAGAAAAATAGAAAGATTTGTGAGCAATAATGCTACGGGAAACAAATGTCTTAAATATGAGTAACAGTGTAGGGCTTTATTTATAAGACACGGTAGTGGATATTTGTAACCTAGTGTGCTGCAGGCCTATACTTGAATCTATCTTGCTCTGAAAAAGCCCTGTCTTCTATATTTTATGTGAAAGAGGTAAATGGGTAAACAACACATTGAAATTACTTGTGTCATTGTGAAATTATTGCAGTAATTAATGCAGTTACATTCATTCTTCCATCTCCAAACCAGCCCACACCCAGTCAGTCATCAAGAACAAACTGCTAGGACAGAGGAAGAGATTCTACTTTAATGACTTTCTCAAATGCAGTCCTTTTTACTGCAGCCACTCAAATAATGAAAAGGCGAGAAAATGTCAAACACATAGACACCTGTGCATCAGCGCCTTTCACTAGCGGTCAGTGAAATATTCATGATTTTTGCCGCTCGTGTGTTTCAGTAGAAAGGCCTGAGTAGGTCACAGTGAGGAGAGAGAACACAAAGTGGGGGCTGTGCGTTTACAAAAAAAAAAAAAACAGAACCAAAGGTCAGAAACAATGCAGCTCACCTTAGTGGCCGGCTGATGATGAGGCGTGATATCCACACGTCTGTCTGAAACAAATGTTTATTACCCCACTTCAACCAGACCGTGATCTTTGAGCTTGTTGCCGTGGAAATAAAGCTTCCCAACCAAGACCAAGACAACGAGGGATAATTCTTATGAACAAGATTTAAACAGCTTTTTATTTCTTAAAAATGTTATGAAGTAAACACCTTAATGAAGAACGATGGCAACCAGGTTTTAAGAGTTTAAAATGATATTTGATACAACAATTGTGGTATGTTCAGTATATAGGTTGCCAAAATACTTTTGGATTAATGTGGAACAAAAAGGGCCTTAAATGGACCTTTAAAGATTGATTATAAACAAAGCGACAACTAAGATTGTCTCAGTAGATCTCACAAGAGAGCCAGCCAAAACTCTTTTAGCCATTTCTTACATTGTGTTTCATTCTGTATTTAACCAAACATTTTTACAGTCATTCTTACCCTGCAACAGTATTTTATTTAAATCTCATTGGACTCCTAACTGAAGCACTGGCCATTTCATATTCACAGCTTGGTCTGATAGAGAGTTTGTATCGTTCATGCAGCTAAAATTTGATTGTTTTCCACCAGTAATAAAACCCTACAGACATATTTCAGACAGTGGGGTCACAACAGAAGATCTCCTATGTATCCAGGGTTTGTGGAACAGTGATTATGGGGTCGAGAGTAGGACGATGTGACAGTGAATGTGGCTTTCATCAACTGCATTTATGCCTCCATCCATTCTTGGAGAAACAATTAGAATGGGGAATCAAGTACTCACAATAGTTTAGGTTTGAGTGTGTGTTCAGTAAATAAATATGCCAATTAAATCAAACAGAAAGACTAAAATGGGAGATGGGGCAGATCAGAAGATTGCCGGTTCAAGTCCTGGACCAGTAAAAGGTGCAACTGAGGTACGTCTCCAAGGCACTGCTAGCCTAACCTAACCGTTACACTACCAACTGCCCCTAGTGTGACCAAATTAAAACTTCAACCCCAAACTTGCAAGGCATCTCCATATTGCTTTAACGGTTTCCAGTAACATAGTGTAGAGTAACTGCTGCCGTCCATTATGAGCTTGTGTTTTACGCTAAAGCAGGTTGATTGGACTTGTTTCCGTGTTACAGTTTTCTAGGTAACAGCGCTTTTGACGAGACTTCACCAGACTGTACCAAGGTGCCACTGGTTTCTGCCAGTTCTGAGCTGATGAAATGACTGGACATCTTCCAAGTGCAAAAAGAAAGTCTGTGTCTGTCATCTTCCAATATATGTTTCATTGGGTGACCCCGATATCTGCCTTGAAATGTTTACCTTTGTCTTGTCATTGTGTCATTCTTTACACTGTCTTCAACAAACTCACATTTTCCCCACAGAGTATCAGTGCTTTTCCTCACACAGTTTAATTCCTTCAGCCCGTGTTAAACCTCTTTTCTTCTGAAATCTATAAATATTATTTTCAAGAATGTGAAATCACTGACAAGACTGGACAAAGTGGCCAAAAACAGCCAGGACTCATTTTCGAACCCCTCTGGAACTTGGGGTTAAGATCCAAAGTTCAGTCAAACTGTATAAATCAAACACAAGTAAACCACATTTTATGTGTATGTGTTTGTATTTAGAGCGAGCTTGAGATATGGATCAGCCATGTTTGTTGGGCTTTATCAAAGGGAAATTCATGTGCTTTTTAAGGTCCAGACTATGAGATTTTACTACTAAAAATACTATGCAATTCTTTTATAGATAGAGGATAAAATTTATAACAATAAGGGAAATAATAATCAAATCAAAACCTTTGATTGGATAATTCTTCCGAGTTTGTGCTATCATTGGCATCTTACAAACTAAATTTAAACTACATTCTACATTTTTCTTTCTTTTATCATTCTAGACTAGTCAGACCCTCCAGGATTTTGCAATGTTGCGATCCCAACTATTAACGCAAATTCAGCCAATCCTTGCAAATTCATTACTACCATGCAATTTTAGCCTGCAACAATCTCTGGAGGGACTAACTAGTACACCCCCGATTTTCCTCTAAACCCAAAATCTAGACACAGAGTGGAATAATTATTATAAAACACGTTTTCCAAGCCTTTGCTTTCCAAGCTATGAATCTGCAACATATGTATAAATACATATGCCATACATGATCAAATTTTCAGCCTTTGATATCACAAAACACAAAACATTTACGTATGTTCCTTACATTTACACAATAGTTCAGATTTGCTTCTTTGCAGCATGGTCTGATATATTTGTGTGGAGACACAGTACACCGTGCTCTTTGAACGACTTTGTGATCATGTGTGACTTGTATGGAGAAGCATGGCATTTTAAGCAAGAACCTCTTTCATTAGTGCGTGCCGTGACACATTGCGTCATGCATATTTTATAGGGCTTGGTTCTGTCTTCTGTGTTCTACAAGGTTACTGTGGTGGCCAGGTGAAGAGTAGATTAATGGCCTGACAGCGTGTAGATGTAGGTCTGTGACAGACCCTGAAGCACTGAATAATGCAAAGGTCTGCTCCACATAAACAAACCCTCACCCTCACGTGCTGAATGTTTGGTAGGTGGGTGCACAAACAGGTTTTCTCTGTCCATAGTTTGGTCATGACGGATCACGTGGACTGGAAATGTATTTATATAAGTAATTGAATGTAAAAAGAACAGATTGTCTATGTTTCAAATGAATTATGAAACTTATGAAGGATTTTTGTCTTTTTAATAGTTATCAACATCTTTTCTTATAGATACATTTTATGCTGTATTTCTGTCAGCAGAGATACAATGAAAAAATAATTGCTTCTGAAAATTATTACCCATTATCTCCTAACTGTATAAAACTGACATTAATGTTGAAGTATACAGAATGAGACCTTTTACAGACCACAGCATGATGCAGAATTGAAACTTGAATAATGGGACTAATAAGAAGACTCGCTTTAGACAGTTACATCAACATGATTTCAGTATTGTTCTCTAGATGTTAGGGCCCCCTGTTCAGTTCACACACCTAATAGTGGTTTGGAGGATTAGGAAGAGTTATTATAGCACTAATTAGAATCATAACAACAAACTAGCACCAACAAAATTAATTGTTTTGGTCCATTATGTTCATTATTAAAATTATCTCAGTACTATTTATCTTTTAATGACTCTAAAAACACTACACATTAAAATAAATAATTGTTTTTGCTTTTTGTTGTTTTTGGTTAATCTAAGAGAATCAAAAAACATACTACTACTACTAATAATACACATCATAAATACTAATATTTACATCAATACATGCATTGTTTAATTAAAAAGCCAGATCTAATGTCAAAAATGTTGCCACTTAAGCTGACCATGCTCTCAATTATTTTGAGGGAGATAGAGATAGTTATAGTATGTAGGGTGAGTTCACAGAGTGTCTGAGTCATTTTCATTTATAGTCACTTTCAGGTTAGTGTCCCAAGTGAACCCATTACATCCCTGTCCATCCTGTGCTTTCACACCTATGGGAAGTGTAGTGTGGGAAGATCTAGACCTGTAGCCTGGGATCTTTTTTGAAAAGTGCTTTAATTATCTTCATCCAGAGTAGGAGAATGCATTAATGAAACAGGTTGAGGCTGTGAGAATGTCAGATGTCCACACTTCTTGGACATAATTCATTCATTGTGCCCAAATCAGGAACTACGCTGACAATGGTTCAAATCAAAAATGACATCTTGACAAAATTTACTTGAGATACATACCAAGAAGTTTTCAACCGAGGACACTACATTTCTTTTTATGTAATATTCAAAATAATAAAAATTTTCTGCACACAAAATAAATGCAACTAAGAAAAGACTTACAATGACTTAAAATTGAAATACAAGAATAATAATACGAATATTACCAACGTTTTCTTCTAGTTTTACAAAACAGATAACAGCAACAAGTCAACACTTACACTTATTTGTAGCTACTTATTAACTTTTTGAGGAACTCCATTAAAGTCCATTAACAGTGAATATTTGACTCCGGTGATTTTAACAAGTGCATGATATGGGGCATTGCCTACCTCACTTGGGGGTTGATTTTAATGACCTGTGGTAAAGAGGGCATTCTGCCTGTCGATACCTGATCCTGAATCTCTAAACTTGATACCATGGAGACCAGTATCTGCTCATACTGAGCTCTTTTTAATCACACCTTGTCAGAATCTTGGGATGAAGAGTGCACATAACAGGCAGACTTTTATTAAACACTTCCCAGGAATCCAGACCTCCTTATAGTACCTCCTTGCAAGAACTGTGCTGATTATTTCACATCCCACTGTGCAGTTAGCCACACATTATAAAAGTAAACTAGTTCTAGTAAAACTAGAACATTTGGAGATTTTTTAGTCTGTTGAAGTACGCACAACTGGTAAACCCTACATTCAGAATCAGCTGAGTATCAATTAATTAATTGATCGTTTAAGATTTAGATGAGCATAAATTAAGTGTGGAGTGAACCAAATGCTTCTGTAGCTTTTCAACTGTAAACTAGATCTCTCAGAATTCCAAAACATTATTCAATCCCGTTAAAGTCTTAATCTTTCCTTTTGAGGAAATGCACTGGTTTGAGCAGATTTAGATCCTGGATGTGTTTTAACTATTAAACAACATTTGCACAATATCTCTTCACTCTGTGCTCAGTATTCAACAAGTAGCATCAGTTTGTCAACACGTCTAATGAGCATCCTGTGAAAGTAGTGATATGAAAATCGTCATGCAAAAAGCATCCATTGCGCACCGCACAGCTGACGTGTACAGATGACATGCTGTGCGTCTTCGCTTTTTTCTCCTCTGGGTTGTCAACAGAGTGTTATCATATGACCTAGAGACTTATTCACACCTGGAGGGAAATAGGTTTTGGGGACGGAGGTGATGACGTTATACGAATAAATCAGACCAACTCCAACCATATAAATACAGAAAGTTTCCACGCAGCCGGCAAAAGCAACTGCAACCAGCAGCATCGCCAACAGAAGCATCTCAGAAGCTGGACAAAGTCGACAAAGGGAAGAAAGAGTGAGGAGTGTTCTGAACGTCTTCGCTTTAAACGAGTGTCGTTCTCTGCAGCACCATGGACAGCGTCAGGGCGGCCGTGTTTCTGGGCGTGTTTCTCTCGGTGCTGACCACCGTGTGCCGCGGTCAGATCTCACTGGACAACCGACTGTCATCTCACGAAGAGCAGCTCGTTACCAGAGACCTGGTGAGACTCCTGTCACTTAATGTAGAACCTAAAGAAATATGGTTTTCAAGTCGGTTTTCTGCGAATTGGTTTAACATACATAAGACAGCGTTTGAAGTGCTTCTGTGAGCATCAACAATGCCAGAAAAATAACTTTTGAAAAATGACGCTTGAAAACAAAGTTACCAAACAGGTTCAATTTTAATGATACAGATTAAGAACCATTTTGACAGCGTCCACAAACTCTTGAGTTCTTTTCCACTGCAAACATAAGACCTTAAATACGACTTAGAGGTTCTATATCAGTTACAGTCCTTAGGGAACCTCATAGAACCGTATCAGTGGTGAAAAGAACAAGATATATATTTACAGTAGTGTACTGCAGTTAACTTTTAAATGATTACTTATGTGGTTTGACATTTCTATGTGTTTCATCTGTTCTAAAATAATTTCATTAGCCTCTGTGATCTACTGTGTACAGTCTGTGGTACCAAACTGTCAAATTAAAACTTTTCTCCCTAAAGTGTGTTCCGAGGTATTACTTAAGTTTTTTTTTTTTTTTAAATCTCTTTTCACTCAGGCTGAAGCGCTGGAAAATATGCTGGAAGGTGAGGAAGAAAATCGTATATCACTGGAGAAAAAAGCCAGTGTCATTCCCAGGGTAAAACATCCTTTTTTATTAGTTCTTGCAAGTTCACTGCTGTTCATAATATGTATAAATAAATGAATAAAACACTCACGTCATCAAAAACGATATGAAACATTAAATAGTTTACTGATAATTAGCTAGTTTACTGCTCGTTTTAATTCAAAAGACAAAATACAGTTTAAAATGTTGTGGAAAGCTGGTTTAATACAAGTACGCAGTTTGGATTGGATCCAAACTACAAACTTATTAAACTCATAAGTGAAGTGAAACGGACAATCTTAAGATTAGGACATGCTTCAAAGGGAAAGTGTTTGGGTTGAACATGGGGGTTATGAGGGTCTTCACATATGCCAAGATATGTTTTTGTTTTTATGGTGTTTCTATTGGCTTTCATTATTGGGGATTTGAATAGAAGGTAACTGGACTTATTCACTGAAGGATAAGAGATTAAACATCTCCTAGAATTTTGAAAAGCTGTCTAGTTACCTTCAATTCAAGCCCTAAAGATCACCATGTCCTGGACAACTGAGAACCTTATCAGACATTATTGGGGAGTTACACCCAGTATCATCATCCTGTAATTTTGCTCCCCTGACTAGATGCTCAACAGCTTGCATGGTCAGCATAATGGCATAGAAACATACATTTGTTGTTGATTTTAAGAGAAATATGTATGTATGACAAGTGTTTTGATCCCCAGTGTGATGTGGGCGAGCGCTGCGCCATGAAGCACGGTCCACGCATCGGTCGGCTTTGTGACTGTATGAGAGGTACTGCCTGTAACACCTTCTTCCTGCGCTGCTACTGAACACCAAACTCACTCCTACTGGCACCAGAGCAGCTCTGCTGGGAACCTACTACATCGTCCTGTGCTTGAATTCACATGGTTGACGTCGTAAAACTGTCGTGTTGTTGGTAATCTCGATTATGTATAAGATTATGAAAGATGTAATGCAATTGATTTATTTTTGTTTAATAAATCGTCGTTAAGGGACTTTGGTTCTGTATAATATCTAATGAATCGGGCTGCTATTATTGTCACTATCTAACATACTATTAGGAACATAGTTAAATGTTTAGTATAATGTTCTGTTTTAGTTGTTTATGTTCTTGTTTAGAAATGTTTAACATATATTCCTTAGACCTGGTTCTTAAAGTAAAAACCAATTATTTAGTTAGTCATTGAATTATGAATCACTGAAGCTAATCAGTTATACAAAAAGTCATGCAATTAAGATGGCAAACAACAGAGGCCATGAGAACAACGTTTCTCATTCCAATTACTGATTAATGGTCACTTATCTACCATGGAATGACTTTAGCTTCTGATGTTCTCTTCAAGGGGATTAGACTCAGTGATGAACTTTACAGGGCAGTGGTCTGGTTTCTCCAGATAGATTCACACGTAAATCAGAGCATACTGAAGATGAATGACGCTGTGCCCTTTTCTGTACCAGAGAAAAAACCTTACTCTAATGTTTCACCTGACCTTTTGCCATGATAACAGACTGTCAACATAATCACTGGATTTTTGTCATTTCCTCTGGGTCAGCCATGCTCTGACATTTATTTCAATAAAATACCAAAAACTAACTGACCGATTCCAAGTGAATACATTGAGTTGTTAGCTGCTGACAGTTTGGGTAATTAAGATTTGTAAAATGACTGAGAAAGATCAGCAAAACGCTGCACTCTTGTAAAAACACAAAAGGTACAAGATGATTGGCTTTTTAATGAATTTTTGGTTGTTGTCACAGACTATGAAGAAATTCTTCTTAAATATTATAAATCAACGGATAAAAGAAACCAAAATAAGTATTACATTTTAGGAATGTTGTAACCTCTAGCAACTTACATGCAACAATCCTATCTCTTAAAGATAAAGGTGTTTATTACAGTGACGCCTATAAAAACCATGATGGTTATAAACGAGGCTCTCATAGTATAGTAATATTGAAGGGAAACATAAAGCACATTTAAGCAAATAACCATTTAAGTACCCATTTTAAAAAAGAATATACAATGAGTAGGGTATACTTCAGAAAAAACTACACAATTTCATGCACTAGTGACCTTTTTATTTACTATAGAACACTGAATAAACAGCAGATGTTCCGAGGTTTGGCCGGTAGAGGCGCAGATCAAATCCGCTTTAAGATGAGGATTAATCTGTGCTTTAAAAAGTCTAAGGCAATATTATGACAATCAGTCGGTCATTTCACCTTAAATTCTGAGCCTCAATATGTTTAGATGTTTTCAGTAATAACACAAAAAATCCTAATGCCCAGTGATGATGAATAGGTCACACCGCGTTTAGAGATTTGGACTCTGACGTGAGATCTGGAGTCGTCCTTGTGATCCAAGACGCAGACTCTGATTTTGCTCACACCGGGAAAACCATACAACCACAACATGACAAAATTCACTTTATTCTCTACGGTGGTTTGTATATTGCTCTGTGTTACCAACGTGGGTTCGAGACCGCCGGAGAAAGCGGAACTGGAACCGAGCGACGTTTCTGAAACCAGCCCAGAACTGGTGAGTAAAAGAGTTTTGCCTTAAAACTTTAGAACAGTGAAGGGCACGGAATCTGTAACAGCAAGATGTCTACAAAAGTTACTATTTCATGTTTGCAGACAAAATCTCCTGATTTAAAAACGAAGTCAAGTAACGCGACTGCGCTGAGGAAGATGTTCAACAGGCTTCCAGGAGTTTGCAGACGATTGAAAAGAAGGAGAATAACAATTCTGGTAATTCTTCTCGAACAGACACTCTCTCGGCTGTCCATAATTTCCATAACAGGCTAAAAACAAGTGTGTAAAAAAATATACGAACACATAAACGGTTGAGCAGCACCTAGTGGATAATATAGAAACAGAAAACGGAATTATTCTGGTAAACTTGAGATTTTAGGCAATGCCAACGATTATATCGTAAATTTGTGGGCAAGTCCCTGCTCAATTATATCCCATGTATTTAAAAGAAAATATTTCTATATTCTTTCTCTTAACAGTGCAATGTGGAAAAATTCTGTTCTGCACTAGAAGACACACAGCACGGCCAAATCTGTCCCTGTCCCAAAGGTTCAAGGTGCACTCATTTTTACTTAAAAAGTTTATAATCTCACATAACCACAGTATTTCAGGAATTGTATGACTGTACATTGAGATTTTTTTTGCAATGAATGTCAAGACATATAGTTTGACTGTTAAAGAAACAACAAATTTGTTTTCCCATGTTTTATTTCACAACTCCTTTTATGTACAGAGAATAGGAAATCTCACATTTTTTCATAAAAAATACATCATCTACATTTTGGGTGGACCAATAAAACAGGCTTTTGAGAAAACCCTCACCAAGAGCATGCACCGTTTATTTTTCTATTCTTCTGCAGCTATAAATGAAACAAGACAAGCTTTTTACTGCCAGAGCACACAAATCAGAAGATCAAGTTTTACTTAAAAAATGTGTATACCTGGAAGCAAAGGCTGACTTATTAAAATATTTTCCCACTTAGTAGCAATTACCTTATCAACATCAGGCTTTCTAGCAACATAATGTATTATTATTTGACAGGAAAGATGAGAATTTCTGATCAGGAAATTCAGCAGCAAAATCCTGCGCAGTGACTGGCATAAATCTGTATAGTTTATCATCAAAACACACTGAAGGCTATACACAAAATGTCAGAAGGAAAAGTTTTAAATATATGGCATAGCACAGAAGAAAAATGTTAAAGACTGGGGATTAAATAATTTTTTATATTAGAAAAACTGTCACGGAAATCATTACACTAAATGTGAATGTAGTTGCAATACTTCTTTCAGAACAGGTTCTCACGGTTTTTGCATACAAATCTTATGTGTAATCGTGTAATGTTAATGGCTTATGCATATAAATTTGCAAACAGATGCTTCAGGTTCAAGGCCTAAAATAAACTAGAAGAAAACCACACACCATATATGGGGCCAGAGCGATATTTCTGGACCATAAAAATGTCAGATTTAAGGCCTAGCGAACTATTCCTCTAATACTGTAAAATGCATGTGGTATGTGGCAGCCTGAAACAAATGACACATTCACACATCCTACAAAAGACAAGCACGGTGTTAGTGAGAACATCAATCTTCAGACAGTTTTTTTTTCTGACAGTGATCAGAAGTTCTCCAACAGAAATCCTCAACTTTAAGCAACCTGTAAGTGTCTTTGATATTCAAATCCCCAAGGATCACAGTTATTACAAGATCACTGTAAAAAAGCGTGAAAGCTGGCGGGAAAGGTCGATTTTCGATTGCCATCCATATTTAACATCAGAACATAAAGAGGCATTGTCCATTCACGCAGAACTTCATCCACAAGCATCCTCGTGATGAGCCAGTAACCTAACAAGTGTTCTTGGTTACTACAGCTGTGCTACGCTGGGGGAAGGGGGAATACTGACCGTCACTGTAGTTTAAAAATGCAGGACCTCCCGGCCAGATTTTGTGCAACAGTTTTTGACACAATTCATAGCGCTAAATAGATTCTATCTGCCTGCGAACCTTTTCTGAAGCTTGACGGTCTAAGGCCCTTTGCCGAGCGACCACTAACAGTGCAAAGAAAATGGTGAGGCCCAACATGGCCCCTTCAAATTTCCAGAAGAGGTGCTCCTCCATAACTGATGAACGACAGCTATCAAGATATAAAGAGAGAAAAGACAATTAGCATTTTTCTCTTAACTAGAATGTTTAATATTCTACATTACAAGAGTCTCCTTTCAGGGATCACACAGAAACAAGGAGTCAGTAAACTACAGGACTCACCTCTTGTAGTCTTCTTTGTTGGACTTGGTGCAGTTAATCCTCTCCACATATCCTGTCTGGCTACAGGCCACTTTCCCTATCTGGAAAGATTTTTGTTGGGGATTTCATGGAAGTCAAAGGAACCATTAGTACTTTTCCATGACTTTTACTAATGTGATATCTTGAAAGGTATAAACACTGAGGAGGTACAATAATGTGGATAACGTGTTGCAAGAAGACTCTTACCGTTTGATAATCACCACACATGAAGCATTCTGTAGCAACTACATACTCTTCCACTTGCCAACACGGCACACCCACTTGCTTTCCTTTAAAAATGATCAGGGTAACTGTGTCAATAAAAGAGTTCCAACAGTATTCTGGATCAAATACTTTTTGGTGATGGCTACTGAGAACAAACATCTTTGTACCTGTGGTGTCAACGCTAAGGAGAGCTGCTCCAAAAACTCTGAAAACACATTAATAAAAGCCAAAAGGTTACTGATAGACATCACGACTCATAAACTCATAAACTTGTGTATTATACACGTCTCCAATTTTTCCGCCTGGTCTGACCCCGAGGTGAGATTTCTGAGTCTGACACTAGCCGTCTATCAGTGGACATCAGGGCATTTTGTAATCACGTCTGCTCACCTGAGAGACACCAGGCCCCAGAAGAGCACGTGCAAGGCCAACACTCGGGGCCTCAGACAGGACATGGGGATCCGACAGTCGCTCTCCATCCCGCGGGACCACACGTGTGCAGACGCCACCGCTGGAGTTTAATACGTCATCGCAACACAGAGGCTTTTCCAGTGACATCAAACACGAGCAAACACCTTTGACATGACAGTAAACGACGTATTAACATAAAACATCAATAGCATTTGACCATGAAAGACTCTTTGAAAAAGATGGAAAGTATTAATTATAGGGCTGCATGACATTTCATTTCAACATTGCCATGGTGATGTCCATATATAACTGACATATAACACAACTAAAGAAACGATTGATGCTCCATTTTGTTTCACATATTTTCATCATTCAATGGTTTTTCTTTATTTTTTACACTGTAGATTAATATGGAAGATTTCAAAACTATGAAGGAACACATGAAATTATGCAGTGAACAAAGAATGTTTCATATTTAGATTCTTTAAAGGAGCCACCTTTTTCGCTTTGATTTTCCTTTGAACTCATTTGGCATCAGATTCATGAGACACTCACCTAGTATGTTTTTCAGTGAACCTGTACGCGTGCCAAGAGGTATTTTTTTAAGAATTTCTTGGCTTCTTAATGTGGTTGAGAGGATCAGTTGTGGTGTGCATAGGTATACACAGTGAACAGCCCTATTCGACTAATGTTCAACTACACATTACGCCAACAACCACTCAACTAAGCAAATAGAAACAACTACCATTACTTTAAGACATGAAGGTCAGTCAATCTAGAAAATTAAAAAAAAAATGTATCTTCAAGCCATGAAACTATCAACCGCTATAATGAAACTGACTCTTATAACAACTGTCCCATGAGTTAGCTCTGCTTCACAGGATAAGTTCATTAGAGTTGTTCATTAGAGAGCAGACACATGTCAGTATCAACGGTTCAGATGTGTGAATCTGGCTTTCATACTGAACAACAACAACAACAACAAGAGAACCGTTTGGGCCAAGACACCCAACAAACGGACAATCGACCAGTGGAACGTCTGAACAGTTGATATTGAGCCATAAATGTCTCCTGAACAGTTGATGTTGACATGTAATATGAATATGATACAACACTTTCCAAAAACTTTTCCAGAAACCTTTGTAAAGTTTTATTTTCGATATCAGTGAGACAGTAACCCTCCTTTACTCTTAACTATACATTTCAGTCTGATGTACAAAGAACACATACAACATTGCGTAAGCGGAACGTTTCGTTATAATTATACTTGTCGGAGGACAAAAAATCCGTAATTAAAGATCGTCAGCTCGCGCCGCTACATCAGGTTACGTAGCGCTACGTCGAATTATTGTACAAACTCACAATCCCTTACCTTATATCATCTCCGCCGAACGGTGCTTGACTAATCTGATGTGTTCTGATGTCCCAGCGATGATGTCGAATGTTGAGAAAAGCCAAACAAGTCGTGTAACCCTTCACCGTTTTCGGAGACTTTACTTACACAGAAGTGAAGACGTGACTGTCCGCCATTTTGAATGTGAGTGTTGAGGTGACGTCGACGGAGACGATTCAGAACGAGCCGCTTTTCTGGAACATCGCCCTCTAGTGGTTGGACCCTGAACGCCGCTTCGAGTTGAAGATGGACGGCACATATTCACTGAAGTCGGACGCTCTTGTTCAGGAGCAACTTTTCCACATTCCCTGTGAGTCTCCCTGTAGCAAGTTGGGCTTAAGGGTCTCCCGGGAGACCCTCAGTTTAATGGCACTAACTCAGTACAACGACTGGTCAAATTTTTATGAGCGCTAGTCAGAGGTGGAAAGAGTACTGAAAATTTGTACTCAAGTACAAGTACTGTTACATTAGTTAAAATGTACTCAATTACAAGTAAAAGTACTGGTGTTAAAAAAAAATACTTGAGTAAAAGTACAAAGTACTCTTCTCAAAAACTACTCAGAGTATCAGTTACTTTTTAACCCATGGATGTTTTATTGTGTCGTCAATAGCAGGCATTCGATTCGAGATAAAATATCTACGTTCAAAGCACATTTCTCAGATGAACAAGGTATAGAAAGGCAAATTGTTTTGTAAATAAATGTAGATATAAAGCAGGAATTATGTTTGTTAAAACAATGAAAAAAATGTTTTTGAACATGCATAGAACAGTTTAAACTTTTCCCAATACACTGCGAACAACAGGCAGCGGGCACTCGTCCTCCGTCTTTTCTCCATCATTTTCACGGTTGACAGTGTTGTCTTCTGTCTCCATTTTGGCTTCTTTGTCTCCAAATCTTCAGTCTATAAATTAGTTTGTACTCCACAGTGTAGTACCTCCAGACACCTGTGCCTGCTGCTGCAGCGGAGTTTATTCTTTGCTTACGTCATAGATTAGATGAAAGGTGCAGATGAAAGGTTTGAATATTAATTCAAATTGTGGGCGTACTCAGTAGCGACTTTTGATTTTATAAGTAGCGAAGTAGATTACATGGTGTAAATTGTACTCAAGTACGAGTAAAATTACACACTTGAAAAACTGCTCATAAAAGTACAAGTACCCAAAAAATCTACTTAATTACAGTAACGTGAGTATTTGTAATTCGTTACTTCCACCCCTGGCGCTAGTCAATTTTGTAAACAGTAATTTGATATGGTTATGAAATCAGCCATATTTGTACGGAAGCGTAATGCGTTCACTTGAGAAAAAATAATTCTGCCCTGTTTTTCCGAATTAACGAGATAGTTTTCATGTACCCATAAACACACGCTGCGATGTCCTGCAGATCAGAATGGGCTTTCCGTCTTGAGGTGCCTGTGCAAAATCGACAAACTAATAACAGTGCCATCTATGTTACTTAATGCTGCAAGTATTAAGCCAACATAGTCTATTCTATTTACTGCACTAAGGTTTTTATCTGAGTATTTTTATTTAAGCTTTAACTATATATTTTGGGTACTATTCTTTATTGCTCTGTCCTTGTGTCTTGTGAATTGTGCAGTCGTGATGTGAGCAGTTTCCTCTGGGATGAATAAAGTTTCTGATTCTGAAGTATTTCCCAGTGTCTAAAATCCAAACCAAAATTAAACTGGATTAATCTAAGGTGTGACATTATTGCAGTGAAATTGAGCCCTTTTTAACATGAAAACTATCTCGTTAATTCAGAAAAACAGAGCAGAATTTTTTTTTTTCAGGTCAAGATGATTTAAAAACTTAGTTACAGAACCAAGCCTTTTAGGTTTGTCGTGGCTGTGTCTCCAACACGTACAGAATTTTATATTACTCTTAAAGTGAATTAAAACGAGAGATTATTTGTCATTGTGAACACACCACAGCACAGCACACAAAGCACCCTGACAAAATGTGACCTCTGCATTTGACCCATCCATGAAGGAGCAGTGGACAGCTGATGGCCTGGGGACGTTACCTTGCTCATGAGTACCTCAGTGGCACCTTTACTGGTCCGGGATTTAAACCGGCGACCCCCCCAATCACGGGGGCCAACTCCCTAACCGTTACTCTACCAACTGCCCCTGTCAAAAGTCCTCCGTCAAAAGAAACATTTTCTTAAACAAATCTGAATTTATTATTATAATCATTATTTTTCAATCATACAAGATTAAACATACATATTACAGAGCAAATTATCTCTCACATTAGCATTAAACAATCATGTCAATGGACAGCAACAATAAATGAAAGTTTAAAGGTACCATAATGTAGTTATGCTTTTAAATGGACAAAAATTAAGGTAAGAATACAAAAAGAAAGAAAAGAAAAATGGAAAAAAGAAGATAATTTCTGAAGAATAAGGAAAATAAACATACAACAGAATAAGGCAAAGTGAAACCCAGGTAGATTGTAGAAGAACATGTTCTGTTGCCAAGAGCATATATTTTCCATACATGATTTTGCAGGTGCAAACATGGTTATGTAGAAAACCTTTTTTCGATTCTGTGTACTCCAGTTCAGTCCATTTAGAATGATTAATTAATGCCATTTTAAGTAGCCCAAACCCTTGCTTAGGTCTACCTTTGTGTCGTAAACACAAGTGTGTTCTAACTATGTAGATAAGGCAGAGGAGTGCTGTTTCCACCAACCTGCCATGCTGTTGGATTCCCAGCCCGACTGCAGCATTTCTTATTAAGCAGGTTCCCCTTCTCTATGTTGCATGCATAGATACTGATATGGAGCTCATGCACAAAGACTAAAGCCTTTAATCAGTCATTTAATCTCAGTTACTTCAGCCAAACTGCATTTATATGGGGCAAATGCATTCATGACAGTTTCCAATGGGATGTCATAAGTAAAAAAAATACAATTAAGATAGTTTTCATACTTGATCCACTAATGGCACATGCCATTACATGCATCTTCAGATAATCTTAGAACTCTATCAAGGTTTGTTTTCACATAATAAACAATGTCTTTTGTTGGGGAATTCAGAAAGTGTTATAAACATAATGGGATAATAGTAAAACCAAAGCTTTAGCCATTGTAGTTCCAGTAAACTGATTTGGTCTGAAGTACATGCAGGGTGAAAAAATGGGCTGCAAGGCAGAAAGGTCAAAGGCTATAAGCATGAGAGAAGGGTATATAAAAAGCCTCTATGGCCTAATCCACTAACAAAAAGAAGGTAAGCATCCTGCCTTTTGCTATTATTCATCCTGAAGACCTCCACGGCCTTCCTCTAACATGCACTTGCTACTTCATTTCACATTAATGCTTCAATTTAATCAAAATGATATATAATTGTGTTTCTATTTATTTATTTAGAATTTTTTTGCACAGTGGGCTCTTGAGAGACAACTGAGTGACACATAGCTGTACCCAAATCTGTGCAGTATTGACAGCGCTGAAACAAGAGTGCCAAACTCAACATGCTTCACTCTTCTAGTCACTGGACTTTCCTAATAAGTTAGGGCCCTGCAATAAATAGATTAAGAGTTTAGAAATGAGATGATGCTTTGGTGGAAATGGCTAATTGTCCCTTTGTCCAGCTTTGACTCATCATGCTGACCTGTCCTGTAGTCTGATTTGTACAGAAAATGGCACAGGACAAAGTTTGGGGAATGCAGTACATTCTGCAGAATCCTGCTGGTACATTGTGGCACACCAAAGCTGAAATGATCTACATTACACAGATTCTAACATCTCAGAGTTCTGATTCATCTGAAAATGAATGCCCAGATCTTAGGGAAAAATAAAACTCACCTGGAAGCCTATTGAGAAAGCCGAAAATCCTTAAAGGTAGTACTAATGATTTTATGACAGCATGGAATGGTTTAAAAATTAAACTTTGATATATAACATATTGGCAAAATCTAAATTTCTGGTCTTTTATAAAATAAGCTGCAGAGATGACCGTTTTTAGTGGTTAGGTAACAGTGCTCCATCTACATTCTTTTGGAAGACAAGCCAGTTTTGGCTGGACTGAAGAAAAATCGCTCTATAATCTGTCCCTCTTCAGATTCGTGTTTACTCAAGAATGTAGTGCAAGTGTCTGATAGCGCTTTAATAATCAGACTGTCTTACAGTAGAAAAAGTGGAATTAGAGGAGGGACATAACACGTGCAAGAAGTAAAAAGCATACTTGATGTATAACTAACATAAGTTTTGGACAAAAAGTAATCTAGACTAAAGAGGTGGACACAAACATAATTCTCATATTTACACTCTAATGGGGTCCTTACAAAGTGTGGATTTGAGCCAAAATCAAAAAGACATAAAAGTTAGGAGACCAGTTCGTGAGGAGGTAGGCAAACCCATGTGAGTGTGTGTTAGTAGCTGGAGCAGCAGAGAGGCAGAGCGATGAGAGGTTTAAGCTCCTGGCTGAGTGTCTTGCGGCTGCAGTCACTGTGGCACGGCTGTACGCTCACGGTCCTCGTGCCCTGTCTGGGGGTCAGTCCATGTTGCCGCTGTCTGAATGGGAGATGTTGAGCGTGTTGGCGGAGGGGAAGAGCTCTCGGTTGTCAGTGGGACTGTGGTAGTCGGAGGTGAGGTCGGGCTCCAGCAGCGAGGACAGGGTGAAGTGCGAAGAGCCCTTTTTTAGGCACTGCGAATAGAAGTTGAGCAGCAGGTCCAGCTTGTTTTCAATAGACTGTACCTGGAAGACCAGAGGGAAGCAGTGTTAATACTTTACACTGGAAGCTGCTGCTGGTGACGGCGTATCTGAGATCAGGCAATTTCACTTTTCCAGTTATGGTTAATTAAAGGCACTGAAATTGGTGAAGGTGCCTTGATCAAGGCTATAAATGCTGTTTTCATATACACATAGAATTGTGCTTAGTAATATCAAAATTCATCTGTTTCCTCCTGTGGCTGAGAAAGCCCTATGCAATTGATAATTTAAAAAAATTATGAAATTATGTTCATGATGCAAGTGAAAGAACACTGCAGTTTCATCCAACAATTCTTCATACAGGAAAACTATTTTTATATTTTACACTTATAAAAACAAAATACTTAACTTGAAAAATTCAATTAAATATATGTGTGTAGCGCAAAGCAGTGAATACACAGTACTTTGCAAAAGTTTTAGGCAGGTGTGAAAAATTGCTGTAAACAATGAATGCTTTCAGAAATACAAATGATCGTTTATTTTTATCAATTTACAAAATGCAAAGTGAGCGAACAAAATAAAAATCTAAATCAAATCAATATTTGGTGTTACTACCTTTTGCCTTCAACCCAGCATCAATTCTTATAGGTACACTTGCACAAAGTCAGGGATTTTGTAGGATTATAGTCAGGTGTGTGATCAACCAATTATACCAAACAGGTGCTAATGATCATTAAACACCAAGATGTTTGGAACAACCTACCAGCCGAGTTCCTTCAAAAACTGTGTGCAAGTGTACCTGGAAGAACTGATGCTGTTTTGAAATATTGATTTGATTTAGATTTCTCTTTTGTTCATTCACTGCATTTTGTTGATTGATGAAAGTAAATGATTAGCACTTCCATTTTTGAGAGTATTCTTTGTTTACAGCATTTTTTCACACCTGCCTAAAACTTTTGCACAGTACTGTATGTAATTAATTGATTTTCTTGTAATATGGTAAACATAACGCTTTGTTTGTACAGTAAAATACTTTTAACACAGTGTTCACTGCAAGTCATGGCTTACCTGCTTCTCCACCTTAACTACACGTCCCATCATGCTCAGCTCGTCCATTTGATCCAGTTCTGGAGGAGTCTTTTCACCTTTTTCTGTCCTCAACTTTTTATCAGACTGAACAGCACCACGGCCAACAATCTGATCTACCCTTTTTAGATATAACAGTGAGTTAGTATAAACCATTTAGAGAATTTCTGTCTTAATTCTACTGCTATTTTCAATCCATCCTTTTAACCCTTTCATGCCTGGGGTGTCCACATGGGGAGACAACTATCCATAAGCGGTGACTTAAAATGAAGCATGAAAGGGTTAATATTAACACATTTATTCTACAGTTTGTCTCAGAAATATGGAATCATATACGGTATATATATATTTATGTTAAACAAACCTTGTCTGCAGGCTCTTGATTCTGCCCAGCATGTCCAGGTGACCAGCCGAATACTGCTCAATCACATCTTTCACGTCATAAGGCCGTAACGTTTCTTTGAACTTCCTTTTGGCTACCAGGAATTTAAGAATCCTACACACACACACACACACACATGCACACAGTTATTCTATTTGTCAGATGTGCTTTATAGCTCCTGTGTTCTTTACACTCTAAACATAAATCAAGAATAATGCAAACAAAGGCATACAGTCTTGGCATGAGCCCCAAGATTAGGAGCAAAAAGATTAATTGCAGAAACGGTCTTATCGTTTAAAAGACTAACCCATGCAATGCATTGTGGGGTGAGAGGGAGTCCCTCCACACTGACAATGACACATTGTACACAGTGGAAGTGAGTAATACACTCCTTAAACTATCTATCAGAACAGGCCGGGGCAGACACTTAATGTGCTTCTCTAGCGCTCTCAGCGTGTCGGGCGCTATCACCATTTCTGCTACAGTCACTGCTGCTCACACTGAGTAAATCAGCAGGGTAAGGTTGGGGGAGAGAAGAGGGTGGGAAGCTAAAGCTGTATAAAACCCCAGCCAGACACAATTTCATATCAGACACACAAGAGCTGGATGGGATTTTCCTCAAAACGACTCCTTTTCCCACTTCACACTGAAGCAGCAGCAGAGCAGTGGCTAAAAAAACTATGAAATAGATGTTACTGAAGTCCGAAAAATGCTCGGTTTCTGGTCCTTCAACGTGCCATATTGGTATAAATGCAACATAGTTTGTTGAGCGTCTTGCACAACAAGCCCAGCTCTTATTGTACTTCTGAGTGAAGCTGGCTCAGCAAAAAGCAAAACACAGCAAATGTTAGCATCCGACAAACAGGTGCACTCAAACTGCCACGCTCTACTATGATAAATTACCCCATGAGGTAGTGATGACAAAAAATGGGGAAAGGCGTCTTTTATGGGAATATCCTGTCTCCCGTCAGCAAGCGTTCTGTCCAAGGAATACGACTCCACTATAAAGGATACGTGGACTCGGGACTCTGGGCTTTTCATCCAGCTGTTTCCAACTCTGCTGAAAAGCCATTAGCAGCCAGCAGGGGGAGAGACGGAACCTGGTCAAGAAAAAATCGGCGCTGGCTAACCCAAGGTGAAATAAATCTAAGCGCTGAAGCGTGTTTAAAAAAAGCCCCATTGTTTTTCAGGAATAGCTTGCGTGTGCGAGTGGCGAGTGCCCAACTGATGCAGGAGGAAATCTACAGCTGGTGCCTCTGCACATGTCAAGCCCTCCCAGAACCCAAGTTTCTTGATGACTCTTGAGTTTAAGGTTTTTGCAGGCTGCATTTCTCCCCACCTCTTCTTTAATTTTGCAGGTTGCTGCAGATTTTGCCAGGGTAGGTCTCAGGTGCGGATAAAAAGGTGGGGAAGGTAAAAAGAGGGTAAGAGGGAAGAGGAGAAAAAGAAATCCCATTTATTTCCATTCTCCAAGGGCTTCCATAAAATGCTGACTCTTCCTGTGTCGATGGCAATGCACGGTAAGGTTGTATCGTTATCGCTGTCAGCCTTTACACTACCCCGCCCCCCAAGCAACCTTTTAGTAGGTGCCCCTAATAATAGCAGCAGGAGCAAGTGGCTGCTACTCCTAGATTCACCAGAAGCAAGGGCAAGGGTACAATTAAATGTCTGGTCATGATATACCTCACTGATTACTGTACGTTGGAATCAAGATATAAAAATAAAATACTTCTACGTATATGTGTACCTTAGGAAAAGTGAGAAAAGTGCACTGTGTTTATTACTGTAAGGCTGCGTGAAGGTCTTTTTCCTACATCCTGGAATATCTCGGTAAGCAGAGCTTGCACATTTCAGCACAAGAACGCTGAACGAGAACTGTGAGACTCCGTAAAGTGAAAGCTCAGCATTGTGTTAAGCTAAAATTTGCCTGATTCTAAAGGACATCAATCTTGTCCACGACGCCTTACGCAAAACGCACAATCGTATAGGCTTGTTATGTCGCTGGCCGCACAGCGCACCTGTGAGTTTTGCGCACCTGGAGCCTTGTGTTCAGCTTTTGGACAGTGTGAGCAAGTCAACAGTGAGCCGCGGCACTGGTCAGGCTAAAAGGCTCAGATTTAAGCTGTGATAATTCCACTCAGAGCATGGTACGACGAGGCACTTGTGGGTCAGACTGAGGGCAGATTTGAATTAACATGCATTCCGAATGCCGTCGGGTTAATCTATTTTTATGCTTGTTTAAAATTGAGGAAAAACATACTTAAATTCACATTTTTTTACCACCTTGGAGACAGCCACTGAAATTTTAAAGGTCCCAAATGATGAAAAAATCACTTTTTCTGTTCTTTGGACGTCCATTTGGGTCTGTACTGCCTCTACACACACTGTAAGTTTGATTTTAAAAAAATGGTCACTCATTTGTCCCCTACTTCTACGTCACAATAGGGGACATTTGAATAACTCCACCCTCTTATCTGAGAAGCTCCGCCCACCAGGTAGAACTGGTAGCGCTTCCTGACCCACCATGTTTCCTCACAAGCGCTAGCGTAGGAATCACAGCGAAGAAGTCTAGCGGCGGAGTGTAGGGTTGAAGGTGTTTGGCTGTATGGATGGTCTGTTAGCAGCACCGTGAGGATTATTTTCACGTGAGGTAAACTCTCGCTCTGCTGTCTACACTACACCCAGTTCCGGAGTGAGGGTCGTGTGTGGGCAGCAGCAGCTCATTTCCATTTAGGAATACTAATGAGAACCAGCCTGTTATAAAAGGGACTGAAATAGAGGGTAAAAAGCAGGTGAAAATGCCAAATCTGAGAGGTATTTACAGCAAACTACTTCAGAGACATGTTTAATATTTTAAGTTGTTGAAAAAATGTATAATATGGGACCTTTAAATTTGTCAGTTTGTAGAAGAAACTGGGAACACAGCCTACACATATCACACGTCTAAATTAAACAGTGCATCCCTTTGCATCACTGGTGCATCTTGTATTACTGCTTGCTTAAACAAAAATCAAGGCTTTTGGGTTGGGGTTGCGATGACCCTTACTGTATGTGTCTCATCCTTCATTGTCACCATAATAGTGATATTAATAATAGTTGGTCGAAGTTTGCAATGAAAAAGGTCAAGGCTGAGGAAGCAAATTCTTTGCTGAGGCCTCTTTGCCATAAACAGATTGCTCAAGACCAATAGAAAAAGGGGGTGATAGTGTCCACATTGTCTTCCCCACTTGGGAGAGCACATTTGCATCTAAAACGGCTCCTTATTTGAAAAGGTTTGCAATATAAAGAGTGTGAAAGGTGATATTTGACCTTGAGTTTAGGGAGTCATTTGAGGCACATCGATGGCAGCCATATTTTTGCATTTCACTGCGTTTATCTGTATTTATATTTAATTACACTGCATGTAGTTCTATAGGACGTGGTGACACTGCATGTGAGAATCAGTCGTCATTTTTTAAATTATGGTTTTGAAGTAAGACATTTCAATATTTATTCATCCATTCATCCAAATCGCTTAATCCAGTGGTCCCCAATTATCTTTCCCAGAGGGCCAAATTACGTGAAGCTTGTTTACATCGTGAATAATGTAATTAATGCATTTTCACACAATTACTTCAGTTTTTGGGCTCAAAATTACTCAGAAATAATTTTACATACAGAGTAATGAATATAATATCCAGTACGTTCAACGTCTGTTATCGTTAAGATTTCACTCACTCTTAATGACTAGCGGAGATGTCAACCCACTGATGTGGAGATCGCTAATGACAGATGGCCATAGGGAGCGCATGTCAGTTTATGTTTGTTGCCAATGTGACGTGAGGGGCCAGACATATTGCTTGCTTGGGCCGGATCTGGCCCGTGGGCCACCATTTGGGGACCTGAACCAGAAGCCTAGACTCAGCTGGTGACATCAGAGAACTCACCGAACTGCTCGTATCAGAGTCTTCACTGCTGGTATGACATCTTCCATAGCCACATCGCAGTATGACTTATCTTCCGTATTCTCCTCCCCGACCCCCTCCACTACAGGGGAGAAGACCGTTACACAAGGCCGTATTCATTTGGGATAAACTTTTGTGTAAGAACAGTGTTTAAGGAGAATGGCGTGTGCAGATCTTTGCTATAGCAGGACTATACCGTCTGTGGCAGGTCGAGGTTTGAGACGGAGTGACGTGCGGAATCGGGTTCGGTCGTTGAAGCTCCAGCTTTTCTGCACCTTCCCTGGACTGGTGGCTTCCGGAACGTTCTCAGTGCTGGGGGAGCGCCGCACGTTCCCTGGGGGCACAGGTGAAGAAGCCTTGTTCCGGATTGCCTGAGTGGAGCGGGAATTGTTCATCCGAATTCGGTCACGAAATCCGATCTTCCCACTGCCAGGAAATGTATAACACTGTATTCAAAAACAACAGCTCGGTTTCATTTGGCAAAATAAAAGTCTCAAATAGGCAGTTACCAATGTTTTAATGATCTCTACAGAATGTAGTGTCTGGTTTATTTTTCGTTGTAATACAGACACAGGCGGACGGGGAGGGAACGACTAGAAATGTGTTGTTAATACGTGGTTAGTAGTTAGAAAGCACTACTGATAAAGAAAAGGAGACATTTGCTCATAAATGCATTTTATCCTTCAATAAAGTATCTTTAATGCTGGGAAAGCAAACAAGAATTCATAAACCTGTTCTGTCTTCTAATGTGAGAGCCTTCTAACGTATCTGACTGATTCAGTATAATAATACAGGCAGAGGTGGACAGTAACGAAGGACATTTACTTGAGTACCATATTTCAGTTTTTGAGTATCTGTACTTAAGTAGTGTATTTTTTGGAAACGGCACAAATACTGTACTTTTTACTTCACTACATCTCTATCAAGGTTCTCGTTACCTGTTACTTTCAAATCTGTGGATAAAGTGGTTGTTATTTCGCCTTTTGATTGGTTGTTTGGCAGGTGACAGTCTATCAGTAACCAGTAGGGTAACGTCAAGCCTGTAGACTGTAACTATAAAACCAAGTGCAGACAGTTCTGCTGTTTTCTGTCTTGATTAAAACATTGTTGCTGTTAGAAAGTCATGAAGCTAGAGGTGTAGAGCTGGGTTTTAGGCAGGTTGGAATGTTGATTTTATGTTGTGAACAGGCTGCATTTACAGCTATAACACTGTCCTCCTGATTAACATGCACGTATATGTGTCAGAACACTGCCATGCTGTTTTGTGGGGGTATGTAGTCTTACAATTAATCACAAAAATAAACAAATGACTGGTTTACTGCATTAGTTCGGGTTGTATTTCGTTCTGTAACATTCTACCAGTTCCATGTTCTACAGCTTCTACAAGCTGGTCAGAAGCATTAGGTTTTGTACGTGTTGTGACAATAGTGCACAACGTGGTGAAAGAAGATGTATTTTTAATACGTAAGTATTTTTTTAAACAAGTACTTCAGTATTTTAACTTAAGTAAAAATCTGACTGTACGACTTTCACTTGTATTGGAGTAACATTTGATTAGTGGTATCTGCACTCCACTTAAGTAATGAAGTTAGTTACTCTTCCCACCTCTAAATACAGGTGATTGTTACGCTTCTGTTGTGTCTGTACCACAAATAATTCCTAACTCTCAAAACGTAAAAGTTATCAAATCATCAAAAGTAAACTGGTGTGCACCCTGTGCTTGAATGATTTTTTAACTGCTAAGTGTACATCAGCAAGTGGATTGGCAGGTTGTATTTTTTCTGCTGAAACACTTCGGCAGATTCAGAATTGCAAAGAGAACAAAGTGGAGTAACCCGAATCATGCAACAGGAGCAAACATTTTACTGTTCCTAAAGACATCAGGCAAAGGCATGCGCTGTAAAGCGGCACTCCACCCAAAGATGCTGTTGTGGCTCACAAAGAGTGAGAGCTTATGGTGAGAGCTTGACAACGTAACTGTTTTTGGTTAGAGTGTCTCTCTATAGCTGGTCAAAACATATGCAGCCGAGAATATTAATGTCAGCAAATCTCTCAACCTGAACGACGATGGTCGAATACAATCTTACTTCACTGCAGCTATTTAAAATGTTATGTGCTACCCACTATATGCTTCATGCACATTTCTTTCTAACAAAACATATTAATGCTCAATACAGCACCACAGTCACATGCAACTGAGCTTAAGTCCATTACGTCGTGAATTCACACGCAGGACTGACTCAAGCTGAACATGCAAGTCATATGTCTGACCCAAAGGCCACTGCAGTCAAAACATCAAAAGTCTACATCTAGACAGAGCATGCACACACCTCTTAATAACTACTCCTTGAAATCGAACCGTTCCTTCGTCTGTATATTGTTCAAACATGCCATACACCACAGAAAACTACATCGTACAGTCGGTAATGCTGGGGTTTGGTATCCAAATAAACCATGAAGACCAGTGATTTACTCGACCATAAACAAAAACGGGATTTTAATTACATCTGAACTCATGGTTTATCTCGACTCCTCAAGCACAGGCAAACCTCAAGTTCTGGAGAAGACCTAGCTGTGAAATCTCCTCATCTCCGGTCCAGTTCTCACGAGGCGCAGGCGACATTTAGAGATTACTGGGCCAGAGCCACCTTTGTTTCATCCTTTAAAAGCATGTTAAGAATGTGCAAAACCCTAAAGTAATGCTGTTTAATAGGACTATGAATTGTGTTGATTAGCTGTGACTAGGGGTGTAATAATACTCAGTATCGTAGTGTTGTTAACTACAAGTAGCTGGTTTCTAGTCTTACTATTAATAGTTTATAAGAGTTTCAACTGTTTTTCATCCTAATGACAAAAAATAAAATAGGTTAATAATGTTAGTCTCAGTTTCATTACAAAAATGGTTTGTCATGGAGGTTTTTCTCCTGTCAGAAAAATATTTGTTCTTCATAGTTCATAAATCCCAATTATTCCCCAATTTTTTTTTAAAAATGTGTATCAATACACCCCTAGATTTGTTCCCACTCAAATGATGCCTTGCAGGGACGTCACAAAACTGGAGCCGCCACATGTCGGATACTGCACTTGTTTCCAATGGAAATGAAGCAGCGATTCCACTCCAGAGTGACAGCTGGTAAAGACGTTCACTTCAGTCATCGATGTTATGGATATTTCTCATTTTGATGCCCGAGAGCTTAAGAGATTCAACAAATAGATTGCTATTATTGGATGCGGTCTCCCACCACACCTTTTCCATCAACTAGCATTCACTGACAGACTACCTGACTTTTCCTTACTTGACATTTACATCCACCTGGTACATAAGCCATCGTCATATAAAATACAGCATCTCAACAAGAAGAAATCTTTTAGCTTAAAGGAAGGGTAATTCATTTGATCAGCTTTGTGTAAACAGTTGCTAACGCTATCTAGCTGTTGTTAGCGCAGCAAAGGGGCTAGGCTAGGCTAAGTTAAATCATCGTCACGTTGTAGAGCCGGTTTCGGTGGGTAAAGTGAGGGAGGAGCGATGTAAGAGTGATGTGAAGGCTGTTTAGTCTTGAGTAAACTAGTTTTGGTGGGTGAACTGGCCTCCACGCAGGTGAGCTCCTTAGTTGTTTACACGTTTATCAAACTTATGCTCTGGTGTCTGAAAACACTTTACACTTTTTATTTTAAGTAAAAATGCCGTTTTGTTGGTAGTATTAATAGTTTTACTGAACTTAAACTTAACTTAAGAATAGTTACTTCCTTTACAGCCATTGATATGCACATTTATTGATAACTAAGTTGTTGAAATTCAGTGATGTGTTGGTTGACACTAGCCAGGTTTCCATCCAAGGAGTTTTTGCGGAAAAATATTTAGCGCTTCAAATTTTTTTACCGCTATAGCTGATGGAAATGCTAATTATCGCTAAAATTTTGTGTATTTTTCCGTTTAACTTTAGCGGATAACTTCTATATCGTTACTTCAGATGTCGCAAAAACTACTTTGGAAACACTTTTTGTCGGAAAAAAAGGGCTTTAACGCAAATAAATGTGTCACATGATACATTTTCATCACGTGGGTTTCGTCGGACTGGGGCACTTTCTTCGAGCTCTAGGGCTATCAGACAAGCAACTGCTTCATTCTGCTGTCGTCATCGAATATTTTGTACAATTCCAATTCTTTGTGAAACTGAAATAACAGTAAGCTGGCAAATTTCAAAAAACTGTCTGAATAATCTCTCCATCACTTTGTTTCTTTGTTTAGCGGAGGGGGGTGTCAGGTGGAAAACAAAAGGTAGATAATTTGCGACATACACAAAATTATGTATGGAAACGGCTCAAGGGCAGATTTTTTTTGCGATACACCAAAACCTATGCGACAGTTCGTTTTGGGAGGATGACGTCATCTCGCACACCATTTTATCGATAAAAAGCCAGTTGGATGGAAACAGGCTGGAGACAGCAAATTTCGCACATTTTTTTACGCATATTCTGTTTGTCGATAACAAAACGTCGCAAAAAACTGGATGGAAACTTGGCTATTGACAGACAGCTAAAGCAATAGCTAAACAGCTTATTATTACTAGTTGTTTGTCAAATCTGTATAGATAGATAGATAGATAGATAGATAGATAGATAGATAGATAGATACTTTATTTTCACTGAACACAAGCACAGTACTCAATATGCCTGGTACTACAATATGCCTGCGGCGACTACAGTTTTGAAGGGCGTAAGGCATCAGCTGCAAAGCATCAATAGGTCACATGACTTAATGATTGCATGTGATAGTTATTTCAAAAACAAGTCCTGAAATAGATGTGCAATGCCTCTTTCAAACTGCGTTGCATGAACTGCCAGTAACAAATGACAGTATGAACTTGATTATCACTGGGGCTCGTTGTGCCAAGCAGCTGCTCTGGACCAGTAAGGCTCTGTAACGGTCAGGCACGGGAGGCAGGGCTCGTGCCCGTTTTGGTTGTTGCAGACACTGTAACATGGATACCTCTGCTTGCAGCCAGCATGAATCCGGAAGAAACCCCGCTTTTTAGATATGAGCTGACTGAGGAGACACACAAGGCAGAGGGGGAAGGCATGAGGGCAGTGAGGGGAAGTGGGCCATGGCAGGACACTGCGGTTACACTTGGTTTCTTCACGCGTCTGTCATTAGCTAATTCAGGATAAAAGAGTTCTCACTTGATTCTAGTGTATAGTTCATCAAGTACTTTACTCCTCTCTACCTTTTTCAGTTCCTCCAGGATTTCGCGGGCCTTTTTTGAGATTGTTGCAGCCTAAAATGCTTAATTTTGTGATGAAACCCGCAGTGTTTTTAGGCGTTTTGTTGCAGTAAAGTTGCGGGAGTAAGTCAGAGTTGTGCAATTTTGTCCACCTTTAGATTCTTGAACAATGAATTAAAATAAAGGGAACAAAACCACTATTATTTTCATTAATCATTAGAGACGCACTGATCCGATACGTGGATCGGACATCGGCCCGTTAACGACTCAAATAGATCGGGTATTGGTGGCATGGAGCCGATCTATGGAGCCGATTAGTTTTTCTATGATCATAAATTCATTCAACATTCGCGCTAATTCCTACATAAAGAAATGACAATGAGCAGAACAAGCAGCACAATCCACTAGCTCTCGCTCCAATCTCTGTGTTCCTCGCTGTGTGTTAGCACGTCCCTCTCTCACAGGGAAGTCAACATTCAGTAAAGTGTTCCCGTTCAGTCAAATCTTCCACTTTATTACAGACAAAACTTAGTCATTCATTTGATATTTTCAGTGTTTATTCTGGACGCGTTGTTGGCTCTCATATGGAATGCCATCATGTGCAAAAATGTAGTTCTCTCCCAGAAGTCCAAAATAAATCCAAATTAATCCAAAAACAGCAAAACTTCAATATTTCTTCATTTTTAATTAATCAGAAGTTATTGTTAGAGAGTAAAAAAAATGTTACTTAAAAAAACCAAAACTAAACTGGTATTGGATCGGTACTCGGGTCGGCCGATACCCAAAGCCTAAGTATCGGAATCACGATCGGAACTGAAAAAGTTGGATCAGTGCATCCCTATTAACCATAAATTATTTTTAAGGTAAATGTGAGGCGTTTTTATCACACACATATCCTGCATCTTCTAAACGTAACAAGGAAGTGAGTTCACCAACGTTTTGCGGGAAACAACAATGATTGGTCAAAATTGCGGAAAGGTTGCTGTAATTGGTCAAAACTGCACGGTAGTAATGAATTCACGGGAACTGGCTGAATTCGCGTTAATAGTTGCAATTGCAACATCGCGAAATCCTGGAGAGTCTGCTTTTTGTTCTACGAAACACTGGCACCTTCAGATAAGATGTTGTTTTATAAGTGAACATTAGCTGATGACACACTCAAAAACCAAGTGCGACTCTCACAGGGAAAACTGAATAATATCAAAATGATCTGGGTGAACCTGTCATTGCAGATCAATTTCCTAAAAAGTTCACAACCGTTTTGAAGATAACTGATAAACCGTCCAATGATAAGTCGTTTGCATCATTGTGTGGCACCGAAAAATCCGATTAGACACTATATGGGGAGAACAGCGGAGTGGTTTCGTTTGCAAGCAGGGAGAGCATGCAGATATATCACATGTGCATGTGCGGATTTGCGCCCTTCTTAAATAAAAAGAGTTTCAGTCCCAGGTACCGAGACCAGTATCACCCCAGAATTATCCTAAAAGCTCAGCAACTCTATCCTACAAAATCTTTTCAGTAGCATCAAAAAGAAGGACAGCACTATTCATGGAACAATTGCTTTTTAGAGTACAGGTCTTTTCAGAACGCACAGCAAAGCAGAACCAACAAGCTTTATCCACGAAAGGAATTAAATTCCCCTCAAAAGCCTACCACAAACCTCGTGACTCCAGCACTCCTGTGGACGGATGGGAGGACGGATGGCAGAGGAGAAATGAGGAAGAGGAGATGGAGAGGATGAATGAAAAGGGAGGAATGTGTAGCTTGATGAAACCAGATTTGTCTTTTGCAAAAATGCAGTTCAACAGTATTTACACTTAGAATTTAGCTTTAAAATAACTTTGATTTTAATCAAGAACCACGCACTTTAATAGCATTAAATGATGCAATACTAGGGCCTGTTTCCACGTATGCAGACATTTTTATTAAAGCATATTTTTTATAAAAACTTTTTGTTTAGGTTTAACACATTAGGTTAAAATAATCTCCGTACACACTAGAACTCAAATCATTCCAAACTCAAATGTTTCCCACTTTGTCTGCATCATGTTTTTGTTCCGTCGCAGTGACTAGCAGACGACACGCCTAGCGTCGATCACGATACAGTAGCCTTCTTCATGGTGACCATAGTCACTTCTGGTATGTGAGAAATATAAGGTATTTAAGTTACACGCACAATAGAACTAAACACGTCATACGTGGACGTCGTTAGGTCTATTTTAGGGCGGCATAAAAAGTTCCTAAGACCCTCTATAATTATAGGTGATTTTTATTTTTATTTCTCATATAAGAAATCAGTGCAGGCAAGCACTTAACACAACTTAACACGTCTTCCAGAGAAGGCAGGGAAGGGAAGAAGGTGAGGCAGATAGCAGCTCCTGATAAATGCTCTTCAAATAATCAATTAATTTATGAAGCCTATGTAGGTGCGATGAAAACATTTCGGGGCGTGCGAAGCGCATAACCCTAACCCTACACCCCCGCCCATCTTTAAATCCTAGCGACCTCCCTGACGTCATCGTTTTTAGAGAACTGCGTTTTACTCATTTACACGTATCCACGGAGTCCAGCTTTTTGAAAAATCTTCACTTTGGAGAGCATTTTCAAACGTTTGAAGTGGCTAAAACTCTGTTTATGTGTAAACGAAAGGCCCAAACATATTAAAATGCGTTTATAACAATACGACGTGTAAACAGGCCCTTAGTCTGATGTCTGAGGTTTTGCACACACCCAGATCCAGATCAGATCAGATCTATACTGCACAATGTCATGAGTAAATAAATGTTGGGGAAACAATGGGAGAGTAGTGTTAGTAGTGTTAGTATCAACTATTAAAACATTCACAGAACACATTAGAACATGCTGCATTCAACATTTTGAATGTTGTTTTTTAAAGACGTTTATTGTGAAGTTTTTTTGCGTAAGTCTGTGGTCACTTGCCCTAAAATGTATCTCCTGCCACTGCATATATTACTCAGCAAAAGTTTGTCTAGTAAAAGTCTAAACACTAACACCCTTGTTTCCTTCATAAGACTATTGACAGAACATTTATAACTAAATGGATGGTAAATCTCTCCCTCTAAGCACGAGTTGGCAGACAGATACTAGAGCTGGACAGTAGCGTACCTGTCCCCCGACAGATAGAGGGCGCTGTAGGGCCGAAGCCCCGACAGCAGGGTGTGGTAGTTGTGGAGAACCTTCTTGGTGTTACGCTGGCGTTGGAGGTGACTGAACAGTAACGTCAGTTCTCTGACCCATGAGCCAAAAAAATACAAACATGGTAAAGGGAGAACAAAACAAAAAAAATAACTCAAAATGAGAGAAAATTACAACCCAAAGCCATTTAAAAAGACAGAGATTCGGATTCAAAAAATATCTTCATCTAGACATAAAATAATCGTAGCTGTTTACATGAGAAATATAATACTTGTGCGTTCTAAATTATTTACTACATCTACACTTTAAAATGCATACATTCTGTCTTTTTAAACAAAAGCAAATTAGTTTAAATGAATGCAAATAGGCATGAGAACACAAGGGAATAACAGCATTCAACAAATACAAAAGCAAGCTTTGGAGAATCAAGCATCTGGGGTTTATGAAAAAAATAAACACTACAGCTGATGCAAGATTTATTACTAAATTCCACAGCATAATTATGATCAACTGAGTGGCGTAAAACTGTCTAACCAGAAATAAAATATTAGAATGATCATTTATTACCAGCTTTGACTGAATATATTTTCAATTACAAACGTTTCATGGATGTAACTATTGATGTTAAAACAAAGCAGCCATAAGCCAAAATGAAAAATGAAAAGGGAGGAACTGGCTTGACCGTCCTGTTATGTTGCGGGTCAAATTGACCCATTTTAAATGCAAAAATCTAAAAAAAAAAGTTTAAAGTATTTATTCAGTATGAAACGTCTTGTGTTTGGCTTAATTAGAGTAATCAACATTAAATAAAAATGTTTCACACAGGTGCAACTCCCCCCTGCATGCTTATATTACATAGACACTGTTCGGGGCAATTTGAATTTAAAATAATCAATGTCATGTAAAACTATTGTGTAGGTCTTTCCAACGTACATTAAAAAAGCTTTTAAATGCTTTTTAAAATGAAAAACGAGTGAATTATCCTCATTAAACCATGATCGGTGAAAGGTAAATAACACCATTACAACAAATATTGATTGAAATGGTTAGTAATGGAGTTAATAATGAGATATAAACAATGTTTATTGGGATTTTTTGGATAATTAAACACGCTCCGGGTCAAATTGATGCAGGAACATCATTGGTGTTCCTGAGAAAGCAACATAACAGAAGGGTTAAGGATAATCATTATATTGATAATTTCAGGTCTTGTTTGAGTTGTGTGTGATTTGTGAGTTGAGATGTGATTTTTATGTGTGGAGGCCATTATCCTGAGAACACTGCATCACAATACACTGCTACTACATCTATTATTATTATTATTATTATTATTATTATTATTATTATTATTATTATGATTTCTGTGATGTATGCAGTGGCTCCAAACATGTCTCTATCATGAAATCACCCAGAGGTCCCAAATGTTACCAATTCAATTGCAATAATTAGGGCCTGTGTCCACCAAACACATTTTCTCCAACGAGAGCGGTCAAAACCTCACATCCAGAGCGCTTTCCCGACACTTTCTCTCAGCGCTTGTTGTTGCTAAGTAACAAAAAGCGCCATCCAACATTTCCGCAGTCGTTTCTATTTCAATTCAATTCAATTTTATTTATAAACCGCTTTTAACAAGTCATTGTCACAAAGCGCTTTACATATAACCCTCCTTAACCCCTAACAAGCAAGTGTGAGGTGACAGTGGCAATGAAAAACTCCCTCTAGCAGGAAGAAACATTGAGAGGAACCAAGACTCAGATCCTCCTCTGGGCGGCCGGGGTGTGTAAACATTTAATACACAAGTTAACATTAGTGCAGGATTATTCGTTAATTAATTATTTTTAAAGAATTGAAGACATAAAAATAGTCCAAAGGACGCTTTCGAATCCCGAGTCGTTGCTGAGGAATTTAAATGTTAAATTTCGATTCGGCTCAAGTCCGTAGAGTCCGAATGAGGTCCAGCCGGTTCCAGATGATGGAGTCTCTGATTTAATACTCATACTTCAACGTGTTTCTTTGAGATTGCTAGTTACGCCGACACGTAGAGAAATCGCATCTTAGCATTAGCGGCAGCGCTTGAAATAGGTTCTCACGTCTTCTAGACGAGATTGGGTGCATGTAATAAACCTCGCAAGTAAACGAGAGTACCATCGATATATATTTCCCGCCCCTTCCTCGATTTTGATTGGCTAGCAAGAGGGAAGTGACACTGACGAGAAAAAACGTCCGTGGAGACTTTTTTTTTGCCGTAGCGCTCAGAGCGTTCACATTTACAGCATTCAGCAGACGCTCTTATCCAGAGCAACTTACATTCAGCGACAGTTCCCCTGAGAGCAACTTAGGGTTAAGGGTCTTGCTCAGGGACCCAATGATGGTAACACCAGAGGTCAGATTCAAACTCGCAACCTCTTGGTCCAAAGGCGAGTGTCCTGCCACTAGGCCACCAACACCCAGCTTGAAGGCGCTTAGCGCTCTGAACGCTGAAGCTTGTAAGATTTGTATTAAAAATAGCTGCTGCCAGCGAAAAAAAGGTGTTTAGTCGACACAGGCCCTAATTGTAATGTAATGACATTTTGTCAACGAGCTTTGTTAGCACAACCCACCTCTGAAAAGAACGTTTACTAGTACATGAGAAGGTTGATTCTGCACGACACACAGGCAGGAAGCTGGAGGCACTGCAGGAGAAATCACGCTTACCTGAAGGACGGGAGCATACTGTCATAGAAGTACCAGGTAGCAGTGAGATAGGAATGCTGAGCATCTGTAGAATATAAACGCCATGCAGCCTGATCTCACACACACACACACACACACACACGCCTCGAGGTCGTTATCTGGAGGAACTTGGTGGCACTTTAAAAAGCTGTGCACTTTTAAAAGAATCTATGAGAAGTGGATGTAGAGCAGGTCGTCACCTGGATGAGGTTGGCTGCAGGAGTTCTCCTCTTTTCAAAGTGCTTCTGTCTGTGCTGTTCCTGGACTTTCAGGGCAAAGCCTGATCCTAAGATTCCCTGGGAGAAGAAAGACACAAATGTTAGCTGCACTGTGATTTGTCCGGATCATGAAAGTCGGCAGCCTGCGGATGCACTTACTGCGGGGAGGGCAAAAAACGACACCCCCAGCAGGGCGAAACCTGCCGCTAAAAGTCGACCCAGCCACGTGTGTGGAGTCTTGTCACCATAGCCTATGGTCGTGAGTGTAATCTAGCAGGAGACACGAAAGGAAGACGAGGTCTGTGGTTAACATTCATAACACAGGTCTAATTTCTCGGGAGATTTATTGAAATCTTTCTTGAGAGTCGAGATTCTAAACTGTCTTCCATTAAACTGCGCATCAAGTTTCTAGTAAACAGAATGGACTTTATAGCGGCTCATCTTGATGACCATCTGTACTCACGGTTCCCCACCAGAGGGAGTCTGCATAGGTAGAGAACTCTGAGTTGATGTCCTTTTCAGCCAAGTAGACCAAAAACGAAGCAAAAATCAATACCAGGAAGCCGATGTACCAGGCTGTGATAAGCTCCTGAAACAGAGACGGGAAGGAGAGAGACATTAAAAAATCAGGGAAATCTGTAAAAATCTGTAATTTTACCATAAATCTTTTAATTGTAGAATCTTATATCTGCTCAGATTAATAGAAGATAGAAGATGCTAGAAATAAGACATTACAACAGTGCTTTGTTTTCCACGACTGTTTAAAATCAGTCAAACTGTCATTAAACCAAGTTGCTGCCGACTAAGTTATATACTTTAACAAAAATGTGTTAGAGAATTTCACAGACAAACGTACATGTTAGTGGGAGTTTTAAAAAATTGTTTAATGTAAGTGTGTGTGTGTGTGTATGTGTGTGTGTGTCACCTTGCTGTGAGCGTACACTACGGAGCCCAGCAGTTTCCAGGTGCCCCCTCGCCGGTCCATACGCACCATTCGCAGGATCTGCAAGAAACGCATACTTCGCAGGGCCGACGTGGCGAAGATGTTCCCCTGCGTCCCTGCCGCTATAACGGCCACCGACGCCACAAACACAATGAAGTCTAAAGAAAGATCGAGCGTAAACAAATGTACAACTTAATCATACAGATAAAAAACTCACATTCAGTAGAGGACACACACTTTACCTATAACGCAGAAGGGTTTCCTGGCAAAGCGTAATCGACCCTTCCATCCTCTGTAGCGACAGCAGCATCCGGCCGCCCAGATCCTCACAAAGTACTCCAGCCCGAACACCACGATCATCACAAACTCCTGAACATCACACAATATGAAGAAGATGCTTCATATGTACAAAGCTTCTTTTGGTACCAAATTGTGAAAAGTGCAAAGTAACCAAAAAAGTTCTTGCTGTTTTAAATTTTCATCACAAACGGACAGATCTCCCGACCTGAACTTCTGGAACCAATGTTTGGCGGTGCGTTCGTTGAGATAATTATCCCCAAAGCCTTGACAGAACTGGCGACTGGCCCACCTTAAAGTCATAAAGCAGACAACCCCCAAACAAACTGCTCCGACACCTTTTTGCCTCTTCGCCCCCCCACTCGAGCTATGACTGCTGTATGCAAATCCACAAAATGCTTGCATAGGACAGTGTCCCCACTCCCATCTTGACCGCTTTCCAGGACGTGACGCACTTATTCCCGTCTGAGTGATGGCTTCTTCCATTGCCAGGTCAAAAACGGCAAGAACTTTTGTGGTTACCTTGTACAAAAAATAAAATAAAATGAGATGACTTGTAATCTTTGATTGAGGTCATCCCCAAGCACTGCTTCCCCGGGCGCCTGTTAGCTGCCCACTGCTTCTTCACGGATGGGTCAAATGCAGAGGTCACATTTGGTTGTGGTGCACTGTGTGCTGTGCTGTGGTGTGTTCACAATGACAAATAATCACTCACTTTCACTTACCATCATTGGGTCCCTGAGCAAGACCCTTAACCCCAAATTTCTCTGTCCATGAAATCAGGAAAAATGAATGAAGTGGCTCAGTGTAGGTGTCTGCTTACTGCCATAAATGTAAGTGTCATATGTGACCCTCCACGGCAAAACCAGTCGCTTGTCACAATGGAGGTTTCCGAGAAAAACGAGCGTTTATGTTGCGTGGGGTAAAATTTTGGATTTTTTGTTTTTAGTGTTTTGAAACAGTGGAAGGTCTATACTGTAGTAGTGTTGTGAATAATTTGTGAAAAAACTTACCTTTCCATCTAAACGTGACTTTCTTGAGTGAGAATTAATTCCAGCAGAATGTTAAAGTTTCTGTTTGACGCTCTTCAATATTTACGGTAAATCACTGGTTGACTAGCGTGAAGAATGTTTCTCCGGAATCCATCTCGTCTCGAGTTCAGTTAACCCTACTTGCCCAGGTAGGCTATCGATGGCTGTGAATGCAGCGTAGGCTACGTGAACCTAGCGTAACATGACGCACCAAAAGCGTCTGTGAGTGCTACCCGGCGATAGTCAACTTCAAAGGCAGATTTCTCCGTTTCTCACTTGGCGTGACAGGAGAAACCCGACTCCTTTGAATGTTGATATCTCAGTCATATGTCGTCACATTCATTCCATATAGGTATCGTTTTGAAGCTTGATTTATGCTCTTTCATGAAAACATATTAACTCAATTGTGAAAATTTGCAACAAGCGACTGGTTTTGCTGTGGAGGGTCACATATAGTCCTGGGTCTGGTCTCATTTATATGCCATATTCTGATGATTTTACACAAAATACACAAAGCTGCATGTGACGAGTTTCACTTTGCTAGACTTGACTGTTTGAGAGTCTGCACTACAAAACCATCAGTATTATTTGGTTGAGTGAAGGAAATATTGCACTTTTGTGCTGATTATGTAGCTCACCGTTTCTATGCACTTTCGATTCATACGGGTCAACATAAAGGCTCTAGGTATCGACAAATTCTAATGGGAGTCCTGGGAGCTCACCATAACGTGATCTGAGCAAAAACATAGGGAAACGCCAGACGACATAATTCTTTGCCATTAGAGAGAGAGAGAGAGAGAGAGAGAGAGATGGAAGTAAAGAACGAAAGACAGGGTAAAAGAGGCTTCCATTACCTCCCTCAAAAGCACTCTATACTGAATGGGTGATTATAGGATTGCTGTTAAGATTAGTGGCTTGAGACGGCTACTTCTTGCATACTCGACAACACCTGAATCCCGCACTGTGCTTACACGGCCATTTCTCTGTGCAAAGAGCCCAGTGGAAAACAAGATGTACATTTACACACAGCAAACGCGGCCACAACGAGACATGAGACTGTACGGCTTGCAAACTGCCAATCCGTCCATCGGTGCGAGCTGTAACCTACTCTTGAGAGGCTGCACATGTTATCACTCCACATGCACTTTCTGTGTTTGTGCGCACGTCTAAAAATACGGGGAAACGTGAAAGCGAAACGATGCAAACGGCTGCATTGCAACATCGATTCCTTACGTAACAGGGCCCATATGCTGCCTGGTCTTTCTTTCCTCTTTGCACAACTTTCTGCTTACATCGTAACAAAAGTCTGGCAACAATATGAAGTGATATGATAAAGTAGAGATTCTTAGTAAAAACTGTAGATTGCAAAAAAAAAGGGCTGCATACCAGGCACATTTGATCCATCCTGCTGGCAAACAAAAAAAGGGCCACGATTCAACACTTTTTAAGACACACCTCCAAAAATGACACACAAAAGTATAACCTCTGCTATTGGATGCAGCACACACAGAGAGCAGCATTGTCAGATGTTTGAAACAACATTTATTTTCACGTATACGTCTGGGAGCAGGAAAGACAATACAAACAGGACGCCTCTGGAGCAGATTTGGACACTGAGGCCTACAAATAATTTTATGTCGTCTTTCTCCATATTATGCGACGCAGGACGAATGGACAGAAAGTCTTCTAAGGTAAGAGAGGATACATGCATCATTATCATCATATAGGCCTTACTTTAAGGACTTGTTAGAAGAATGTTGGAAGTCGGTTCAGTAATGCAATCAACATTAGAAAAACTAATAGGAATCACTAATATCTGATGGTTTCCATAGTGGTTTTCATTGCATTTCAAAACCTTGCTTTTGGTTACACTGTACAATCAGGAGATAATGGTTACTGGAGATCAGATATGGTTTAGGAAAATTAATAAAGCTTTAGATTCCAGTAGGAACAATGGGAACTTTTTCAGGAATGGCAAAGTGTGTATTTATACATTTACATTACGAACAAATGCAACTCAATACAAATGGGTGGATTGTGGTTTACTACATCGTTAAAAAAATTTAGAATAATATATTTTCCCATATTTTGGTGCCCAACTTGACAAAACTTCACAGTGAAAACAAGGTTTAATTTTTTCTTTTTCAATCTTGAATGGTAAACTTAATATTGTAAATCCATTGCATTCTATAAACCAATATCTAAAAGCAAAAAATGTATTAATGTTTCTGCAAGCATGTTCTGACCCTTGGTGAATGGAACGCTTACCAGGATGAAGAGACCCTCGTTGGCAGTTTTCTGATGGGTGGGAATGGTGGAGAACACAGAGAGCACCAGACAGCTGAACACCAGCAGAAAACTGAAACAAACCCACAAACACACACACACACACACACACACACACACGTCAATACATACGAATGAAAACAGACATGAACTGATTTAAATATCTAGACAGAAACATTCTCGTTTCTTAACTATGTTAACGACTTAAATGTGTTGAGCTTTTCATATCTACAGTAACACAACCACACACCTGCCATGCTAATGACCGGAGACTTGACGCAGGTTTACAAACAGCAACAACAGAAGGGGAAAAAGTCAGCAAATTATACTGAGGCATGAGAGGGATGTAAATGAAACGCAGTGACGTAAGGCATCAGTACTGACACTACGCAGAAGCCCAGCACACTGGACGCCTGCCACAACTCACACACAAATTCAATATTCACGTTTTAACAAGAACCTCCTCCCAGGAAAACCTGAAACAATTCACCGTTATGTACATGTTAATGTTAATGTGTATGAGCGCGCCGATATTAATTAACACTCGCTACGGAAGCACTAGTGTTACTGTTGGAATTAATTATGTGTTTGGAAAAACAGCCACTGACTTCCCCCCCTCCAGCTGGCACCGAGCTCCACACACACAGATGCTCGTAATCACCACAGGCAAGGGGCTCGCTCAGAGCGGCCCACACGCTGGCCCGGAAAGTAGATGGGCTAACGGAAGAGATTAGAACCCCACATCCTGGCCAAACCCTGGCTATGAGAGAGAACTACTGATTACACATGATTCTGCCCTGGCCACAGCGGACTCTACACGTCCAGGGAGACTGTTCGGTTCGTGATATGCAGGGGGAAAATAATCAATATTCTAGTGTCACCTCGTGTTTTGGTCTTATACATGGTCATACTACATTTGTGCGGCTGTGCTGTGGTGTGTTCACAATGACAAATAATCAATCACTTAAATAGACTGTTATAACATATTTATATGAGATTCTATCACCTCATAATAACCCAATAACTGATGGTTTTTCTATATTTGATTTTTTATTTTCAGATTTATACAAAAGTTGCAGTGTTTGTTTCAACAGTTAAGTGGCTGAAAAATTGACAGTCACTTTCACTAGGATTATATTTTTCTTACAGATGTGTAAATATAAAGACCATTAAAGCTTAATTTGCGTTAATTATAGAAATGAATACAAATCTAATCATACTATAATTTTCTATATTCATTATCCAAACCGCTTAGGCCTCGTCCACACGGACATTTGAAATGAACGCCCTCTGAACGCCATACGCGTTTTTGCTGCGTTTTGTTGCTGCGTTTTGTTGCTGCGTTTTGTAGCTGCGTTCGATTGGCGTTTCACTGGCGTTCTCAATAGCGTTTCACTGGCGTTCGCAATAGCCTCATTTTCCTTGCGTTCATGGGGATTTTGACGCCAAGAAAACGTTGCATGCAGCATTTATTTGACGCCAGCCGAACGCGCACCCGGCCGAACGCCGGTGCTGAACGCCCGTGTGGACGCTTTGATTTGCTCCAATGAGCAGAAAAACGGTGGGCGTTCAGTCGGCGCTCACCTGGCGCCACGAATGCCAGAAAAACGCCTGGTTCACACGTCCGTGTGAACAAGGCCTTAATCCCAACGGGGGTCGCGCAGGGAGCGGAGCCTCTCCCAGGAACGTACGGGCGCAAGGCGAACACCAAGCCTGGGCAGGCGCCAACACAACGCAGTGCACACACACTCCCATTCAACCTACAGTGCATGATTTTAGACTGTGGGAGGAAACCAGAGCACCCGAAGAAAACCCACACAAACAAGGGTGAGAGCATGCAAACTCCACCCAGAAAGACCCAAGGATCGAACCCAGGACCTTCTCGCTGTGAGGCGGCAGCGTTTTATACATATATAACATCAAAGCATCCTAATAATCTTGAAACATTATTGATATAGTGATGTGATACTGTCTCTGAGCTGTATGGCAGAGCATTTTCTCCCCATGAGCTCCGGAACGGTGCTGTGCAGAGTCGCAGGCTACACCAGGTGTTCTCAGCTGAAGTCTCTTCTAACAAAAGCTCCACTGTGTTGCTTGTGCTCTCCAAGTTTAAGAAGAAGCTCCTGGATGCAGATCAAGCCCACAGCAGAAGCAGCAGCTGGGGATAAAGCCAGATCCCAGTAGGTCCGACTCCTCCTGCCTGGAGAAGAGCTACACACTCACTTATCACACACGCTAGGTCCTTCCACACAGATCTGAGTCTAGGTTGTGCAATATGGCCACACATGGAGGGGTTAAGAGTGGAAGTGATGGCTTGACATATTTAGAGAAATGGAGGGTGATTATCTACACAGATGTGAAACACATTAACATTCTCATGTCAAGTTATTTTGGATTAGTTTCTCACACAAATCGCCGCATATTGACCGCCAAAGCTGTGTTTGTCGACCGGTGTGCCGTGACACCGCTGCCAAATTGAAGTGATTATTTGTCATGGTGAACACAGCACAGCACACAGCCCACCACAACTACATGTGACCTCTGCATTTGACCCGTCCGTAAAGGAGCAGTGGACAGAACACTTTGGTGACACGTCAAATCAGAGTAAACTTTACTGTCATCTCTAATATAAACAAGTATACAGAGAGACAAGACGACATGACTCCAGCTTCTACACCCTTAAAAATAAAAGAACCAAAAGTGGTTCCTCACAGTGATGCCATAGGACAGCGTTTCTCAATCCCAGTCCTTGCGGACCACCGTTCTGCACGGATTCGAGTTTCCTGACCCACAGCACAGCTGATGCTACTGATTAGCTAATTAGCAACGTAGGATCAGCCTGCGACTGTGCAGGACATATCAAATCTGTGCAGAGCGGTGGTCCGCGGGGACCGGGATTTATAAATGCTGCCACAGGGGAACCTTCTTTGGTTCTCCAAAGAGCCTTTTACCCATCGGTTCTTTGCAGAACCATTTAACATGAAGTGATCATGAAGAATTTTGTGTAAATAATATTTGTATCTTTGTACCTGTGTTCATTATGTGTAATAATTAGTGTTTGGTAAAACAGAGTCAGGTTATCAGTTAACATATGTTATATACTATGTATAGTTATATAAATTGCACATTAAAACCTGATCTCTCTAAAAGGCAGCGGCAGATATCATCTGTTACAATTACAAATTTCACCATAACAATAATTTTTACACACAGGTCTGGCATAGGATCAGTAGTCATTAAGGTCATAAAAGGTGTTAAAAAAGCACTGAAAATGACACAAGGTGTTACTTAAAGAATGATTTTTTCCCGTTCAGTTCTCCAAAGAACCTTAAACAGCATAAAAAGGTTCTCCAGAGCACTACAGAAGAGCTGATTATCCTTAGAGTGTACAGTACAAAGAACAAACAAGTCACACAGAGTAAGTGAAAATATAAACAGACTATAAAATATAAAAACTCTAAACTAGAGAGAGAAAAAGAACCTTTGCAATGAGCAATCTTTAGCAGTTATTTGGAAGTACTGTGAGACTATAAAAAGTGATGAACAGTAAATATATTCATTAACACTCTTCTAGAAGTATATTATAAGACGAGGGTCGGTTCCAATTCCACAATGACAAGCAAAATCTCAAAACTGATCACTAAATGAGGACTGAAATAAAAGTACAGCGGTTTCTGCATCTCCACACTCTCCAGAAAGACAGCTGGTACTGAGGACAGCAAAAATCACATTTAGTAGGACGTGCTGATGTAATGACACAGGCAGAAAAATACACACATGCCAAAAAGGAAAGGAGAATGTCAGCAAAATCAATGGCTTCCTAAGCGCCCTAATGATCTGCCTTAAGAGCAAAATTTGTGGCAGAGAAAAGGGGAAACTAATTAGAGTAATTAAGCAACAAAAAAAAGAAACCAGGTAAACCGTGAAGACCTGGTGATCTGTTCACTGATTAATTAGTGTGAGAAATCAGTGAACCTTGATGTGTGTAAAAATCCTTTTAACATGAGATGCTTGTGAGTTTTCACATTTGACAATATTATGCAAAAAAGATTTTTTTTGGATTATTTAATGGCTAGAGCCCGATCGCCCCCGGTACCGGGAACAGAACGGGAAGGCTTTAAATAGTCGATCAAAGTAAACAAACATGTGCATGCGGCACATCAACATCACTGACAGATCCTCTGTCTAAAAATCTCAAACAACAAATTCCACCGAAACATAACACAACAAAAAGAACAAAAACACTGCGTAGGTCTACGTGGAAGAAATACGGCTGTAGAATCTATACTACTACGGCTAACCATGCATACCGTATATCATATGAAAGACGAGACTCCGCAGATTGCGCAGATAATTGGGGTTTTTTTTGGCAAATGTGATTTTTTTTTGTTTCATGTTCTGCTGTGTTGCATCTTCCTTTATTCTGACCCAGTAACATATATGCTGATTCCACAGCAATCTCACAAGTGTTACCTTTATAATGATGCCAAAAGCATAAAAATAGACATTGTGGTTGCTGAGATATACACATTTTATTCTGCGGATCTTTTTTAGAGCAAGAATCTGTAAAACAGTCTCAGGGCTTAAAGGGTTAAAGGGCTTTTAAAAGAACTCAAACATGTTGGTGGCCTGGTGGCAGAACACTCGCCTTTGGACCAAGAGGTTGTGGGTTTGAATCCGACCTTACCAACACGGGAGCCCTGAGCAAGACCCTTAACCCTAAGTTGCTCTCAGCGGAACTGTCCCTGAAATGTAAGTCGCTCTGGATAATAGTGTCTGCTAAATGCTGTTAATGTTTATTTGTAAATATATTAACTTGTAAATTGTTTTTTTTTCCAACACAACTTGCTTAAATACAATTTCATCAGATTTTTGGAAAAAATATAAATGTAATATCTCAAAAAGAATTATACCAGGCACATGGAAATAAATATTTTTATGTTAAAATGTATAAAGAAGGAGAGAAAGACTTGTGGTCCACTTGGGGTTAAATGTTTTCACGGCAGATTTCTGATCCATACTGAACCACTGCAGAGCGCAGGAAACAACCGCTCCACAACAGCTGCGCTCTCACCACGCGCTGAACTCAGATGTCCCTGTGCAGCTTCCAGACCAGGAACGCCACAAATCTCCTCTAGGAGGAAACTGCCTACAGTCAACCACATGTTACAAACATTATTTAATTACTTCAAGTTTAATTACTTGAATAATTGAATGAAATTAACGAGAGCCTGCCATATTTAATAAAGATGAGGGAATAAATATGTGGAATGTAACCGTTAGGGACAGTCACTCCAGGATTTCACAGGCCGTTTTTTGAGATTGTTGTAGCTTAAAATGCCTGATTTTGCTGAAGCTTTTCTAAAAATTTGTGATGAAAGTTGCAGTGTTTTAGGCATTTTGTTGCAATAAAGTCGTGTGAACAAGTCAAAGTTCCACTTTATAATTATTCTTTAACAATTAATAAAAATGAAGTGAACAAAACCACTATTATTTTTATTAACCATTTATCATTTAGTTATTTTTGAAGGTAAACGTGAGGTGTTTTTATCACACGTTTCCTGCGTCTTCTAAACCTAACAGGGAAGTGATTTGGCTGACGTTTGGCTCAACGTTTTGCGGGAAATGACAATGATTGGTCAAAAATTGTGGGAAAGTTGAGGTAATTGGTCAAAATTGCAGTGTAGTAATGAATTCCCAGGGATTGGTTAAATTTGGTTAATAGTTGCGATTGCAACATCGTGAAATCCTGGAGGGTCTGATAAGAGCGTCTGCTAAATGTTGTAAATGTAAATGCTTTTGGACTTTGGGAGGAAACCGGAGCAGCTGGAGAAAACCAACACAAACACAGAACAGCACGCAAACTCAGCACAGAAGGACCCCGTGATCGAATGTTGGACCTTCTTGCTGTGAGGCGACAGCGCTAAGCACCTCGTCAAATAATCACAATGAACATTCACTTTTACATTTAATAAAGACAGTGTAAATGAAGGGTAATTGCCGTAAAGAACTTGGTGTATTTGTTCATTGTGCAACAACACACTGCACTTACATACATATACTGTAATATGCACAAGCTGTCACTGTCTATAGTGCAACTTTATAAGATTTTCTATATTTTTTCCTACTCTTTAGTTTACTGTAAGATTTGTAACTTAACCTGTAAACCAGTGGTCACCAACCTCATCCCTGTTCTGATTTGTTTTTGAACTTTAGATTTATTTTTTGTAGCATTCTATTCCATGTTGAGCATAATAAGTCATATAAATCATAAACATTTGCTATAAAGTATATATATTTGTACATTAGTAATTCATTTTACACATACTTTTACATTATTTTTGGTAATAAATTAATTTAAGCAACAAAAAATCTGAGGAGCTACTTGGAGCTTGAAAGAGTCAGCTCTTTGTAGTGAGCCGAGCCATAAGAACGGGATCTCTTACAAGAGCCGGAATTCCCATCACTAATATCTGCAGCAAGAACACTTCTCATTGGTCAATTAAAAGCATTTTTCTCTCATCTCATTGGTCGCTTTCACGCTACTATGAAAATGCTGCAACTGGTCCAATAGAGAGGGGGGCGCTTGCAAAAGGCAAAGTTAATCAGGCAAGATTGGATTTTTTATTTCCTTTTATAGTCGGGATCTAACGTGAACGTCTCTAAGATCTACCAGTCGAAACACGATCTTGAATGTCTTGGAAAATGGGACAAAAAGCTGGAAAATGCTAATACAGTAACAAGTGTAAATATTTCTCCGACCAGATTGTAAGATTAAAAGAGATCATACGTTGGCCTCACAAGAATTCCACTGCTGGCTTTCATCTCTCTGCTCAGCCCGACTCATTAGCCCCACACTGATATTGGGTAAAAAGATCACAGAAAACAATAGGAGAAATGAGAGCCAAGCTCCAGCGGCCCAGTCCTGAATCAGCAGCTGTAAAGAGTCTGGGCAGAGGAAGACATGCCCAGAAGCCGCTCAGTTTCCCACCGTGCGGGCCATCCAAAAAATGATGAACGCAGTAAAAAAGACGATACATTAGAGCATGCGAAGACCATGTGCACTGGGTCACATTTCAGCTGAGAGGCAAGTTTCAGGTCCATCTTCTGAGCCCCTTTCCAGGCAGGAAAAAGTCAATTAGGGGAAGAAAAACAGAAATTAAATCTTCAAAATCAGCAGAATGACGGTCTCAGGAGGTCAAACCAAGCGGTTTCATAAGTGTCTTTCTTATTCCCACAAACAAGCGCTTGGTCTGGCTGAAAACCAGGTCAATACTTCTGTCTGAGGGACAGCTTCATGCTGATGAGGCCTAATCTGGAGTATAGTAGTCTTTTTCCAAGTGTGACCCTCCACGGCAAAACCAGTCGCTTGTCACAAATTTTCAAAATTGAGTTATTATGTTTTCATGAAAGGGCATAAATCAAGCTTCAAAACGATACCTTTATGGAATGAATGTGACGACATATGACTGAGATATCAACATTCAAAGGAGTCGGGTTTCTCCTGTCACGCCAAGTGAGAAACGGAGAAATCTGCCTTTGAAGTTGACTATCGCCACTCACAGACGCTGGTGCGTCGCGCCACGCTTGCATTTACGGGTAGCCCACGCCAGCATTCACAGCCACGCCGATATCCTACCCGCGCTAGGTTAACTGAACTCGGAGACAGAGATGGATTCCAGAAATATCTTCACGCTTAGTCAACCAGTGGATTTATCAGAATATTGAAGTAGAGCGTCAAACACAAACTTTTAACATTCTGCTGGAATTGAATTCCTCACCTCAAGAAAGTCACGTTTTTAGGATGGAAAGTAAGTTTTTCAGCCAAATTTATTCACAACAGTACAGTATAGACCTTCCACTGTTTCAAAACACTAAAAACAAAGCATCCAACATTTTACCCCACGCAACATAAACGCTCGTTTTTCTCAGAAACCTCCAATGCGACAAGCGACTGGTTTTGCCGTAGAGGGTCACAGTTAGGAAGTAAACAACGGTAAATACAATTGCCTCACCCTAAAACACATCAAGGCCAAGTTTAATATTGCGTTCCTGACTTTACTGTTAGTCTTCTCAAGTTAAATACTTCACAGAATGAAACAGAATGATCTAAAACTTGCATTTATGTCTGAAATAATTACATTTTTGTTGTATTTTGCACATTCTTCATTGTTGTGCGGTAAGAGACTCATCATTGATGTTATATTTATGTAAGAAAATTCCAAAGGGAAAATTAATTTGGTAGTTTGTAAATAATTTGGCAGTTGCTAACAGTTAGGGAGTCTTCCTGCGATCGGAGGGTCGTCGGTTCAAGTCCCAGACCAGTGAAGGTATCACTTAGATACCCATGAGCAAGGCACCATCCGCAAGCACTGCTGCCCGGGTGCTGCTAAAAAGCTGCCCACTGCTCTTTTCATAGATGGGTCAAATGCAGAGGTCTTGTTTGTGGTGTTCTCATGGTTATCCAGCAATCCATCCGAGTTCAAATCTCAGTGGAAGCTGCTTTGCGCTTCATGTACTGACAGCACCATTCATTCATCTATTCATTCATCATACAAGGTGGGGAACCAACCCTGCAGAGACGCCAACACACTGTGTGGTGGCACACACACCCACACAATCACACTCATTCACACTGACGGGCCACTTAGGAGTCAGCTAATTAACCCACAAGGCAAGGGAAAACCAGGAGCACCCGGAACATGGAGAGCATGCACCCGCAGACAGAAAGGCCCTCATAGCCGCACCTGGAAAACCAGGACCTTCGCTGTGAGGGCGGCAGCCAACCACTGGCGCCACTGCAGGCCGCCCCTACATTTGATGTGTTTCTTGCTCCCAAACAAAATGATCAGATGGCTAGAATGTAGCTGATACCTAAAGTTAGAGTTTTGTGATCTATAAGGTTGTTAAACAAACTGAGATGCCTACGTGAACAGCAAAAGGTCAACTTTTATTTTGCTTTTTTCTCCTAAGGGAGATTTTGGAGAAACAAGTCCAACCTCAGTAATCTCTGAAAAGAAGATGATTTATCTCTAGAGACAAAGAAAAGATCAGGGATGAGGAGTAAACTCTTCTTCTGGGCAGTGTTAGATCATTCATGGTTCATTTCACCTCGCATGTTGTACTCTAGCATAACTATGTATGAGACAAATGAAGAATCTTGAGTCTTGGCAGTAGAACTGGAATAAAGGTGGTCATTGAGGCCAACGATCAAGGTTTAAAGGTACAATATAAATCCATGTCAGAGTTTAAAAATGGCAGATGATGTCTTTCTTCTCTCCACTATGTAACACCAGAAGTTTCCTATTACTGCGCTCCAGACGGGCTTCTGAGGTTAACCTCTACGTTACTGGCTCACGGAGATCAGCAAAATTCCGTCATTCTAATAACTCCATCTGCAGCGCAGCGTCCAGCAGCATTACAGCAGGACTACTAACACCTGATAAAGCACTAAAACACAACACCCAAAACAACACTGGCCATGTTTTCTACTCGCTTCTCCAACGCGTTATCATTAATCTCAGCCAGTCTAAAAACGGAAGGACGCGAGCACACAAGCTCCAGGTAGGTGTGATGATGAATAGTTCAGGAATGCGCATAGTGCTTAGCTGGACGCTTTAGCCTCCATACCACCAGACATCTGCACACGCTGTCCACTGTCCACACACTCGTGATTCAATCAGGCACAAACAAGGGGCAGCAGACACGCCATACAGGAGAGAGAGAGAAGGAGAGAGAGAGAGAGAGAGAGAGAGAGAAGGAGAGAGAGAGAGAGAAGGAGAAAGAGAGAGAGAGAGAGAGAGAGAGAGAGAGAGAGAGAGAGAGAGAGAGAAGGGAGAGAGGGAGAGAGAAGAGGAAAGAGAGAGAGAGAGAGAGAGAAAGAAGGTAAGAGAAGGAGAGAGAGAGAAATTGAGAAAAGGAGAGAATGAGAGAGGAAAAAGGTAGAGAGAAAGAAGGACAGAGAGAGAGAAGGAGAGAGAGAGAGGAGAGAGAGAAGGAAAGAGAGAAGGAGAGAGAGAGAGAGAGAGAGAGAGAGGAGAGAGAAGGTAAGAGAGAAGGAGAGAGAGAGAGAGAGAGAGAGAGAGAGAGAGGAGAGAGAAGGAAGAGAGAAGGAGAGAGAGAGAGAGAGAGAGAAGGAAAGAGAGAGGGGAGAGAGAGAGAGAGAGAAGGAAAGAGAGAGAGAGAGAGAGAGAGAGAGAGAGAGAGAAGGAAAGAGAGAGAGAGAGAGAGAGAGAGAGAGAAGGGAGAGAGAGAGAGGGAGAGAGAGAGGGAGAGAGAGAGTAGGAGAGGAGAGAGAAGGTAAGAGAGAAGGAGAGAGAGAAGGAGAGAGAGAGAGGGGAGAGAGAGAGGGGAGAGAAGAGAGAGAGAGAGAGAGAGAGAGAGGGAGAGAGAGAGAAGGAGAGAGAAGGAGAGAGAGAAGGAAAGAGAGAAGGAGAGAGACTGAGAAGGTGAGAGAGAGAGAGAGGGAGAGAGAGAGAGAGAGAGTGAGAAATCATAATGAGGTACATGAGGGAAAGCAGCAGAACGGCCATCTAAACAAGTCAATAAGAGCTGAGCTGGGACATGTCTACAGACAGAGGAACAGAAAGGTGAAGAGAGGAGTAAATGAAGAAGGAGAGAGAACATACGAGAGAGATAGAGTAGGAGAGAGAAAGAAAGAGAATGAGAGGAAGAGACAGAGACAGAGATGGAGGAAGAGAGAGAGAGAGAAAGGGGGAGATGGAGTGATAGAGTGAGAGAGAGAGAGTTTTTGTCTCAGTAGGCAGAGGAGAGGGATGGTAACAGTAGAATGTGCTATAAATATCCCCCGCAGGCCGTAAATAGCGTCAGGCAGCAGGTTTGTCGAGGTGCGCAGCGCAGCGGTGTCTTTGGGGACCGACAGCTTTTCCACGGCAAGCAAGACTAAAAACACACGCAGCAAGCGGCAAAACACCGCAGACGCCAACACGCCGCAGGGCACACACACTCGCGCAATCACACTTACGGGGCCAATTTAGAGTCACCAGTCAACCTATAGTGCATGGTTTTGAACTGTGGGAGGGACCCGGAGCACGCGGAAAAAACCCACGCAAACACGGGGAGAGCATGCAAACCACACCCAGAAAGACCCTGCGGCCGACCCGGGGACCAAACCCAGGACCTTCTCGCTGTGAGGCGGCAGCGCTAACCACTGCGCCACCGCGCCTCACTGGAGAATTATGAAGAGTTACAGATTAACTACAAAACAATTAAACCCCCCAAATTAGGATGTTACACCAGTTTAGAAGCTGGAAGAACAGGAAAGAGCGCAGACACATCAGAGTTGAAGTCAGACAGACAGCTGTTCCCGGCTGACCTTTCAACACCGCTTAACTGCTGTTCAAGCTCAACGTGAAAGCATGTAATAAAGAGCGTTTATCTGTGAAAGAAAAGCTAAAGAAAACAAAAAAAACATGACAAAGAATTAAGAAAACATCGCTGGAAAGCATTAGAACTGTTTGCCTAAAGTAGCGCCATTCATCATCCCATATTTCATTTGGCGCGAGTGGAACGGTGCAGATTCTTCGACTGTGGTTTAAGAGGCATTCACAGAGAGCCTGATTTACAGGGTCCAGTTTGGAAGAGACACATGAAAATTCCAAGCAATGGTGCAACATTCGCACTTCGATCTCCTCAAATGTGTGTACAAAAGTTTTAAAAGCGTGAGAGGATGTTTACAAAGGACTTTGAAGGGCATGAGGAAGAATCTCCTCAGTCTCAAGAGCCATGAATTACATCATATAAAGTCTCACTTCCTCAGGAAAATGTTAGAGGAGCTAATAGATCACGTAATTTAAGCACATTACCAATGTACCATTGAACCCAGTGCTGCAAATTAACATTTAATCTTCGAGTGTTTTCCACTCTTCATTTACTTAACCACACACACACAGAAAAACATACACACACACAGTGGCCTTCTCAACTTGTGTCCAGCAGTCTGGAAGCTCTCACTCACTCCTGCACGCTGATAGGGTTTGAAAGGGCAGCGAGCACAATCATGGGCTATTGTGGCACTCTGTTGTGGGGCAGATATTTGCTGAGGTGGCTGAGTGGGGCAGGAGAGGGCCTGCAAGCGATGTTAATTGGATGGCGGAAGGTGCTGAGAGGCTTGACATTTCCAGACAATATAGTTACTGAGCGCAGACAATTAGCACCAAGCCCCGACTCACGCAGCACGAGCACCACTTCACTCAAACCGCACGTCACACGCCTGAAAATCCACAATTTACTCCCAGCACACAACATCTACGGAGAGCTGAAAACAAAAAGTAAAATAAAACTAATCAATTAAATGAACCTGGTTGTCCAGGTGCTTCCTGTAGGAGTGTAACGATACATCGATTGTTTCGGTCGAAAATCGAAACATCAGTCAGACGTCGTACATAACGTCCGTCACAAAGAAAGCACTTCTTTTACGGTGGAGAGCCCCTAAAGTTCGCCTTCATGCCAGCTCCCAGCCAATTACAGCTAGCTGACGTGACAGGATTCACTGCATCTGAACTAGCAACATGTTCATTAACCCTGAAATAAAACTTCCCATTTATTACAAAAACAACCAGCGTTCCACTCACAGTACAGCCATTAAATGATATTTATTTATTCTCGATGCGCGTCCACAGCGCTATTGTGCCACGGCTCTCATATGGAACGCCCTCATGACAAAAACATACTTCTCTCCCAGAAATGAGTCAAAAATGAGTTACAGGCCAAAATGAGTCCAAATGCACAAAAAACAGGCAAAACGTCAGTATTTCTTTATTTTCCATTAATCAGAAATTATTTTATTTCATTCTATAATGTTAGAGAGGAAAAATCTAAATATAGAAAAATGCATTATTTGTTATTAAATGATTTTATTCTATATCCAAAAGGATTCCAAATGGATAAAGAAGTGTTTCCACCTGCACTAACCTTATTGTTCTTCATAAACTACGCCATAGAACGTTTCTGCACAATAACAACTCTGAATATAAATATGATTGTGTTCATGTTCACAGTCTTGTGCAGACATTTTGGGGAAAAATAAAATGGTTGCTTTTGGTGCGGAAGACTTTGTAGAACTACGTTTTTCACGCTCAAAAAACTACTCAGGAATCGATAAGAGAATTGATAAGGAATTGGATTGACAGGCAGAATCGACAGCGGCATTGATATTGATAAAATCTAATCAATTCCCACTTCTAGCGATGAAGTCCCCCCTTTACACCCCTACTCTCCTGTCCACATGGTGCTGAAACACACAAATAAACACAACAAAAATAGCGTTAAGAATAAATGTGCACAAATAACACAAACACACACACACACGGTTGCCTCTGTTACAGTATTTATGTGCTGACATTTCACCGCTCAATGCACTGCTAACCTTACACTTAAAAAAGCCCAGACTCTTGCAAAACATAATGCTTTTTATTTACACGTGGGGCGGAAAAAGTCAAGTCAGTGCATCTGGGCTGAGACTTTCTAAAAGGTAGGAGCTGATTTAAGTCCTTGTTGTTTAGAACTTTCCTCTGCTCTCTCTCTCTCATCACTACAGGACTGGGAGGGGAGATGGAGAATAACATTTATATTTGTGATCCGATCTGCCGTAATGAGTCGGAAGTCGCCGTTCTATTTATTTAGATACGGGCCGATTATGTTGAAAAACTTCAAAAATATCGGTTTTACCTTTTCGGAGACCAGATTAATTTTGAAGACCTTTTCTTTCATATAAGACCAAAAAAGAAAAAAACGATATTTTTGAAGTTTTTCAACATAATCGGCCCGTATCTAAATAAATAGAACGCAGACTTCCGACTCATTACGGCAGATCGGGTCACATTTGCATTAATATGGTATTTTAGGAGTTTAAGGTTGACATCTTAAAGGATATGTTTATACTATTAAAAAGGCTAGTTTGCAGTGTCATGCTAACAATTAATGACGTTTTATGTGTTCTTCACACTTTCCATTCAGTTTAACAGAAGTGTGCAGACGACTGGCTCATGTTGCTGACACAGCCCCGAAGTGACACAAGATCATTAGTAACATGTCATCTCTGTAGAAACACGTGACAGCACGACCACAAACAGGAAACAGGAAAATGATCCAACAGCTGCAACAATGTTACTGTATAATGAAAGCAACGAGAAAACGTCTCTACATTCTGATGACCACAGAAGATAAGGCTGAAGAGCTGGAGTGTTTGCTAAAACATTACAGCACATACATTTATTCTAAATACATTGTGTAAAGCATAAACAGGGCTATTCAAAATGAAAGAGCAGATAAAAAAATTAATTTCAATTAAATAACATTTTTGAATGCCACCGACCACTGTTTCTTGTTTATGGTAAAACGGCCACAAGAGAAATGGCCTACCAATGTTTCCCGCGGTACATATGGTGCTCAGGTTGAGTGCATGCAACCTCAAGGTCCATAGGACCAAACTTTGGACGTTCCTCTATCCGGTGACGTGCTTGTGATGTGTTTCCGTCTTCTACAGTTTGTTTGAAATTAATTTTTTGAAATCTCCTACTTCATTTTTCAAATAGTGCTGTATTTTACACTTTTTATGGATGCGTGTGAGAGCTGAGATCCTGTTCCCCTCGACTACAAACTAAGACTGAAATAATATGGAGTGCACAATTTCACAGACGCATTCTCTCACATGGAGACCTCACAGTAAATCAAGAAGTATGGTAATGATTTTCATAGTGCAGCAGATTAATCCAATTAATCCAGCCGGAGCCTTTTCCTGTGGATTAAGAGATTAGAAAAGACTGGTCTATTAGAGTGAAAAACAGTAAAAGAAAAGAGTGTCTTCAACATTTGATCTGAGACTAATTGGATTGTTTTTGAAGTCTGTGGTGTGAGAAGAAGCTGGAGGTCGTACACGGCTCTGGTGGTCTGCGTTTCAAAGCTACTTTTCGTGGATAAGCCTGCCAGGAAGAACAGCTCGCATACCAGAATGCACAGAAATAATAATAATAATAATAATAATAATGATAATGGACTGTTGGACTGGGAAACTGTTGGACTGGGAAAGATTCATGAGGTAAGATGGGTGTTGTGTAATTAACATGTGGGTCTATAAGATACAAAATGTTAATCAGTGCTACTGAGAGGAAGAGTTGATTTGAAGTACCAGACCGGTAAAGGTACCACTGAGGTACTCATGAGTAAATTAACGTCCCTAAGCACTGCTCCATGTGCGCTGCCAAAAAAATGTGCACTGCTCCCTCACAAATGGGTCAAATAGTTGTGGTGAACAGTGTGCTGTGCTGTGTTCACAATGACACAATAATCACTCACTTTCAGCTTGTAGTGTAGCTAATAAAAACAGCACTGTTAGCACTTGCAGGATAAGAGGACCTGGCAACATGGAGGAGCAGTTTAAATCAGACGTCCAGAGTTATCATATAATTACTGCTATCTTTCACCTCGTTATGACCAGATATAACTGGGTGAACGTTGTTGACCAGGACTTCAAACATAGAATCTACAGTTGACATGAAAGCCTGCAGCGTGCAGTTGGGGTACGATCAGACGGCCTGTCAACACCAGTGCAGCTGTGAAGAGACACAACGCAGAGAAGCTGAGGCTGTTACGTGTCCCTACACACCAACCTAACACGCTGTAGCTCGTACAAACCTTATCCTCCACTCAAAAATCGTACTGTGCCATAACTATAAGACTTGTCCACTCCAGGTTCTATGAATCCTACCAAACGTGCGCTGATAGCTCAGACTCAAAAAATATTCCTAATCCTTTTGCATATCAACACTGCTGACATTTCTGAACAGAAGTTAGCACTAAAGTAATCTTTCCTTAATCCTCTTTCTTCATTTAATCTAATCCTAGTCCGGGTACATTCATCTATAACATCAGTACAGTATAACTCTTCAGTGAGTGATTATTAGTCATTGTGAACACAGCACACAGTGCACCACAACGCAATGTGACCTCTGCGTTTAATCCATCTGTGAAGGAGCAGTGGGCAGCTTTTTTGGCACCTCACTTCCAGAGCGCTTTCTTTCAGCGCTCGTTATTGCTAAGTTACGAAAAGCGCCATCGGCACCTGCACTTCCGCGTTCAGTCCAATTTCAACGTTTGTTTGTTTAGCCGACGAGATGGAGAGAAATCACACCTTAGCATTAGAGGCAGCGTTTGAAACAGATTGGGTGCATGAAATCTTCACCAGCTGCTCCAGACACGCCGCCATTGTTGTTAGCAAGTTCTTGACAGTGTATGTCCCGCCTCTTCCTCGATTTTGATTGGCTAGCAGGAGACAAGTGACGTTGACGAGCGCAGCGCTGTTCTAAAATTTGAACGGATTTTAACTTGAAGCGCTCTGAGCGCTGCGAAAATGTCTCCACCGGATTTTTTTTCCTGCTGAAGGCACTTAGCGCTCTGAACGCTGAAGCTCGTAGGATCTGTATAAAAATAGGAGCTGCCACTAGACTAGTGAAACTTATTTCTCATTAAGGTTAGTACATCAAACCGAGTGACGACCAGGAAAAACAATACCAAGGCGTCACACCCAGCTCTGATATAAATGAAAAAGAAAGCTCAAAGCTTCATCTAGGATAATGTAGACAGACGTTTAACTGGACGATTAAAATGCTGAGGTTTATAACTCAGTAATGAGTAATCCAGAGAATTATTTCTGCATAACACAGTTAGTAACACAATGATGCAGCTGATTTAGGATCTTCATAGCATTAAGAAGTCCCTCAGTGTTCGCTTCTGAGCGATAGTGGAGATTCAGATAGTGGGTGTAAAATGGCAACGAATTAATTAACAGAAATATGTCCCAGTGTTTTTATGAAACACATCAAACTAATAATAACTGAGCATGTATTTTTAGTGGAGGATTGATCATTAATATCTTTATAATGAGGAAATTATTGATTGATACTGAAGCATGCCTTGGTTAACCTCAGTAACAGACATAGCAGAATAAAAGCACAAGTGAAGGTTCCCGTAAAATATGCTGTAAGTGGAAAACAGCTAATAAATATAAAAATTGCAGACGTATAAACTAATAAAGATAAAGACGGTGGCTCTATAAAGAGGACTGAGAGGGAGCAGTTGCGCTAAAGCACTTAGTTTTACATGTTCTAGTCTTATACAACTATCTTCTGGGGACATTCCATAATGACTGGATGTATATAATTCTACAGCTAATCCTAACCCTCACCCCAAACTTAACCTCAGTAACCAAAGGCACATTGTTTACCTCCTTTAGTTTCTCAATTAAAACACACACGTTTTCTATAAAGTCATTCTGCTTCAGGGGGTTCGCTCCAATGTCCCCACAAAGCCATAAAAAAAATCAGTGATTTTAGGAGACAAAAAGTCCCAAAACATTACTGTCGTGAAAGACAGAGCTGTTATGTCTACGGCTGAACTTTTACACAAAGTCAAACAGCTTCTCACATAGAAAAATCATCACAAAATATACAGTTTACTAAAGTGGGTATTAAAAAATATTTATATTGCAATTAATCTTACTAATTTGTGTCACTGATGTGAAACCGTTTGAAATTTGGGCCAGTGGGTAAATATTAAGATATAACAAAATACTGAGAAACAGTTTTCTTCATTTTAAGAATAGTGACTCTGAGTTCCTGTCAGCTTGACGATCGCAAACATATGATGTGTTCAAAATGCAACTTCTACAGTGGAGAAGGTGAAGAACGTAATGATCGCTACAACATGCTGAATATAAGAGCTAAAAAGAGGATGTGGCAATCACAGGAAAAAACATCTTATGAAATGTTGGGCACTTCCTTGACAGCAGACTGTGCAATTAAGCAAGCAAGTGTGCAAGCAGAGAGCGAGAGAGAGCGAGCGAGAGAGACGGAAGGAGAGGGGCAGGGAGATTTACGGCTAGAAGAGGTGAAGGGATTTGCACAGTGCAAAATCTTCATGTGCTTTAATGGAGAATGAGCTGCTGATGTGGTATTTATGGTCCAATCAGGCTGACCTTTAGGCAACGCTTTCCCTCTCTATTCCCTCGTGATGGAAACTATTAACAGTGAGTTAGTGCAGAGTCAGAGAATCGGGCCCTAGAGAGGCGACACACACAGATAAGGCTCTGTAGGATGCACGCTATATGGCCTCATTACGATGCTGAAATTAGTTATCTGTAAACTTATCTCAACTTATCTAAACTCGCCGGACTGAAGGCTGAGCTTTGGAATGTTAAGCCCAGCCCAGTGTAAGGCAATTTGTCATTTGTCTGTATATATTCAGAGCATGAAGTGTTCAGTAGATACATAGTGAACTGCAAATCCAACTGCTCTCTTTGGGATTGTGAGTGCTTCAAAGGGCGACGCGGGATGATGGATGATGGATGCTTCCGCGATGGAGAAGGAAAGAGGATGATGTTTAACCAGTGCTGGGGAAGCTACTTTGAAACGCTAACTTTTAAAGCCATAAGAAGCTGCTTATGCTTTAAAGTAATCATAGTTAGCAACTGCAAGCTGCAGAGAAAATGTAACATGGATCCTTGTTTCCATCTCTGCAAAGGTGGACTTCATCGTCCGAGTCCACCTCACATCGGTCAAGAGCACGCTGTAATGCAATGAGTGTGGGCTGAAGAAGTATTGTAGCCACTTCTGCCATTTTAGCACCAATCAGAATCACCTGCTAACCGAAAATGCCCGTCTTCATAAAAACAGAAAAATAAAAGCTGTTTTTAAATGTAGCTTAGCAACTGGAAAGCTAGTGAAAAAGTTAGTAGCATTGCTCATTTTAAATAGCCCCAACATGTTTCAACATTGAGTGATTAGTTGTGAACACACCATGGCACACAATTTACCACAACGAAACCTCTGCATCTGACCCGGGAAGCAGTGCTCGAGAGCGGTACCTTGCTCATGAGTACCTCAGTGGTACCTTTACCACTCCGGAACTCGACCCTCCGATCACGGGGTCCACTCCATAACCGTTACACTACCAACTGCCCCGACATTGTCACTAATAATCATTTGGAGAATAACACCATTTGCCACAAAAGCTCAGATCCAGTACACAGACCTTTCCCAAAGTTCATTTACACCGACCTGGCTGAAGGCTGTTCAACTACACATGAGCGGTTCACACCGACACACAAAAACCAGACTGGCGGGTGAGGGGCAGGGAAGCAGCCTTTATAAATACGGTCCCATATTATGAATTTGTTTTAGTGTTGTCTCCATGGTGAGGTTTCCCCACATGTTTATAGAACCTGCCATTATAAATTAGAAGCGGTCTTAACAACACTTAAGCCAGGCCTTAAACGAGACCGTAACCTACCAGCAACCGGGTGGCAGCAGAGAGAGAGAGAGAGAGAGGGGGGGGGGGGGGGGGGGGGGCGCGGGGGGCACACACTCACAGTCCACTTAGACTGGAGATTTGACAGGGGTTCCCTATTAGGGTTAGTGTCCAGCCTCTGTGGTTTTGCACCTTCTTTTGTATCAAATAAATAAAGCTGTGGAGTACAGGGAGTAAAATTTACTGTACGGATGCAGCCAACCATTCACACAATTTCAACAAACAAATCGCGACCTCTGCATTTGACCCGTCAGTGAAGGAGCAGTGGGCAGCTTTTTGGCAGAGCCTGAAGACCAGTGCTAGGGCACGGAACCTTGCTCATTAGTACCTCAGTGGTACCATTACCGGTCCGGGACTTAAAGTATCAACCCTCCGATCACGGGACCAAATCCCTAACCATTACGCTAGCGACTGACCTAAATAGTGCAACATTACTGCAGGATCTGTGAATATCTGTTCAAAAACAGAGACTCAGCCTCAGAGGTCCCATATCAGAGTTCCCATAATCTTACATTCAGCTGAAATATAAAGTCAAAAAAGAAGAAAAACAATTGATAAATAATGCATTAGAATAAGAATAAAAACAATCATGTACAATGACAAGTTGATGAACAACTGTATTTTTTAAGAAAGTAAATCCTGAAATTACTACAGCACAGCCTTCGTCACTGACAATAAATATTAATTTAACAACATATAGCTGTAATTCTTTCATGAGATCACTGACCAAAAAAGAATTTTCCTTGCTGGGAAATTGCTATAAAATAACTTTCCTGAACAATCCTGATTTTTACAGGCTCAAAATAATAAAATCTCTGTAAAAACAAACACAGTAAATATGACCATGTTTTTGAACAGGTGAGCTGCTGGGAATTCCAGAAATATTATTTGTGATGAAATTTTTTGCAGATAATTATTTTTTAACATTTCGATTTCTGCCTCTTTTATTTAAATCTCTGCTGATGAACCGTCAGAGGGGATTTTGCTGGAAGCAAGAGTGTGTGTGTGTGTGTGTGTGTGTGTGTGTGTGCGTGGTGTGATGAGGACAGGAGTCTGTGAAACCTGCTCCAGGACAACTTGACTGCTCCATTCACTTTAAATAAACTTAGCAAAGTCACAATGCTCGTGCCAAGTTGAGCTGGTCTCTGAGCCTGGCTTGCAAAAAAAATAACCTTATATAAACAGAGATTACCGCAGATTAGCTGGATGTCGACTGGTGTGGGTCATGTTACAGAACACAAAAGCTCTACAGTTGGGGCTCCCCGTCTGGATTTAAGGTTCAGAGCCCCAAGGGGTGATGGGAAGCTCTAACGGGCAAGTTAATATGATCCATTAGCACGTCCTCCAAGAGGTAAACATCACCACTTTGGACATTTACTGTAGGTAACTGTTACTTAAGCTGTTATTTCACGTGATGATCTCTTAAGCAAGGGAGGCTTAGCGAAAGCAATAGCTGGACTGGTATTTATGTGTTTATTGGATTAATAAGGCAGTTCATTATAATGATATATTGCAAAAACAGAAAACAATGCAAACACTTCACGGACGACGCACACAAGCTTACGGCTGAGACAGCGTTTCGGAAATTACAGTGAGAATGTCCAGAGCGAATATGAGCGTGGCAACAGCTTCGGTTTGTCATTATTCGGGAAATCCAAAACCAGCAGCTGTGCATCCTGGGAGAGACAGGCCGTCCCCGGGGGAAACATTTCTGCCCTGAAAGGGGAAATGAATCCGCCCCGTTACCTCTCATCAGGACTTCACCCGCACTCCTATAACAAGGACAAACCACCGGGTCATTCCTCCTTCAGCGTCAGCCCTCTGTCTTAAGCCTCTCTTTCTTCTTTCGGCTGGACTTTCCGTCGGCATCCTTATTCCATAACGCGGGGCGGGCCAGGCTCGAAAGGCCAATGCGCTTATCGTGAGGGTTTGATGTGTAAAGTGCTGTATTGTGTCTTGAAAAATGGAAATTAAAGAGACAATACGTTAGAGGCAACTTCCCATCAGAGACGGAGACAAATGACAGCGAGAGAGAGAGAGAGAGAGAGACAGAGAGATTCCTGTACAGGGGTAGCACAGTGAGCAATGTTGCCAGGAGGCCAGTACAAATAAACAGCTGCAAAAGCTCCCGTGTGTTTTGTCACATAATAAAGCTGAAAGCCTGAGTGTTGCTGCACAGAGCACTCAAAGCAGAGCAACACAGGGCCCCGAGAGCGGCCCGTCACACCTCCTCAACGCTTTCCTCCTGAAAATGACTGGCACTAGCAGACAGTACCCCGCCACAAGCTTTTCCCCTTCTCCCTCACAGAGCTGGCACCACTAACTCACGTGTACCAGCGTCAAATATTTATAAATTGATCAAAATTAAGGGAAGAAATGAAGTTTTTTTGTCTATATTTGGGCATGTGTGAAATCTTCAGTGATCATATCATAACCTATTAATAAAACTTCAAAAAATTAATTAAAATGTATTACATTTCAACATTCCACTACTACAGCGCCCCAAAACATGTTGGTACCTCCTTAATAGAACAAAGGCATCAAAATCAAGCTTATATATGTAATTAATCTGCAAGTTGGTTATGGGGCAGTTGGTTTGCATAACGATTAGGGAGTTGCCCCCCGTGACCGGAAGATCACTGCTTCAAGTCCCAAACCAGTAAACGTACCACTAAAGTCCTCATGAGAAAAGTACCGTCCCCAAGCACTGCTCCCCAGATGCTGCCAAAAAAGCTGCATAGGTCACGCAAAAGGAAAATGTGATCAGTAAATACACTGATATATTTACAGCATTTACTGATCAAATTTTCATTTTAGGGTAAGAATAATCTTTTATACGCAAAACCCAATCTGATTTGAGAGGATCTGACATCACTGTGAGACTGCAGTATTCTAGTTTGTGAGACTCTACGGTAACATTGTTGTGTTAGAATGTACAGAGTTGTGCTTTACAACCTTTACCGTGGTTGTAAAAGCAGGACGTAGACAGACAGTTATGCAGCTCCTGCCATTGAAGTTCTTTAGCTCCACCAGACGAGAGGGAGACACGCTCTACAAAAATGCTTCCAACGTCACGGTGATGTAGTGTAAAGTTTAAATAGCAGGAGAATCTACAGCTTTAGTTCTCGCTCTGAAAATACACAAAGAGCTGTACAAACCTTGTCAAAGTCTTTATTTGCTTCCTGGAATTCTTTAAAGTGTCTTAAACAGATGTTTATACTTTAAGGCATGTCTCTTATTTTTTATTTCACCTCTATCACTAACATACAGATTCAGCAATAACCTTGTAGCTCACTTAAATCACATCAAAAACTTCAACTGAAAAGTCATTCCATGTCTGTCTGTAAGCAGTGCCATTAATTCCAGGATGTGAGTAAGACACGGAGCTTGTGATTCGTTGGTGGGGTTAAAACCATGCTAAATATAAAATGACTGAAACGAAACAAATTATTTTGACATTTATGACAGCATTGTGATTATTTTTATCGTCATCATCATCATTCCGTATCAAATCTCCAGTTCTGCCCCAAAACTCCAAGACTTCAGTGTTCAAACAAAAATACCATTATGCTTAAGCCTTCATCATAAAGATATTAACGCCACTCACATTTGTCAGTTTAATTCTTGGAATCCTCTACCTATTTTATTGAGTAATATCTAAGTGCATGCCCCCAGTAATCATCCTTTTATGTTCATTCCAATTATCTGCACCAAGCTTATTTTCTGCTTATTTCCTATATCATTTTATTATGTAATAAATTATTAGACGTGATTATTAAACCTCAGTGAAAGATGGTGCCTAACAAGTTCTGTGGAAAAAAGCAATAAGAAAAGAGTTGAACAGCAGCACAGGACAGAACCAGTCACATAACCTGACGCAGAGGTTTAATAAAGAATCAAATTTAGACACTTCATACTGGTTATGTTTATGCAGTGACGTTTACACACGTCTTCATATGGCATGATCATTATCTTTAGTAACAGCTAAACAGGTTATACTTAAAATTTGTTCAGCAAATTGATTTGTAACTAGAGCACATTATTTTGAATGAAGGGTAATTGCAGATTATTTTCACCATGGAGCTTCCTAAAATCCTAAAATAGCAATAAGGTGATTTAATAAGCAAAAAGGTACCATATATATATATATAGTGATGTTATTGCTGTTGGTTTTGTAGTTGTGTGATATTAGTCAGCAGGTTATAGCGATCTGACCCCTTGAGAGAGGGATGATCATGTACCAGGCTGTGATGTCCTGCAGCTCTGCTCAGTGCCCCTGCATTAATCCCATCTAATTACACTGGCACTAATCTCATTTTTTTGCTCAATTAGATGTTAGCTTTTTGTGCACGTCCCACATGCAGCCGTCTGTCTCCCTGCCTCCTCCGAATGCTGTCCCTCTGATAATGACACATAATGAAGTGAGGCAAAGCACCATAAACATGGGGAGTCAGGAGGGTTCTCAGCCTATACCTCAATTACCTCCTCTCCTGAACCTCAGCCGCCTCAAAAAACAAGGCTCTATTCCACCCTAATATGGCAAAAATCGCCTTCAGAGGGTGATTTTATGTCTTTTGGCTCTCAGATTTTGGTGTCTGAATGTCGCCTGCTTTGCTATTCATCCTGCATCCACCATTTCCTATCCAGAAATGTGAGTGTGAGTGGCTAGAGCAAAGCCAAGGAGGTGCAGTGTAATACACTTTCTTCAATTATAAACAGCGGTAGAAAAAGCACATAATAATCCAGTAAAGCTGACGAGGGAGGCAAGAGCGATAACCGAATAAGGGCTATCCGAGGCCTTTAATGGGGCAGAATTTACACACTCCAGTGCTGCGAGCCAATAAAACGGGTGAAGGAGACTCGCGTGCAACCGTGCAGGTTAAATGCAGATGAAGAGCAGAAAGTGTTTTATTTCCGCTCCCCCTCCCTTTATGATACGCCTCCCTCTCCTCTTAGTCATCAATAAACACACATTCAAATGCCTGAGTGGACCACAAAAACAACATCCAGGAGTTAGTACTTCCGCTGCAATTTAATGTGTTAATAATAAAAGTGAAGAGTGAAGACGTGGTGCTAAGTGATATTTCTGCAAAATAACTAAAATAAAATAATTATCTGGGTAGATCCTATCCATTGCTCAATTCATAACATTTTGTGTTCCCACCAATAGTGATGGTGTGGAGCAACACAGTGGAGTCAGCAGACAGATTTGCAGACTGAGAGTATTTGTAGGCTGAGATTTTCATGGTTGAAAGTATTTTGGGGTTGACAGTATTTGAGGCTTAATATTATTTATATCAAGGGAGTATTTGTGGGCTGAGAGGTTGAGATTTCTTGGAGTTAAGAGTATTTAGGGATTAAGTGGATGACGAGTATTTGGGGTTGAGAGTATTTGGGGTTGAGAGTATTTGGGGGTGGGAGTATCTAGGGTTAAGAGTATTTGGGGTTGAGAGCATGAGTAGGTTGAAAGTATTTGGGGTTGAACGTATTTGTGCTTGAGAGTATTTGGGGTTAAGAGTATTTGGGGGTTGAGAGTATTTGGGGTTAGCGTATTTGTGCTTGAGAGTATTTGGGGTTAAGAGTATTTGGGGTGAGAGTATTTATGGGGTGAGAGTATGTCTATGTTGAGAGTATCTGGGGTGAGAGTATTTATGGGGTGAGAGTATGTCTATGTTGAGAGTATTTGGGGTGAGAGTATTTATGGGGTGAGAGTATGTTTATGTTGAGAGTATGTTTATGTTGAGAGTATTTGGGGGTGAGAGTATGTTTATGTTGAGAGTATTTGGGATGAGAGTATTTATGGGGTGAGAGTATGTTTATGTTGAGAGTATTTGGGGTGAGAGTATGTTTATGTTGAGAGTATTTGGGGTTCAGGGCTCATTAGCGCAGTCAACCAGCAGTATACACTGTCCCTCTGAGAGGCTGTGGATCATGTCAGGTAGTGTGGACAGGAGCTGCAGTCCATCTCATTCTCCATCTATAAATAATGAGGGTTAAAAGACGATGCTCTCGTAAACCAAACCCATATCCACTTGGTCTCACCTGACCACAAGGTTGAAAGTTCAAATGTAGAGACGTATTAATGTGGCAGAGTGGCAGGGCAAGTCCCTGAAAATGGATAAATCTGCCCTAAATGTGTGCCGGGTCAGACGTGGCTCAGGTCAACCTGTGCGTAGACAAAATCTGATTACAATTTGGGGCATTTTTATAACATGCTTTCAGCAAATATGTGCTAGAGGTATAAATTTCTGTTTTAACCACAACAAGTACAAGAGAAAAAAAACAGCATCAACAGGAAGAGACACAAATGAATGGATTCACATCGTGTCAGTCTTTCATTCTCCAGAATTTGCTGTTGAAGTAGCGCTCCAGATCCATGATAACACTGTGAAGTTTGGCTCTCGTGTTTACATGTTAAGGCACTAATGTCCTCATAACTGACACTCGTCCCTACATCTCATGGTTCTCTTTACATTGTGAAGAGCAGAATGGAACTGGCAAAGCACTTGCCACCACTGAGGCAAATCGATGACCTTCCTGAGAAGAGAGGGTCCTATGCTGATCGGATTCATGATTGCTGAGTAATTTCTTTAAAAGCACAAACAATGCATTATTAAAGAGCATAACAGAACAGCCAGCACTAAAGCTTTTCTTATACATGAGGCTTCTCTTTGTCTGAGGCTGCGTTTGTGCAGAATGAGCACACATTTGTTATTTATGTATTTACTAACTAAATTTCAGGTGTTGCGAGCTGTACTCTGAGGTGGCATGAGGTTATTTTTGGGGAAAAGTAACTCAAAACAGCTTTCTGGAAACAAATCGTGAATCGTTTATGAATTGTGAATGAACTTTGAATCGAATCATGAGCCCAAGAATCGGAACTGAATCGAATTGTGTGATTTTCTGAATCGTGGATGACTATGTCTTTAAGTAAAAAATATCTGAAATGTAAAATTATTTTAAAATGTTGCAGCATGCTAATAACTTTCTCAACTGCGAGAGGAAATTTATTGGTCATGCACAAGTACGACACAAGTATTTGTAAAAACTGTATATGTGACCCGATCTGCCGTAATGAGTCGGAAGTCTGCGTTCTATTTATTTAGATACGGGCCGATTATGTTGACAAACATCAAAAATATAGATTTTTCTTTTTTGGTCTTATATGAAAGAAAAGGTCTTCAAAATTAATCTGGTCTCCAAAAAAGAAAAATCAATATTTTTGTGATGTTTTTCAACATAATCGGCCCGTATCTAAATAAATAGAACGCCAACTTCCGAGTCATTACGGCAGATCGGGTCACACATAATGAAAATATCTAAATATAATGTAATATGTAAACGAAATGAGACATACAGCAACTAAACACAGTTTGTATGACCTTTACTGTACTTACTCATCAATCATTTGTCATGTTTCTGTTCCTCTCAAGGTCAGGACACATGACCTTGGAGAAGGCCAGAGACAGTAATCCTGGATCCACTTAAGGTCTGAACCATGTTCTGGGGCTTTTAACCTTTCAGACAACTTACTGTCACCTCCCACTTTTATAGCCTACTGTAACAGTGTGGAGAAGTATGAGACCTTTGTAAGGTTCAGAGTGTCAAGGGTCAGTTGAAGTTGCCATGTGATTTTCTATATGTGGTGTGAACAAATGAGGCCAGAGGTCAGAGGTCTGGATCTTTTCTTCTCACATCACAGGCATTCGTACTGTCCGCATAACAAATTGCACAATTGGGAATTTAACCCCTGCATCCTGCAAACCTAACAGACCACCTTCACTTAAACACTAGATGAGTATATCAAGAAGACTAAAATTTACATTAAATACTATATTAGTGCTGGATTTTCATCATTTTTAAGTGGCCCCTCTACACGCCACCAGACACTGGTTTAGAACCTTGTGAAACGCCAAGACTCCTGCTCACGTCCTAGCAACAGATCGGGTATATGACCAGAGGAATTTGTCGGTGGGGGATTTCATGAAGAACAGCAGGTGTTTGCAGCCTGATCTGCTTTTAACAACCACATTTTCATCTAATCGGAGCCTACAGAACACAGCGCTTTGTTCCACTCTCTTAGACATGACTTTTCCACTGTTGGAACTTTAGTCAAAACAAGAAGAATCTTAAGTCATACCCACGCATTTACATGCCTAAAACCGCGAGAAGCTGGGCCTTTTACGCAACAGCTGAAAGCCAGCAGGAGGGAAAGCTGCTGAGCACGATGATGCAGCCTCCGTCAGCGGCCCCTCACCTCTCCTGTTCCGGCAGCTTTGCCAAACAGAGGTATCCTGAGAGATGAGCATCCAAATGCTCCCTAGTTACAAACCTAATTAAGCGAGTGAGACATTTACACCCCATGCTTAATTAAAGACCCAATTAAGTGATTAAGAGACACTTATGTTCTTCAACTCAAATTTAAGGAGCTCATTTAAACAATTAACATGCTGTTGAGCAAAGCCTGGAATCTTCATCTGTTTATCTCTCAGCAGAATCTCTACACTGCTGACTTGAATTTGGTCCCAGTCTTCAGTTTACTGTATAATAATAATCTGAAATGGCTCAAAGATGCTTGTAGTAAATTCACAACTCATCATTTATACCTTAGACATTAGGTCTAATTCAAAATTTAATCAGAGCCTCCTTCCCCCCAAAAAACAATTAGGGTTAGAGACAGATATTTTGAAAAACTGGAAACTATAATCAGTGTAAGATATTCTTAAGTATAATAGTTTGTCTGTGATATGTTGGTTTTGGGTGTTGAGGTGGTGGCAGGTTGTCTGAAACATGAGATCTTCATAAGCAGCGTAACTTTAACAACTACATAAATAATACCAACATGTCCCTGTAACACTCAAGGCATGTAAGGTCATGGTTTGGTCGTTCTGGCATACATTTAAAAATGATTCCCATACTGGCACGAGTTCTTAAAGAACACAGAGCTGCAAATTAGATTGTGTCGTACATCCACTGTGCTGGTGTTGTGTATGACGGAAAGGGTAACAGGCACAGAGAGAGTAAAGTAAAGGGAGAGGAGTAAAGAGGAGACGAACTGTGCCTTCTTGGGTTTCCCTCTGAAGTAAACAGATGGTGACAGTGGCAGAGAGACAGCAGTGCTTGTTTAAACTCCAGTGGGTGAGGCACAGCAGACAGAATTCTGTCTGTTCATGGTTAAAGGGCAAGACCTTTTACTGAAACTGACCGCAGTCACACCGTCTCCGTTATGGACTAAATTATCTGTCACACTTTGGGGAAACTACTGTGACTGTAAGCACAGTTGTGACTGCCTTTGATCAGAGGGCAGAATTCAGTCTCTGGGTTGAGAATGCAGTAGATTCAAAGCTCTAGGACTTTAGATTTCTGTGATCAGTGTTGTCCTGTAAAACGAATGATCATATATTTCCCATTGAAACACTGACTGGTTAGATGAAGTGTTGGATGCACCAACTCCACTAACATCAAAGATGATAAATGTAACGTAGAACATGATTTTCTTGGCCTTAAACATTTTAAGTGCTGATATTTTTTGCCCATAGAAATTAAAATATTCTTATCTGTTTTGCTAGTTCTTAAGCAAAAGCTGAGCCATTAAAAGTTGAGCAATTAAAAGTTGAGCAATTCTCAACTGAAGATCTTAGCAGTTTTATATGCCATGTTTTTTGTTCTCAGTGGGTGGGTCTGGACTGCTTGATGAAGGACAGACTGGGGTGTGTGAGACACTGATAAGCTCTCTGGATGGAAATCACAGAAAGAAACTAACACCATAATAACATGCACTTGAGAAGAAACATATGCAATCAGTTCTTTACAGCGATCCACAAACATAATATGCTATACTGTTTGGACGAAAGCACCACATGTGCTCATACGTTTTGATCTCATCTACACAATAGTAAGAAAATCTGGCTACTGTAAACTGTGCTTTGTGTCTGGCTTAAATGTTTTCAGCGAAATGGACTTGCACTTACTTATTCACATGGCACACATCAGTCTGTTTATACCATCTTGGACAAATATGCTCTTAACTGCACCGGACATGATCCTAATAGGCCAGTGAAATGTACAGTAAATGCTGACTGATATACAATCTAAACCACTCTGCTCTGCTAACCGAGCCAAGAGGATGAAAGCACAACCAAGGTGTGGATAATGTTTTTGTGAGTCAGACAGAGTCCAGCTTAAGCAGCAAATATAAAGAACTTTCTTTAGAAAATGCACTACATCTCCTACATCCACATTAATATAAAGATTGCTTTTGGGCTTCGGCATCGATATTTTACAAAAGTTACATTTCCTTGCAAAGCCTATTTTCTAAATGTATTCTCACATGAGCTGGAAAACTAATTTTATAGTTTATTTGTATTTTGTCATAAGGCATAGTACATAGTTGTGCGTTTAAGAGATAAATGCCTGTTACAAGATAAACTAAAAAAACTGTACGTACATAAATAAGATTATACGGTCTCATGATAAGTAAGACAAGTAAGTTTTCTTGTTGAGATATTCTAAATATTCTTAATTCTAAAAAGTGCTTCTGACTCCAGGTGAGAAGGTGGCAGGTGCTCAAGGTATCATCCTGCCTGCTGTGGCTAAAACTCTGTACTTTGTTATCTTCATGACCAAATGTATCAGCATCAATATGAGCGACCCTCAAATCCCACAAGCACTCTTCTATATATTAAACTCTAATAATATTACAGTTTTCAACAAAACAGCAGAAGGTAGATGAATCGAAGAGGTTCTCGGTGAGATGTAGCTACTCACATGAACGCGTGGTAAATAAATGCCCATCCTCTCGGCCTTTCCAAAACGTTGTACAAACAGTTCTGTAACTTTCTGAATCGCTTGCTGGAGGCGGAGGCGTTCGCCCTGGGGCCCGGCGGTACCGGCAGCGGCGTCCCGAGCAGCCCGGTGCGGTGTGTGGGGTGCGCTCTCTCCGGCGTGGACGGCTCGCTTCTCTCGGTCTGAACGGCGGTCAGAGCCACGAACTCAACGCGCCTGTCGTCATTGGGAGCGGGGGGAGCCAGCATCCTAATGCCGCCGTTACTCGAGGGGCTTCCCAGCATGATCACACATTCAGAGAATAAACCGTACACACCTCAATCAGTCTTAATTTAGGGCCTCCACTTGGGCAAATAAAACATCCGCCATAACTGTCGATGTCATTCATAGAAGTTGTCCTGCAAGAAACCACTTGACGTGGTTCAGGTTTAAAAAAACTGCATCCAAGTCAGATATGGACTATCTCAAAACCATTTTAAAGATGATAAATATTATATTTAAAAAACGCTGCAAAGGATGTGAAGGTGAAAACAACATAAAGTGGCGCCCGACTACAAATTACACATGACACGCTGGAGAAGCTCCGGCTCGGTGATTAAAGCGCGTCTGCATTTTTCATAGCAGTTGATTTTAGGTCAGCAGCTTAAAAACCTTTCGCTTTCAGTCAACAGTCTTTCAGCCCAGAGGGGTTTGACATCTCAGAAAAGTTTGGAGAGACTTCTCATATCGTAGCTGGACTGTGAGCACTTCATGGTGAGAGTTGCGCGTTAAGGACAAGCTGCTTAAAAGTTTTGGAAACGCGCTGGTAATAGAACTCCAACATCCATCATACACACGAGGACTTGCTTTTATAAATCAGGATTCAGATACAGTCTTTTCACATCAATGAACTTAAAAACTGTCGACATGCTCCGGGTTCGTCTCTCCTGAGGAGCGTCTCCGGAGCGCAGCGCCCCGGTCAGGGGTTCCAGGGAGGAGGAGGAGGAGGAGGAGCGGAGCGTCTCCGAGAGAAACGAAGCCAAAAGCAAAGCTGCTGTTCGGTCTTAAGACTTCCAGAAAAGCTGGAGAGAAGTCGGTAAAGTCCCGGAGAAGGTGTGAGAAGCAGCGGGAGCCCCGTTCGCGTCGCTCCGCGTGTAGTCTACCGGCGCGCTGACGGGGAAATGAGCGCGAATGAAGGAGGAGGAAGAAGAGGAGGAGGATGAGAGCGGAGGAGGGAGGGATGAAGTATCACAGCGCCGTGTTTACCTGACCATCAGCCTCTCTGCTGTCTCTCAGGAGAACCTCCTGTTTGTTCTACACCCACAAATAAAGCATTATTAATAGGGCTGCGCTGATCGTGGAGCTCCTGGGTACAGAACTTTTGAGGTATATTTTTTGGTGGGGGTTCTTCACACTTCTTTTCTCCCCAAATTTCTCAAAGGGTTATTTAGGGAAAGAACCAGGGGCGTAGCACCAAATTCTGGGCCCTATATACAAGCAGTCTCAATGGGTCCCCCATGGTATTAATATTAAAAAAGAAATATGACATTACAGACTTTTCAAGGGCCCTCCCCTGACTCCGGGCCCTGTTAAATCAGTCCCACTTTTCACACCCCCTTAACCACGACGCCCATGGAAAGAACCAGTGTTATTTCATAGCATCACTTGTATTTTTTAAGGGTGTGCTTTTACTAACTGCAGTCTCTATGTTATGGATATTGCAAAATAAATCGTCACAGAAAATAACAAATAGTGCTGACTAAAGTCCAAATGTGACCAAAAGCGACCAAAATAAAGGTCTGTGTATGGTTCCTTAAAGATATTTGGACCTTGAATTAAGTCTTTAAACGAATTGTAAGATATTTAGATTTTTTTCAGTCTAATTTTTTAAAGTCTTTGTTCTTCCTTCGTTATTATTTTACATATTGATGCAGTTTATACGTAAGATGTCATTTATAATTTAGTGAGCATTTTTTGTGCTATTTACAGTATTATGCTGGTTTGTGTCTTCACATATTTGTGACTTTGCTTATGTTTTGGAACTGTGTCTTTAATGGCATCATTCCAAATAATGTTTTTGCCACTTTCGTGCTATATGCGCCAAATGCACTTGAAATCTGAACCATTCTATTGAAATACATAACATCCACAATTGTATCGAATGACATGAAACCCCAGGCAGCCATGTGCAGAGAATGAGTGTAAAAATTCCATGTTGTTTATGTCAAAGGTGATTATCCCACTTGAACAGGTGCTGGGGATATCCACCACAACAGTCTCAGTTCTGTGAACAGCACGGAATTAGAAAACTGTGTGTGTCCAGGCTCAACGCATGCGTCACCTGACAGAAAAGACCTGACTGGAGTATATACCTGAAATGTGGCCTTGTAAAATGTCATTCATTTAAACAAACTAATCAATTTTGTTACATTAGACTCACTGTTGTGGCCTAAATATCTCCACACAGCTTGTAAGGACACACACTCCGGCACTCAAGCCGTGTTGAGAACATCTGTGGAAAGAAAGACGGATATCAACAATCAATACCATGCATTTAGTTTGATGTGATTTTATGCATGTCTGATGGCCTTTGCTGCCGCCTTGCATGGCATTCATGGCATGTTCAGAGCATTAGACAGTGTGTAGAATGCATTAGTCCACATGCACATCAAAGGCATCTATTGATTTTTCTTATTTAAATGGTGGAATATAAATGTAAGCCTCATCCTTTTTAAAGTATTACATTAATTAGATATTGTCGGCTTATAAATTACTGCCACTGTAAAAACCACTACAGGAAAAACACATCGGCCGCTTAAAAGTTCACAGCTCCTGCAGTTCCTCCTGTAAGTGTTGTCCAGTCTCTTTCCCAAAGTGTCTTTTATTAAACTGGAAAATTGTAGTAAACTGGAGTAATCAGACTATTTTAGGTCACAGAATAATTTAGAATCCGACTGGATCATGTTACTGTCCTTTGTTCACTTAATTAGAAATATTAAAGTCATGCGTTTTATGTTAAATGCAAAATATAATACAGTTCTACCTACCTTCAGACTGAGAGTTCCCTTATTTATCTGTGATTTTCTGATAAAACATGTTGATTTAATGTTTTTTTGTACAAAATCAAACAAGTGAATGACACAGAAGCGTTGCTGAAGGTGGACCTTTTTCACTGATAAATTCAGTGGTCTCTTATCCACTAGAGGTGTTAAAATTAATCACATAACTGAGGCATCGTGGTGCAGATGTAGACGATTCTGTATCAATGCAGTGGCAGACCATAATCAATTATAACGGAGGGTTTCAACCGGCTGTCTCCTAGTAGTTCATGGTGAATTGCTGGTGGTCTATGACATGCAGTCCACTTTCACTACCGAAATCACTTTATGATTTTTAACATTTTTAAAACATTTCTAAATGATTTGGGCATCTTTATGAATAATTAATTTAAGGCAAATATCTAAAAAGTAATACAAAAAATACTCCCCCACCCCACACTCAGTCTGCTTAAGTCTGGTGGTGGTCCCTGGGACAATAGCAGTTGAAAGCCCCTGGGTTATATCATAATGACATCGCTTGGTGATTTTCTGGCTATGACGTAAAAATTCCGGTTAATCAGAATCCTGGTAGTAACTATGGCTGCCCAATCTGCGTGCAATGTGAAGTAATGTAGAAAAACCGATGGCATGCATTGTGATGCATCAAGATATTGTATTAAATTGAATCATTGACCTAATAATCGTAATCGATTCGAATCGTGAGACCAGTGAAGGTTCACATCTCTATTATCCAGTAGTCACAAAAAATTAATAACTACACTGCACAGAGAGAGACATTCCACATGGCTACAGATGTACAAGATTTAGATTTTTAGAATTTCCCAATTAAGTAAATGATGAGTGTACAAAAGCACAGTCTAATGCAAATCACAACAAAACCCTAAAAACTAAACCCAACGGGTGCCAGCCTCCATCCTGGAACTCATGATGACACACAACAGCTGAGGAAGGTCACTTACCACACCCAAAGGGAACCTCTACCCTTATATTTACAAGAACAGAGCCTCCCGTTTTACTTTCACTTGAATGTGCAAAAGGGGGATAAGGCTTGACGTGACAGGCCTTGTGCAGGGCTTATTCACACACACACACACACACTCATGGACGCATGCAGAGACTACATTCACTCACGTCCTGGTGAGATCTACCCTCGGTCAGACAGGCGCTATGGGACACTTAACACAATGTAAAACGCACATCAGCTGTGCTGGTCAGGACCCCGCTTCTTGCTCTCGCTCTGCAGTAGGCTCCTATCAGACCGTGTGCCTTATCCAGACCCCGAAATGGCGTTTGCCTTTTAAAATCTCTCCCACACGCCATGATCTGCTCTTTAGCCTAGATTCAATTTAGGGCAGTGTTGTTATGCAGCGGAAGCAAAACACACATAGATAATATTCAGACTCCGGCGCTCGTGTCACATGAAAGGTCAAAGCATGATTTAGGAGCCTTTCAAGATTCAAAGAGATGCCTCTGAGTTTGACGGTCTCTGGAATGCTTGATAGTCTAAATCCAAATATCGCTGCCTCATCCAACAGGAAAGCGTCATTTTAGTTTCTCAGCAGTGGGACCGAGACCTTGGAGTTGTACCTACAACGAAGCAGACTTGGACGCCTCCTACACTTACACAAATGAAAGAGAGCTTTTGAGAGTGCAGTCGGGGTGGGCATGTGTGCCAGACCTGGTTTTCAACTGAATCGGCCTTTTGTACCTCCGCCCCTCCCTCACCTAGCAGTAAGCAAAGCCCAGCCATGTAAGCTGTACATTACCGCAAGTAGCTTTAGGCTGAAACGATCGATGTAGAACAGACAAACTTTATTAGAAAAATAAATTATTTGCAGTTTATGCTTACCAGAGGTCATGTAGATGTGACTGAGCATCTGCTTTCTGCCTTGTGCTAGATACTAATAAACACCACCACGGCTTAATGTGAATAAGAATGTGGGCGATTTGGATTTGCAGATTGTGTTTAACCAAATGAAGTGTTTAAAGTTTTTTTCTACTGGGTGATTAGTGACAGCTTTGCTTAAAAAAGATAATTTAGTGTTTTGGTAATTCAGAGAAAAATGTAAAGTAAAGAAACCAGTAGATGAAACAAACCTAAAGAGGAGACCTGCAGATTCCCTTAATAAGCTCCAAGACAAGCTCCCTGCTGTCGTGCTGTGATGATGAATCTGAGAAATCACATACGTTGTGTAATGACTAGTTTGTTTCTCCCTCGAATAATGCGGATCATCGTATGAGAAACGTCAATCTAAAATATTACTGAATACAACTTGAGAAAAGCACATTTAGGAGCAGAGAAACCACGTGGAAACTCCAAAGTTAAAATGAAAGTAACACTCAGGACCAGTTCAAAGTGTACAATAACACAAGATGTTTTTATTCAAATCTAAGTGAATTTTTTTACTCAGGTCATTGCCAAAACTCTCAGACGCCGACTGCAAGTTTGACAGATTCTTGATCTGAATTCACAAGTTAAACTATTTACATACAGTACGTCTGATTTGTTGTTGCCTTTAGTGACTTTAGTGGAAGATTTTCGTCACATTTTAATATCCATCCATTGAAGGCCCCACTACACAACTCAAAGATATCAATATCTAATCAGCTTGACCAAGTTCAAAAAATCTGGCCTAATATTCTTCAAATGATACATGTTATTGACCGAGTTCTACACAGTTTACACTGTTGTGCTGATATTGGACAACACACTTTAACTTATGACTTGCCATCTCACATCTGTAAAATTCTGTTAACATTTGTATTAAACACAGAGCTTTTAACATTTAAATATATTGTATAATATATATATTTTTTAACATTTACATATTTTATCTTTTTAATTTTATTCCTTTTCCTTTTTTAAAACCTTTTTTCTACGGTTGCACAGTCAAAAAAGAGCGGTTCAGGATACATTTCACTACAGATTGTACTTGTATAATTATGCATGTGACAAATAAAGAATCTTGAATCTTAAAGGGCAAACTTAATATTATTGAAAGAATTGTTAATATCAGCTCTTACTTGATCCGACTTGAATATTAGCTCACACTTTACAGTGTGATTTCATAGACCGTATATATATTTTTTCATATTAAAACTGTTACTGAGTTCATGCACATTCAGTGTAAAAGACAACTCTAAGACTCTAAGGCTGAACACTGCATCCTAGTTGTCTCTCTTTCTACTTCTAGTTTGAAGTGTATATGTTATATTCTAGTTATATATTATTGTATGTGCTTTGTTTCTTCTTCCTTGTTCTTTGCACTGTTAAATCTGGAGCCACATCGTCTCGTCTCTCTGTATAGATGTACAGTATATAGCAGAGATGACAATAAAGGTTACATTGACTTTGACTATTAAACTAACAAAATTTTTATTGTTTTCAAAAATACCAAATATTGCACGTCTATTCTTCCACAAAATAGACCTAATGCATAACTAATGTAAATAAAGTAAAAACCAGTTTGTGGCAAACTCTTAGTCTTTACGCATTAAGTTTACATTTGCAGCAGATCCGGAGTGAACTTGGGGTTGAGGATCTTGTTTTAGGGGCTGAAGAATAAAGGAGGAATGGAATACAAGAGTTCTTTTTACGTTAAAGGTTATCCCACCTGAGGCTCTCTTTTTACACTCCAGCATCAGGGCAGGACACAATGAACACTGAACACAACAAATAAATACTAATGTAAGATTACAGCAGCCCAGCACTTGCTTTTTGACGTATAATACAATGTTTAGTGCAATAAAAGCACCTTCATGCTAAACACGTGTAATCTGTATAGTTAGTTAGTTAATGTTGTGTTTATGCAGCAGACCCTCCAGGATTTTGTGATGTTGCGATCGCAACTATTAATGCAAAGTCCCTGCGAATTCATTACTACACTAAAAATAACTAAATGATTAATGGTTAAAAAAAATAGTAGTAATTTTAATTCATTGTTAAAGAATCATTCTAAAGGGGGTCAAAATCACACATTTTCCCTCAATTTCATTGCAACAAAACACTAAAAACACAACTTTCATCTCAATTTTTTAAAGAGGAGCTGCTGCAACAGCCGGCATTTTAGGCCGCAACAATCTCAAAAATGCCCACGAAACCCTGAGGGACTGATTTACTGTACTGTGCTGCAACGTCTTGCCTGGTTTTGTCTGTAAAAAGGTATTTGAGTAAGAAACTTCAACTGAACACTGACAGGAACACGACACCTCTTTGTTTGATGATTAGATGATTTAACATTTTTGATTCTTTGTTTTGTGGGTTAAAGGTCCGGCATCATCTCTGGAGAAGAAGAATCATAACTCGACTGTGTCTTACAGAAGAAGCCTATATTAGAGCAAGACTGTACAGCCATGAAAATCACATTTCTGAAAATGTAATTTAATTAAAATGGGGCTCGACAGTTTGCTCTTTCTGACGCTTTTCAGATTAAAAAAAAAAATCAGCCAGAACAGGTTTTATTAAAGTTAAAAGACTATCCTGGAGAAGTCTTTGGACAAATTCAGATTGACCTCTGCCCTTTATTTCTAAACTTAATTTTGACTGGTTTGGTGAAGAAAGCGGTTCCCACGCAAACGTTCTGCCCCTCAAGATTTAGGTCTGAAAAAGGAACACAGTCTGATTTCATAACTCAGCCGACTTTCACGAACCCGTGATTCCTTCACTGCGGCTTATAAACACCACAAAGAACTGCATGTGGCCTCACTGAGGGTAAACCTTCTGCAGCCTGAGCAACTCACAAGCCCACAGCCCTGCTCACAAGAGCAACAGCGCCACCGTGCGGCCACACGCAGGCAAAACACACAAACACACACTGTGGTCAAGCGCTGTGGTGGATCAGACCCACACACACTGCAGAATTAACATTGTTTTCTCATTTCAGACAGAGAGAGAGCAACTTGGGATTAACCTCTTAATACCTGGGCCTTTATGTGACAAGTTTTAACATAAAAAGTAAGAGCTGCCGAGAAGCTGCTGTTCTTCACTGATAATAGTAAACACTGTAATCTGTTATCAAACGAATTTTTGATGCATCTTGTCTGATTATAAACGGGTTAAAATATAGTAATTGAAAAACCTATAGAGTTTAAGAGATTACGGGTCTTGTTCAGGGATCCAGGGAAGCTATTGCAGGATTTTGGTTATTTTTGTCATTTAAAAGAGGTCAAAAAATATGCAAGTGTGTAAAAACTCAGACACCGAAATAAACAATAACTTCATTTTTGCTTTTTTTTTTTTTTTTTACATTTTCTCACAAACCAAAGTTCAGTTTATTTAAAAAAATGTACCTATGAATTGCAAATCATGCTGGCAGTTGTAGCGTCATGCTAAACAATACGACAAAATTCAAAAAAGTTACAAAATCCCATTTGTTACAACTGGTTTAAAATGTGTACATAAAGAAGGGGGGGGAGCAATATGAACATGAGGGCGCTGCTGGAGGGGTCATTCCCATATGGTCCAGTGAGAAGATTTAATGCACAACATCAAACACTGGGGAAATACACACCGTCACAATCTTACACACACATGGATAACATAGCCTTTACCAAATAACCCCCCTCATCCTTGCGCACGCACACACACACACACACACACACACAAACACACACACACTCACACACTCACACACTCACACACTCACACACACACACACACACACACACACACACACACACACACACACTCACACACACACACACTCACACACTCACACACTCACACACTCACACACTCACACACTCACACACACACTCTTTGCATGATGTAGAAAACCCAATGAGCCCTTTCAGCAATATCACATTTTGCAATCTGAAAACTATACAAGACTACAGTAGTAAAATAGAACTGATACAATTAAAAATGACTACGGTTACTGTACAAACTACACAGATACAGGATGTACAGGATGTGTAGATTATGGCTTTATCATTAGGTTTCGACTTCTACACGAGCTGACATGATTTGACAAAAAACAAATGTGGGTTTGGGATAAACTTGGGCCAGAAGAGAAACTACATTTGAATTCAGGATCACACGAAAGCCTAAGAGGAAAGAATGACACCAGGCCATGTCCCAATATTCATACAAGAGAGAAAACTTCACAGATCTGAGTCCATAAACTAAGGGAACCTTTTGCCTTCATCAAAACTAGTATGAGACGGACGCAGAGAGGACACTAACTACACGGCAGGGAAGACTGGACTATTTGAGTCCTTATTGAGAGGCTGCACTCTGGAGCCATCTGGGCCCGAGCTTCCTAAGAGCTGCACGGCATAACCATTACTGGTAGAGCGAATGTTTAACAATGTTTTATAACTTTTAGGGAAGCAAACCCTGACCAGACCCTCCACTCCCACCACCCAGTGTGGACAGACGTGGAAGCTTTGCAGTTTGGTTCATTTGTGATTGTGAAATACGTCTAAGTAATGGATCCCCACAGGATGTAGGCGCTCACACTAATCATTCACGTTATCACCACTGGGCTGAATGTGCCGCGTAAGAGATTTGTTTCTGGAAAAGTGTTTTGGATGGTGCTTAACTCGAAGCTAAAGTTTGAGCGTGAGTGGAATTGGAGCTATCATACAAGTTGGTCACCATGTGAAAGTGGCACTTCCCGTGGCCCTGCTGGACTTTAGTGGACTTTATTTTGATCGTGAGCAGGTGGACTGGAGCGGTGCTGTTATTGCGCTGGTGGTGACCTGGGGACCGTAACGCCGGGAGGACGAAGAGGAGGTTCATTCGGCGCTGACCTGCGCGGTGACCTGGCCGTCGGCAGTCTGGCTGGCGGACTGGATGAACATGGGCTGAGTCAGCTCCTGGCCCGCTGGCATCGTCACCTGCTGGATTTGGTACAGCTGCTGCAGGGCCGAATGGGGGGAGAGAGGGAGAGAGAGGAAGACATGCATGATCAGAATAAAAATATGAAAAAAGGAATGAAGCTCAATGGTGAAGGTGTGTTTAAGACCAAAAAAAAAAAAACCCCACACACACACACACACACACACACTAACGAGAGGGAGAGAACAAGCCAGTGACTTACCTGACCATCAGTGAACTGGTTAAATTGTTGCTGTCCTTGTTGCACTTCCGTCTGTGATATCTGCCAACAGAAGGACACAGCAAAATGTTCAGAAGCCGAGCGTGACGATGCCGTTCTGTTAGGATTTCCGATGAAAACAATGACGGGGCATAATCCAAAATGGGACAGGCTGTCTTGTTCAGGTATCATTATCCGGCCAGATAGAGGTCAGAGCCATAATAAAGGATAAAATAGCCGCGATTTTTGCTAAACAAACTGAGATTAGATATGATCACGGGTTCTGATACGATTCTTTTGGCTTACGCTAAAGTGTTTTACCTGCTGAGTGTTAGTTGCCAGTGTCTGTATTTGTCCTTGAACAACCTGCGTTCCTGAGACAGGCTGAGCCAAGCGGATGTACTGCAGCTGGCTGGTGTTGAGCTGCACCTGCGGCCACCACAAGGGGGAGACAATGAGCACAAACAAGTTACCCTCAACTAACCTCTACCTAGCTGTGTTCAGCATCAAGGCTACGTCCACACTGATTCCAAAAGCTGCTGGAAACTTGCTACCAACATTAAGACTGATGCTCGACTAGTTGTCATGGTTTCCAGACCTAAACACACAAACAAAGACTCATCTAAATATTAATATCAGCAACACTGCCAGCCTCCTTACAGGTATTTGTTGAATCTCTCCCGTGTTGGTGATGATCTGCTGCATGACCTGCATGGTCTGACCTGCCGGTTGCGCCGCCTGGGCCTGCGCCTGCCCCTGCGCAGCCGCCTGCACGATCTGCACCTGCTGGCCCTCGCCCACCTGCATGGTCACCGGAGCGCTCTGCGGCACACGGACGGGGAGAGAAACGTAAGCGCGCGCACGCTCACTTTATCCCTGCACAGCAGCTCTGCCAGCTCAATGATGTTCAGATGCTGAATCTCCCCATCCCCTCCTCCCCCACCCTGACTGGCCCTCAAGGAAAAAACACAGGAAAACGAAGCAGGGAGCAGGAAAGAGGAGTCGGGCGAGGCTGTGACCCTCGGGCCTCTCGCGGCGAGCGGAGAAACTCGGGAGGTGAGAGCGCAGCCGTGAAAGGCGATCGCTTGCCTCTTCAGTAAAGGACACCAGATACGCACGAGCAATTTATTAAACAGCACGGCTTTATCTAGCACCGCGACCTCGTGTAGCTTCAAGTGGAGAGGAGATTAACGACTGATAGGGGTTCTTAAGGAGAGCGGAGACTAACTGCTCGGTTCGAGATTCGGGGAGCTTTACGGCATAACTGACCAGTGTACTCATATTCTTCTTGCTAGCCATGCTGGTGATATCACATGCAGCAAACAGGATGACGACGAGTAGTACGTTTCCGCTGCTGGATCGGCAGGGGTTAATAGGGGGGTCACAAAATATAGCAGGTGTTACGTTCGCGGCATGTAGGTGCTGTTCGGGGTCATAAATGTTTACCGTGATGGGGGTTGGCTGAGACTGAGCTACCTGCACCTGCTGTAGCTGCTGCATGGTGGTCCCCTGCAACACCTGAAGGTGAACACATGGTAAGACAGACAGAGAGAAAGAGAGAAAAGCTTTACACAGAAACAAGCACATGCAAAGCACACTAAATGGCATGTACATCCACTTAAAAAGCACTCAAAGCACAGGGTGTAAAGTGTAAATAAGCATAAAAAGATGTGCTATGATGAGGAGGAACACTGTGAAAGCGTGAGCTAGAAGGTTTTAAACATTATATACTGTACATCTGACGGGTTAAAGCCAAACAATGATCAGCTGCATCCAAAGCGGCTCCCTTCCCTCCACGTACATGTCCACATTCAATCATTTTTCCCCCAAAACATGGGACTTTGTAGCGTACTAGACAGCGAGCAGGGAGCCTTCTGGATGGAGCCAAAGTGATGTTGCAGCACAAAGATTACAGCAGCACTGATGAAAGTGGTTTGCATGTGGCAACGAATGATGCAAAGATTATTCAAGCTGTGGAAAGGCAGTAAGACAAAAAACAAAGTCTGGTCTTGCGTTCCCCAACCTCACAGACATCCTTCATCAGTCACCCGCCATTTACTACAAGCAGCAGGACACTTTATACCTAATTATCCTGTAGAAAATATCTAACTCCAACGTGTTGGTCCAGCATTGCAAGTGTGATTTATGCTGCTATTATTTTCCAGGAGGTCAGCTCCAGGTCTCTGTATATTACTCCGTCTGTGATTTAGTCGTGAACTGGAGAGCAGTTTCCATCTTTTGGTGACAAGTTATTACTATTGCATTGCAGGTTGACATATTAGTCCACTCTGCCCACAGCAAATCTTTATGATGGACATCCAGGATTTCGCAGGCCTTTTTGTGAGGTTGTTGCAGCCTAAAAAGTCTGATTTTGCACCAAAAAACGAAGGGGACAAAACCACTATTATTTTTATTAAATATTAATTATTTTGTTGTTTTTTTTAAGGGATATGTGAGGCGTTTCTATCATACACGTTTCCTGTATCATTCCCCCACGACCCCAGTTGGGATAAAACTGTTTCCATATAAAGCGGAAGGTCAAAAGGGACCTAATTTAGAGAGCCAATTATTCCACACGTTTACCTGAAACTAAATCCAAGTCTGAGATACGATATCGACAAGCACATATACGTATTATTTTGCAGGACAGTACTTAACACATTCTCAGCTGAATCAGTTCAGATCCCATTCAGGGCAGAGCAGAGGAAAAGGGACTGGCTGCGTTCAGACCACACACAGGAAGACGGCAGTAAACTCCACCTCATTCCCTAATAATCTGACTCCAACAACTGTGTGTACAGATGACGTTGACGGCTGGAAGGCGACAAATAACTACAGTCAAATTCATACAATAAGCAGCTCAATCTGGTATCGACTACGGCAAGTAGACTAGACTTGGATTATTTTAAGCAGCAAATTTTAGCTGTAATTAGACTCCTGATGTTGGTTTTCTTTGAAGGAAAATGTAACAAGAAAATTTCTCCACAAGCCTGTTCATTTCTATCCTGCTTCATGTCTCTTTTCCCCTCCATCCCTTTATCTCCCTGCTCTTCCCGGCCTCACTCGTTCCCTCCTATCCCTGCTTCCCTCTCTCGTTCTCGGCTGTCCCGAGCGCTTTAGAAGGTGACTGCAGCACTGTGCCCAACTCTGACAAGTCAGCGAATCGCAGGCCTGCTGAAGCAGCACTGATCCTCAGAGAGAGAATGAGGTCCAGTACAGAGAGAAACAGAGAGAGAGAGAGAGAGAGAGAGAGAGCGCGAGCGCGCATGATCACGGGAGAAGGAACTCAGCCAGAGCCTGCACGATATGAGAGGGATTATGTGGAGTGAGAGGTAAACGTTTAAGCAAACAAGGAGAGTAGTGAGCAGAGGAAGTGTAGATAGAGCTGATAGAACAGCGAATTAGGTTAATGACATCTGAAAGAGAAGGAGAGACGGAGACGTGAATAGAGGATCACGGAGGGGTCAGAACAAAAATGTTGCTTACTAACAACTGGAGCTGGACATTTATTCAGTAGCGAGGAGAGTGGGGTGGGTGAGAGAGAGAGACAGAGACTCAGATGCACTGCCAAAGAGAAAGTGAAGCAGAGTGGAGAGAATAAAGAGAGAAAAGGAGAGGAGCAGGGCGGCGAGTTCACACTCGGAAACCGGACTGATATTACACTGGGGAGGATGAGAGAGTGACTGGGCCTCTGTACTGTTCACTTGATAGGAAAGTGTGAATGACACCTCTTGGGCCTCCGCTGCTAACAAAGCGTGGATCAAATGATCGGAGGGGATCAAACTGAACGGGGCTCGAGTGTGTGGCGCAGCATGAGGGTGTGTGTGTGTGTGTGCGCATATTAGTATGGTAAAGTTTCAGCTGCTTGTAGACCAGACTGAGGTATAGAATAGATGGGAGGTGATGGCAAGGGCAGACTCTGATGTGCCACTCCACATGAAAGAGCAGCCGGTTCGCGCTGCTCCAGTAATGCTCTCCACTTCCAGCCTCACTTTCACCTTTCCCCGCTCTCTCCCTCTCGCGGCTCGGATTCCAACCTCACGTCTCCGTTCCAACTGAAAAAGCTCGTAATGTGGCGTGGGGCAAACATTTTTGATTTTAGATTCTGTAAAGGCTGAAGCTTTTTATTTACCTACGGAGGTAAGCAGAAAGTGTGTGTGTGTGTGTGTGTGTGTGTGTGTGTGTGCGTTAGTTACCTGGCCCTGCTGGGGCTGGGCGATGATGATCTGTCCTGGTTGGAGGGTGGTGGCGGTTTGCGCGGCCACCTGCTGCCCTTGTTGCTGCCCTTGTACCTGCACAGCTGTGCCAGGCTGCTGCGCTAGAGTGAAGTAGTACTGTACAGGCTCTGCTGAGGCAACAGACTGACGCACCTCCTCCTAAACACACACACACACACATAGGATAAAGCCTATCATATAGTTACATCTCCATAAATTATTTTAATGCTGTAATACTAGAGGCTGGACTCAAATAAATAACTAATAGGAACGGCTAGGCAAGGTAATGTGAGAGTAGTGCGGACGCGTTCAGCTGAAAACCCTGCGCTCACACTCGCCTGTCTTTTAGACGAATGAAATATCTGCAAAAAACGTGACAATAAGAAAAGCAAGAAATTTACAAAATTCAAATACATTTCAAAAACCTAGGAGAACTCGAAGCCGAATGTGTGAGAAAGAGCGTAAACACCCCTCTCCCAGCTTCACGATGTCACAGCTGAGAGTGTAGGATGTTTACACACCTGCTCACACATAAAAAGGCCAACGCGACAGCAGCGCCGCTGCGCTTGATAACATCTCCCATGCTAATGACAAACAGCACGGAACGTCGCGTCCTGTACCGGCTTATCCAGCACATGCTCCCGTTCGGCCGGGAGCCTCCTGGAGAGACACGCAGAGTGACTCAGACGCTGTTAGAAAGCAGAACGCGTGCCGACATCGCTGCCGAATTATTGTCTCATGACCGAGAGGCAGAGGCCGAGGCGGGCGGCGTGCAGTGGGAGCGGGACGCTGCAAACATCCGACTGAAAGCCTTCACTGTCCCGACCGCCAGCTTCCAGTCAAGGATGTTTACAGCACCTCCAAGCTGCCAGTAGCGGGGTCAGGCAGGGCTCCTCTTCCTCACGGAAGAACAATCCTCTTCTGAACGTGGGACCCCTCATGGAGCTGAGGGGGACGAATCAAGAAATAAAGGCTTCTTCCCGCTCCACACCTGTCTTTTGGGCGGCTTGAGGTCGTCTCTTGGAACAATGTCGATGAGGAAGTCGAACTGGTCAAACTTGGTGATGGCCATTGCAATGTCATTCCTCTGGAAAGTAGAAAGAGAAGCAACAATGACTAAATTGATATTTCTGTATTTTATCGTTTTATCATGTTAATTTTGACCAATTAATCTCAGAAAAAATAAGGTAAAAAAAAATAAGTGATTAATCTAGAAGACTGGATCCCGTTCTGGCCACAGTGACTTTGGAAAATGAAGGCCGCAGACGAGAACACGCTGCTCGACCCAGTGAATGAAAAGTTTGTTTAAAAAAATGGCCAAATGGAACGGTCAACAGAAGTATCATTCTCTGCAATTTATGCAATAAGGAATTTCCATATTATCAGAGTGAGAATCAGCATATTGTCATATTTTTGACTGTTGTGACCATTAATACAGACGAACAGAGCACAAAGTTATTGAAAAAGATGTTAACATAATTAATCTGTAACATAATTCATTCACTCATATGCCAAAATTAATTAGATTTTTTTAAATATGGCAAAAAAATGATGCGTGCAGTTAATTTAGATGAACTACTCATAGAAGGTATTTTTTTAAATCACTTGATACCTCTAATTTTAATATTAAGACTGTAATAAGTAAATAAGTTTAAAGCTAGAATTACTTAAAGAAAAATCAGGCTGTATGTGACGTGCGCTATAACCCAGCGCAGCCTCGGAGCAGTGACCGCAACACCGCTTCCCTCCCTCCCCCCCACCGCCCCCGCCCATGTGGTACTTTCCACAGGATATTGGCTGCCAAGACCCCCCATTGTCACCCCCCTCACATCAGCTGCTATTTTTAGCCTCGTGATTAATATTTGGTGGCTGAGGGTCATGTCCGCGCAGTTGTTCTATTGATGAGCGTTGTCGTGGCGACCCCGATTGGTGCAATGCCTACACAAAGGCCAGGGTTATGAATGCACTCCCTTAGCAACCTCCATTAGCGCCCAATAGAATTTACATATTCAAGTTGTGGCGTGTGTGATGTCACACGCGCCCTCGGACTCCAAAACAAATCTGCAGCGTTCACTTCAGCCGTGATGAGGAACGAGCCCAACTGGCCTCTCTTTAACAGCAGTGACGGATTTGTTTAGTGTCTGTAGTTAAACTGGAAAACAAACCAAACATGCCAGCCAGAACCAGTCTGATAAGCCTTCACTTTTTGTGTTTGCAAACAATTTAAGTCCGAGCTTTTATTTGGTGAAGGGTTCCGCGTCGTTCCGAGCCACCGCTCCAGGACACAACGCGGAATGGCATTTGGGAAAGTGGGTCATAGGAGACATGCTTTTAGAGTCGGTGGAAAGTGCTAGAACAGAGCTGAGACAGGCCCTGGAGGACTCAAGCATGGGGCCCTCCCCACCCCCTCACAAAGAGATAAGCTCCATCACGGAGCTTCATCACGGCAGCTTCATGAGGTGTGTGCAAGTAGTCACATGTGAACGAGCTGCGGGCGCGTGGTTTTGGTGTAACAGGTTTGACTAGTTAGCATGAAGCGAGGATGACGAGGGTAATGAGGATGGATTAAGACTAGAGATGCACCAATCCATCTGTTTCAGTTCAGATACCGATGCAGAAACTTGGGCTTTGGGCACTGGCCGATCTCGAGTATCGATCAAATACCAGTTTTAAATTCATGTATAAATTGTATATTTCTCCGTGAGGAGGAGACTGAGATTATTCTGCAGTGCAGTGCAGTAAACACTTGACTTAAATACTGTTTTCCAACTAAAACAATGTAATAAGTACACAGCCATATGTATATGCTAAATTATTAAAATGATTAATTACTGAATTATTATTTATGTCATTTATTAAGTAACATCTCACATTATTCGTTTTGTAATTTAGTGACGGTCTCTAATCCTGCGGCGCTAAAACCATCAGGAACACAGATTGTGAGTGAGAGCTGGCGTTGTTAAGGAAATTAAATAGTATAATCATGTATAATTTGCTTTTGGGGTTGTAATGTGTTGCGTTGCTTGTTCTGCTCATTGGCATATCAATATGCAGGAATTAGCGAGAACGATGAACAATAAACCAGCTTCACCGCATTGCGTGCATACGCAAACATAGAAAAACCTACAATTTACAGATCGACTCCACAGCTCGGCACAATGCCACTGACACCCGATCCAGCTGTTTGTATCATTATCAGACTGATATCTGATCCACGTATCAGATCAGTGCCATCTCTAATTAAGACTGTAGGTGTAGACCTTCACAAGTCTCACCGTTCGATTCAATGACGATTATCACATCAACGATTCGATATCTTGATGCATCCAGTTGTTCTACATTACTTCACATTGCACACAGATCGGGCAGCCGTAGTTCCTACAGGGATGTTCTTTTTAAGCAGAATTTTAACGCCGCAGCCAAAAAATCGCCAAGCAATGTCATTTATGGTCTGCACACTGCATCCACGCAGAATCGTCCACGTCTGCGTCGTGATGCATCGGTTACGTGATTCATTTTAACACCCCGATTTAAGACAATTTTAAAAGTGATAAACAGCTGTAACTTCCTATTTAACCGTGGCAGTGTGAGGTGCATCTGTTTCTGTGGTGCGAGTGGGTAAAACTGACAGACTAACCTGTAGTGTGCGACGTTTGTTATCCTCCGTGTGTATCCAGGCTCTCAGGGTGAGCTCTGTGATGAAGATTTGAGCCGCTTTGGCAAAAAGTACGGGGGCCTCCGCGCTGATCATCTACGGCAGGAGGAAAAGAGGGTTAACAGAGGACAGGCGCGTGCACAAACACACAAATTCTCTCTCAAGGAGGAACACACACACACACACACACAGCACCACAGCATGCCCCGAGGTCCTGCCCATGTCAGTGCCGTTGAGCTCTTAATTGCCTTGCCTTTCTGCTCCAGTTTTAACCCTCTTCCCACTCTTAAGCTGTGGGTTATTTAAAGAGTGTGGACACCACTCTGACCCGATACCTGTTTCCCACGCAGGCCTGGCAGGAACACACACACATTCTCTCTCTCTCACACACACACACACACACAAACACTACTCATGCAGCCCACGGCACCTGACCATTCAGAACTAATCATAAAGACGGCAGACCGGGTAAGACTTGATCCCACTCAATACAGAATCAACAAAAGTGAAGCTGCGTTCTCCGTCTCTCGACAGGTTCCACACGTTCCTGCACTTCACTAAAGTGTTACTGGAGGCAGTAGGAGGTGGAACAGAGCAGGTCGGCTTTACCTCAGCCTCTACGCTCGCTCATACCTTCACGTCCTCATCCAGTTTCATGATCTTCTTGATGCGTGCAAGTGGAAGCTCCTGAACACGGAAATCCTTCTGAAACAGAGGGAGGGCTTGTCACATGGGGACACTTTCAGTTCTCCTTGATAAAGATCAAATACAAGATCCACAGACAATAAAAAAAAATCAATTATTCAAAACTGCACATTTTTGATACTTGTTTTGGAGACCGACGAGAGAAACTAAACTTTACATCCCTATCTTAAGAACTCTTTTTCAGCTTGTTTGGCTCTTTTGGGGAAGAGCTTGTATGTGTCCCTACCATCGTGAGGTTCCTGATCTCCTCCATCACCCTGGGCCAGAAGGACTGAAGGCTCTGCTGGGCATCGCTGCCACCCGCTCCAAAGGAGTCTGCCGACATCTCCGGATCTGCTACAAAAACGAAGGAAAATAAGCTGGATATGTCTGGCTGAGAGCCTACATTTTTCAGGAGGACGTCTTGAGTCAGACTTGGAAATTAAGCTTCGAGTATTACCTTTCATCATACATAATCCATGCACATTTGAAAACCGACCAACTGACTTCAACTGATAGATTTTGACACGTTTGTTCGCGGTAAGGAACCACAACTTTCAGCAAGACGGCATCGGCGCCAACGCCGTTTTCAGCTGGAAGAGAAGTGAGAAAGGAATCCGCGCGGCAAAGGGCAAGAGCGCAGAGGCGACGTGACCCCGGACCTCCTGCGTGCTTGTGTGACCAGGAGCCAGAAAGCTACAGCTGAGTCCCAGGAGTCAAAGGAACTGTGAACAAATACGGCACGCTGCACAACGCGCATGCCAAGAAATCACCCCTACACACACACACACACACACACACACACACACAGAAACAAGTAGGCCTGGGCCGTGGGGCCTGGCGCTTTGAGAGCAGAGCTGGCAGGTTACTATGGCATGAGAGGAATTCTGCAGCAAGGTCCAGCCAGCCTGCCTGAGCTTGTGCTCCCGGGGAAGGCAGCGTCGCTGGAGCTTCCCCCCCCCTCCACTTCTTTCTAGCTCTCTGGAAGGAAAGAGAGGGCCAAAAATAGTTGGGTGGGGTTCCACTGGAGTGGGAGAGAGAGTGTAAAGGCAACCAGGCTTCGTACAGTTCAGCTATAATCCAATAACAAGACAAAGCGCCAAAGGGCTTAGAGAGAGGAGGTGCAGACGACATAGCAATCAGACCGCTGTGTGGCCGGAGTATGTGGGTCAAACGCGGGACAACAAGAGGGAAGCATGATTGCTGGGGAGAGGGGTAGAGAGAGAGAGAGAGAGAGAGAGAGAGAGAGAGAGAGAGAGAAAAAAACCCTCGCTTTCAAACGAGTATCATTAATAAATGCAAAAACAATGCAAATCAATTAATCAAATGTACGAACTGAGCCCAGACGTTGCCAATAAGGACGAGTGTCCTATCAGGGACAAAACTGCGTCTTGTCTCGTCGAGCTGGACCGTCTGTGTGATTCTGACGAGACATGATTGGATTTGGAGAGTCATCCAGATGCGTCAGGATTGATGAGGGAAGCTATAATGGCTGCATATAAGAAGAAAAGCTCTTTGATCAGGAGAGGCCTGTTCTCTGTTTATGTGTGAGCAGATTTGTGTCATAGATTTTGGGAGCTGATCAACTTTAAAGAACGACACCGGCGTCAGTCTTTCTGGGACATCTCTCCTGCCGAACATCTGCGAATGGGCGACTCTCTGTGCTCTCAGAGATAAGAAATAATAATTAGCCGATTCACTTAACACCATTAAAGAAAACTAGCCTGCTAATTACTACGCAGTAACAGCGCGATTACCGTCAGAGCCCCAGGAAATGGAGAGGCAAATTAAAAGAGCAAATCCTTCACTGAAGGAGAAATACATGATCAAAGCTCGGCCAGGCCAGCTGCTTCAGCTGCTGGTTCTTTTTACCTTTTTATCAGGCCTGAAACGTGACAAACCAGAGATAAGAGCTAGAACACTACCTCACTTACACTGGGGAATCTTGTACTTCTACTTAATTACACTTGTAATTAAATTTGTCCTCTTTAATTCATGTGCTCCTGCTTTCATCTTTCAGTGATAATTTATAATGCCTCATTTAATACAGGACTTTGGTAAGGTCAGTTTCATAAGGCTCGTATTTCCTAACCTTCACTTTTGTTCTCCATTAAAAACACTCTTCGTACAGTATCCAACTTAAATGAATCAGCACAAAACAAACGTGGACAAGAACCCCCTTCCGTCTATTGGAAATGTCACATCAAATTTCTTACTTGAAATAATGTCCAGCTATTAGAGTGTCCAAAGGGAAATCTGTCCGCAAATATATGAAAATGAACCAGAACGTCACGATGCATGCTGTCTCCTGGACGCTGAAATAACTGAGCTGTCTGCATTCTCTTGCTGCTCTCAGGCTTGGACTGCTCGTGCCCTTCAGCAGGCGGGTGTCGGGTTTCTCCTGACCTGTTCGGCTGCAGCGTCGTCGGTGACCGCTGCTCCTCTGCCTTGCGGAAAGTCGATGGTACTGGCAGGAGCTGAATCAGCAGGACGCTCTCACCAGCCCGAGCCTGCCCCATGCAGGTGGAATGCAGAGCTTTAGTACCTCAGCAAAGGTGAGCTCCTCCATTTCAAGCAGGCCAGAGCCTTGTGATAACGGCCAGCATCCGATAATAAAGTCCTGCCAGGGTTTACTTAATGGTGTGCCATAATATACATGATAACTTGTGGCTGACAATTAGCGAACAATGAGGGAACTTTAACTTTATGGCCTTTAGCTGGGGCTGGGCAATTAATCAAAACTGACATTCAGAAGCTCTAACGGACATTATCTTGCCCATGGCGATATTTAGATGTTTTTTTTTTTTTAATTCAGTTAATACTTTCCCTTAAAAGCATTCTTACATGTGTGTGTTGTCACTTAACTTCGCCCCATTCATCCTTCCACTGCATGTGTGTTTCCTTCAGTTATTTTAAAAATCATGACAATACACACACTTTGGCACTTAAGCGTATTTACAGTGCAAATCTCGTCAGTGAACTATGAGAGCAAAAAACACACAAAAAGATGATAATCGTTGATGAATCATAATTGAGGCAAAGTGTGCCAATAATCATGATACTGACTTGAGGTCACACCGCCCAGCTATACATTTAGAGTGTATTTATTGATTGTTATCCACATTAGATAGTCTTTTCTTAAACTAGGTGAGCTTTTTTTCCTGTCTAAACAAGTTACAAAATTATTCTTCCAACATGCCACAAAGGCTCTGTGTGTGTTTGCACCATATGAGCATTTGATGTTTGATTAAACAAGACATGGAGAGACAGTCTCAAGCTTCACAACAGCCACAGAAGAAGCAGGTGACCTCTGCCATGACCTGAAGGTAATGAGATGGCTCCGAGAGACTCTGATCACAAGCAAACTGCAACACCGCCCTCATGTCTCGAAAAGTATCAGTACATAAAGGTAAAATAAAATGCCATTTGTTGGAAAGCTAACGCTGAGTTAAAGCTAAAATCAATACAAAGGCAAATGTTAGCTTTCAAACTTAAAATGCAAAGTAAAATATTTGAATCTAAAACTTTTATAAAAGGAAAAGTGAGTAACACTTCCAGATGCGAGATGCTTTAACGCTGAAGCGTAAGACTGGCACTTGATGATAAGTTCAGTCACAACTTGCTTCAGGCATTCACCTCTATATTACCATGATTACACCCTACAGCCCACGCCAGCAACGAGCTCAGGAGCCATCTAAAAGCCCTTACTTAAAACCCATTCTGCATGCGGTGATCAACACGAACACAAACCAAACTGTCAGACGCATTTTCACCTTTCTTACACTTCTCAAAATCTAAACACACTTGTAAGGAACTTAAGATCTAGTCAACATAGTTTATGCACATAAGTCAGTGCAAATGTTGCTGGTCAGAATACCACCGTGATGTGAGATGTCATATTTGCTCAGCGTTGCTCTCATACGCGAGGACATCAGCACACAGCTTGGAAGAAAACGTGAAAACCATTACAGCAAACTTTGAATTACATACATCAGCAACTCCAGTTCCGGCACAAACGAAGTGTGGAGTCATTCATGATGTAATCAACTGTGAGCAAAATGACACGTCACAGAGTTTCTCCAATGAAACAAGATAAAAAAAAAAGAAAAATATGAGAGAAAAGCAGAAAAACAAAGGAGGAGAAACGGCAACCAGTGCTCACATCTCTTGATCCCGTGTTAACATTCCTTGTCTCATTTCACGCCACCACATGCATCTCTCTCCTCCCCTCCCTTCCTCCCTCCCTCCCTACTCTTCCTCTCTCTGTACAGGAAAATAGAACACTGATGAGAGCAGATATGAAGGAGTAATACAACTTTATCTGACATCTAAGTGCTTGGGGGGCATCTAAGTGCTGGGGGAGTGAAGAACAATTCAGGACAAAGTGATTGTCAGTGCTTAGCGAAGGGCTTCTTTTTACAGTTAAAAAAATAAATAAATAAAGACTGCAAAGAGAGTTGGCAGTATTTATGAACAATGTCAAAGAAACAACACTTTCTACAACAACACATCTCCCAATTTCCCAAAATCTCCACACTACTAGGACTAAAAACTTCATGCATTTCAAAATAAACACCAGGGTTGAAATTCATGTCCCCAGTCCACCCTGATGATCTTTCTTGGTAACACGAAAAAGGGAAACCCTGACGTTAAAAAGTCAGCTCAAGGGTACTCGATAAGTTTGTCTGTCTACATTTAGGACTCATTAACCCCGCTGACATTCTCACGGGGAGGACACTCGGTGAAAAACTGTCCGCGTTGCCGTTAATGGTTAATCATCTACTCCGGCAAAACCAAAACGGCGAGCAGCGCGCTTTAATGAATTACAAATTAACCGAGAAATAACCTTTTGCTTGTTTTGATACCAAGCCCTCTAGAGAAAGGGGAAGGACGGGACGACAGCAGACGTGACCTACAAGTAATCTCGCTGAACCTACGGCTCTGTCATATGAAAGGCGCCCTTGGTTCAGCCTCGCGCAGACTCCAGGAAGCAGTTACTGATCTCTCAAGGTCATTTAGCAGCAGAGGGGTGAAGGGACGGTAAGGTGGGAGGGAGATACTGTAACAGTGGAAACGAGGGCAAAGATGGCGAGGGGAAGAGAGGACTTTTCTTTTTTCGCCTTAGCACTTGGCGACCCCGCGGTAAACCCTCCTGAGAGGAGGGCGATGGTGAAAGGGCCCCTCTTGTCTCCGGGCCTGTGAGGGATGCACTGTCCTCGAGGTCTCACGCTCTCTCTGCTGACAGATCGGCTGTGGGAGCCGCTCTCACATTCCCGTGACCTTCATCCTGGAAAGGGCCCCGCCGGCGCACAGAGGTGCGACAAACCGACACGAAGCGCACAGAACGGCACGAGCGTCGACTCCGTCCCGTCTTTATTATTACAAATGAGTGCCACACTGCGGGCCACTCACAGGTAAAGAGCGCCTCGGGTTAAAAAGGGCCGCCGCGGAAAAGGTCACCTTTATGCCATTCCTTTACGTAGGAGCGGGCTATGACGTCGGTCTGTTGCGTTTGTGTGGTTCGTTCGTTTTTTTTTTTTTAGATCTTCTACGCCAACAAGGCAGCGAGGGCCTCAATGATATTCAAATCTCATGCAAACAACAAATCGCAGTGGGATTTGGCAGTGAGGGCTCCAACTCGGAGCTATTTTTAGTTCTCCTCCCTCCCCAGTGGGACTCTATACTGTCAGAAGCACCAATGGAAACTTTCAATTAGAAGGGGAAGAGAAATTGCAGCGGGTCACAGATTCAATAAAGGGTTCTAAAGTGAGGGAAAGTACCCGGCTGGAGACGCTGACGCACGCGGCCGAAGACGCGTACCTGCCACAGCATCACTCATGGAGCCGGTCACGAGAACGTGACGAGTCTGTGCCCTAGACCCTACTGCCATATATGCCCTCTGTGCTACATCACTGTCAGAAAAGTGTAAACACGCCATAAAGGACCAGGCCTTGAAGGTGAAGCGGGACTCCGGTGCGGACAGGCCTCTTCCAGCAAACCTCAACAAGCGCAAGAGACGCCGCAGCCGTTTTTTTTTTTGTTTTGTTTTGTTTTTTGAGTCGACGTCAAAAGCGATTCTCACCAAATATGTTATTTAAAAACGCAACAATATTTCAGGAGGGTGATTGTTGGAAATGACCAATGTCCATCAGTAGGTCACAACAACGCATCAAGAAAAACGAAATGATAAATCAATCATTTAAGTCTGAGAGTTAATTTTCTAAGTTTGGTCAATTTCAATCACTTTTAACTGGAACGACAACAATCAGACTATCACTTTCACTGGCACAAAAAGAAAGTCATTAACAGTGAGGGAGAAAGTAGAGGACGAAAGGAGGAGGGGGAATGTTGGTGGAGGACAGAGGAAGCATCCTGTTTCTACAATAGTGAGCGAGTAAGGGAAAGAGTGCGATCGAGAGCATGAAAGACAGACAGAGAGAGGAAAAAATAAGGCTCGAAGACAGGACGGCGTGCAGCGTCGCTGTGTGAATGCAGTTGCCACACTTACCCCATGCCCTTCATACTGCACTGTAAAGTGGGACCCGGCGAGGGGAGGAGACGGAGGAGCTCTGAGCTGATCTCCTCGAGAGCTGGACAGAGAAAGTGAGAGGCTCCGTCCCGGGAACATAACAAAGGCAGTGAGGGGCAGCCTGTCCGGTGCAAAGCCCAGCTCTCAGAGCCCAAAGCCGAGGGAAGAGCAATAACCTACCCCCCACCCCCTTCTTCGACCCCTCCCCTCCCCCCACCGCACTATCCCTGTCTCCCTCCAGACACCCCCCCCCCCTTCCCAAACACACACAGCCCCCCTTCCATTCCTTCTCTTGCCGAGTCCTCTAAAGCCGCCCACAGCCCGGAGTTTGTCTCCGGCAGCCGACCCTGGGAGTTTGCCTTTCAGCTGACCCCTGCTTCAGCGCAAACGGAGTTGCCGGAAAATCGACGGAGAAAGTGAGAGTGACGGGAGGAAAGCGGGAGAGAGGCACAGAGGAACAGAGGGAGAGAGAGAGAGAGAGAGAGGGAGACAGTCAACAGAGCAAGTCCCGGACAAAAATCTCCTGCCTGCTTTCCTTTAACACTTGGAAAGTAACTCAATCTAGCTCTGTTACACGATACTTCATTACGTCCCGCTCTCTCCTCCACGTCCTGCCCATTTCTTCTCCTCTTCCAATGGCTAGAGCTCGGTCTCAGCTCTATTGGCTCGGCTCGTCCGTAAGCGATGAGATTCCACCTCCCTTCCTCACTCCCCATCTCCACTCCACCCCTTTTCACAGAGAGTCAACTTCCTGTTTTAAGTTACCTTGAGCAGTAGGATAGGGGTCAGGGAATGAAAAAAGGAAGCGAGAAAAGAACAGACAAAGGAGAAAGGAAAAAGGAGAACAAGAGGGTGAGCATCGCCTTCAATTCTACAGTCTCGAAACTTTCTGCTGCAAGACTCGTCCACCGCCGTTGCCGGACCCAGCTGAAGTGAACAACTGGCTCCCCACTAACAACTGTCCCTTGCTTATTTACAATGTCAAACAGGGGTCAAATTTTCACATCCCGCCCTCCGAACAGCTTAGCGGGCTGCCGAGGCGTGATGCAAATAACCTCCTGCACCGCGATTGGCTCGGCGGGGCGTCAAAGCAGATGCCGCATGCTGTCGCCGGATGATTTAAAGTGGAATGTCACAGGGCAGACGGTAATCACATAGGTAGAAGGACATTCAGCACCGCTGCACAGAATGAGCAAAACACCGCCCCGGAAATTCCATCATAAAAATATGTGCAAAATACTGTCATTTACAACAAATCCAGCATGGAAACAAAACACTCACAAGCAGAGGTGACCTTAAGCAAATCAGCGTAAATATGCTGACACAGTTGTTAAAGGGAGGAACAGACAAACGTGATCAAAATGAAACTATGATAATCAACAGGGAAAAAAACACCACAAAATAAAAACCTCAGTAAAGTTACTTTATGATTACATCATGCATATAGCATAGATAAATCAACTCCACAAAATCAAGGTCATACCAAACGCCGCAGCCTATCACAGCTCAAGTAGCCTGTTTTGAAAACTTGTATTGATTCAAACAGTGCACTACTCATTTCACAACTCACAAAACACAACCTCACACATTAAAACTAACTGTTTTTCTGTCAAACACAACACAAGGCTTGATAAACACACATGGCAAGAAAAGAACAGAGCTGAATAGAACCCAAGTTATCGAGTAAGACAGTGCTGGTGAAAGCGGTCCAGCAATTTCTTTTCTAGGACATTGGGAACGGTGGAATGACCTCAAGGTTATACCTGTCGCTACAGCAGTTTCTCCCACAATGTTCTAGGAAACAAAACAAGAGAAGTGAAATACACACAACACGCACCTGCATAGGCAGGGAGTAGGAGTGTGTGTATGTAGACACACACACAACTAAAGCTTTTGATGAAGCAGACTGGTAAATCATTACACAGCTCCAAGATATTGAGCAGCTGGACAGTGTAAGCATGGCAGCTCTCTCTCTCTTTCTCACACACACACCATCATAATAAAATCGGTGACTCTTTCTTCAGCATGAGGCCTCTAAGTCCACACTATTCAGACATTGCATGACTTAAGTAGACCTGTACAATGTGATTTAAACAACAAAAAAGGTTAAAACTGTGTGTTCACCAAAAGCTTTAGGTGCAATGCATCAAATGTATTAACTAAATATTCAATTAGATCAATAGTTGTCTGTGCATCTTGTAATTAGTACTTATTAATACACATCTACAGTGTTGGTGCCTCAGTGCTTGGAGGCCTGGCACACAAACCAAGATGCTGTGTGTTTAGGTTGTCAGTCAATTATACGCCACTCCCCCAAGACCCCTTGACACATAAAATTAAGAAATACACGCTTATCTGTATAAGAAAGTTTAATTAAAATGTCATAAAACATAAATGTAATTCCTTAACCTAAGATGTTATGACATCGGTATCATTAAATGTCCGTAAAGTGATTACTCAGCCAACCCACGCGTCTCCCTGACACTTACAGAACTTGTCACTTTTAAAGAGCGAAAGGAAAAAAGGCCTAACCTGCTTGGCAGCTTGCATTATTGTCTCAAAAAAGTTTGTGGTTTCTGGTAAGGCGCTATGTCATCAGTTCTGCCCAACAGTAAAACATTACTTCCCGTATTACAGTAACATGTTTGATTAAAGCTGCTAAAAATAATGGCTCCAATAAGTTAAGAAAATGTTATGTCCCACTCTGTCACAAATCCACATGGTCAATGTGTGTGCTACGATGAGAGGTGATTCACTATTAAAAGGCTAGATGAAGTTCTTTATCAGTGAGGGAAGATCAGGAAATACATAGTCCATGCTGAAGCGCAGTACTGGTGGTGTAGGTCCAGTGGTTAGAATCTCTTGCCTCTTGTGGACCAAGAGGTCCTGGGTTTGAATCCTATCTCTGGGACTATCACCACTGAGTCCTTGAGCAAGACCCTTCACCCTTAAGTTGCTATTAGGGAGACGGCGGAATATTGGTTTCCGATAAGAGTGTCCAATTAAAGGCTGCAAATGTGAATGCAGTTGCTTTTCATTAAAATAACCGTGAACCTGACAGTGGGTTGTAAAAATCTTGTTTTACGGACGACACTTGGACAAAAAGCGACAAACAGTGGTAGAAATCTATCCATATCCGGGGTTCATTCTCAACAGCTTTTTGATCATTTTAAATGGACTATTTGTTGTTTCGGAGAGAAAATGTTAACACATACATTACGCTAACTGCTGGTTTTCAGACAGGTCTGAACCCTTTTTAATCCATTCACTAAATGTATATTAAGTGCAACTTGATGTCCACTACAGATAGATTAACTAGTATGGGTACTACAAGTACTATAACTGCTACTAATTTTACTATGATTATTTTAACCTTTTGTTTTACATGTGTGCGCTTATATGCAAATTTATGCATTACACCTATACCACCCACCTGCCTTAAGGAACTGTATGTGTATTTGTTCATTTTACAATAACACACACTGAACTTTACATAGTTTCTACTGTAATATACTCATGTACCGTCACTGTCTATAGCACAAACCTTATAACACGCATTTACTGTACTTTTTAACATTTTAGTTTATTGTAAAGATTCTGAACCTTTAAACTTCTAGTTTTATCATTGGCTTTTATTTGCACAGTGTTAGTATCATCCAGATACATCTGACTACATATTGTACTTGTATAACTATGTATGTGACATAAAGAATACTGCATCTTGATCTGAAGTTATGTAATTCTTGTTTCATAAAACGAAGTTTTTCGGCCAAAGGAAGAAACGTGAGAACAAACCGTCAGCTCAAGTGCAACTAACAAAAGAAAGCCATTTCAACCTGGAGCTTGGAGTTAGCCATCAAGTTTAGTTTAGTTTTACACGGTCTATTTATTTGCTGTGGGTACCCTACAAAACCACCAGCAACTACAAGCGGGAAAAAATGTAACATATGAAAGTGATAAGAGTCAAGACAAGAGTAAGAGACTTACATTGCTCCATTTCGTAGAATCACTTCTAGCCGCGTTAAAGAGCGATGGAGACCGACTTTCTGCTCAACACAAGCTAAGATACAACGCCACGGCTGTAGTATGTGAATCCACCGAGAGTGGGAACTCCAAAATAAACTCGAATTGAGTCCCCGCTAAATTGGATGCTAAACTTTGGAGACGATGCTCGCTTGCTTTTGTCAGCAGGCCGCAAAATGTCTTTATTCAGCTTCGCTACAAGCGGAGTTACACACACGGCGAGCAAGCTACTCCTATGCAAAAGTTACCTAAAATATTTGTAAAGCGCTGTAAAGACATACTAACCAATAAAGACTACGTTTGGATCTGTCCTTCAGACCAATCAAACCTCGGACTAGATTCCACCAATCAAGATTTCTAAGGGCTCTGGTAGTTGTGAAACTAACGCCATTTGGGCTCAAAACCAAGCGCGGTCTATGGCGGCAGAGATAACAGCCGAAGCCAAAATGGCGTCGAACAGTCCGCAGTTTCCTGACCGCCTTCATTCCTTTCCACTAGCCACCAATAAGCGCCTCAGAGAGCGAGGAGGGAAATGGCGCCTATGTTCATCCTCCAAAACAATCGTCCATTGGATGAGAACGTTTATTGGCAGAAAGGTCTCGCATGACCTCAGCCTAATTTCAACCGCACACACCACGGCAATCGAACATGAGCGCTGCAACGATTTTTTCACTTTTGTACTCACTTTTCGTGGAAGAAATCCTGGACTAGTCCGCTTCCGTGGTATTTTTAATTTATTTCAGTGCAGCTACAGAAACCAAAATGGCCGACGCTTTGACAACTTCTTTTGAAACCGGAACGAGCGTTACGTTGGTGGTGACGTCAGCAGCCGCTTAAAACCTCCTGACCGGAGCGCGGACTCCAAATGGAAGCGGTCAGCACGCAAAACAAACTTAAAACGACCAGCACAGAATTCATCTTTCACCGGAGTGAGGGCTAGGTTTAGGTTAGGATTAAGTTTAAATGTAAGCATGTAGGGCTTGAAAGTCTTTTCATAATTCATGGAAAAATTAAGAGCAACACAAAAGCCCCACCTTTATACAGTATATGCTTCATAAATATAAACACTTTATAATGTTATACTATACATAAATACTTTTTTATAGTATTTTATTTTTATATATTTTTTTTTTATAAAATACAATTCTATCTATGAATATATATTTATAAAGTAGGTGGGGGAGGGGGTTGGTGTTGCTGACAATAGCAGGTTATAAAGTCATACAAAACAAACCACAGATATGACACAAAGCTACTTTATCTACCATCTGAACATTCTGGCTCAAAAACATTACTGACATTGTAAGTAATGACACAACATTTTTTCAGATCAAGTTGACAAAATAATTATGGAATCATTCAATGTTGAGGTAAAATATGACGGAATTAAGAACCACAAAAACAACCACAATTAGTATTTTGTCATTGTCAATTAGTACTCCTCTAGCTTTTATAAGAGCTTTTATTCTTTGAGGCAAGGACTGCAGTAAAGAGAAACAATATTCTTCATCAATCAGAATCCAACATTTAAATAGCATTTGACCTCAGCTTTGCAGGATGGAGCTTCGTCATGCACCATTTTCACCATAAATGTTCGATTTTGGGTTGAGATCCCGACTGTTTGCTGATCATGTCGTTGATATGCCTTTCCTGAAGAAAAGTTTTGTCACTCTTTGCTCAGTGGCATTATCATCCTGAAGATGACCTACTGACCTTCGATTGATGCAATGAAAATAGTCAAAAATTCCACTGTACATCTATATATGTTATGTAACATTGTAAACGGTTGTTAACTGTTAACAAAAATTGACAGAGCTACTAACTGTGGAATTAAAAGTGCTACATTGTTACAATATGAAAAATATATTTTTCTCTTTTTGCAAAGACAGGCATTTTTTAACTACCAAGTGTTTCTGAGTGGAGTTGTATTTGCAGAAGTGAAATCTATAAGTCACTTTTGGTAAATGCGAGATCACGAATTTAGAAACCTGCAAGATTTTAGGAACCTGCAAGCGAACGAAAGGTGCTTGCTGGGCCCAAGCCATTTGAAGTCCACACGATCAAATAACTATACATACACATGAGCAGCTCATGACTACAGGGAGACTGAGGTTTACTCGACAAAATATAATTTTGCATCTTCCTTTGTAATGAGGACATACAGTATATGTTATGTAAAATAATTGCTTGACTAAAATAAGCTGTCAGCAAGGCAGAACCATTACAATCTATTGTACAGCACCATGTAATACTAACACAGGGAAGCTGGAAACCTGACCATAGGGTACTTCAAGGGTGAGTATGAAAAGAAGGAACTTTACAAGCCAATGTCAAGGACAGCTTTATCACTATGATGAACAACAAGCTAATCAAGTTTAAGGAAATCAATCCCACAGATTCTCTCATAAAGAAAAAAGCGAGTGCAAAGTCAATTTCCATAGACTGTTTATAATGTATTAATATGCAAAAACATTACGTAAAACTACAAATTAAAAAGTAGGTGCTTTTAACCTCTATGGTAAATAAAAGGAGGCATAGTTGGATCACACTACGTATTTATTAACATTCAGTTTTGCTGCAAATTATTATTATATAAACATTAATTTCTATGAAATTTTTCCATTATATAGTGAAACATTCATCACTAACTAGAGTGAGCAACAGATAAACTGAATATCTTGTCTATGATCACACCCACAACTAAATTAAAAAGCTGAAAATAATGATCAACATTAGTCTCACTAAATGTTAACTAACGGTAACACGTTTTGTACATGTTTTACTTTTTCTTGTTCTTTTAATTGGATTTGCTTGCCACAAGCTCAAGGAGAGTGGAGGCAAGTTTCTCAAGACTGGAGTTGGTTGGCATTTCACGAGGAGGTGATGTCGATGGATTATACGGGTCGTAAGGTTCCGAACCAGAATAATAGTTACGATGAAAATGTTTTGCTGGTGTTTGGTTCTCTGCGTACAACCTTTCTTCCCCTCTGACAGATGTGGAGTTCCAAGGGTTCTCTGAAAGGCAAAACAGTTTAAAGACATTATCACTTGAATTGAGCTGAATATTATCTGCAATATTATGTTTTTACTATTAAAACAGCATTCCTGAGAATACAAGGAAAAAAAAAACAGCTCACCTTGCAAATCTCTTGTATCATCTGGATAATAAGACTTCGCCTCAGCTGAAGCTCCTCTACTGCGACTCCACTCAAATTCACGCTCGTTTTTAAGGGAACCCTGAGCATATCTGAAGTCATCCTCAGGATATCTTCCCTTCACTGCTTCTCTTGCTACTGCTGACTGACTGCTTTGCCCTCTTTCATATTCTTCATAACCTCGATCTTCAGTACTTCTGTGGTGCCTCATGCTTTGAAAGCTTCTGGTTTCTTGGTCATACCCTGCCTCCTGAAAATCTCTATGACCTTCATTAGAACTTCCTGCCTGCTGAAAGTCTGGAGCATGGTCTTCAAAGTGCCTCCTGCGGTCAAAATCCCTGTCCTCATACCTTCTGTCCTGGTTAAACCCTGCAGAACGGTCTTCAAAACTCCTTCGGCCTTGAAAATCTATGGGTTCACCTTTGTATCTTGCGGATTCTTGAAACGTGTCCTTTTCATGTCGTCCCACGTTCTGAAAGTTTCTGCGATCTTCATCAAAACGTCTCGTCTCCTGAAAACCTCTGGGACTCTCTTCAAACCGTTGTGACTCTTGAGAGCTCATGTAACTTCTGGGACTGTGCTCATATCTTGCCGACTCTTTAAATCCTTGGTCGTCCATGAGCCCAGTCTCCTGCAAACCTCTTGACAGTTCCATGTTGTTACTGTTTATGTGACTGTAGTCTCTGACCCGCTTCAACACGTTGGTCTTTTGCTATTGAAGAAATAAAACAAATCATTTAAACAGCATAAGATACATTTTGTCTCCTGTGTTATGTGAATGTCATCTGAATTTTCAAATGATTCCTTCCTACCTCAGTCTGATGGGCTTTCTTGGCATTGAACTCTTGCAGAAGAGAACACAACTTTTCCTTCAAGAAGCTGGCATCATCCGCATTTTCAATTTTGATGTCATTCTATTATCAAAAAACACTATGTTAGGAGAAGAACTGAAATTGGAATCCAGTAATTCAGATTTAAACCATCTGCACCTACCAGAACATCCAAAACACTGCTCTTACTGGGAGCAGTTTGTCTCACGTCCATTTTTGCTCTCTTTTCAAAAGCCTGTCACAAAAACAATACTTATATTTACTATATGCTACCTTACAGTGTGAATACTGAGAACAATCTGAATCTACAAAATGTTACTGGTGCTCCTGGTACCCGAGTTGGTAAATTAAGTTCCAAAAATGATCAAACCTAAGTCGATTTCCTTATCCAATACAAAAAGAAATTCCAGAACCAAAATTGTAGCTGAATTATGCATGTAACTACTGCACAGTCTTTTTCCTACTTTTAGTTTTGCTCCTTTATGTGACTTATATGTATTTATATATTTTTCTTACTTATGTGCCTTATCTGTTCAAAGTGTAGAAGCTGGAGCCACGTCGTCTCGTCTCTCTATGTACATGTATATAGTTGAGATGGCAATAAAGCTTACTTGACTTATCTCACATTGGGGTCATAAAGGTCTAATGTTAGCATGCTAACCTTGTAGCACTGGTGTAAATATACAACATGGACTAAACATCTTTAAAACACAGTTCCACTTGAAAACGTCTTCTTCACATCCACTTATTAACGTCAACAGTGCAACTTTCTGAACTTCTCGGTCTTAAAGTCATCATGAAAATGTTTGATCTGGAACACCCTGCAGCATTACCTGGGGCGGCTTGCGAACTCTTTCCATTTTCTTCCACTCATCGCGAAGGAGGGTTTCAATTTGACTGGAAAACACGTACAAAAAATGTCAAAACTAGGGCTGTGCGAAAAGAGGAAATACCTGGGATGAAATACATACTCTTATTTCTTGGTGTCGCAAAATGTTTACAGCAATACTTGTTGATGGTTTGGATGAGGGTTTGCAGTAGTCACCAGGGCACCACATGGATGTAGACGCAGTGGAACGTCCACAAGCAAAATCTGGTGTCTGTGCACGCTCAACTCTGCCTACCCTCTCGTCCAGATCTATAGAACGCCACAGGTGCCACAATTCACCTTAAAGGCACCTTACTGAGATAATCCCTCTAGGATTTTGCAGGCCTTTTTTCAGATTGTTGTGGCTAAAATGCCTGATTGTGTGGCAGCTTTTCTAAAAAACTAAGAAAGCATTTTAAACGGTGTTGTAAACTGATAAAACAGCATAAAAAATTATGTTTTACTTTCATTTGCAAAATATGTTGACCCTCATGAGCGTGTTAGATGCGGGCATGGTGAGTTAAGCATGCACAGACACCAGATGTTGCTTGTGAACATTCCACAGAATTTACAGAAAATATACTATATTGTGATATATCTATATATTGAGATTTTGGTCACGTCGCACAGCTTTAGTAATAACCAACTCCATCCTCACCACTTGCGTGCGAGAACCATCTCTTCAGCGGAGACGTCAGAGAACCTGCTCTTCCTTTTCCTTTTAGCTGGGACCCCGTCTTCTTCCAGAAGGTCTCTGTATCTCTCTGTGTAGCCTTGCGATTCATACGATCCAGAACTTGCTGCTCTTGTAAACTCCTGGCTTTCTTGCCTTCCCCTCTCAGCATACCAGAAGTTCCTGCCCCGGCCTTGCATCTCCCCCATGCCGAGGCCTCGCTCCTCATTCGACGCGTACAAACGATCGTGCCTCCCCTCCTTCTCCTTCTCAGCCGAGCGCCAACCTGCATCACCCGCACACTGCTGCGTATCTGCAAATCTGTTTTCTCCAGCACCGCCACGGTAGAAATCTTCACTAGAATCTCTACTCGAGTACTGGCCTCTGCTGCTATTTCTTTCCGGGTATCGGTTTTCCCAGCGCTCATCAAAACGCCCGCCGCTGTTCTCCCCCTCCTCTGGAAAATACTTTGAGTTGAGCTCTTCTCTGACGTAAGATCGTCCGGTGGTGCGCTCATCTCGATAAGTTCCTCTTTGTCTCCCATCCGGGGAATATGACGTCCTACTTCGGTCTTCATCAGGATAGGAAGTGTCACCTCCTCTATATGACCTGTCATATTCGTCACCCTGGCGATAATGACTCTGCCTTGTTAAAGGTCTGTACTTGTCAGAAAGTTCCATTTCGTGAATGCCCAGGTCATGCCCTGTAGTAGATAAAACATTAAAACGTCAGCCAAATCTCATTTCAGCAAAAAGGATGTAAAACGCAAACATACTGGCAAACAGCAGCACTTTCCAGTCCTGGTTATGGTGTGGCCCCACAATGTTCATTTTGGCTCCATCAGCTCTCCTTCACAGCCAGTTCAAAGCCATGAAGAGCTTGTTAATTAACTGACTTTATGAGGTGTAGTTGGACGGGGAGAACACTAATGTGCACAGCAGGGCCACTCCATTACCGGCAGAGAGAAACACAGGCTTACACGACTCTTCTCACCTTGAGCAGGAATATTCAGACTTCTGCCTGAGCTTCGTCTGTTGAGTGGCTGAAGTGAAGAAAGCAACATCCAAATGGAAATCAGCAAACCAAGCTAAATATAATTCAAACTTTTCAGGTGTGACTGTCTCATAAAAATTAGGGGTGCGCAAAAAAAATCTAATCGTGATTCTTTCTCTGTTGATTCAAAATCTTTTTAAGTTCAGCTCGCCAATCCTATAGAGGACGCCATGTGGAAATCCGCCCGGATAGACCTCCCTCACGTGGGCATGAAGGAAATGCAGTCAGTGTGCGTACATGTGCATAACATTTAGTAAACTACATTTGATTCGGTGTGATTTTTTTGGTTGATATGCAACAGTAACTCAAAACGGAAATCTGCAAACAAATTAATCTATGTATTGAATCGTGAACTGATTTTGAATCGAATCGTGAGCTCAAGAATCGGAATCAAATCGTGAGATTTTCTGCATCATGTGCCTCAAAAAAAATGTCAGACTGCATGAAACTCCAATAACTAATGTATTTGAATTGATTGCTGTTAACTTCACGGATTTCCTGAATCAATGTCCATCAACAACTTTCAACAAGCACAATGTCAGCATATTATTACCTACAAACTAATTACAATACAATCATCTGTTAACCATTAGATTCTAAATAACTGCTAATTGTTCACTTGTTGAATTAATAGGCAACAGTAAAACTGGCTTTACATCATTTTCAGAATACACACTGATGACTAGCCTCGAAGCCATTGGTAACAGGTAAAATATAACTGTATGAACACATACCACGGGATCTCCCCATCCCTCCTGCTTCTCCACAACAGCAGCCTTGGCTTTTGCAACAAGACCCGGTTGTTTCTGGGAGTTGTCCTGCCAGGTGACCAAATCTGGCCTCTTCAATTGCTGAGAACCAACATGACACAAGAACCCTTACTGACACATTACACTGACAGTGCTTACAGAGCGACATACGTTTCCTAATTACAGTGACAGTCTTCCCGGAGCAATTTGGGGTTAGGGGTCTTGCTCAGGAGCCCACCGGTGGTAGCTCAAGCAGCTCAGAAGAGCTGAAATTGCACCCACAACACCTACCACTAAACCACCAACACATTATCTAAACAGAATAAAATGCTCGGTGTGGATTTAACTCTTTAGTAGCTACACATATGGTCTGCGAGTTACAATGGTTCGACTTTTTCGATCTTACAATGACGACAGCGATAAGACAAAATTTAAAAAATATTTGACATCTCGTGCAGCAGAAACATAAGATGCCTCATTCTCACCAGCGATTGACACTGTTTGCCGAGCTGCCTCAACGTTAGAGCGTATATTTAAGTTCTAGTCGAAGCATTAATATTCAGGAAGAGTCCTGAGGTTAAGAAGAAAGCAGGACTTTCTAGAGGAAGCTGAGAACGCAATGCAAGTTATGCTCATGTGTCAAAAGTACATTTTCCCACAATAAGAGACTACTCCATCCTTACCAGGTACTTCTGCCGGTGTTTACGCCCCACCACATGAGAGGCCATGCTGCAGATGTCCATCTCTACTCCACACATTCTGCATCTGTACTTCAATAGGGTTTTACCGTCTTCTGAGACAAAATCCTCCACTTGTACCAGGGTACTGAGCCCTGAACAGAAAACACAATCAGTATGATCAGTAAAGCAGTGTTCAAGAAAATCAGTCGTCATGCGCCGCTTCATACTGAATACTCAAACAAGACTTATCTCTTATCACATCTTACCAATAATGGGCTCATCCAGGTTCAGGTATTGCAGGTACTGTTTGATATCGGTCCATTCTGGTAGTGGATGTGGCCTGGGGAGGATGCCTACGATATCATAAGTTAGGGTTTAGAGAAAACTGGAGAACCTGCATGTACAGCATGTCAGCAATCTCTGTACATCTAAACACCATAACCCATTATCACAAAATGTAGATGTTAAAAATCAAACTTCATTCATTCATTCATTCATTATCCGACCTCTGAATCCCAACCGAGATCGCGGGGGAGGGGGACCGGAGCCTGTCCCAGGAACTTACTGAAGGGACTGACTCTGGGCAGGCGCCAACATACCGCAGGGCACACACAGGCAACCTCACATTCACACCTTACAGGCCAATTAACTTCTAGTGCATGCTTTTGGACTGTGGGAGGAAACTGGAGCAGCCGGAGGAAACCCACGGGGAAAGCGTGCAAACTCCATACAGAAAGACCCTACTGCCGACCCGGGAATCAAACCCAGGACCTTCTTGCTGTGAGGTGGATCAAGCTTTAATCTCTCAAAAATATTGTCAGAACTGCAGTATAGGGCACAGGGAATCAGCAGTTCAAACTGAGTCATGCTGATAAACGCAGGGTTTTTCCACTCAAAGCTTTTGTTGGGACGGATATGATTAAAGTACGTAAAAGGATTCAAATGGCTGGAACAGGCGTGTCTGCCATGCTTTCAACCTAAACCTTTATGCAGGAACACAGAAACCCAACACAGCTGCTTGCCAGGCAGAAGTTGATGTCACTACAGAATAAAAGCACAACGGGAGGTGAAAACTCCTGGGTGAGCATCCTCATCTTCGTCTTCACGTCATGATCTTGAATTCCTGCAGGTGATGTGGGTATTCGGCAACTAAGTCTCAGAAAAAAAACAAGATCTTCCCCGAAAAGTCTCTCACAAGTCCATCATCAAGGCATCGGATCCAGATACCTGGATCTCTGAAACTGCACAACACAGTTGACTTGTCTGAGGGACCCAAGCTTGAGGGCAACTTCAGATCTAACAGTTAACACAATTATAATCCGTAGGTCCATCTGGATGACTCTCCCATCCTCGTGCTGCCTACAGTTGCTTCTCTTCTTTAAGTGCATTCCGCTGTTGTGCTGAACTGAATAAGAATAAAAAAGCTCCAGTAGCTTGTAATGTGCCTGGAAATGCTCAAAGCACTCTGTAGGCTAAAAATCCTAGTGGTCAGCAGTGTCCAACGTTTCTTCAGCTGGAATCCAACATCTTAACACTGCCTCATCCGTGAGGTAGCAAGTATACAGAGACTGAAAAGAAAAGTGGTGGCATCTGCACAAACTGTTCAAAGATGTTGATTTGTCTCAGTCACCTGTAACACCTGCATAGGTGAGAAAAATACCTGCAGCATATATATATATATATATATAGATGTTTCATGGATTTATTGGAACATCACCTGGAAACCTGTAAGAGCTTCTCTTCAATGGATTCTCTCTGCTGAGAGCTGGATTATCTCCTAGAATCTGGAGTTAGTGTTTTGATCTAATCCCTGAGAATCGTCCTAACAAATTCCTCCGGGAATACAATAATCATGAAACAGTAGGAAGTTATGAGTTATTGTTGTTACTGACAATAGTCCCTACATAAATCTACCTGACAGAAGAAGATATCACAGTATCAGTGTTCAAGTTGTGTTCCATAGTGATTATACAATTTTGGACCTTGTGCCAAAGTGGTCAGGTCCACAGGGTCCATGATGGATGCGTTCTGCCAGAAAGTGGACTCATTGCCTTGGACTGTGCCAAAAGAGCCGTTTGGTTTGTCGCCCAGTTTGGTTTTCTTTTAGAATAAACTGTTTTGCTATGACTTCTGCCCTTCACACAAAGTAAATACAACATGTGCATCTACCAGTGGCAATCGATCGGTAAAATTCTGGCAGATTTTAGTAAAAACCAATCCATGTTATAATCACAAAAAGGTCGCTAATATATTCACTGTGCAGCTCCTCTATTGGCTGAACTCAGCAGTTGGGGCGGGATTTTATTTGTAGTCCTCATTTCACGACACAAAGGTCCCATATTGTTCATTTTTAAGTTAAAATAGGGTTATGAGCTCCACTAAACATGTCTCTGAAGTAGTTTGCTGTAAATACCTCTCAGACTTGGCATTTTCACCTGCTTTTTACCCTCTATTTCAGTCCCTTTTATAACAGGCTGGTTCTCATTAGTATTCCTAAATGCAAATGAGCTGCTGCTGCCCACACACGACCCTCACTCCGGAACTGGGTGTAGTGTAGACAGCAGAACGAGAGTTTACCTCACGTGAAAATAATCCTGACGGTGCTGCTAACAGACCATCCATACAGCCAAACACCTTCAACCCTACACTCCGCCGCTAGACTTCTTCATTGCGATTCCTACGCTAGCGCTTGTGAGGAAACATGGCGGATCAGGAAGCGCCAGCAGTTCTACCTGGTGGGCGGAGCTTCTCAGATAAGAGGGCGGGGTTATTCAAATATCCCCTACTGTGACATAGAAGTAGGGGAGAAATCTAAATGGCTTGTTTAAGCTGACAATCTCTGACATTTGTAAAGTAATACTAACACAATTTTTGTAATCAAACTCACAGTGTGCGTAGAGGCAGTGCAGACCCAAATGGACGTCCAAAGAACAGAAAAAGTGATTTTTTTTTTCCATAATATGGGACCTTTAAGCGTTGGCTCTGTGAACACGTAGGAATCGAGCTTAGACTTTGCTGAAAGTTACTTTTAGCATCTTTATACAACACTCTTAGGTCCTACTTTTTGCTAAGAATTTTTCAAAATGTACAACCATTCTTAAAAAGTTTTGTGTATACCAGCCCAGGTCTTGAACCGGCAACCTTCTGATCCAACTCCCTAACCGTTAGACTCTCACCTCCCCCATAATATGTGCAATTTCTATTACAAAACAACCAGTAGTCAAAAGACGACTAGTGGTATAAATGATTAAATGTGCTGTAGTGCATAAAGACTGCAGCTACTTACCCTGATCAGCAAGGGCTTCTTCCTTCTGTGTGGGGTTAAGGCCAAAAATGCAGGAGAAACAGGGACAGGTGAGTCAACTGGCAACAAAACGCATCAGCTTCTTTTCACATTTAAAAACACAGATGTTACAAATCAACACTTACACCAGCCTTTTATGCAAAGAGATGTGTTAAAAGTGATTTAGGAATGCTGACAGGTGAATTCACTTCCATTTCATTTCATTTTGGAGCCACTGTTCACGGAAAACGGAACAAAAATGTCCCCATAGTAATAGTATCAGATGTCCCCATATAAATATATATTATTAGAAGGAAGTATATATGGAGATGGGAATCAGTGACGTCCTCGGAACCGAGGAAAGCTGGAGGAAGTGAGGACAGTCCTGGCTTCTTGGTGGTGGAACGGTCCCCTATTGTCTTCAAACGTCAGTAAGATCCGCCTCTTCTAGGAGCACCTAAGGAGCCTGACTTCACCTCACACTTTTCACTGTAAACGTTTTTTCCCAAGCTGTGTATTTTAGGCACTTACCCAGTAGCTTTCATGTTTGTATTCTTCTTGACTGTGTAAATATTAACTTTTGATGTGTAGTGTGACAGGGTCTGGAGTGAGGAGCACCTCAGCTGGCAGCAACACGGGTAAACAGCAGTTCTTGAATTTTATCTTTAAATCTAGCTTTACAAGAATGAAGAACAGATTATCTTTGTTGACCGCTGAGTTGGAATCACTGAGTCACACCGCATCCGCCAAACGCCGTAAATGTAAATATGATCCGGAACTTAATTCCAGAAAAGAAGCAGAAATAATAGCGGTATCTCAAATCTGAAGATGTTACTACACTGTAACAACTTTTCTCTGTGTTGTTTGCTCTCAACTCACTGCTTAATGTCTCAGCCACAACAGTCTCTGATTGGCTATATGTCACGAGTCGTATCCAATCAACACTGAAGCCTTGTTGTCACTCACACCACACTCACACACAAGCGCAGCGTGAAGCTCCAAGAAGGGGAAGAGTAAAGATGAGAGTTTCATCTGAGCCTGGTGTTTGTAATGACAGAGATTTCCCTTTTTTTGGATATCGGTTCCAAATATTGGTTATTTGGAAACTGAATTTCCGTAAATAAGCAATAATTGGCATCGATATCGGGCCTGAAAAAACAGTCCCCCTCTAATACTGTCAATGCAACAGAGCAGACATCAGCGTTTCTTCTGAACCCAACCAGGAGGAAATTAGAAAAGATTTGGGTTGGAGGATCATTTCCGTCACTCTTGTAGCCTTCAGGTGATAAGAACCTTTTTAAACTTCCCCCATGTGGTAGGACAGGACGGTGACACTGGATGCAGGAACACATCCACGAGCATACTGAAATTTGATTTCTGGCCGTAGTTCCTCAGACCATTAAGTTCCATCTGCTCTGATGGTCGAATGCTTTCCTCATTGAATCTGCACTTCACAAATGCACAAGTCTTGCAGACTGTCAAAAGTTGCAAAACTTACAACAAGCAGAGGATTTTCTCCCACAGGAAGCCATTTTCATTTAAGACCATCTTCAACTGGAGGGTTCACAAAAGAATGTTGTTTCATGAAATAGGACATCAAGCAGTCACAAGAATGATTTTCCCGTTTCCAAATGTACAGAACTTACTGTAGAGTGAAGGAGAACCTCACACGGCAAAGAATACGTAAGAAAAATGTACAGACATGACATTACTCCAGCATCACAACCAGGTGTGAAACACCACTGGCCACAGTGGCCCAAACCAAATGAAACCGTCTCATGTAACTTCATCTGTGTTGGAATGAAGAAATCTCAAAATGACTGAAAGAAGCGAAGCAAACTTTTAGTAATTAGTTCAGAAGGAAAACATTTTCCACGTGAACCTCAATCAGATTACTTGTGTAAGTAATCTAGACTGCATACAGACTTTCTGTGCATGTCCACTATGAGCAAAAATGATGATGCATAAGCAAAGATGCTGCTAAAGATTGGCAAAATTATGGATGAATGCAAAGTACTCAATCGAAGTTCAATCATACAAGTGCAAGAAAGAGGAATGAACAGGTCGACCGAATCCAGCTTGAACACCATGTCCCATCATTGTTTCGCTCTTATTTTCTTTTGGGTCCTGGAAGCAACAGCAACGTTATGTCTTCCATAGTGTTATGGCAGGTCTGGATGTGTGGGAACTAATGATCAAATAGACAGTGACGGTGTTTTATGTCTGTGCGTCCAAAGAGAAATCTCTTAAAAAGTAGTTTCTTTCCTCTTACGTATTGTCATGAGATGTACACAGGCCCTTGAGAACTTCGTTCACGTTGATAAACCGACGGATGTGATTGTTGACTGATTGAGATTTCATACTTGCTTGGAAATGTACCAGATCCAGTTCCAACCTGATTCAAAAATTTCCTTTAAAAAGACAACGAATGTGCTGGAGAACTTCTTAAAAGCTCAGTCTCATGAACATACGGGATGCTTAAAGTTGATCTGGTACTCTTCTCAAGAACATGTTTTTATCTTAGATAATACAAGCCCAGGACAAAAAAAATGAAAGACGAGGATGCTGCTGAAAATACATTTAGGATAAAAGAATCACATCACGGATCATGTCATTTCAATTTCCAATTTAGACGTAAACTATTCTCTACAGCTTTAATATACGTTAATCTACATTAGACGCCAATGCCTCTATAAAATCTCACATTGTTACACTGTAATATAGTTGGTTTAACTACAAAGTTATTACAATTGTTTGCACAGTTTGTATTTAACTGAAATCATAAGCCTACCTTCACATGCTGTAACGTGGTCAGATGGATCTTATACTGGCATTCACCTCTAATCCTTTTGTCACAAATCTGACAAGTAAATTAACAAGAAAAGGAACACAATCAAAGTGATCTACAAAAACAAACAGGTCTTTTGCTGCTGTGCTTTAAAGCCTGAATTTTGATTCAAGTCAATACTAAGACTTGATTCCAGACTATGATTTTCATTGGCATTCACCTCTTATCCTTTTGTCATAAATTAAACTAAAAAATTAATAACACAGAATAAACTATTATGGTAATCTATAAAAACAAACAGGTATTTTGGTATTACAGGTCTTTATTAAATTATTATTAACATTAAAAAATACAGATAAAAAGGCCGAATTAAGTCATATTAGATCGAATCCGATTTTGAATAAAAATGTGAGTCGATTCCAAGACTCGATTCGAGAATATGATTTTCGTTTCAAAATACAATAGGTCTCATAAAAGACTGAGCATTAATAGTGTAAATAACACATTTTTTTGTAGTTTGCAGCAGAGCACGTTTTAAGACTGGACTTCCAGCGCCGCTAGATTGCTAGCTGTTGGGCCTGTATTTACAAAATGCTATGCTCATATAAGATATAAAACAATTTCAGAAAGATTATTAACTAACTGCAGAGTGTAAATCGTGACAGATATTTACCACGCAATCGATGAACGTATTCGCCTCGTCGTCGTCGTAATACGTCAGTAAATCTGCCATGGCAAGGCTGGCAACGAAGCAAATGGAAAATATGATTAAACAAAACTATTTAGATATGAATAGCTCTTGAGTTGTGATTTTATGCCTGAACAACGTTGATTATTTGTTTATTAGTTAGCTAGGTTTGCTAAGGATTGACGTGAACTTGCAAGCAAAATCAGCCAAAAACACCCCCACCCATTCGCAAATGAGCAGAACTCAGGACTTACACCTTCAAACACTTAGAAACAAACCCTGAACTAACATCAAATATGTTTATATTCATATTTTGCTCACGATTTGTCTGGTCTCTCTGCTGCTCTTTGCTCGCCTTCTTCTTCTTCTGTGGCGATGAGAGGCCGCAAGCTGCACGCGCATACCGCCACCAAGCGACTTGTCCGGTCACAGCGCGTATCAAGTCCAGCCTCACCGCAGGCTGTCCTCCCTGATCATCAATATCTGACCAGTAAAAAAATCAAGTTCAGTCATAATACTACAGATAATACATCACACCATGCTATTGCCAGAAGAGAGATGCTGTTTATTTTTTAATATATTGCCTGTATAGTATGCTCATGTTAAACTGCTGCTGATCTTATGGACATTTAATGTACAAAAGTACATTCCATGATTGTAACTATATGTGAGTGATTATTTGTCATTGTGAACACACCACACCACAGCACAGCACACAGTGCACCACGACAAAATGTGACCTCTGCATTTAACTCATCCGTGAAGAAGCAGTGGGCAGCTGACATGTGCAGTGCTGGGGGTGCAGTGCTTGGGGATGGTACCTTTCTCAGTGGTACCTTTACCAGTCTGGGATTCGAATTTGCAACCTTCCGATCACAACCGTTACGCTACCAACTGACCGTTACGCTGCCAACAGCCCAACTTGTACTTTTCTCCACTTGACTGCCGTTGCAATATTTGCACATATTATTGAACTCCTCACATTATTAAATAGCAAATTTTCATTTCAATTTTCATCTAGCTTAGACTTTATAAAGATACTGTTTATTGTCGATAATGTGTTCAATATATTCATTTTAAACTGGTGCACATTTAAGGCAAAAAGACAATATCAGGACTGTAACTGTAAGTTTTACTTGACGGCTGCTGCAATATTTGCACATATCATTGCATACTTTCCTTCTCTACCTCTAGTTTAGAGTATGTGTTTTATAGTCTATTTATATATGCACTTTCTATGTGCCTTCTTTGTTCTCTGTAGAACGGGAGCCACATCACCTCGCCTCTCTATATACGTGTATATAGCTAAGATGACAATAAAGTTGACTTTGAATTGATTTACCAAATCTAGTGTTAGGACCCCAGTTTTCCTTTCATTTAAAGGGAGCTGAAGGTAGGCCGGAACACCAAGCTGCCCCAGGGAGACTGTCTATGTAACTAGGAAAATGTAACTCACACTGGATAAGAGCATCTGATAAACGTTTTAAATGTCAAAGCAGAAAAATGAACTGTATGATCACCTGCTCCACATTTCCCTGTATTATATCTCATAAGGAACCACAGGGTGGCACTGAATACCATGCGTGTGGCCTGAGAGCAAGAGAGCTCCAGGTAAGGACACAGATGAGTCATTATATTTACATTTAGCAGATGCTTTTATCAAGAACTATGCACACCACTAAGAGTGCTGTAACTTAAGAGAGAACTTCATTCTCTTTTCCTCAGCAACTCAATTGCAACACAAAAGAGACTTTATTAAGATTCAAGATTCTTTATTTGTCACATACATAAAGTAGTTATACAAGTATAATATGTAGTGAAATGTACATGTTAAGGTTAGGTAGGGTGATAAGGGTTAATTAATGTCCACATTTACATAGAAAACAATAAAGTCACACAATATTTACACATCGAGCATGTGTAAACAAATATACAGTTATTTTCCTTTCAACATTTGAAAAAAGTAGGTAAGTACATGTTATCTTGTGGGCTTATACATGATTTTACACTATAATGCTATATAAACAGTTTCACTTTGTGTTTTGGTGTATTTATATTAATTGTATCTATGAATTTTGGATCCAGTTTGAATTTCCAGCCAACTTTAAAACCAGAACAAACAAAACCAAGACTATAGTGTCTCTTTCCATTTTTGCAAATCAAATGACGACAATGACTCAAGGGCCAGAACTGCTCGTCATAGTGTGGCTGTGTGCTGCAGTTAGCCAATAGGGGTCGGTGAGAAAACTGGGTTCTGAGAAAACTCATTGACCTAAGAACAACGGCTTTTATTAATAATGGGCCACCCACACACACACACACACACACACACACACAGTCAAAGTCATTTTTCTTCATGGGGACCTCTCAAATGTCCCCACAAAGCACAAAAAACGAAAAAAAGTGATTTTAGGGGACAAAAAGGTCCCCACCATAAATACCCGCCACACACTAATATCTATATTCATACAAAATAATACACCATTCCTACTCTACTTTATTATGAATATGATTATGTCTCAGTTTATCCAGCCTAATTACTTAATTATGTAGCTGAACAAAATCATGTAACTGTGGATGATAATGTGTGCAAATAAATAATAAAAATCTGAAATTGTCATGTGTCAATTAATACATAAAAGGCATGAATATACTGTATTTTTAATATTCCAAAAATCCAAACCCACATGAATTAGCTGCATTATGTGGCAAGTGACTTCAGTTTGGGTTTATTCTTAAAAAAAAATCAGATGAACACTGAAAATATTTAAATGTAAACAATGCAAACATGTAAACTATGATATTCAACTATGAAGAAGTTTTGAGTCGCTATCGTACTTTAAAGTAAATGATTGAACGCCTTGTATTTCTATGCGCTATTAAAGACGTTTATAGGTGGTCTAGGTCACCTTTTGGGGGTTTTTAAGGTTAGTTTTAAATGATTATTTGCTTATTTCTAGTATTACTGTACAACTACCCGAATGAACTACGTAATTATAGTTTCATGAGTAGTTGTAACTCGTTACTTCCAACCCTAAGACATATCTAATACATCTGCTTAATATCTAAAAATGTATTTTTATTCTATAATTTGATCATGTCGCTAAACTTTACCCTTAGTAACGTGTTAAAAAAGGAAAGTGGGAGGTGAGAGGGGCTTTAGAGCCGCGTCCACGCCCCCTGGCGTCTCCTTAGCTTCGGACGTCGTCTCTCCTCCAACGGGCCTACAGTCGGAAGCAGCGCCGGCCGGCGCTATTAATGTGTATTATCCAAGATGGAGGACGGCTCATGGTCCATAGCCTAGCACAAGACTGGTCTGTGTGTGTTGTCCCCCGTCCGTTTCACCTCCTTTTCGAGGAATAGGGGCGGACGTGTTCGGTACAGCGCCTACGCTCGGAGCAGCGCACTTCTGCCTTGGGATATTTGCTCGGCGCGTCTCCCAGACATGAGCTCCGGGGAAGGAGGCGAGGATACGGCGAAGGACGCGGGCGACGTAGCGGCGTTCTTCAAATCTGGTGAGTGGAGAAACTCGGCGAGGGTGGACCGGGATTGAGCACACCTCTCCTAGTCGGCTAGTTTGGGAGTCGCTCTCTTTTACTAAGGCAGCTCAAACTGGACTGGGTTTAAGTTGGCAAGAGCTGTATTTTTATTTAAAAAAATGAATAAATAAAAGAACAGAATAACTTTATTTGTATTTTCTTTAGATAGCTAAGAGTCTCACGTAGCAACGCTCAACCACAGCAATTAGCCTACATTAGCCTGGTTTATTGGAGACAACCTTAGCTAGGCTGGCTAGCTCATTAAGCTGAGATTTCTCCTCATTATCCTGTCAGCTTTTAAGTGTAGAACGTCAGCGAGTCGAGCTTATTTGTCTCCATTGTTAAATGTGACCAGACTTCTCGTTTGTGTTGGAGAATCAGCCCCATATTCTCTTATTTCAGCGGGGACTACATAAAGACAGCTAGCTGTGGCCAGCAGGACTTCTACTGTTAGCCTGCAAACGTTTCAAAATCGACCTTTTGGCTTATGGACTTTTAAGTGTGTGCTTGCATCTCTTGCATCATCCACCTAATATTTATAGCAACTTTTAGATGAATAAAATTTCCATTTATTGCTGCTTTTAACCATCGTTTGCTCAAACGTTAGTTAGTTGCCCCACTAACCCAACTAGGGGCTGCTAGGCGAGCTGGTCACTTATGAGGCGTTTTTATTTCGCCGTGGAGATTGAAGATTTATTTCAACATGTAGTGCGGGCTGGAACCGAGGCTCTAGTGAGGAAATGGCTCGGTTTGACTCTGATGATTGTATTAGTGGATCTGACTGGAGGAAATCTTTTGTTTGGGGATGTGCAGGAGTGTCAGCAAGATGGCACTCCACCTATACGCGTTAATGCTGCCTTCATGACACGTAGGAAATTGGGGGAAAACACGGGCTCAAGGCGAGGACAAAACCACAGCTCCTGCTCGACATTTTTTGGCTTCTTAAAGTGGATTTATCCGAGTTGTAGTCATAACCAACTACAAACATGGCGTCCTCCGTCAGGACTTGTGAAGCAGTAATATTCAGCGCTGTTTAACGAGTTATTTTCCATAGCCAGCCTTTGCGCTCTTTATGTGTTTAGTGAAGCTAAAGGCGTTACACTGACTGCAAATTCGTCTGTATTAACTGATATTAGCCCTGATGTAGTTGACCTTCATTGATGTGAACTCTTTTAACTGTCATTGTGAAACTAAATATAGAAAAATATGGAGAAATCTAAATACTTTTGGTTAGAGGAGACAGACATGGAATAAAACATGATGTGTGGCAAGGAAATTAAATCATACCCAGTATGTCCACCACAGCCAAGCGATAAACTAAATTCCCTTTACAAATCTCTCGAAATGATCACTGAGTTCAGTCTATACCATCTGAGACCTTTTCGTTTTTTACTCCATCACTGCACCTGGCTTCAATAACTTGTTTAAGTTCTTTTTAGAGACATCAACAAAGTGTGAAGGTGTTGCTGTGTGTAGCTTTCCGAATGAATCAGTGAACACGTCTTAGTCAGAAGGAGGGTATTCTAAAGTTGGGTTTTCCCTGAGTTTACTGTGGTCCTGATTGCAGAGTTAAACCCTCCGTATGGCGAGCTGCTGTGTAAACAAGGAGTACAGCTGCATGGTGTTCTCCAACTAATGTAAAAGAGAAGTTTGTTTGAAATAACATAAATAAATGTGTAAATAAATGGGATAAAAGTAAGAGTTCTTGGATAGTTCACACTGAAAAGTGTTTAAAGTACAAAGTTACTTTTCACCTTTTTTATTTGCTACACTCCCATAAAATCTCCTTATTCTTTCCAGAATTATTTCCGAATAGAGACGTTTAGATACTTATGTATATAGGTGTAGATAGATATAGATAAATAGAGGGATTTTTTTGTGTCAGCCTAGTTGATAGCCACACGCAGCAAAAAAAGGCTATAGCTTGATATATTTAGTTGAATTTGCATGACTTTTTGCAGAGTTATTGTAAATACAGAGAACCATTTGAACGCCTGTATGGCATTTTTGGATTGGTAAAATCAGTTTATCCAAGCCATTAACTACAGTTGTGGCTTCTGTCTTTGTGTCTTGTAAGGGAGTAACATTATATAATAAAGTAATTTTCTTGACATTGCACGTTATTAAACTGATATCGTAATATCCGTATGATATATGCTATAATATAGTCAGCTGTCAGCCAGACATAAGCTATACAGAGAGGCTACAATAAGAACATTATTTTAACAATGCATTTCAGGTAATTGAGAATATTCAGTGTTTTTTATTTATTGTTTGCTGGGATCTGTTTAAAAATGTTGTTTTTGTCTGTTAGACAAAGGAGAAGCCAGGAAATCTCGGTGTAGACCAACAGAAGGAACACACTGGCAGAGATTGTGATTCCTCTGTGGCCAAGTGTGAAACCACATCAGGAAGTGCTGCACCTCGACCACTTCCACCGCGGAAGTCTTTTGTGATGCTGCAGCCCTTTTAAGTAGTTGCATTGAAATATAAAAATATGAGTAAATCCTTTGGCCTAGTCTTACTATTTGTATTAAATATAACTAAATAAACAAAAACTGTGGACAGTATATTGCCTAATCATTGAAATATAACTAGATTTCTTTTTCGAGTTATAAGTATTTTGTGATTCTATGGAGAAAAGAGGACTGGAATTTGACTTCCAGTAAAACTGGATTTCTAAATATGACAGCTCAGATGTATGGATTTATAGATGCACAAGAATTAAGATTAAACTCTGCCAGCGTGGAGCTGTGTGGTTTAACGAGCTTGTTTCATTGTCCTCAGAGCTGTTGTCCTTATGTTTTGTGATTTCCTCTAGTGTTTTGCAGTCGCTGACGTGTTAATTCTGATACAGATATTGGACTCACAGTGTATTGACACACTCTTATCTGAACGTAGGTGGAGACGATAATTTTAAGGTTTCTGATCATGAGCATAGACATTTATCTAAACAGATATGACACTGACATGTGGCTTTTGCCAGGACCTATTGGGAATTTTAAGCATATTTCAAGTCATTTTCTGGTGAGACGGTTTCTGCCGTTTGTCCTGCAACAACTGTGAAGTAGTGTTGTTGTGGAACATAAGTTTTGACCACAATACCAATGATCAAAACACCATAATAGCAGTGCGGAAAGAGAACCATAACAGAACAAAGATGTCAGCTCTTCTCTTCGTCTTTTCTTAACGATTCCCCAGCATTGCATTACAGTGTAGTGTGGTGTAGGTTTGGGATGGGAAAGTTATAATCAGAGAAAATGTGGTGGTTGCATAGTTATTTATTTACTGTAAATGACAAATTTTCTTACAAAATTATAATCATCCTGCAAAAGAGATTCAGAAGAGTTCACTGTAACGGGCTCTCAACGTAGGTGCCAGCATTTTTTTCTATTATTGAAATTGTGTGGTGAAAAACATAATACACAAGGCTCTGATATTACAAGAAAACTTTTGCTTTAATGCTTGAGAATTGACAGGACAACACAGTTGAGTCTTGTGTTGAATATCAGCATCAAATCCCCGCACGTCATGCCCCCGACCGTTAATCTCAAGGTCTTTGAAAATTTTCTTCAAGCATATGCATTTCTTGAGACTCAAAGGCTTCACGTGGATAAGGCGGGTGGTTGAGTCGTGCGTCTCCGCTGGCGACTTTGCCACCTGGAGAGTTGGCACGTGAAGCTGAAGCCCTTCTGCCTCGCCTCCTCTCCTTCTAAGTCTCTGTTTTGTTTCAGCGTCTCCCAGTTTATCCCTCCCCCTATAACTACCTTTTCCTTCCTTTGCTGTCTTGTCTCTCAGTCTTTCAGACACACTTTGACTCTTCCTTTGTGCTGGGGAAAGGTCATGGTGACCTAGATTTGCTGGGGCTGTGACGGTGCACTCAGTGCCCCCTCTCTCTGTCTCTCGTTCACTCTCCCTCCCTCCCTCTCTCTCTCTCTCTCTCGGTTCCTCGTTATTCAGCCGCACTGGCGAGGGAAGAAAGAGAGGGAGATGTCAAGGTAGCTTTGAACAGAGAACTGCACGTGTGTTTCTGTTGAACAAGCCTAACGTATGGATTATATACGGTTGTGTAAAAAGAAACAACCAAGAATGCGGTTATGGAGTATGCGTGTAATCGAGAGACAGTCAGTGCATCCCTGGCCTATAGGAATGTTCACAGCCCAGATAAATGCTGTGCGTTGGTTTGGGGATCCACTTAAATGCATTAGTGCTGTTTTGTGGAAATTGATGGGGAGAGTCATCATTAGATTATACCAGTCCCAGAATCTAATTATGAGCTGGATTTGCTGCCGCCGTGCCCTCGCTTATATGCACAGCCCAGCGAAATGTGACATTAAGCACATATGTTTTAGCCTGCTTGTGGCAGAACTGGGACGCTGGTCTTTATCATCAGCAGCAGCAGCAGCATCAGATACTGGTTGGTTTACAGCCAATAAAATGTCTGTTACATGGCTAGTTTACCATCTGAGTTTTCTGCTGGGAAACTGAAAATACTGATTTTATAATCTAATGATTAAGCGTCCCATTGTGGGGTATTATATCCTGTTATTAAACAAGATACTGATGCAATTTAAGCAATGTGTGGCTTCCAGACTTACTGTATGTGTTTTGGATGTATTAAATCTGCACTAAACAAAGATTTAGGCCTGATTTCTTGCTCATGGATTAAGCCTAGTCTTGGATTAAGTTGTAGTACCAATGGAGATTTACCGTTCAAACTCAAAGCTAGTCTAGGACTAGGTTTAATCCTTGACTGGGAAATTGGCCATTAAAGTTTAATAAGGCTTGAACATCGCTGTTATTATAGTCGTCCTATTCTGTCTGTGACCTTCCACTCGCTCATCTCCTTTGACTTTACCTGCCAGTCGTTACTGTTAATTGGTGTGGATTTTGTGGTGTATTGGCGACTGGCAGGAGCTCTGAGCAGTTATTCTTCTCGTCTCTCGTGTGTGTTTTGGGTTTGGCTGACGTCACGCTGACCCACTTCCTCAGCCAGCCCAAGACCCTGTGGATTTGTCCCATCGCCTGGGGTCACGTCCTCAGATCAGACTGTTCTCGGGGCTCTGCTGATTGATAGTGTCATTATAAGTCTCTGCACTGTTCTTTTTGCCTTTGTCATTTGCCCTCTGTCTGATTTGTGCCGTCTCTTAAGTGTGCTGGGATGCTGTCTGTCAGTATGTACTGAATCCCACTGTACAAAGAAGAGCTGAGCGATATGGCCTTAAATCAATATCATGAGTAATTGAACAATTTGCCTCGATTACGATTAATGAGCTATTATGGTGATGTTGCGTCTTTTGTCCCTCATAATCCACTCACAAGATTTGTACTGTAAACTATTAAACTTGGGACGATTATCTCGTTGAAACACAGATGTAATTACAGCGGCGGAGTCACATGACAACTAGTGGCAGTACGTTATTAAGGAGAAAGTACATGAACGATGTTTTTAAGAAATATATTAACATATTGTAATGTCCCAGTAATATAATGTAGGTTTTGAAGCCCGGTTTTGATTCATTGTCCTGCTCTGGAGCTTTCGATAAATACTGTAAATATAAATGGATGAAAATATGTAATATTGTAAGTCATTAACAAAATGTTAATTTCGGATCAAGAATTTACTCATGCAAACGAAATGATGTCTGTTGATTAAAATGATTCAGATCAACTCGAAAATTGAATTTAATGTATCACTGTTAAAGCGCATTATTGCACCTTCTGTCTAAAAGGAGAGGAAAAAAAAAAAAAAAAAAAAAAAAAATATATATATATATATATATACACATATATATGTGTGTGTGTGTCATATATATATATATATATATATATATATATATATATATATATATATATATATATATATATATATATATATATCATATATATGTGTGTGTTATATATATATACATATAAATAAATAAATAAAAGACAGTTTGTGGAACTAGTTTGCTTAGTTGGTTGTTTTTAAACATGGGTTTAGAATGATGAAGATAAAATTTTGGACAGACATCCACTCGAGTAAATCTGGATTGATTTCATTGATTACCACTAACGGCCAACTGACGGATTGTTTACTTTTAATTTCAGCGTTCTTTGAGGTGCTTTGTGGGATTTTAAGTATTTAGCATAACTGCATCATATTTATGAATGAGACCTCTGTAACACATTTGGCCGTTTCTAAATAAGCTCATAAATCACACACAACATTTTATTCTAGAACTCGTACAGCACCCAAAAACATGACATCTTGCTTCTTTGTGGTCTTTTGATGTGACACAGTTAAATCTGGTGTTTGACTGATTAGGTGAAGATTACAGCAGCTGGTGCAGGTCTCCTAGTTTAAACATGATCCACTTCCTGCAGTTATGACCGATCAATCAAGAGTTCTATCAATCAAGTCTCTTCCTCTTTGTGCTTTCCTTTTGTGACGGATGATTTTGAAAATTAGCTGATTGAGATGTTGATGAGAGACGGTTATTAGGCTGTAATTAAACACGGCCTTAATACTCCTGGATGGTGCGAACAGAATAAAACTTCTGCGTATATTCATTTACTAGTTAGTGATTTTTCTTTTTCCCTGAAGGAGCGTCAGGTAAATAAAGATGTTTAAAAGCATATGAGTTTGAAGTTAATCATGAGGTTATTACACTTCCACTGAATCCGAACACAACACCTGGTCCTTATCTCATGAGAGAGACTGTTGCCATTATAAGTAGTTTTTTCTTGATCTATGTTTTAGTCTATTTTTAACAAAAAACATTCTACAAACCCGTTATGACTCTCTGGGGTCCCATATTGTAGTATTTATGAATTAAGCAAGTGATTATTTATCATTGTGAACACTGCACACCGTGCACCACAACACAACGTGTGGAGCTGTGGGCAGCTTTTGGCAGTGTTTGAGGACGATACCTTGTTCACGAGAACCTCAGCGGTGCCTTTACCAGTCCAGGACTTGAACCAGTGACCCTCTGATCTCTAGAGGCAGTTGCATCTCTACACTCTGCGGTACAGTTGGCTGAATGGGGAGTGCCCAGTAAGGGTCGGCCGATTATTGGGCGCCGATATTAGGCATTTTGCCGATTATTGTTATTAATTTTTGATGTGACCATCACCGATATTAAGTAATTACAAGGTGCGCTACTGTGGCTCCACTGCCGTCTCTTCGCTGTGATAGGCTATATGTCACATGAGTAGTAGCCACACGTGAGAGCGCAGCGTGACGCTCTGGCAAGGAAGCTGAGCTTGGTGTTGGTAAAATTCAACATTTTGACAGAGATTCCCTCATTTGGTTTGCATATCGGTTCCAAATGTTGGTTATCGGCCCCGTTAACGAACAATAGTCGGTATCGTTAACAGTCTTGAAAACCAATATCGGTCGACCTCTAGTGCCCAGACCTTTTTAATCGGGCATACATATATATTTGAGGTAGAGTTGGAATAATTGCCGCTAGAATACTGGTCAGCAACTGTTTAGGATGTGCATTTGTTCGGGGTCATTTCTCACTATGCTGTTAAACTTTCCCAGTCGGGTTTTATGAGTTGCAGCTTTGCATAACTGTACATCTCGTTATTTCGCCGCTGCTTTGAATGAGAGAGAGAGAGCGTGCTGTAGCTGTGGGCTAGTGAATGGGAACATTTTGGGGATCCCTGTTTCACATTTTAATTAGGAATATGTTGCTGATGGATAACAGCAAAATATTAATGAATCCTAAAATAGATTAACTCTGTTGTGTGCTTTTTAAAAGTTTGTAGGTGAAAAGTTAGTACAGCCCTTTGGCAGTGTAATTGTTCCAGAACAGCTCGATATACTTAGATTTCCTTATTTTCTTCAAGAATCACCTACCACTCTGGTGAAGGTTGAGGGAGGGAGGGAGGGAGGGAGAGAGAGAGGGATGTGGGTAAGAAATGAAGGCAGTCAAAATAGATCAGAGAATGAGAACACACAAATGGGGAGAATTTTCTGTGTGTGTGTGTGTGTCACTCCCATAGTCTTTGCCAAAACTGCTTCTATTTTCTGTAAGATATACCGCCCTTTTCTTCTCCCGTCCCACTCCTCCTATTTTTCTCCTGTTGTTTTTTTTTGTCTGTTATGAGAGGTTTTTTGATATCTTTTGAAACTCCCACCCCTGCAGTATATATTTCCTAAATTGACGGCTCTGTCTGCCCCACATTCACGTCGTTTCCATCACATCACCGCATGTTGTAAGATGGTAGCAGATGGTTATGTCCTGAGGCCTGGTTAACATTTGTCTTAATTGCAGAGTGAGTGGCACCAGCAAGCTCATGAGTGCTTCAGTTAGAACCCATATGACACTGGATCCCGGCTCCATTTGGTGTCCTGAATTCACACTGGCACTGCCAGTCTTGCAGTTGAATTGTCTTAATGTGATATTTATTACTGGTGGGAATGATGCCAGGCGTGTCAGTCTTCATGCTGTACGTGTTGTGTGTAGTTCTTGGATTTTACTGCCATGCACAACCTCGACGAATCTGTAGACTATTCTAACACACTGGACAGATGTATCTGTGTGATTGCTCTAGTTCTGGTAGCATTATAGACTCAGTATTTATAAAATATATTTAATGTGTTGTGTTTTTCTTAATCACAGATCTAATGTTAAATTCCTAATAAATCTTATTGTACTTTCCATTTTTCATGAGTTCATGGCTCTGGACGATGAAACAATCACTAATTTAACTATACACAGAGGACTAGGGATGCACCGATCCAACTTTTCAGGTCCGATACCGATACTTGTGCTTTAGGTATGGGCCGATCCCGTGTACTGATCCGATACCAGTTTTTAATGAATAAGTTGTGTATTGCTCTGTGGGGAGCAGACTGAGATTGTTCTGTTCTGCTTAAGGAAATACTTGACTTAAATACTGTTTTCCAACTAAAACAATGTAAACTTTGCACACTCATGTATATGCTAAATTATTCATTATTAAAATTACGTCTCGACGAATACCTGTTTAAACAGTTGTGTAATTTTGTGACTGTCGCCTTATCTATGCTGAGCTGGTGTTGTTAAGGAAATTAAACAGTATAATCATGTGATTCACTTTTGGGGCTGTGGTGTGTTGCGTTGCTTGTTCTGCTCATTGTCATATCCACGTGTACAGATTAGAGAGAACGTCGAACAATAAACCAGCTTTACCACAGTGCCACTTCACATGCACATTTACAGATCAGCCCAGTGCCACCGATACCCGATCCAGCTGTTTGAGTCGTTATCAGACCGGTATCGGACCAGCGCATCCCTACTGAGGGCCAGTTTCCCAAACTGTGATTAAGCCTATGTCTAGACTAGCTTTGTTTCAGTGTTGAAGCTCCATTGGTGACTGCAATTTAGTCCAAGACCAGGCTTAGTTCATGTTCAAGAAACCAGCTCTAAGAGCGTTTTTTATTTGGGTAATGTATAATGGTGGCAAAATGAAAAACAACTAATGCAGCTAAAATAGACTTAATTTATTTTGTTTAACTGACAATAAAGTATTTTGGGGAGCTACTTAACTGGAACAAGATTTAGCTCTAAAAGTGCTTTGCCTTGTTGTATATAGTGTTTTGAGTTCTCTGATCTAAATCCCCGTTGGGAGAGTGAAACTTATTTTTGCTGTGATTCCAGTTGTTTGTCTTGTGGGTTTTCCACCACAGGAAACAGAAGGGTTAATAAACTCCCAAACTGAAATCAAAATATAAATGTCTGACTGCTTATCTGTCGTTGTCTATTTTGGATCGTTTGCAGTGTGTAAAATCGTCAGTTATTGAATGTTTACTGTTCATTATAAAGCCCAAATTTCCTCTTGGACTTGGTGCTTTTACTCTTTTATTGTCTTTATTTAATCAGGTGTTATGGAAGAGGATCAGAGGATCTTCATGGCTGTAAGGCTCAAATAATAATAACTATGACTCAACATATAAGAGGCTTGAGATAATGATTGTCTCCAAAGATAAAGTGCTGTTTTTTTCCTTCTTAAATTGGTTCCAAAAGTAAAGTAGGACATCTTGTAAAATATAGAGCCATCTCTCAGTGCTGAGCTGCTTCTCAAGAGACATGTTAAACTTTAACTGGTTTGACCTCCGTCTCTCTCCCCCTCCCTCTCTCTCTCTCTCTCTCTTTCTCTCTCCCTCTCTCCCCCCCTCTCTCCCCCTCCTCTGTGGGTCGTTGCCTGGTAACCTGGCCTTTGACCTTCTCTTATTGACACCCCGAGCCGATGGCGCTGGCTTTGTTCCGCATTGAGGCTCGGCTCGCGTCAGCATTACTCCAGCTGACGTGTCGCGTCACGCTGGCCGTTGCCGAGCCGAGTGTGTGTGGCGCTGTTTTACCTGGACTCCGTTAGGCCTTTGGGTGGAGAGAGAGGGAGAGACGTCCAAAAATAGTGGCGAGCCGTGTTTGTGTTCACACAATGAAAATGGAAAAGAATAGAGTCGAGGAGGGTGTGGGGCAGCGGCCAGAGTCGAAGCAAAACAGCGGCATTCACAAAATTATGCTTTTGATTCAACACTCTTCATAATCTCAGCAGTCCAGTTCTTATTTATTATTGACCCGCTTTCACCAGAACCAGTCTTTTTAAAATAATGGCCGTAATTAAATAAAAATGGAGAATTTGCGCCTGCTTTAAATGTGCGGTTAAAGTTTGCCTTCTGTATAGTTATTCTGAAGAACAGAAAGTGCTGGTGAAAAGTTTAGTTAAATCTGGTTCTTAGGTTGAGGACTTGCTTAAGTAATGTTCTGCTTCAGCCGTTTAAATCTGTTAACTAACGTTTCACCAGAACATTTCTGTTTGAACTAAATAATTAAAATGGGCTTAGTGAGGCACCAGTCAGTATTAGTGATTAAGCAGAAATGTTACTGAGTTACGTGTTAAAGTTTGTTTTAAAAGTTGACCATCATTAGTCCATATTGAATCAACTCTGAATTCGCTTTAAGCCGTGTTTTGCAAGAATTTCACAAAAATTTACTTCTAACAGACAAGTGATGCAACATAACTCCGGGGCAAATGTCATCTAGAAACTTGTCTGTGTCCTTTTTTTGACTCTGTTACACCACAGTTTAACTCGTCTACTCCAACAGAAACTCACAACGAAGCCTCCTTCCCTCTTATCACTAAATCATAAATGAATAGTGAATCATTTGTAATGAATTAAGTCATTGATTGGTGCAGAACTTCTTTATCGTCTGATTTCTAGTGACATGGCTCAATGGTTTATTTTCTTAAGAAGGACTGTGCGGTTTGACAAAAACACCAGTTTTTTACACCATTTTATTTGTTAAAACCAGTGTTTTTGCGGCGCCCAAATATACAGGCCCTTTTTACGCCAATGAAAACGCCACTTTGCGCTGCTCTAGTTATTGGTGGTCAAATTTCAGTCCCGCCAGAATTTCACAGGCCCTTTTTGATCGTTGCGACCTAAAATGCCTGTTTTTGCGGCAGCTTCATCTAAAAAATTGCGATGAAAGTTGCGGTGTTTTTAGCCGTTTTAGCTGAGAGCAAATCAAAGTTGCGGAAAATTTTTTGATTTTGTCTCCCTTTATAATGATACTTCAACTGTTCATTAAAATGAAGGGAACAAAACCACTATTATTTTTAACCATTAATCATTGTTGTTTTTGAAAGTAAATGTGAAGCATTTTTATCACATTTCTTGTGTAACAAGGAAGTGAGTTTGCTGACGTATGGCTCAATGTTTTGCGGGAAACGACAATGATTGGTCAAAAATTGTGGAAAAGCTGCGGTAATTGGTCAGAAATTGCACGGTAGTAATATATTTGCGGGGATTGGCTGAACTTGTGTTAATAGTTGCGATCACAACATTGCAATATCCTGGAGGCTCTGAAATATCGCTTTTAACTCTGTAAAATGACGAATTGTGGCACCTCTGGCATCTGAGCGCGTTTGGAGCGTGTGTGTAGGTAAAGTTGAATTAAGGCACAAATATAATACCGTAAAAATTCTGTCGACATTCAGGTGGTGCTGTGCTGACTACTGCAAAATCTCATCCAAACCATGAAGAAATATCGCTGTAAACAGTGTATTTTGAGACGCCACCAACCAAACGAGTATAATATCAACCCATAGATCTTTTAATTTATTCATCAGATATATTTCGTCATATTTTGCATATTCTTAAGTGTCAGAGCGTTGAGCCGACTGCACTCCGACTACAGCTTTCGTCCTGGCCGCCAGGAATGAGCAGGTAATAAAGGACCGCGGTCTGCAATTAGGTCCTTATGGAGCAGGTTGTTTTTGTCTCTCTCTGGCTGCTGGAAGCTGAGGATGAGGCAGACTGAAGGCATGTAGCGATGAGAGGCCTCTCTTCTTCCTCTCTAATGATTCATCCGTGAGTGGTATCGATGACTAAAACGCCGCAGCGCGCAGCACAGGGGATTTATTACCGGGGTCTGCTCACAAAGGACGGACTTGTTTTAATTTCTTACGCTGACAGAGTCGGGAGGGTATTTTGTGCGACGGGGAAACACGGGATGTGAGCGGAACACGTGGGGCTGAATCACTGGGCTGAGTGGCATTGTTTGATTTTTTTTTGGGGTGGGGGGTTTAGGGCAGCGGCTCTTGGAGCGGCATGAAAAGAGTGTAACGTTACACTCACACTTTTATTGTTTTGGTTACTGCACGTCTTCCACATGGACGCCTTTACACTGAGTGTTTGTGGTGACACACTCACATCCTGCTTGCTCACGGTTAAAGGGAAATCAGGATAAGGGACTTGAAATCCCCCCCAGCCCTGGTCGGAATAAAGCTGGTTTAAACTGGGTTTGTTGTGCAGTGGGTCTGAGAGAGGCAGATGGGGACAGACACATGAGGGAAGCGACACAACACTGGACTTTGTAAAAGTGTGATATGGAAACTGCGACATGAACCAAATGTGCTGTGACTTTTCAATACCAGGAGAAAATAGAAAAGAATTTTGGATAATGTGCTTTTGATCACCGTCCCTGACTGAGAAAGGAGAATCCAGTCGAACGGGCTAGTGATACTTTATCACTTTCGTGTTCTGTATAGGGTTGCACCGATCCACCTTTTTCACTTCCGATACTTAGGCTTTGGGTATTGGCCAATCCCGAGTACCGATCCAATACCAGTTTTTAACCTTTACAGCCGTAAAAGAATTCGGGGCATTTTTCTGCACCTTTATCTACCTCGTAAAGAAAATTAAGGTTAGGAATCACTTCTTTATCCATTTACAATCCATCTGGATGTAGAATAAAATAGTTTGAGATCATTATTTTTTACTCTAACATTTTAGAATTTCCGATTCATTGAAAATGAAGACACACTGAAGTTTTTGGCGATTGTTAACCCACTTTGGACTCAATTTGACCTGTAAGTCATTTTGGACATTTTTGACATGATGGCATTCCACATGAGAGTCGTTTGGCGTGATGGCGTTCCACACAATAACGTGACGAACACACGTCCCGCAATACACAGAAAACAAAATAAACGGCTGTGTTGTGAGTAGAATCCTTGTTGTTTTCGTTAATAGCAGCAAACATGCAAGTTTTGTCTGGGATAAAAGGGAAGACTTGACCAAACTGGAACGATTTAGTCAATGTTGGACGCACGCTAACAAACACAGCCGCAGGGAACACGGAGATTGTGAGCGAGAGCTGGTGGTGTTAAGGAAATGAAACAGTATAAACGTGTGATGTGCTTTTGGGGTTGTAGTGTGTTGCGTTGCTTGTTCTGCTCATTGTCAAATCACTTTCAGTCACAGACTCACCAGCGTAAAGTGCTCCACTGAACGCCACCGAAAAAGCCTTCCTTCACGCAGCAGTCAGACTCTATAACCGCTCCCTCTGTCGCTCTCCCTTACAATGCTGTGCACAATAACTTTAACTATACCTTACAATAACTTTTATTAACATGCTCACTATATTTATCAATACACTGTGCAATATATCTCTGTATGTCTCTATGTGCAATACATTCTATATACGTGCAATAAATATACTCTCAGTGCATCTAGAATCTATATTCTACTCTTTTAGCAATTGCTTTTCGTATTTTCATATTTTACTCATAGGAGGCACTTTTTAAGGCGACATAGTCTCTTCTATTTATTGTACTAAGTAGAGGTCGACCGATATATCGGGCCGATATTTAGCATTTTTTACGATATTGGCATCGGCTGATATCCGAGTTTAGTACGCCGATATTCAGGCATCTCATTTGTAACTTGAAAACTTTTTGTTTACAAATTATTAGTCAAGTTCAGATGTTATATACAGTATTTATTTGTTTAGACATTTACAGTTTTATTTATGTTATTTATGTTTAGTCAGCATTAAATAAATGTTAAGTTGAGAAATTCCGTGTATCCTTTGTTATTATTAGTGTGATATTTTACTACACAAACGGAGGGAAAATATCTAATTATTGGCCAAAAAAATATCGGCAGCATATATCGGCCATCGACTGACCCTGACCTCTAAATATCGGCATCGGCTTTAGAAAAACCCATATCGTTCGACCTTTAGTACTAAGGTTTTATCTGAATATTTTTATTTTAGCTCTAGCTATATTTTTCTTGGTATATTTCTACTCTTGGTATTTGCTGCTATGTATTTTATCCTTGATATACTGTATTTTTATATATTTCTATTCTTGGGTATTGTTCTGCCTTTGTGTCTTTGTGTGATCGTGTTGTGATGTGAGCAATTTCCTCTGGGATGAATAAAGTTTTCTGATTCTGATTCAATATGTAGGAATTAGCGCAAACGTGGAACAATAATCCAGCTTTTTGCGCAGTGACACTTCCGATGCATGACGAATAGAGCGTGTGAGCATACGCAAACATAGATAAACCTACAATTTACATATCGGCTCCAGAGACTGGCCCAACGCCACGGATACCTGATCCAGCTGTTTGAGCGCTCTGTTTACCTGGGCCTGGGACCAGCACCAGGAGTTACGCAGACTCCGGTATGCCCAGTGACTGGGTTTTTGCTGTCTCAAAAATTGTCGCCACATAATTAACGCCAAGCCGAGTTCGATCCCCTGGTAAATTGCCCCCCAACCCCCCCTTGGTATGAATAGTTTTAAGCGAATGATTATTGGTCATTGCGAAAACAGAAGAGCACACACTGTACCACAATCAAATGTGACCTCTGCGTTTGAGCCATCCGTGAAAGAGCAGTGGGCAGCTTGGGCCAACTGGGTAGCAGTGCCTGGGGATGGTACCTTGCTCATGGGTACCTAAGTGGTGCCTTTACCGGTCCGAGAGTTAAACTCGCGACCTTCTGATCATGGAGCCAGCTCCCTAACCGTTACACTACAGACTGCCCCAGTATGAGTGTGCTTGTGTGGGTGTATGCCCTGACGCGTGCTGGCGCCCACCCAGGGTTGGTCCACGCCTCGCGCCCGGGGTGGCGGGATACGCTCAGGTCCTCATAACTCGGATAGGGATCACGAGAGTTAGATAATGAATCAACGAATTACACCAAGTGTGTAGTTGAGAGATGTTAAGGCCTTTGAGGGGGGTTTCTGGGGCGGCTTCAGGTCTGAACTTTAGCTGGATCTTAAATGAGCTGAAGATCTTTGGCCGGAGATTTACAATAAGAGGAAGATAATTAATACGGAGCAGCTCTGCCGCGTCCCCACAGCGCATGTTGATCATTTGGCTACGTTTGCAACATCAGGCTTAGCAAATCTGCTTAGCTAACAGTCTCGTGTAGTTCAGCACTTCGACGGGGTTTGTTTGTACACTTGTATTATTTTTCCCAGTTGTCAACAGGGCCGTACGAGGAGTGAGCGTGAGGAATGCACGAGGCTCGGCATTACAACTATGTCCCGTAGGTTTGTGTTTAGGCTCCAGTTTCTCCGTCTGGCCTCTCGAGTTGCTACGGAACATCAGGACAGCATGAGACGGAGGAAAATTCCATTTGTGGAATTTGAAGGCGCTGTAATAGTCTGAAAGAAATGCTTCAGATTCTGTTCTTTCTCCGTCTCGTGAGTGCATCGTCGCGCTCCGTCCGTGCCAGGCCTCGTCCGTGATCCTTACTTTTGTCACAGCGCTGGAGTGTGTGTGTGTGCGTGCATATTCCTGTGCATTAATGTTTACGTACGTGTATGTGTGTGTTTGTGTGCATATACTGTATGTGTCTCTATGTGTGTGTTGAGGGTGAAGGACAGAGACAGAAAGGGAGGGATGAGAGGAGGAGAGTGAGAGAGGGAGAAAGAGGGAGGGAGGGATGAGAGAGGGAGAGAGACTGAAAGGGGGAGAGCGAGCGAGCGAGCGAGAGAGGAAGGGAGGGAGGGAGGGAGGGAGGGATGAGAGTGAAGGACCCTTATCTGTCCTGCTGCTTCCCTCCCCCACCTGTATGTCAGAGCCTCAGGGATCCTCTCAGCTCGTGTGCCGCTCCTTCACCCCAGATGTGGCTTTTACACACACACACACACACACACACACACACACGGCATTATGGAATGCGTTTAGTTTTTTCCTAAATTGTGTTGTTTTTTATCTGAATTCCGTTTTTTCCGTTTTTATTCTTCTGAATTCCGTGTTTTATGTTATTATCATATTTATTCACCTAAAAAGTGTCTAATTATGGAGTGGATGGAAAAGAGGAGAACAATGCAATAGAAAAAAATCTCACATTAAATGACTGTTACTCAACTTCAACAAAGTGCTGGGGTTCAGCAGAACATTTACTGTTTTGGTAAAACATTTATCTGTAAACAACAAACAACATTCATTTTTTCGTGCAAAACGAAACGTTTCTGATGTGAGTTTTTGACCGTAAGTGGTCGTCACGTGTTCTTGCGGATGCAGTCTCCTGTGTGCTGGCAAAACTCACAAAAGAGTTGTTCTCCCGATTCATAAAAATCATGTGGTTATTGTTCTGCTCTAAACTTAGAATTCTGTCTTTTTTTTGAGCACTGCGGTGTTTCAGCCTCTTCGCCATAGCTGACCGCTGACGTTTCCCCCGCCGTGTCTGTGTGTTTGTGTTTGTGAAAAGCACACCTCAACAGGTAACACGTACAGGGGGCTGCAGCGGCCAAAACTGATTAGAAACCATTGCGTTGCTTTGCCCACACACCGATATCAGCCAATTATACGACATTCCGTGTTTTACAACGGATTCCATTTTATTAGTTGGATTCCGCGATTCCGTCCGTGTTTTCCGCATCGCGTAAATTATAGCGCCCTACACACACACACACACACACACTCTTCTACAAAGGAGACATTTAGCTTGTTGATTGCTGTATCTAGATTAAGAATGAACTTTGAACTCTGATGAACGTGTGAACATTCGGCTGTAAATGATATTTGTAAAGTGAGGTGGATTGTGTTTGTGTTTTAAACTGTATTTAAGGCCCTTGCTGATGAACATCTGATGCTCCAGATGTTGTGTATTTTCTCATACATTTCGGACCAGTTTCCCAGACGCTGGTTAAGCTTAGGCCTAGGCCAGGTCTGAGTTTCAAGATTCAGAAAATCCCATGATTTTGTTGGATTCTCGAGTTTGAGAATGCTGAAGAGCCAGTGATGAGGCGACGAGTTGTCTTTTAAAAGCTTTATTACAGAAAAGAGTAACGATGTTCTTACAAGACCGGTCAGTGTTTCTCTCTCTGTGTCGAATCTCGCTCTGATTCTAACACCCAAGATGTGTCTTTTTATCTCACCCTTCTCTGCCCAAGGTCCCTTTCCGGAGCCTGGTAGTCTGGGTGACGGGCCTGTTATCAGGATGTTATAAGACTAGGGCCTTTTGTTGTAAGAAAGTCGTTTACTCAATAGAAAAGGAAAAGTTATAGGGAAGGGTCCATAAAAGGGGTCATGGGGACAGGGGAGAAGGGTTATAAAATAACCCTTGAAAGGGGTCATAGGATCTAGGAAGGGATCATGGGGTCTAGGGTGGCAAAAGGTGTCAGGGGGAACTAAGGATGACTAAAAGGGTGGGGGAGCGGAGCGGGCAGAGGAGCAGGAGATAAGAAGAATCATCCTGACCCGACGTATTCCAAAGATACACACAGAATGCTTTTGGAACAGAGATGACTTGAAAATACAATGAATAAGAAATAAAATAAAAAGTAGAATACCCGTAATAAAAAATCAGTAAAATCCATCACTTTGATTTGATTTGATTTCCAATTCTTGCGCTCATGATTTGATTCAAAATAGACTCCCATGTGACTGTGGCAAATCAATAAAAACATCAAACTGAATCAAACGTAGTTTACTAAATGTAAGGCATATGTACGCACACCGACTGCATTTCCTTCGTGCTCGTGGTGGAGGAGGTCCTTCTGAGCAGATTTCCACATTGCGCTATCTACAGGGTTAACGAGCTGAACTTGTGTCGGGTTAATAAGTAAATTAGTCGTTACGTTAGCTAAAATATGAATCGATTTTTCTGGAATGCATGAATCGAGTTTGAATCGACAGAGATTCTTTGCACGACCCCATTTTCCTCCAAGACTAGGCTTATTCCATGGTCAAGAACTCAGCCCTTGGTGTGTTTGCTGTTTGTTGGTACTTGTTAACTGAACACAGCAGCTGAAGTTTCAGCAGGAGAGATCCATTACGATTGTCTAGATTAGGAATGAAATTCTCTAATCAGTAACATTTCACAGAAGTATTGAAATGACATTTTTAAAAATAAATCTGTGGTTAAAAGACTCTCTCCCTTATTTCCACACTCTTTCGATGCTCCAGATGTTGAGCGTATTTTTGTGCTTTGAAACATGTCTGGACTTGAGTTTCATTTGCGCACAGACACGACAACGCTCGGCAGGGTTAGGGTTTCAGACGCCAGTCAGCCTGTGGATACGCACTTCAGCGAAATAAAGTTGGTTTTCTTTCTTTAAATAAGAATGCCACCTGTGGTCATTTCAACTGCTTTCTGGCCTGCGTGGTTTGATCTATGAAAAGCAGGGCAGTGTAGCCACCACATGAGAGCCTGCTGGAGTCGGAGTGCACAGACACACACTCATCTCTTTCATCCTGCCCTCACATGCTCTGCGTTTTTGCTTATCGCCAGCGTGCTCCGTGTGTGTGTGTGTGTGTGCGCGTGCCAGGACCTTCTCTAACTCCTCTCCTTGTAAAGTCACACTGGCCGTGACACGTGGCCGGTGCAAAAGTTAATGTGTGATTAGAGGTCATTACCTCTGTGGGATTAACGCAGCGACCACTGAGCAGCCAGCCCTGGCTTAACGTCTGTATGGCCAGCAGCGTGTTTTAGGGTCAGTGGAACGGGGCTAAGAGCAGCTAAGAGGGTATTTGTGTTGGACAGAGTCAAAGCTTTCGTCCTCTTTTTGACATAGTCACGTCTTGCCGTCTTTGTGAGGTGATAAATGTAATCAAACTAAATATAATCAAAGTAAACTGTGTCATCTCTACTATGTACGTGTATACAGAGAGACGAGACGAGGGACAAATAAAGCACATGGAGTAAGCAAAAATATATACATACACTAGGAAATAAAACTTCTAAACTAGAGGGAGAAAAAGACAAATTCAAATGACATTTTTTGGTCCTGCAATTATCCATTTTCATTGAAAAATAGTAAATAGTGAATAGTACTCACCTGACCTTAGTAATTAAAAGCAAGTCTTTTGACTAGGATTTTACAAGTAAATGCTTGACCTTTACTACACATATTCAGAAACCTAATTAACCCTTTAAGCCCTGAGACTGTTTTACAGATTTTTGCTCTAAAAAAGATCCCCAGAATAAAATGTGTATATCTCAGCAACCACAATGTCTATTTTTATGCTTTTGGTGTCATTATAAAGGTAACACTTGTGAGATTGCTGTGGAATCAGCAAACATGTTACTGGGTCAGAATAAAGGAAGATGCAACACAGCAGAACATGAAAAAAAAAATCATGTGAGGCAAAAAACCCCAAAACCGTATTATCTGCGTAATCTGCGGAGTCTCGTCTTTCATATGATATACGGTATGCATGGTTAGCCGTAGTAGTATAGATTCTACAGCCGTATTTCTTCCACGTAGACCTACGCAGTGTTTTTGTTCTTTGTTTATTTATGTGTTTGGTGTTGGAATTGTGTTATGTTTCGGTGGAATTTGTTGTTTGAGATTTTTAGACGGAGATTCTGTCGGCGATGTTGATGTGCCGCATGCGTATGTTTGTTTACGTTTACCGACTATTTAAAGCCTTCCCGTTCTGTCCCCGGTACCGGGGCCGTTCGGGCTCAAAGAGTTAAGACCAGTGATCACAGTTAATGTAGTTTTCACTAAGCCTCCAACACGGCTTAGCTTTTCTTTATCTTTTATGGGTCAGTAAGGTCCACCCAGCCACCTAAAAACCTCACAAGACATGTTTTCGGGTCAGTGAAACGGGGCTAAAAGCTAGTAAGGTTGGTAGCGTTCCAGCTAGCGAACTGGCTCCGGGATTGAAAGGTCGCTGGTTCAAGTTCCAGACCGGTAAAGGGACCACCGAGGTACTCATGAGCAAGGTACTGTCTCCCTGGGTGTTGTCCACGTTAGCTGCCCGCTGCCCAATTATTAAGACAATTAAAAGCAAATCAATGAAAGACGTTCCAAGTAAATGCTTTTGACAAGATTTAACATGAAAAAAACTAGTGAAAATCAAATCCTTTGACTAAAACCTAAATATAAAATTTCTACTCGTCTGTTAAAATGAGTTCAAATTAAAATGAAATTTTTTGACTGAATCTTTTTACAAATAAATGCTTGACTTTTAATATGTATATATTTGAAAGCTTGTGTTGTATTAGTTTGTAGTTTTTAGGGTTATTTAATACAGCTTTTTGGTGACGTTTTTCATCATCATGTTTGACGCTAGCCAAAGTGCCTGCTTTTTTCTAAGATGAACCTTTTGGTCCACTCGAGGGTCAGGGCTCACAGCGCAAACTCTTTCTTTTAAGGAAAAATCCTACACACTCAGACAGACGCCTGCATTGACAAACCCATGTCTGGAGCCTGTGATGTTGCCTCTTCAGCTCTAATTTTGTGCAATTTGTGTTCTCTCTAGATGGCTCCGTTCCAAAGTCTGAGCCCAGGAGTGATGTGTCCAGTCAGATACCAGGTGAGGAACCTCTGAAGCTCATACACTCTGGGGTGGGGTGGCAGGGACCGGAGCCAGGGCCTGTCCCGGTGCAAAGCGGGGACCAACCCTGGCCAAGCGCCACCGCACCACAATGCGCGCTCTCACGTAAACACACTCGCGTACACACACACACGGGGCCATTTAGAGTCACCGGTCAACCTGTAGTGCATGCTTTTGGACTGTGGGACCAAACCGGGAGCACCCAGGGATACACGGATAGAGCACGCAAACTCCACAAAGACCCCACACGGACCCCGTGGCCGACTCGGGGCCCGGATCCAGGACCTTCTTGCTGCGATGCACCGTGCTGCCCGGTTGCCCAGAATGCGCTGATTGTTTCCTAATATTTGGTATTTAAAGTCGTCTTGGTGCTTTAAACACGGCTGGTATGCAGTACGGAAAATTTATGCAGTAGGAATTTGATTTGGGTAATTTCCAGGTCTGGATAAGTGTTGGGGTGGGGGGGAATTGGTGTTTGTGTTTCCAGACTTTTGCTGCTACGTTGTTCTCTAAAATGTAGCCTAAAATGCAGCTAAAATGTTTGCAGAAGAGAATATGTGATGTTCAGTGTGATTTGGTTGTGACTTTGAATTGAACGGGGGGAAAGTAAACTGGCGCTACTATGTTACTTGAAAAATCCAAATCGATTTTTTTGGAATGCATGAATCAATTTTGAATTGACAAAGAATCACGATTCGATTCGATTCGATTCAACAGTCACAGCGTAGGGCCCTATGATTTCCACGATGCGGAAAACACGGACGGAATCGCGGAATCCAGCTAATAAAATGGAATCCGTTGTAAAACGCGGAATGTCGTATAATTGACTGATCTCGGTGTGTGGGCAAAGCAACGCAATGGTTTCTAATCAGTTTTGGCCGCTGCAGCCCCCTGTACGTGTTACCTGTTGAGGCGGGACTCAGCTTTCCACACACACAAAGGCACAGACACAGAGGGGGAAACGTCAACGGTCAGCGATGGTGAAGAGGCTGAAACACCGCAGTGCTCGAAAAAATGACGGAATTGGAGTGTGAGTGCTAAGTTTAGAGCAGAACAATAACCAAACGATTTTTATGAATCTTTTTTGTAAGTTTTGCTAGCACACGATAAACTGCACCCGCAAGAACACATGACGACCACTTACAGTCAAAAACTCACATCAGTGACTGTCATGAATGTTTGTTGTTTACAGGTCAATGTTTGACCAAAGCAGTAAATGTTCTGCTGAACCCCAGCACTTTGTTGAAGTTGAATAAAAGTCATTTAATGTGAGATTTTTTCCTACTGCATTGTTTTTTTTTCCATCCTCTCCATAATTAGACACTTTTTAGGTGAATAAATACGATTATAACGTAAAAGACGGAATTCAGAAGAATAAAAATGGGAAAAACGGAATTCAGGAAAAAAACAAACGTATTCCATAGGGCCCTAACAGTGTTGGATGGATTTGCTCTAACATTTACTGTACCCAGATCAGCGTGCCTGACCGATTGAGTTATTTTGTTATTTCTCGTTTGTGTCGTCTGGACGCGTCGACAAACTGCAAACATCGCCTCCGCTGTGTCCACATAGAGCACGCACTGTTTGATTTGAAGGGGCGTGAGGTCCGCGCCGGTTAGTCGAGTTCATTGCGTCGCGTTTGGTGTTTTTGTTTGCCGAGGGCGTTCGCTGTGTCGGTCGGCCAAATAGTGTCTGTTAAATATGAGGAGCGACGCTGGAGGGAACGGAACGGACTTGGTATGTTTTATACCGTCCTTAATTCAGGACTTTGGACAAAAACGCGATTCTGGGTACTGTGTGTGTGTGTGTGTGTTTATCGCCATTGCAATGCTGACCTTTACACTACTGGGTTAGGCAGGCAGATTCCGTGAGTGTGTGACAGGAGCATGTGTGGGGTGTTTGAGTTTGGCTTTACATCAATCAAAAGTGCGTCACTGGGGGCAGACACACACAAATTTTCCGGAGGGTTCCTGCTGACCGTCCCCACTTGCGAGGTAAAATTAAGCACACGAGCGAGGAGAAAAAAAAGGCTCTTCGGAATTGCAGGTGAGGCATCTTCGCCGCGAGCCCCTTTATCATAACGTAGAGGAGTAACGAAGGTTACGAAGCGAGACGCGGCGCTTTGAAGACGTCCCGGCGTTCGACCCTACACTCGCGTCCGCTCCACGCCTGGTTGTTCAGATCCGGGAGAATGAGGGGGGTCGGAAATGCGCGGAAGTTACGGGACACCTGGACGATGTGTGACCCCCGTGCCGCTCGTTCAGCAGAACGCGCGGGTGTTTCACGGCACATAAATAGCTCACGTGTGGAAATAGCCACATGCTGCGGGACGAGGTGGAGCGTCGGCGCTCCTAATGACCAGTCCGTATCAGCTGTTTGAGCAGGACACACCCTTCCTAACTGATTGCACTCGGGCCTGAGTGATAATTGGCGGATAAAGCGGCTGTTTTATTTGGCGACTCGGTGACTCGCGCCCCGGTAGAACCTCGTTGGGAATTGTGAGGCTGATCTGAGATCAGCTGCTGCTTCCTCAGCTCGCTCTCTTTGTCTCTTCCTCCCTCCGTGCCTCTGTTCCTGAGTCAGAAAGGGAGATTGGTCAGTGTGAACGCACCACAGCGAAATGCGACCTCCGCATCTGACCCCTCCGTGAAGCAGCAGCGGGCAGCTGATGCGCAGCAGGGCTTCCTCAATAAGTACCTCAATGGTACTTTTACCGGTCCGGAATTCCAACCGGCGAACATCCAGTCACGGGGGCCCAGCGCACAAAACTGCCCCAAGAAGATGTCAGTAATTCGGCAGCTACATCGAGGCCTCGCCTTAGGGCCGAGATGAACTTGACGCCACGTGACACGGGCGCTTGCGGACGCTGCCGCTACCAAAAGGTAGAAGGGGGCAGCGCGGGAAAATATCGTCCAGTTTTGCTGTGAAATGAGGGAAGAAAGATAAAGATAAGATAAACAACACGATGAAGATGCTGACGTCACGTAGCAAAACTTGAACGCGCCGCCTCCCGAACGTGTCGCTTCTCGCGCACGTTAACGTCTCAGAGGACGCGTCAAAAGAACACTTAACCCCAGTCACCTGAACGTCTTTTCACTCGTTTGTGTTTTTCACATAAAACCTGCAACTTTTCAGCAAAAACACAAAATCTGACACGTGTGTCTTTTAGATCCAGACAAAATCTAAAAGCCCCCCCACGAACACACACACACACACACACAACCCCCCACTCTGGGGTCCTGCAGCTGTGCCGTCTATAAATACACACAACACACACAGTCAAAGGCTGTTTGACCTCCAGTGACAAAATAGTGGCACACACACACACGCCCACATACTCACACTCACACACACACTCTCGCACACACACACACGCCTACATACTCACACACACACTCTCGCACACACACACACACCCACATACTTACACTCACACACACACTCTCGCACACACACACACACACACACACACCCACATACTTACACTCACACACACACTCTCGCACACACACACACACACACACACACCCATCTCGCACACACACCCACATACTCACACACACACACACACTCTCGCACACACACCCACATACTCACACACACACACACACTCTCTCACACATAGGCACGCACACACACGCACACACACACACTCTCTCACACATAGGCACGCACACACACGCACACACACACTCTCTTGCACACACACACACACACACACTCTCTCGCACACACACACTCACAGACTCAGTTTATTCTCATCTCGTTAGCGCCCCAGTTTGGTTTTAATTAAAATATCTTTTGTATTTAAAGGAATTTAAGAGAGGTTTTGTGTAAAGCTAAAGCAGAGAGAGTAATCTGATCGGGGGGTGTGTGTGTGTGTGTGTGTGTTTGTGTGATTTCAGGCTTGAGTGTATCTGTAGCATTGGATTATAGTTGAGTTTGGCGGCACACGGCGCTGCACTCGACTTCCCCTTTTAGAAAAATAACTGTCACTGTCAACGGTTTCCGTGAGCTCAGCTCAACCGTAGCTCAGGAATTCCAGTAACGGAAAACACTCCATTCACGCCGGACTGCCCTTCTGTGGCTTTGTTCGGTTTGAAAGTGGGGACGGCGGCAGGAGTCCTCTGTGACTGGACGCTCTCGCCACTTTTAAATTCACTGCGGCCTCTTTTCTTCCCCGTGTGGGCCTCGGCCGTTGGGGGAGAAGGAGGGAGCGAGCGAGGGATCCGTCAGCCTAAACCGTTTCCTGGACTGTTATTGGAGCCCACGTGGGCGCGATGGAGACGGCAAGAGAGTGGAACAGGGGAGCGGAGAATGGTCACGGAGGGGAGGGAGGAGGAGGAACGAATTACTGCTACTCACGTCACTGGAGTTTTACGGGGTCTCGTAATTTTAAGAGTGTATTTAAGTGTAATTTTACGTGAATTGAAGTGAGTGATTATTTGTCATTGTGAACACAGCACAGCCACAGTGCACCACGACCAAACGTGACCTCTGCATTTGAGCCATCCATGAAGGAGCAGTGGGCAGCTTTTTTTTTTAGCAGCACCCAGGGAGCAGTGCTTGGGGGGACGGTGCCCTGCTCATGAGTACCGCAAAAAAGCCTCCAAACTGTTGTACATATTACTGATCGCTTTATAAGTTTATATTTTATTTTCCACTTCTAGTTTAAAGTTTATATTTTATTTATTTATTTTCTGCTTCTGGTTTAAAGTTTATATTTTATTTATTTATTTTCCACTTCTAGTTTAAAGTGTATATTTTATTTTTCGCGTCTAGTTTAAAGTGTATATTTTATTTTTCGCGTCTAGTATATTTTCTCTTCTAGTTATATATTGTTTGTTCCGTGTGCCGTATTTGTTCCTTGTTCTTTGCACTGTTAAAACTGTCGTCTCGTCGTCTCGTCTCTCTGTCCACATGTACGGTATATAGCAGAGACGACAAAGTTTACTTAGACTTTAACTGTAACTGTCTCTTACCTCCAGGTTCCAACTCGTACGGGGTGTTGTTATAAACTTTAATCTATTAATTTAGTAAAAATGAGTGAGAGCAAAAGCAGTGTCTGTGCTGTGATTGATCTTCTAACCCATAATCAGGAGCGAAGCTGCTCAACAGGACGACGTGAGTGTTTATCCAGCAGTGGGCGGAATGTCAGTAACGTCAGCGAACTTTTCCTCCTCTCTTAGTTGACTTTATCTTCTCTAATTCACACTTCCTCTCAAGTGAAAACCAGGAACGTGAGTCACGTCTTTTGATGCTTTATTGTTGCTCATCTGGATGTTTTGTGGTAAACATGGTCTCACAGCTTTGCTCTCTGCTCGCATCTCCTTTTCTGTGTCTGTGCTTGTGTCCCGGTCTGTGTGTGTGTGTGTGTGTGTGTTACTCTCCTCTACCCTGTTATTAGGGGCCTGAACTCAGGGAGCTGGCAGGAAACACCAGACAGACATGGCAGTGTGCACCTACTTTGGAAAAATATTCTCTCATTGCAGCGGCGTCGTTTTGTGTGGAGACGTGCAGATTTGCACGGTAACGCTTTGCCGCGTTGTAACGTGGGCACGTGTTTGTGACCCGTACGTCCAGAAGAAACGTGTCTGTAGGACTTCTGTTGTCTTGCCATTCCTGTTTCTCACTCGTGCATGGAGTGGAACAAAATACAAAAGCAGTAAACCGGGCTTCATGTGGAGTTGGTCAGCAGGTTGTGGTTTTGTGCGGAGACGTGAACTCGAGGTCAAATCACAAAAAGCAGCTAAAATATCGTTTGACAGTGATCAGTATTTTTAGACCTAAACTCAAACCAACATTTAAACAAAAACACAACTCTTTTACCTCCTGTTCAGTATAAAATGACGTGATATGTATGATGTCTAGGGCTGCAACAACTAATTGATTACGTTGATTAAAATGGATTATTAATAATTGATTAGTTGGGTCTACGTTATTATACACATACGCACAATGGCTACCCCCTAATGTGTGGTCAGCAAGCTAACCAAAGCTGCAGTGGCAGTAAAGCAGCATTAAGCTGGACGCTGGCCGCCATAAAAGAAGGATAAGAAGGAGACGAGAACCGGTGCCGTGTCTTGCCGTCACAAAAACTCAAGTAATTGAGTAGAAACGCGTGAATGAAATTTTTTTCACGATGTAAACACGCACGGTTTGTTAGCGCTCACGACTCTCTCGGGGAAGTCATTCACTAAAACGTTCCAGTTCAGTCAAATCTTCCTTATTACAGACAAAACTCATTTTTAGCCGATAAATAACAAAAACAAGCAGCGTTCTACCAACAATAAAGACGTTTACTTGATAATTTCAGTGATTATTCCGAGGCGTGTCCTTCCCGTTCATGTGACACGACTCTCACGTGGAACGCCGTCTGATGGTTTTAGCGCCGTCACTAAACGACAGAACTGTGGTGAAACAAATCATGTTTCAGATGTTAAAAAGGTGAAAGTGAGTGATTGTCATTGTGAACACACCACAGCACAACACACACAGTGCACCACAACCAAATGTGACCTCTGCATAAACCCCATCCGTGAAGGAGCAGTGGCAGCTGACGGGGGCACCCCCCGAGAGCCGCTCGGGTTTACAGACCGTAAATATGTGACCCTCCACGGCAAAACCAGTCGCTTGTCGCAACGGAGGTTTCTGAGAAAAACGAGCGTTTATGTTGCGTGGGGTAAAATGTTGGATTTTTTGTTTTTAGTGTTTTGAAACAGTGGAAGGTCTATACTGTAGTGTTGTGAATAAATTTGGCTGAAAAACTTACCTTTTCCATCCTAAAAACGTGACTTTCTTGAGGTGAGGAATTCAATTCCAGCAGAATGTTAAAAGTTTCTGTTTTGACCGCTCTACTTCAATATTTACGGTAAATCCACTGGTTGACTAGCGTGAAGATATTTCTCCGGAATCCATCTTCGTCTCCCGAGTTCAGTTAACCTAACGCAGGTAGGCTATCCGTGTGGCTGTGAATGCAGCGTAGGCTACCGTAAATGCAAACGTAGCCGCGACCGCACCAAGCGTCTGTGAGTGCTACGGCGATAGTCAACTTCAAAGGCAGATTTCTCCGTTTCTCACTTGGCGTGACAGGAGAAACCCGACTCCTTTGAATGTTGATATCTCAGTCATATGTCGTCCCATTCATTCCATATAGGTATCGTTTTGAAGCTTGATTTATGCCCTTTCATGAAAACATAATAACTCAATTTTGAAAATTTGCGACAAGCGACTGGTTTTGCCGTGCAGAGTCACATTTACGGGTTGAGAAGATAAATGTGAAATATGGTTTAAAGATAAAATAATAAATTAAATGTTTTTTGGTTTTTTGTTTTGTTTTTTTATTTAAAATTCTGTGTGTGTGTGTGTGTGTATGTGTGTGTGTGTGTGTGTACAGTACCGGGGTGCAGCTGCTTCCAGAACAGAAGGGTTTAACCCCCAACTGCTTCATCAGCGCTGAGGTGGTGCACTGGCTGGTGAACACGGTGGAGAACGTTGCTACGCAGGGCATCGCCGTGGAGATCATGCAGGTATACATCATCCGTTTGTGTGTGTATATGTTTTTTGTCTGTATTTGATCTTTACGTTATGTTATATATGATTTTCTTTGTGTTATATTATAGAAAATGTTGGACGAAGGTCTGATCACTCACGCCTCAGGTGATGCCATGCGCACTTTCGTCTACGGCTTCTACTTCTACAGAATGGTGGAAAAGGAGAGTGAGAAAGGTGTGTCGGCAGATCTCAGGGCAATCATGCGGGAGGGGATTTGAACTCACTCACCTTCTCGTGTAGACGCAAGTGTTTCCATGGCTACGGGGGATAGGTTCTTATCCTTCCTGCCATAAATCCTCAACATACACCTCCATACCCTCTGTTCCAAACACGCCCACAGTAACTTAGGCACGTCGACTGGGGCGGAGCTTTGCTCATGGTACCTCAGTGTTGGTCACCTTCCCACCGGTCAGGACTTGATCCACCACGACCATCTGGTCATGGGGCCAACTCTCTAAACGTCACGCTACCAACTGCACCAACGGCGCTGCAAATACGCGCAACTAATAAGGCTGTGATATTTTGTCTGTGGCGTGCATGCAAGTGAAGGCAGTTCCTCACCTCACCTCCTCCTCCCTCCCCTCACCTCCAGGCTCTTCGGTTCTTCTCTAGCCTTTGGGATGGTGAGAGGTGAAAGCATCTTCTACAGGAGGAGCTCAATGGCGACTTCAGATAGTCCTGCATGTCGACTAGATGTGTTATTTTTTAGTATTTCAGTCGCCGATGGCCATGCGTCTCTCATGGTGAAAATAACTAAAAACTAGGGCTGGAGTATAAGTTGCTGGTTTCACCGGAATACGATTCGATTCACAAGGTCATGTCCACGATCGATTAGATTCAATATCAATTTATTTGAAGATTTCTTTCGCGTCCGTACTGGTTTTTGTGATTATAAATTAAACAGACGGTAGTTTTGGTAGACAACTATTTTGACTCTATTTGATTTGGGTTTATTTGAATCTCACGTTTTTATAGCTCTCATATGGCGGTGCAGTAGACATAGCCGCAGGAAAAGATCGATCCAGCGAATTTTTGAATGCGATGTCGTATTTTTAGAATGAGAATCGATATTGACCCGGTGAAGATGATTTTATTTATTTATTTATTTGTTATAGACGGGGCTACTAAAACACAAAAATCTGCCCATCGTTATGTGCAGATCCGCTCCCAACCCAAGTCTGCCGTTCCTACTACACTATCGCGTGATTACGGTGACGCTCGATCGAGAGCTAGTGATAGGAATTTAGTCAAAGAACCAACTTCGCGCCGGACACATCTCTGCTCGATTACATGCGTCCACAGCAACCTGTTGCAGTGTTTCAAAATACTCTGTTTTTTAAAAACTACACCAAGAAACACTGTTTTGTTTTACTTTAGCAGCATTGTAATTAAAGACAACAGTGTCGTGGTTTCTTGTTTTCTTGTTGCCCTCTTTTTTGCTTTATTTTCGCATTTACCTTTAGAGCCTGTAGAATAGCGCAGAATATGGCCAAATGAAAAAATTTCCACAGACTTTTTCCTCAGCCCAGCTGCTCCAAAAGCCTTCGTCTACATCCAGACCGACAGAAATAGTTCAGCCAGTGGCTCCATCTCACCATTTGCAGTCATCCGCTGCTTGCTCATATGCAACATTGCGACAGGATACTTACTGCCATTCTTCTTCTGCGCCCTTGCTCCGGCTTCCCTGGAAGACTGGTTCAGATGCAGAAGAGACTCTGGACTTCTTGTATTTCTTGTTAGACATTTGCAGTGTCCATATTTATTCATTTGTGATTTTGTAAGATAATGCAGGCAATGAACAGATTCAACAGCTCAGATTGGAAACCAAAGCGTTACCATGAAAATATTTTTTATTTATATCACGTTTGACTGACACATTTGTCTCCTAAAAAAATAATTTGGCTCACAAAAATTTTGTGTTTAGGAGCCAATGGCTCCTAAGGTTGTTTTTTTTTGTTTTGTTTTTTTGGAGCCCTGCTTTAGGAATTTTGAAAAGAAAGTGAGTGATTTTGGCCGTTGTGAGCGCACCACAGAACCTTTGCACAGTGCACCACAACAAAATGTGCCTTCTGCATTTCTGTAAAATGTGGCCCATCATTGAAGGAGCAGTGGGCAGATGACATGGGCAGTGCTAGGGGACGGTACCTTGCTCGTGAGTACCTCAGTGGTACCTTTACTAGTTCTGGGATTCGAAACGGCGACCTTCCGATCACTGGGCACATGCTCTAACCATTACGCTGCCAGCTTCCCCAAAGTCAGTTGCGCAGCTTCCAGACCGTCTGGTTCACATGGTTTTTTGTGAGGGAACGGGACACGAACACACAGGTGTTAACAGAATGTAAAAAATGATCACTGCGTGCAAGATTATGACGATTAGAGTTTCTCAGTGTCGGTTTTGATTAATTGTCCGGCCTTGAAGGAAGCAACAACTTGAACCTAGTCGACCACTTTCCCCTTTTTGCCAGGAGAAGCGAGGCGAGGCGAGATGAGGTGGCGGAAACAATAACCTGCCCGGCGACCGCCTCCTCGCTGCCGTGCCGTGGTGTTATTTCCCTGAATGCTTGTGATTATCTTTGTGTGACAACACCAGGGTTTTTTATTACAGTGGTTTTGGTGGAAGTGTGGCTCATAGAGCTGCGGTGCTGCAATTTGTCAGTGGTCGGGGCAATAGCAGGGGACCAGTTCTGAGGCTAAAGCTTATCCCCTACACTTTCTAAGCAGCTTTTCTCTAATCCACTCATCTCTTTTCTGTTGCAACAGCACAATTTAACTTTTCTGGCTTTACGTCTTACTTTTTTCCCCCATAATAAGAAACACGGCTGGCCAAGTTTTCCACGTACTGTTTAACTGGCATCAAAATCAAACGCACAGACGAAAACAAAAAGGGTTAGAAACTGTTTATATAAAGCTTCTCTCAGAAACAAGACCAGTGCCATTTGTCAGCGTTTGTAAAACATGCAACTAGTGTGTGTAGTTTTTACTTTTTACAAACTTCTGATTCATCTGCACCATGAAGCAAAGAAAGGACTTTGGCCAGTGTTGACTGACTCCATTGTTGCATTAAAGAATATAATTTATGTTCAGTTTGTGACAGTTCCACATGGTCTACTTTTGCAGTTATACGTTACAAATAATCGTTGTGGCCTCATTATTTTACTTTTACGATTTCAAGTGAGGAATGCATGGCTCAATGGCATGGTCAGCGATCACTTTAGCCGGACAAATTTGAACTTGTGTTGCTCTCGAGAGTGTTGCGGCCGCATCTTAACAGTGTGGTGAGCAACATTCGAGATTCACCATTCTTTATCTGTCACATGCAAGTTATACAAGTACAAAATGCACTGAAATGTCTCCTGATCCGCTCCTGACTGCAATTGAGCAGAATTAAAAATAGAAAAATAAGAACCAAAAATAAAATGTAAAATTCAAATAAAATTAAATAAAGTCACTGTACGAATTTGAATTTGAAAAGGAGATAAGGGAAAGGTTAAGGCTGGCTGCAGTGTCAATTTGAAATTTCAATTTCAATTTCCAGCTCAAACAATCACAAAAAAATAATGTAATTGACAAAAACAATTGATTTATAATTATTTTGCCATTACGCTCTGCAAGTATACTCATATTTTGTCTTGTGTTCCGAATAGCCTGCCTTGCGCACACTTCGCCTTTACCTTCCGAAGGCCAGCTGAGCATACGTGTGTGTTCTGGTAATGATGTACAGTCCTAATGAGGTAAGATGGTGGGAAAGGAGAGGCCAGCATAAAGTCTTAAATAGTAACACAAAGTAAAGTGTTAATGACAAATTGAATTGACCAAATTAATAAATGATTATGTTTTTTCATAATCGAGCAGCCCTAGGAAAGGTAAAAATAAAAATCATGAATAATGAGCATAATAATGAACTTGTTGCAACTTTAATTCTGAATGCAACAGTGAAGGAATTTTGAAAATCAGTCGACATTTTTCCAAAGTTATGAGCAAAGGTATTCAAAGTGTTTTTAACTTGACATTATATATTGATCGTTAGACAGCTGTGTCCTGACTGTTGATTAGCGTGTTAGCATGTCCACTGCTGTTTATGCTGAAGCAGCCAAACACACTGGCCAAATAGGCAGTGGACAGTACCTCAGATCAATATCTCAATTTACCTTAACAATGATCATTTATTTTGTTGAGTTTATTTCTGCTCTCGTACTTCATTGACTAGGTTTGTGCTGTAAATATGCTCAGGCTTTTAAGGTTGGGAGGTTGTAGTAGTAGTTTTCAAGTGGAGAGTATTCGTAAATAACGGTTATGTGCAAGATTACGTTGATTAGAGCTTCTGAGATGTTGGTTTTGATTAATTTTCCAGTCCTACTGGCCTGTTGAAACACATTTCTCACCCTTTGTAAAATGTCCTGCTGACGTACAGGACTAGAGTGCAATATGACAAAAGAAAAAACGTCTATGGTTTCACGTGATACACTCGTTTATTTTGTAGTGTCGTGAAATGTTTTTCTACAGCAACATATTGTCGTGTTTTGGACGAGGGTTTGCAGTAGTCACCACGGCACCATAGGAACAGAAGATATTGCCGTTATATATTTGTACCTGAATTCTGAAGTTTGGCAAAGCAAAATCTCGTGTCTGTTCTTGCTCAACTCTTTCTACACGGACGCTCCCAACGCTCCGCAGCCTTGAGCTCGGATCTGTGGAACGCCAAAGGTGCCACAGTTTGCCTTAAAAACTACTTACTTTCAACTGAGTAAAGACGGTGTGAAAAGCACCAGGATAGTAGAGAGCTGCAAGAACAGTGTTTTAAAAGAATAAAATCGCATGTAAAAATGCTTTTATTGTTAATTCCATAAAAACAGAGTGAAATTGTGGCAGCTTTGGTGCTCCATACGGGCACATGCGGAGTGTTTTGAGCGTGCGTGTGCAGGGTTGAGCAAGAACAGACGGATTTTGCTGGCTAAAGTTCCACTGAATTTCCAAAAAAAGTGCTTTATCGTGATATATGTGACCCTCCACGGCAAAACCAGTCAAGTCTCCGAGAAAAGCGGCGTTTATGTTGCGTGGGTAAAATGTTGGATTTTTTGTTTTTAGTGTTTTGAAACAGTGGAAGGTCTATACTGTACTGCTGTGAATAAATTTGGCTGAAAAACTTACACTTTCCATCCTAAAAGCGTGACTTTCAGAGGGTGAGGAATTGAATTCCACAGCAGAATGTTAAAGTTTCTGTTTTGACAGCTCCTTCAATATTCACGGTAATTCCACTGGTTGACTAAGCGTGAAGATATTTCTCCGAATCCATCTCCGTCTCGAGTTCCAGTTAACCCCTGCGCATGGTGAGCTATCTAGGTAGCTGTGAATGCAGCGTAGGCTACGCAAATACAAGCGTGTACTTACACGACCGCTGGCGTCTGTGAGTGCTACGGCGATAGTCAACTTCAAAAGGCAGATTTCTCCGTTTCTCACTTGGCGTGACAGGAGAAACCCGACTCCTTTGAATGTTGATATCTCGGTATCATATCTTCGTCACATTCATTCCGCATAGGTATCGTTTTGAAGCTTGATTTATGCCCTTTCATGAAAACATAACTCAATTTTTGAAAAATTTGCAATAGCGGCTGGTTTTTTGCCGTGGAGGGTCACATTTGTCGTTATTGGGATATGAAATGACTTGTATCGGGAGATGAGATTTTGGTCACATGGCGCAGCCTGGATGACGGAGTGAAAAGCATAGTTTTAAGACGTCTGCTTCACGCTACATTGGGAGCGTTGAGCCATTTGGGGCGCTTACTCTGTCTCGAGTATTAGGACTGAGTGCGGATTAGAGGCAATCACTTACAAAGCCTATTCCTTCCTTAAATCCGGGCCTGACAACTGTTTACAGCGGCTTACTCGCTGCCGGGCTGTTTACAGGAAGGGTTGTGGAGTTTAGACCGGCGTCGGCGGCGCGCAGTAAATCTCGGCTGCACGGAGAACGCCTGTCCTTCTGCTCTCCTTCCGCTCTCGGTGACCGGGCAGATTGGACTTGTACTTCGCTTTCAGACTCGGCTCCACGCCCCGTGCCGTAGATGCAGCGATTTTATTTGTGGTGTTTTTTCGTTTTTTGCTTGGTTCATATGCGCGTCGAGGAGTCGTAGCCATGTACCTGCACTGCGGCGTGGTGAGGAACGAGGCGGTGCTGCTGGACTGGAGGCAGGACGGCGTGACGTCACTGGTGGAGCAGCACTGTTGGCTTGTCTTGGCTCAGACAGGGGAGCCGCGTTGATCCAGCTGCCAGGTAAAGTGCCGCGCTGCCAGCCAGAGCAGGATTCGGGTCTGATTTATGAAAGAGCAGAACTTTCAGGCTGTAATGAAGCTTTCAGCCTTTTAGAGAGAAAAAGAAAAATGTAAAGATGGAGAGGCAGGTGCTGGAAAACTGAAAATGCTGTTTAATGATTAACCTTTAAGAGGCGTATTTTTGGGCAGCACAAAGGTCAGTGATTTATCAGTTTGATTTTATAAAGTGTTTCCCATCATCAAGTCCCACAATTCAGTGTGTCGTTCTTTCATCCTATAACAAAAGTGAGCAATATAATATATAAACACTTACTAACATCAGTCTTCATTTCTGATATCTACAGTGTAGGGCCCTATGATTTCCGCGATGCGGAAAATCGCGGACGGAATCGTGGAGTCCAACTAATAAATTGGAATCCGTTGTAAAACGCGGAATGTGGTATAATTGACTGATATCGGTGTGTGGGCAAAGCAATGGTTTCTAATCGGTTTTGGCGCTGCAGCCCACTGTCAAAACCCGTTGAGGCTAGACTCAGCTTTCCACACCATAAGCGCTTACAGACACAGAGGGAGAAAGCGTCAGCGTTCAGCTCACGGTGAAGAAGGCTGATACACGGAAGTCCTCAAAAGATTCTACGGAATTTGGTGTCCGTGCTAAAGTTTAGAAACAGAACAATAACCAAAGCGATGTTTATGAATGGAGAACAACTCTTTTGTGAGTTTGCCAGCAAATGATAGACTGCACCCACAAGAACAGGTGACGACCACTTACGGTCAAACACTCACATCAGAAACGATTCTTTTTGCACGAAAAAATGAATGTTTGTTGTTTACAGGTCAATGTTTGACCAAAGCAGTAAATGTTCTGCTGAACCCCAGCACTTTTTTTGAAGTTGAATAACAGTCATTTAATGTGAGATTTTTTATTTGCATTGTTCTTTTCCATCCACTCCATAATTAGACACTTTTTAGGTGAATAAATACGATTATAACGTAAAAGACGGAATTCAGGAGAATAAAGCGGAAGCGAATTCAGAGAAAAAATAAGCGGATTCCCATAGGGCCCTAACGATGTTCTTACATATATGTGGGTAACCGGCTAGATGCGAATATTTGCAGCCGCCTGACATTAGACACAGTTTGTTTATATTTTTGAAGGAGGATAAATGTTAAAATGTGTTGATGTGAGCTTCAACGTAAAGCCAACAGTTGATTTATAGACATTAGCTGTCTGCACTGCAAACTCTCCAACTTTACTCCCGTCACAGTCAGAGTTATTTCATTCTACACTGAAGATTCAGGCGATGTGCATTAATCATGACATGATAGACCTCATCTCCTCGTTGAACTCAGTAGTTGGCATCCTAACGGTTAGGGAGTTGGCCCGGGCTTGGGGATGGTACTTTGGTCATGAGTGCACCTTTACTGGGCTGGGATTCAAACCAGCAACCTTCCGAATATAGGACGAACACCCTAACCGTTACTAACCTAAGTGTTGGGGCAGTTGGTGGCCTAATGGACGACGGCCAAGTTTCATGAGCAAGGTACCGTCCCCAAGCACTGCTCCCCGGGCGCTTATTAGCTGCCTACGCTCTCCTTCACGGATGGGTTAAATCCAGAGGTCACATTTGGTTGTGGTGCACTGTGTGCTGTGCTGTGGTGTGTTCACAATGACAATCACTCTTTCACTACTCTACCAACTACCCCAACTAGCGATTACCCCAATTCTTCTTGGTGTAAAATACGGTGCGTTCTCTTGAAGGATCAGTCCCATGATTCAAAATCAGCAAGTCCCTGGTTGAGGCGTTAAAAAGACGCCCGGCCTTTCTTTCCCCTAGCGTTCTCGTGATCATGTGTGACACACCGGGGAAAGCGGGCGATAAGCGTTGCCTCGTTGGCTTTCTCAGTGTTTCATCACACCAAATCAGATTAACTTTTCCTTACATCTCTTCTTTGCCTCATCCTTTGTTACTCATCTTTGTCGTATTTCGGCACGCCAATTTCCCACCTCGGTGCCCATTGGCCGGATCGGGATAAAATGCCGCCGTGCGACAGTGGGCTCGACGTACGGGCGGGTGGGAAGAGAGAGAGGAGAGGAGGCGAGGAGGAATATGAGGCCCATTCGTCAGGTGCAAGTAGAGGGAACGGAGCAGGAGCGCGGAGGAGGAATAATGTCTTCATCCGTCCTTTTTGGCAGTGGACGCTTCCTGGTCCTGTGAGATTATTGTTCTCACCAGCAATCCCTGTCTCTCTTTTTATCCCTCCCTCTACGTCTCTCCTCCTCCCTCCTTCTTTCTCTCTCGGTCTCTCGCGCTGTCTCTCCGGTCTCTTCGAGACGTGGGCAGGGCCGGTGTGATGAGTCAGATGAACTCTGTGATCAATCCTTTGAGACAGCAGAGGAAGCAGTTGCGTGTGTGTGATTGTGTGTGAAGGGACGTGAGTGTTTTTGGTGTGTTACCGCAGTGTGTTGTTGCCGGTGGTTGTGTGTGTTTACGTGTCACGTGGTTGGTGTGTTGAGAGTATAAAACTTCTCCCCTCTGTGGTGGTGTGGGGGGTGGTGTGGTTGTGTGTGTGTTTATGTACACTACCAGTCAAAAATTTGGACACCCCTCCCCATTCAATGTTTTATTCTTTATTATCATGACTCTTCACATTGTAGATTCTCACTGAAGGCACTATGAACACACATATGTGACCCTCCACGGCAAAACCAGTCGCTTGTCGCACTTGGAGGTTTCAGCAATGATTTATGTTGCGTGGGGTAAAATGTTTGGATGTTTTTTGTTTTTAGTGTTTTGAAACAGTGGTCTATACTGCTTTACTGTTGGGAATAAATTTGGCTGAAAAACACCTTTTCCATCCTAAAAATGACTTTCTTGAGGTGAGGAATTCAATTCCAACCTTAGAATATTTAAAATTTCTGTTTTGACGCTCTACTTCCAACCTTTACGGTAAATCCACTGGTTGACTAAGCGTGAAGATATTTCTCCTGAATCCATCTTCCGACTCGAGGTTCAGTTAACCCCTACTTGAGTAGGCTATCTAGTGTGGCTGTGAATGGCTAGGCTACCGTAAATACAAGCGTATATAACCGCTGGCGTCTGTGAGTGCTATGGTAGATAGTCAACTTCAAAAGCAATTTCTCGTTTCTCACTTGGCGTGACAGGAGAAACCCGACTCTTTGAATGTTGATATCTCAGTCATATAATAGTCCCATTCATTCCATATAGGTATGGTCTTGAAGGTTGATTTATGCCCTTTCATGAAAACATCGTAATTATGGAATTATGTAGTTAAAACAACGTGTGAAATAACCCAAAACATATTTTACATCTTAGATTCTTGAAAATAGCCACCCTTTGCTTTGATCACTGCTTTGCACACTCTTGGCATTCTCTCGATGAGCTTCATGAGGTAGTCACCTGAAATGGTTTTCCAACAGTCTTGAGTTCCCAGAGATGCGACCACTTGATAGCTCTTTTGCCTTCACTCTCTCGGACCATCTCATCTAAACCATCTCGACTGGGTTTGGTCCAGGTGACCCGTGGGCCAGGCCATGTGGCGCCCAACACTCCGTCACTCTCCTTCTGGGTCAAATAGCCCTTACACAGTTCATTCATAGTTTTTGATGCCTTCACTGAGAATCTACAATGTAAATAGTAGTGATAATAAAGAAAAAAACATTGAATGGGAAGGCGTCAAACTTTTGACTGGTGGTAATGTTGTATACAGTGGGATTAGTGCATGGAAAGAAGCTTTCACTCTAAACACACACACACACACACACACACACTTGTCCAGGCCTGCAGTGTCTTCTCTTTGTGCGTTGTGGTTTCATCCTGTTCACAACCCTAAAAATAACTCTTAAAAATGGGGAGTGATGCTGGTCCCCTGGTTAGACCACCACTCTCCTCTGGACCAAGAGGTCATGGGTTCGACTCCCACCTCCAGCACTACCGTCATTAACCCCACGTTGCTCCAGGAAGGCTCCCTGAAGTTAGGAAACCAAAGTCACTCTGGATACAAGCGTCTGCTCACATCAGCAGCTAAAATAGAAGAGGGTTTGAGGGTTCCAGCTCCTTCTCCTCCTCCCTCACATCCCTCTTCCTCCTACTTCCTCTTCCTGTCTTCCTCCTCCTCCTCCTCCTCCCTCCCTCTTTCTCATATTTCCTCCTTACTCTTCCTCCTCTTCCTCCTCCTCCTCTTCTTCTTCAGCTCCTTCTCCTCCTCCCTTCTCTTCCTCTTTCTCCCTCCTCTCTTCCTCCTCCTCCTCTGCCTCCTCTTCTTCCCTCTCCTCTTCTTCCTCATCCCTCCTCCTATCATCCTCTTCTTCCTCTTCCTCATATTTCCTCCTCCTCCCTCCTCTACTACTTCTTTACTCCTCCTCCTTCCTCTGTGTCCCTCTTCATCCTCCTCCATCTTTCTATCCCTCCTCCTCCTCCTCCCTTGGCATTCTTCCTTCTCTTCTTCCCTCCTCCTCCCCTTCCTCCTCCTCCTCCTCCTCCTCCCCTCTTTTCCCTGGTAAGCATGTAATGTTAGAGGAGGGCAGCACCTCAGTGGGGGACAAACTAAATTTAGCACCGAGCAGGAGCACAACATACAAGAGCAATAACCAAATTAAACAGTAGTGATATCTGGGGAAAAACACACACACACACACACACAGTGAGGAAAGACGATGCGATTTGGCACGATTAGCCAGAATTTTTGGCATTTATAAGGGAACAGCACTTTTACACACACACACACACACACACACTGGTGGGATGAAGTCGTTGTGGCTGTTTGTGTGTGAGATGGATGTGTAAAGCCTGGAATATACCTGCTGTTAACTCATGTCATGCGTGTGCATTTGGCCTTGATCCGTGTCTTCTGCGTTGTTTGTGTCGGTTTTGAACGTGTAAAAATTAGCGGGCGTATGGGAGGCAGCACTACCTGCGTAATTTATAGAGGGCAGTGTTGCGAGATCTGCAATCAAAAGTCAAGAAAAGAATTCCCCGTTTAGCTGATGAGATCTATTACGTGGTGGAACGTACCATCTCCGCCATTTTCCTTTAATTCTCTGGTGCTGTCTCAGTATGATGAAGATTAATGCTTTAACCGGTGAGAGCTATGTTTGTTTGGAATAACAGATGCCGATTTTAAGATACAGGTGTTGATTCGTTTGTTGGGCTTGCGGCCTCGCCCACGCTGACCCCTGGTGGTAAGAATTACACACTACAGATTCTGACGCGCACGGGCGCAGAGTATATCAGCACCAAATATTAACAACGCGCCAACTCGTCGGATCGCCTGCGTGGCTCACAGCAAGTATATTCCAGGCCTAAGACTGTGTCTCTGTGCGGTTGGTTAGTTTTCTCCCCTAATTCTGACATGGTTTTTACAGCTGTACGTAAGTAGATCAGAGGAGTGTGTGTGTATTGCTGAGTGTGAGACAGAGCTGATATTCTGCAGTGTGTGTGAGTGTGTAAAAGTCTGCTCCAACGTGGCGTTTTCTCTCCCGCTCCGCTTTGCGTGCAGTGGACACACAGTATCCTCAAACGGAGACTAAATGTTTTCCTAAAGTGAATGCCAGCAGCCCCATTTGTGAGTCTGTAGGAGAAGCTTTCACTCAATAACTTTCATATTCGCAGTAAACGCTCTATTCTTACCCTGATTTACTCTGGCGCCTCCTCTCCTCGGCCCCCCCGCTGGCGTCTGGGATTATGACGGTTTGTACCTGTGGTAGTGGTGTCATGGAAACTTTAACCAGGTGTTGCGTGCGTGACGTTAATCTGATAAATAACCAGCTTTGTGCTGCGTTTGCTCTTGCGTGCTGTAGGGGTTGATCGATTATCGGCCGGATTGCATAGTTGTGTTGGTCATTTTCAGAATTGATCGTCATTAAATTTAATTTATGTTTGACAGTAATTCGCAAGACTTCTTTCACGTTTTATGTTAAGAACATTAAGAAATGTTAAAATACTTAAAACTTTTAAAATGAATTTTTTATTGGAGGCATATTTTTGTTTAAAATATCGGTTATCTTTTCATTATTATTAGTAATAATCTGTATTGGTATCGACCATGGATAATCAATATCGGTCGACCGCTAGAGCGTTATGGTGATTTATTCCTTTGTTAAGCTCTGGTCACCTTCATTGCAGAAGTCAGTATTGTGACGGCATTGTGCAGGTCTGAGGAAGGAGCTCTAAGTGAGGTGTGTGTGTGTGTGGAGTTAGGCCGTGGGATTTATCAGGCCGGGAATAATGGGTCACGTTAACGTGGCGTCGTCGTGATTCACCGCTTATTAAACCCTGACGGACGTGCGAGCGACTCGGCCCGGCCTGGCGTCTGATTTCATTTACTGTTTGCTCATGTTCCTTTGGAGATGTTTATGTTTTTCAACGTGTGTGTTCCGACATGCCACAGATGCACGGATGTGGAATTTTGTCTTGAACAGAAACAAAACCACGTTCCTCTCGTCTGTCTTTGTCCTGCTCTCGCAGCCACTCTGACTGTTTGACCTCTATCTCTGAAATCTGGCTTAAGTCTCTGTTGGTCTTTGTCCGTGATCCCGCCTCAATCTCCTCTGGCTCTTGTGATAAGCTGCGCAGCTAAAGCAGGTCAAACCACGTCTGTTCTTAAGAGCACACTGCACTCAGCAGCAGCGTTGTGACTGGGAATCGTTACGCTGTATCGGCGGCGTTGGCATTACGCCAGTCTCTAATTTTTTGAAAGGTATATTGCATTGTATGGTCAAATAAGGGGTGGAAGTAACAAATTAGAACTACTCATGTTGCTGTAATTAAGTAGTTTTATTGGGTATTTAAGTCTGTAATTTTGCCGGTACTTGAGTCCAAATGAAGTAATCTGCACTACTTTTTAAACGACGTTTCGTTGCTGTGTATGCCAACAATTACAACTAATATTAGACCGGCGTTTCGGTAGCCTGCGCTCATATGAGATTGTTAAGGCTGAAATATACTTGCTGTTAACTACATACGTACAGCCGCGATCCGTATCCTGCGTTCTCTGTGTCGGTTTTTGTGCTGCGTACTCAAATTAACGGGCCGTATGTACAGAGGCGCAATACCTGCATGTTATGGGGGGCAGTGTTGAAACCGAAGAGGTGACAGCAGGTCAGCTGGCGCTGCCTACTGAGTGCCGTGAGTCTGATTGTGTTCAATATGAGGCCAATTTTGACGGAGCAATTCATCAAACGCTTTAGGAGACATTCGGAAATATTCCCGGTGTTTTTCCTCGTCAATGGCTGTCACTGGCAAAACCAGAAAAAGAATTCCCGTTTGCTGGCGGTCCTATTCGTAGTGGAGCGTAGCATCTCCGCCACTTGCGTTTTCTTCTCTGGTGCCGTCAGTATGATGGATTAATGCTTCTTCGAGTGAGGACATGTTTGTTTGGAATAACACGATGACGATTTTAAGATACAGGTGTTCATTCATTTATTAGGTTTACAGCCTCGACACTGACCCTGGTGGTAAAGGGTACACACTACAGATTCACGGCCTTTGATGCGGGATAGCAGTATATCAGCACAAATATAAACAACGCAACTGTGTGCGGATATGCATACGTGGATCACAGCAAGTATATTTCAGTCTTTAGTCCTCACGGTGGCGTGTCATTGTAGTGAGACTATTTTAAAACTTCACAAATAAATAAAGAAATAAAAATTACACCACAAAAATCTATTAATAAATATTTATTCAACAAGTATTAAAGACTAAAAAGTTCCCCTGTAAAGGAACAGTGCTCGAGATTTGAGAAGATGCGTCCGATACAGCAGGGGTCCCAAAACACCAGGCCGCGGGTCATCGCGGTTGTGCCGGACCGCACAGAAAGATGACAACTTTTCCCCAAAATGTCATTTTTATTGATCATCACGGTTGTATTTTGAGAAACACTTCCATCTGTGGCTCGTAGGTGGCGGTAAGGTGAACACTCGGTGAACAGCTGGAGTGTTATCAACTTTTGTGCTCTGTGCTCTTTTTAAATACGACTCGTTAAAGCACAGTTATTTTCGGCCTTTTTTCTGCTGTAATAGACACGGCCTGCGTGGCTTGAGGAACCTGTGACAACTGTTGTTGCTAATAGAGTCGTGACATGACCTTATGTGGGGTCAAGCGGTTTGCGGGTCAAGCGGCGTGAGGGTCGTTAACGCAGCGTTTTGGCTTGGCGCTTCTTCACGCAACTTCCTACCTGTTTATCAGAACTCAAACTCGTGTGAACTCTCACCAACCCTGTCCTGTAACACCTTTATTTTTAGGTATTCAAGAGGAACACTGCACTTAGCCTTCATGTATAGTTTGTACCATGATATGCACACGTAGACGCACATGGGGCGGTCGGTGGTTTGACCGTTAGGGAGTAACTCATGAGCAAGATGCTGTCCCCAAGCACTGATCACTGGGTGCTGCCAAAAAAAAAGCTGCCCACTGCTCCTTCAGGAATGGGTCAGATTTGGTTGTTGGAGTCAGATGTTATTGTTGTGTGCTGTGCTGTGTTCACAATGACAATCCCTTAAATGTACATTTGCAGTTTATAGTGTAAATCTGCAGGTTCTGTTCGTAGAATAAAGTCGTTTTTTTACCCAAATCTTCGTCAAATAATCAGTTCTGCAGTGCTAATGATCCGCCTCTGACCCCAACTCACCGCCGGGCAGCCCACACTCGACCTTTGCCCTTTGCTGCTGATTACACCGCGGTAGCCATGGATCTGAGTGACAGCTGGGAGCAGCGTTAACACTCGTCCGTGAGGGGAGGGGAGGGGAGGGGTGCTGGGAGCTCATCTTTATGTATTTTTAGTTCTTTGTACCCATTTGCTGTGCTGTTTGGCTACATGGCAGTGTGTGTGCGTGTGTCACACTGTCTTTGTGTTAGTGTGTTTCTACATGTGTGGTGGTCTGCAAGTGTAATTCTGCGCGTGTCTCTCTGCCTGTGTGTGTGTGTCTCTCTGCCTGTGTGTGTGTGTGTGTGTGTGTCTCTGCCTGCGTGTGTGTGTCTCTGCCTGCGTGTGTGTGTCTCTGTCTGCCTGTGTGTGTGTCTCTGTCTGCCTGTGTGTGTGTCTCTGTCTGCCTGTGTGTGTGTCTCTGTCTGCGTGTGTGTGTCTCTGTCTGCGTGTGTGTGTCTCTGTCTGCGTGTGTGTGTCTCTGTCTGCCTGTGTGTGTCTCTCTCTGCCTGTGTGTGTGTCTCTCTCTGCCTGTGTGTGTGTGTGTGTGTCTCTGTCTGCGTGTGTGTGTCTCTGTCTGCGTGTGTGTGTCTCTGTCTGCGTGTGTGTGTCTCTGTCTGCCTGTGTGTGTCTCTCTCTGCCTGTGTGTGTGTCTCTCTCTGCGTGTGTGTGTCTGTCTCTCTGCGTGTGTGTCTGTCTCTCTGCGTGTGTGTCTGTCTGTCTCTCTGCGTGTGTCTGTCTGTCTCTCTGCGTGTGTGTCTCTCTGCGTGTGTGTGTGTGTGTGTGTGTGTGTGTCTGTCTCTCTGCCTGTGTGTGTCTGTCTCTCTGCCTGTGTGTGTCTGTCTCTCTGCCTGTGTGTCTGCGTGTGTCTCTCTGGCTGCGTGTGTGTGTCTGCGTGTGTGTGTTAAGACAGTCAGCTGTTGTTGTATTGTGTACAGTCTCTCTCTCTGCTGCCTCTGGTGGTGAGCTGTGGAGCTGCAGCATGTCGTCTTCACCACAGCCGCTCTCTCTCCTCCTCATCCTCCCCCTCTCTTGCTCTCCTCTCTTTCTTTCTCACATGCTCTGCTCCTCTCTCGCAGTCTCTCCTCCTCTCTCTTTCCTCCTCCTTTCTCAATTTCTTCCCTTTCTCTTTCTTACTCTCCTGCTCTCTCTTACTCTCTCTATTCATCTCTATCCCTCTCTCTCGCTCTCCCTCCTCTCTCACGCTCTCTCCTCCTTTATCAGTTGCTTCCCTTTCTCTCTCAAGCTCTCATTCTCGCGGTCTCTCCCCCTCTCTCGCTCTCTCTCATCCTTTCTCACTCTCTCATTCCATCTCGCCTTTCTGCTTCCTTTCTTCTTTTATGATCACAAATCCCCTCCTCTTCCTCCGTCTCTCCTCCTCTCTTCCTCTCTCTTCTTCCTCACTTTCTCCTCTGTGTCTCCTTCCTCTCTTCTCCCCTGCACTCGCCTCTCCTCCCGTCATCTCTCCATCATGCTGCTCACCACCCGGTCGTGCTGCAGGTGTGTGTCTGCTCCTTGTCGCGCTGCTGCTGCTGTGTTTCTGCCGGAAGTCTGATTGTGGAACTTTTCCAAGCTGGTTCTGTGTACACGCTCAACTCTGCCTTCACGCCGTCTCGACTCGCCCTGTATGTCCACATGCACCGTATATAGGAGGCTTGACTGGAGCCTACAACCTGTTGGAACATAGTGAAGTTTGTGATGAACGTTGATTTATATTTATTCCAACATAAGACACGTGAATATTAACAAGACTATTTCTCAAGACTACAGTCACAACACAAGAACATCTGACTCTTTGGAAGTTTGAAGACATCTGGCTGACACCAGGCGCTTTCTCGTGCGTGTATTTCACTTGTTCTTCGTTTCTCACGCCGAGCTACACGGCGCGTTCTGTTGGTGGCGTTTCCTCCCTGTGATGTTCTGTAGACAGGTTAGAAACACACCCCGTCTCAGATTCCTCTCAGGATCGCTGTGTAAGGACAGTCGCTCTCTTTCAACTTTGCTGCTTTCAGCTTCACACTCAACTCTTTCCTGCCGCACTTTTATTCCACCCTGCAGACGGAGGTTTCCAGTCACATCTCAACGTCTCAGGTTGAAGTGAGAGTTGTTTCCCCAGAGCCTGAGGACCTCCTGAAGTGGCTTGTTGTTCTTGTGTGTGTGTCTGTGGGTGTGTGTGTGTCTGTGGGGGTGTGTGTGTCTGTGGGGGTGTGTGTGTCTGTGGGGGTGTGTGTGTCTGTGGGTGTGTGGGTGTCTGTCTGTGGCTGTCTCTCTCTGTGTCTGTGTGTGGCTGTGTGTCTGTGCGTGGGTGTGTGTCTGTGCGTGGGTGTCTCTGTGCGTGGGTGTCTCTGTGCGTGGGTGTGTCTGTGCGTGGGTGTGTCTCTGTGGCTGTCTCTGCGTGGTTGTGTGTCTCTGCGTGGTTGTGTGTCTCTGCGTGGGTGTGTCTGTGCGTGGGTGTGTGTCTCTGCGTGGGTGTGTCTCTGTGGCTGTCTCTGCGTGGTTGTGTGTCTCTGCGTGGGTGTGTGTCTCTGCGTGGGTGTGTGTCTCTGCGTGGGTGTGTGTCTCTGCGTGGGTGTGTCTCTGCGTGGGTGTGTCTGTTTGTGGGTGTCTATGTGTGTGTGTGTGTGTTCTTGTACTTGCTACTTAGTGAGAACCAAAATGAGTTTTTAACCAGCAGAGTGAGGACATTTTTGGGAAGTGAGGACTGTTTTAGTGGTCCTCACTTCTTTAAACTGCTTTTACAAAAAAATATTTTTTTTTGGCAAAACTAAGTGTGGAAAGATTAGCTTTTGGTTACTGAGGTTATGGTTGGGGTTATGTTTAGGGTTAGGTGTAGTATTATCTACATACATGAACATAGAAGTCAGTGGAGGTCCTCACTACTGTAAAAGTACAAGGATGTGTGTGTGTCTGTGTCCGTGTGTGTGTGTGCAGTAGGGCTGGGTGATATCAGGATTAGTTGAACATTTGACCTCGATTATTATTAATTATCTTGCTCATGAGTACCCTTAGTGGTACCTTTACTGGTCTGGGACTTGAAGAGGTGACCTGTTCAGAAGCCATAAAGACGTCACTATTATCAAGCTTTCATGTGATAATACACACACACACACACACTCTCTCACGTGCCTGCGTGCGCGCACACACACAGACACACACACACACACACACAGAGCAATTACATCACACAGCTTGAGGGGAGGGAGCACCTCACTTGTTCTACAATCTTGCTTGCTTAGTGCAACACACTTTCCCTGAGGGGCAGACTGAGCTGCTGTTTGCTTCTTACGTTATGTACACACACACACACACACCTCTCAGAAGCCAGTCAAAATTGAGGACGGGGCAGGGTACACAGCGTCAAGAACTCACTACACATGGCGGCGTATCTGGAGGAGACTTTGTGCGTCCAGTGTCGTCTGGAAGACGTGAAAATCTATTTTAAACGCTGCCACTGATTGATGCTAAAATGTGATTTCTCTTCATCTCGTCGGCTAAACTAGTGATCTCAGAGACACGTCGAAATAGGAACGAACGCGGAAGTGCCCGATGGCGTTTTTTTTTTTGTAACTTAGCAACAACGAGAGCTGAGAGAAGGCTCCGAGAAAGTGCTCTGGAAGAGAGGGTTTTCAGCGTTATCAGTGGACACAGGCCCAAAGAGGCGCATGGTCAGCAGCCTGCAGTCTTGATTACACTCCCCTTCATAACAGTTAAACAGGTGTGCTGGAGATGTGTAATATTGTAGACTTAAAAACCAATATTTTAATTATCTTTACATTTTTCAGTTGACGGATTGGAGATTGATGGTTAGAGCGGGGCTTACAGTGAGAGGCGCTGTGACACTGCAGAGTCCATCATGCCTTCATAACAGATGACACACACACACACACACTCTCTCTCTCTCGTGCATGTGGGAGGGCTTGGCTCGTCTTTCCCAGCATATTTCATGCACCATTAGCCTCCCAGGAGTAGAGGGAGGGGTTTGTGATCTGTCATTTTTTAAAGTGGCACGAGCGTCGTTCTGTTCCCTTTACAAAGAAGGAAGCACGAAACGAGAGCGAGAGAGAGCTTGAGGTTTAAGTGTGTGTTATGGTTGAGTCATTGTGAAATATCTCACAGTAAAATCTCCGCCTGCTGGATTTATTCTTCCCTCTGGAGGATCCGGGTGTAAGCGTATGCTTCAGTAGCCGTTTTTTAAACATGGTATCAGTCTGCAAAGTAGTTTTGCCAAGACGTGAGTTTTGACTTCACGGCGTCGGTGAGTCACGGCTCCAGCTCGGTTCAGACCCGCGGCTGCCAAACTGAGCCCGGATCGGGTCTGCTGGTTCTGGATGACTAACCCGGTCCAGCTCAGCCCTAAACCCACCGAGCCAGGTTTAAACCAGTGAATCATTAAACCGCCTGTTTGAACAGAAGCGATGGGCCACATGGGTCACAGCTGAGCTCATGGAGAAGTGTTTGAACTGCGTCCAAATCCTGGGCTGGACTTTTGCCTGCCGGGGTGGACAGGAGTTAGAGAAATGAGGACCTTCTATTAGATTCCATTAGATTGCAGTGGAGTGAATGAATTTAGGTGTATGCGACTGCAACACTTTGTGATTAAGAGCTACAGAGAACAGCCAGGTCCTGCTCTCGTCACGTGGCTGCTTTAGTGGCTTTCATTAAAGGCAGCTCTGATTAAAACGCCTCTTTTGTGTGATTTTTCTTTTTCAGGATTTCGCAGGAACGAGGAGATGAAAGCGATGGAGGTTTTGCCCATACTAAAGGAAAAAGTGGCCTTTTTATCAGGTACGATGTGATGTCATGCTGCATTCACTAACGCAGAAGCCTGTCAACAAACCAAATGTAAACTGTAAAGTAGGGCTGCAACAACTCACCGATTAAACTGATTCAAATCGATTATTAGGATAGTCAGCAACTAATTTAATAATCAATTAGTTGGGTCTACGTTATTATACACATACGTACAGTGGCTACCCCCTAATGTGGGGTCAGCAAGCTAACCAAAGCCGCGGTGGCAGTAAAGCAGCATTAAGCTGGACGCCGACCGCCATTGAAGAAGAGTAAGAAGGAGACGAGAACCGGTGCCGTTTCTTGCCGTCAAAAAAACTCAAGTTATTGCGTTATTGTGAATGACATTTTTCGCGATGTAAACACGTGCCGTTTGTTAGCGCTCACCACTCTCTCAGGGAAGTACAACATCCACGATACGGCAGTGCCGTGACTCTAATGTGGAACGCCATCACGCGCAAAAATGTAGTTCTCTCCCAGAAATGAGGCCAAAATGAGTCCAAACTGGCTAACAATGGCCAAAACTTCAACATTTCTCCATTTTCAATTAATAATGAAATATTTTTTTTCCATTTTCTAATGTTAGAGAGTAAAAATAGAAGCAGACAGTTTGGTTTATTAAAAATGCTGGAAATGAATTAGTTTCCCCTTTTTATCTGATTAATCGATTAACAAAATAATGGTTAGTTGCAGCCCTACTGTAAAGATGGCACTGGCCCGATACGTGGATGGGACATCGGTCCGATAACGACTCAAACAGCTGGATCAGGTGTCGGTGGCATTGTGCCGATCTGCACGCTGGATTGGTTACTGTACGCTTGGGCAGTGTTACTGCGGTAAAGCTGGTTTATTGTTCAACATTCACACTAATTCACACACATGGATATGACAATGAGCAGAACAAGCAACGCAACACACTACAAGCCCAGAAGCACATCACACCAGTTTAATTTCCTTAACAACACCAACTCTCGCTCGCAATCTCCGTGTTCCTGATGGTTTTAGCTCCGCAGGATTAGGGACCGTCACTAAATTACACAAATTAAACGAATAATTTTTGAGCTGTTATTGTAATAATAAATAATTTAGCATATACATATGGGTGTGTAATCAGAACAGAATCATCTCTGTCATGTATTCAGACATTTTTAAAGCATTATTTTCCGTTTTCTTTTTAAAAAAGACGGATTTGTATCGTATCTGCAGAAATCCAAATTCACAATATCGGTATCAGACATAAAAAAGTGGTATTGTGCCATGTTTAGTAAACTGTACACTTTTTTTATCTGATCTATCTGTGAACACTGAAGTTGTGTTTGTTGTAGCACGACCCATGCTGTAGTTACAGCCTTTTCAGAGTGCTCTTGACCGCTTTGGAGAGAGTGAAGTGTGTTTAAAACGTACAAATACAGTAGATAAAAAACAGCTTTGATTTCCCGTAGCCTTTGTTTGTGAAATCCATCATGCAACAACTGATTTGTTCATTTATTCAGACGTGGTGTTGCTAGACATAAAGCTGTACTCGAGCACAGGCCTCAGCTCCATTATCCATGTGATTTTGTGAAAGCCTGCTGCGTAATAACTGAGCTGCAGTGTGTTCTCCACCAGCTTCCCTCACTTAGCTCATTATAATGGACGTCTATTTTTTTCGTCTTGTTATCTCGACGTCTCGATTTGTTTTTCTCACAATGTGAAGAAAATGAAAGTTTGTTTTTTTAAACTTCCTGGATGGCAAACGTTGACACTGTCTGAGCCTCCTTCTCAATGCACCGACACTGATATGATAACTGTCGAGCACAGATAGAAAAACTTAAGTGGCAGTCGATAATCAGAGTCAAATTGACCGTGTTTGTCTGTGACGATGATAACATTTGCACAAATATTAGACACGATTTCGAGAAAAAAACATTTCAATTTATCAAGATCATGAGGAAAAATAAACACAGTCACAAAATAACAGAAGTTGTTTCTCCAGATTGTGAGATAACGCCGTTTGTTATTTCTAAAGCCCAAGAAAAGACTTGTGGTCTCAGTAGAGCAGCGTTCTTTAGGAGTCATTTTGTGTTCGTATACAGAGATTTTTTAACTGAGAAACTACAAAATAATACAAAATCTCTGCATACGTGTAAAGAAGCCCGTAAAGAGCCTGAGAAAGGTTGGTTGTCATTATGAACACACCACATACAGTGCACCTCAATAAAATGTGATTTCTGCATTTGACCCATTCATGAGGGAGCAGTGGGCAGCTTTTTCAACTGATTACCGGAGAAATCCTCAGCCTTGAATTGTAACGTCGCTAGTACAGAATAAAAGCTGCTAGAACTAGTCGTGTGACGGGCTTTACATTTTTCTTTGTGACTTCAGCATGGAAATTCAGTGTTAGCTGCGTTAGCCGTTTTGAAACTGAGAGATATTTTGTCATTGTGAAGTCAAGTCAAAGTCAAAGTCAAAGTCAACTTTATTGTCATCTCTGCTATATACTGTACAGATACATAGAGAGACGAGACGACGTGGCTCCAGGTTATTTCCAGTGCAAACAAACAAAGAACAGTAGAACACACCACACCACACCACAGCACACAGTGCACCACACCCAGATGTGACCTCTGCATTTGAGCCATCCGTGAAAGAGCAGTGGGCAGCTAACAAGCGCCCGGGGAGCAGTGCTTGGGGACGGTACCTTGCTCATGAGTACCTCAGTGGTAACTTTACCGGCCCTGGATTCGAACCTGCGACCTTCTGACCACGGGGTCGAACGCCCTACCGTTACGCCACCAACTGCCCAGTTGAGGAATCTCTTTAAGTGACTGGGTTTAATTGCTGGGGTCAAGAGAAAACTGAGAATTTCTCTGTGGCTTCTGCACAGACTCAAGGTCATGAGACTAACGTACATGGCAGAGGAAAGGCCCTGATGCGTTTCCATAGAGATGTGAGCCTCACTCGTGCATCCCATGATGCATTGGAGAAGAATCTCTAGCCACAAGCACAGGCTCAAAGTGGAGTGTTCGTTACAGCGTCGTCCTCAATAAATATAAACGGGCTTCCGTGCGGCTCTATAGATAGACTCTCCCGCTCTGCACCACACAAGCGTGATTTGGATTATTTTTTGTTCTTCATGTCAGGGGATAAGACGCTGGATCCTATTAAGCATGCACTCAATTAGCGAGCTTCAGCACTTTCTTACTTGAGGAAATCCATTGGGATATTGGTCCGGCCTGGCTCTGTTATGGTTGGCTCAGCACACATCATACTTTACTGAGGCCGGCTGCTGAGTGCACTGCGTTATACAGAGGGAGGAGGGAGGAAGAACGCTCCGGATTAATGACCGGCGGAGGAGCGAGGCCGAGATTTTATTTTTTTTCTTCTTCTGGACCCTGAAGCTGGTCGATGTTGAACTGAGGCAGCAGATTTTCACATCATTACAGGAGCACCAGTCAGTGGACATCTGAAAATAGCTTTTACACAAGTTGTGTTTAAGAATGAACAGACATTTCCTGCAGACTAGGAGTGTTATGTGTAGTTCTGCTAAAAATCATTCAAAAACATTAAGGTAGGTAAAAACATTGGGGCAGTTGGTGGAGTAACGGTAGGCTGTTCGCCCTGTGGTCAGAAGTTCACCGGTTCGAATCCCAGACCGGTAAAATTAACACTGAGGTACTCATGAGCGAGGTGCTGTACGTGTCAGCTGCCCACCGCTTCTTCACCGATGGGTCAAATGCAGAGGTCACATTTTCTGTGGTATGTTGACGATGACAAATAATCACTCACTTTCCCGTGTTACTGTTACTCTTTTCGTTGGCTAGTGGAAAATCTGTCAGAAATCAGATGCAGCTAGAAGTTAAAAATTTAAGTGTGGTTACACGTCATGCCGTTGTAGGCTGAGTGACCTCATAAGTTAAACGTTCATAGTAAAGTCCTCTAGTTTTATAGATGTCTTGATATTTTGCCTTTTTTTTTCTCCTGGGTTCTCAAATATTATAACTACAGCACGACTAATATAGGATTTATAAGACATGTATGATAGTCTTCATTCATTCATTTTCTGAACTGCTTAATCCCTGTCTAGGGCCCTATCAAATCCGTTTAGTTTTTTCCTGAATTCCGTTTTTTCCGTTTTTATTCTTCTGAATTCCGTGTTTTACGTTATAATATTTATTCACCTAAAAAGTGTCTAATTATGGAGTGGATGGAAAAAAGAACAATGCAATAGGAAAAAAATCTCACATTAAATGACTGTTATTCAACTTCAACAAAGTGCTGGGGTTCAGCAGAACATTTACTGCTTTGGTCAAACATTGACCTGTAAACAGCAAAAAACGTTCATTTTTTCGTGCAAAATGAATCGTTTCTGATGTGAGTGTTTGACCGTAAGTGGTCGTCACGTGTTCTTGCGGGTGCAGTCTATCGTGTGCTGGCAAAACTTACAAAAGAGTTGTTCTCCCGATTCATAAACATCGTTTGGTTATTGTTCTGCTCTAAACTTAGCACCGACACTCGAAATTCCGTAATCTTTTTGAGCAATGCGGTGTTTCAGCCTCTTCACCGTAGCTGACCGCTGACGTTTCCCCCTCTGTGTCTGTGCGTCTGTGTGTGTGGAAAGCTGAGTCCCGCCTCAACAGGTAACACGTACAGGGGGCTGCAGCGGACAAAACTGATTAGAAACCATTGCTTTCCTTTGCCCACACACCGATATCAGCCAGTTGTACGACATTCTGTGTTTTACAACGGATTCCATTTTATTTGTCCTCGTTTTCCGCATCGCGTAAAGCATAGGGCCCTACCTGTCAGGGTCATGGCAGCCTTTCCAGGGAACTATGGTTGCGGCACCGTATTTCGATGTCTTTTGTTATCGAGATATGAAATGATTTATATCGGGATATGAGATTTTGGTGATATGGCACAGCCCTAGTGTGTGTTGTGAATATGGTCAAATATTAAAGCTGGGATATTTTTCCTGCGAGTTTGTAAGTTTGAAATGATTGAAGTCGTCATGGGCAAGATTCTGTGGATTATAGGTATTGAACGTCAGCTCCAATTAATTGCCCAGCCCCAGCACAGTTACGCGGTGTTGCTGAAGTAAAACCGGCACACGGCAAGTGCTGGTGTTGTCCCGGAAGCACACGGCAACAAGACATGAGGACATGTGCAGAGTTCCCTTCAGGCCTGAAACATGAGACATACACACTCACACAACACACCATGAACTTTAACACACCAACGCATAGTGTGAGAAAATGTGTTACCGTGACACACCCTTACAGCAGTGCACACATTCCTGTCACACAGAGCATGTGCTAAGTGGCAAGTGGTGGAGCTCGGTGGCATTAAGGGAGCGTAGCCCGTGTGTAATGCGCTTACATTTGAATTACTTTCACCAAAATAACTGGAAGTAGGTCTGGACGTTGTAAAATGTTCAAATGTAGTTTATTGCAGTTCATTCTTCATCCAGTGGAGGGCGATGTGGTGCAGCATAATCACTGTAGCCACACACGCTGTAGGAATAGCTCTTTTACTCACGCCTTTTTCTCTTGTGCCTGTCACTACCCGATCCGTCCCTGCTGCCCGGTCGGTTCCCGCGCGTACGCCGGCACATGCGCACAGCCGCACTCAGGAACCTGCCATAGTGCTGCCCGATCGGTCCCACGAACTTTGAACGCTTGAAACGCTTTACAGCAGACAGTCGTTTCCGGACGCGCACTTAACAGACGGTTTATAAACCTTCTAAACTTTAAAGCTAGCTCTATATATATGTACGTATGTATGTATATATGTACATACATATATAAATTCTATATTTTTTTAACTGTTTAAATACAGTGATGCCATATATATGCGTGTTTTATTTTAAAATTTCTTTTAATAAATAGTTAATAAAAATAGTTAATAAAAAACAAATAAAGAATGGGTTTAAGGAATAAAATAGGCTTACACACACACGCACGCACATATAGTTAATTAAAAAAACAAAAATGATGGATTTAAGGAGTCATTTAGAAAAGGTAAGTAGTTTCAAAATAAATTATTATTACACAGAAAGAACTAAAACCTAAATTACTAAAATAACAGAATGAACTGAAATTATGCTAAATATTTGGACTCCACACTATGTATTTGAGAAAACAATTGAGTTGTGTTTAAGGGCAGTGCTATACTGTATATATAAAAATAAATGACTATATATACAGCATGTGTGTCTATGCATGTGTTCATATAAACAAGTAATATATTTTTTAACTGTTTAAATACAGCTTTAAAGTTTCGCTATAAACAGTCTGTTATGTGTGGGTCCGGAAACGACTGTCTACCGTAAAGCGTTTCAAGCGGTCAAAGTTCGTGGGACCAGTCGGGCAGCAATATGGCGGCTTTCCGCTGGCGCATGCGCGGAACCGATCAGCAGGAGGCACGGATCGGGTACTGACAGTGCCAACGCTCTCGCAGTTTAGGTGGTTTTTGTAAATAAAACCAAAATGGCACTAGTTTGCAGCTTAAGTGTGTCGTAATGCATGTTACGGAAATACAATATCACTAAAATGTGTTACGTTACTGTATTACAGCAAAAAATAATGTGTTACTGTATTGGTGTTACTGTAATTACTTTTTGTAACACGTTACTCCCAACGCTGACCTACGGCACTACCATCAAGGGGTCCCTAAACCCCAAATTGCTTTCAGGGAGACTGTCGATACAAGCGTCTGCTAAATGTCGGAAATGTAACACCAAGTTTATTCAAAAGCCACTTTCCGAACGCACAAACATCAGCGTACGGCACGGAGCGTGTGCAGGAATAATGAAGCTGTTGGTTTGTGCAGATCGTTAACAACTGACTAATTGACCAACCGGAAAACAAATTAGTTGACTATTAAAATAGTAGTTTGTTGCAGCCCCGCTCGAGGCCTTGTTATGCATGTGGACGTTTACTCTGTCTTAACCCCCAATCCCTGCTTCCCTCCACCAGGTGGCCGAGACAAGCGCGGTGGTCCGGTTCTCACATTCCCCTCACGCACAAACCACGACCGAATACGAACGGAGGACCTGCGCAGACTCATCGCCTACCTCGCCGGCATCCCCAGGTAAACGCAACCCTACAAATGACTCCTAAACGTGGGGTGATGGTGGTCTCACGCTTCGGATACTCACCTCTGGTCCACGAGGTTGGACGGTTTGAATAACACCAGCACCACCATCACTGGGTCGCTGAGCAAGACCCTTTAACCCCAAGTTGCTCCTGGAGAAGAGCGTAAATGTAACACAGCCTGATGCTCCTCAAATCACTCCCCTGATTATGGCTCTTTCCAGGATTTGCTGATGGCACAGTAATCCTGGTTTACGTTCGGCCGCCTCATGAGTAGTGTATTAGGAGGACAGTCCGGTGCTTGTAGTGCAAAACTAAACCAGATCAGTTAGTGGAAGTGGGTGGTTATTTGACAGTATCAACACACAGCATATATGTGACCCTCCACGGCAAAACCAGCCGCTTGTCACAACGGAGGTTTCTGAGAAAATGAGCGTTTATGTTGCGTGGGGTAAAATGTTGGATTTTTTGTTTTTGTGTTTTGAAACAGTGGAAGGTCTATACTGTAGTGTTGTGAATAAATTTGGCTGAAAAACGTACCCTTTCCATCCTAAAAACGTGACTTTCTTGAGGTGAGGAATTCAATTCCAGCAGAATGTTAAAAGTTTGTGTTTTGACCGCTCTACTTCAATATTTACGCTAAATCCACTGGTTGACTAGCGTGAAGATATTTCTCCGGAATCCATCTTCGTCTCCCGAGTTCAGTTAACCTAACGCAGGTAGGCTATCCGTGTGGCTGTGAATGCAGCGTAGGCTACCGTAAATACAAACGTAGCCGCGACCGCACCAAGCGTCTGTGAGTGCTACGGCGATAGTCAACTTCAAAGGCAGATTTCTCCGTTTCTCACTTGGCGTGACAGGAGAAACCCGACTCCTTTGAATGTTGATATCTCAGTCATATGTCGTCCCATTCATTCCATATAGGTATCGTTTTGAAGCTTGATTTATGCCCTTTCATGAAAACATAATAACTCAATTTTGAGAATTTGCGACAAGCGACTGGTTTTGCCGTGGAGGGTCACAAATGTGCTGTCAGAGGAACTGTTGCTGAAAGCTCAAGGTTCTTTATTCAAGGTTCAAGGTTCATATTGTCATCAGTCGCGTTATACATGTACAAAGTGTGATGAGACAGCGTTTCCCCATGGCCCCGGTGCAACATATAGTAACACTGAACTTTACACTCAACAGGACAAAAGGTGCAACAAGCAGCACAAATACAGTAAGAAAGTGACGTTTAGTGAGGAGATGAATGTAAACAAGTACTGCTTAGTGTAGGTTTTCGAGGCACATTGGCAGCATCAGCATCTAAGCAGCTTTAACAAATAAAGTGCACAAACATTACAATCACAATAAATAGACAGAACAATAAATACACAACACTCCGGTACTTTTGAAGGTGGGGATGTAAACCTTAACGACTGATATTGCACATGATTATTACACTGCACAGGTTAGATGAGGAATTGAAGGCATCATTGGAAGAAAGGAGAATTTACAGTTATTGTGTTAACACTAGTGCATCTGAGTGTGCCTGATGTAGACAGTAGACAGTAGGTATGTCAAGTGCAGGTGGGAGGTAGTTAGAGCATATGCAGTTGAGGTAATTGAGGTAATTAAGTGCTAGTTTTTACAAACTCAAATCGCTTTGTAAAGTTATTTCGTTTGATTTATTTTTTAGACATTTCCAGAATGATTTGAGCGTCTTCCTGAATAATGAATTTAATGCAAATATCTAAAAAGTAACAAAAAACGGTGATTATTTTAAAATCACAAAGATCTGCACTCTTTCATTAGAGATCAACATCCCAGCGTTCATAGTTAAACATATTTACCCAAGACTTTTGCAGTAACGCAGTAATGTAAGGCACATTTCAGTAACATTATATAGAAGTGTGACCCTTCGCTGGTCTCACGGTTCGATTAGGTCAACGATTCGAGTTGATGCCATATCTCGACGCAGCCCGTCAATTTGTCCACTTCACATTGCACGCAGGTTGGGCACGGATCACAGACCCGTAGTTACCACCGTGATGTTCTTTTAAACTAGAAACTATCAGAAAACCGAAAGCGTAATAATCGTCCATCAATCATAATCAAGACAAAATGTCGATTTAATCATGATATTGATATTGATCGTACCGTCCAGCCGTGAAGCAGGTAGCTTGGTGGTGTTGTCACACCTCTAGTCTGTACTGCAGCCCTTGATGTCTCCTGTTTGTCAGTGATGTTCATGAATCTGTAACTTCTGGCTGAAAAGAATCACCTGGTGGAGGATGAGGGGGAGTCTAGGATGGAGATTGACACACCTAAACACAGAGAACAAGAGAGTAGAGAGAGATGGATGGATGGAGCGTGGGCCAGACTCTGAAAAAACTGCAGCGGTTCAGCTTTTGCCAACAGACCTTCCTCCTCCTCCACATCGCGCTCTCTCTCCTCTCAGCTCCATCCCCTGCTCCCACACACTCACACCAGAGAGAGAGAGAGAGAGAGAGAGCACGCTCAAGCCTTTGAGCCAATCCCAGAGAGAGAGAGAGGGAGAGGGAGAGAGGGGGTGAGAGGGAGAGAGAGAGAAGGAGAGAGAGATGAACAGAGCGGGAGAGCAGGGGGAGGGAGGGATGGCGAGCTTGTGAGTGGGCGGAAAAGAGAGGGAGAGAGAGAGGGAGGGAGAAAAGCGTGTAAGAGGAAAACAGTGTCGCAGTCACTCAGGCTGAGTGTGTGTGTGTGTGTGTGTGTGTGTCTCTGCTGATGGTGTGGCTCGTAATCGCGGACGGGTCGATCATTACGAGAGGGAATCAGAGGAGGAGAGTGACGGCTAGATGCCGTGTTTACTGATGCGGCCGAGATCAGTGGTACAGAGAGACGGCAAGCGGACAGACGTAGAGTTAGACTGAGCATCAGGAGCGGCGGAAGGCCTTCATCAGCTGTTCGTTTGGCTCAACGTCGTTATTTGCGTGCTGCTGTTTGCCGCGGGTAAGCCGTGTATTCTCCCTCTGGAATCCCTCTCTCTCTCACGCTCTCTCTCGGCTCCGCTCGTGCGCGTTTGCTTTAATCGCGGACCTCTACGCTCCAGTCCGATCAAGCCGCGCTATCTGCGTTGATATCTCTCACCGTTACTCGGGTAGAGATGAAAGACGCATGAGAGATTATGTAATGCAAAGAGGATTAACGCTGGTGTTTTGTTCTCTCCATCCCACCCCCATCTCTCTCTCTCTCTCTCTCTCTGCCCACCTCCCCCTGCTCCCTCCATCGCAGCGAGGACGTGTGTAAGCATGGCTTCACGGTCATCGTGGACATGCGCGGCTCCAAGTGGGACTCCATCAAGCCGCTGCTGAAGATCCTGCAGGAGTCGTTCCCCAGCTGCATCCACGTCGCCCTCATCATCAAACCCGACAACTTCTGGCAGAAGCAGAGGACCAACTTCGGCAGCTCCAAGTTCGAGTTTGAGGTACGAGCCTGTGGGAGGGGTTCACGACGTCATCTCCGAGATGGACGGAGGACTGTCAGTGATGAATGTAGTGGCTTCATGTCTGTGGGCTTCATAAGAAAATGTGAACGTTCACAGTGTGGCCAAATATTGTCTTTCTCTCTGAACATGGCAGGTCTTCAGGGTATTACTGCAGGTTTGTAGAATGTTTCTAGCTGGTTGTTTTAATCTTCAGGTTCTAATAAGTGGTGCCTACACGTTGGCTTTTGTAATTCTCATGGCCGTTTTATTTAGCTAAAGTTGAACATTAATTCAGGTGGAAATGAGAAGATTCCGTGACGTTTAAAAGGTAGATATGTTGTAGTTTTTCTTTGATTACCTTTTGTAAGATTTCCCTGTTTGTTACAAAGGATAAAATCCGATTTTATACTGTGTGTTAATCGTGAGAAAATCGTGAGAGCGAAGGAGAGAGTGTGGTGGGGATGAAGAGAGATGGAGAGAACGAGGTGGAGAGAACGGGATGGAGAGAGGGACCAAGAGAAAGGGAGATGGACAGGGAGAAAAGGGGATTGAGAGTGAGAGAGGGAGAGAGAGAGGGATGGGGAAAGGAACAGAGAGAGAGATGGAGTGATGGAGGGAGAGAGGGATGGAGAAGGATGCAGAGGGGTGGAGAGGGAGAGAGGGATGGACAGATTAAGAGAGAGGAGGAGAGAAGGATAGAAAGATGTAGAGAGCAAAGGGGATGGAGAGGCAGCAGTGTTATTGTGGTGGCACTGGACAGTGTGTGTGTGGTGTGTGTGTGTGTGTGTTTTAGGAGAGAGAGAGTGTGTGTGTTAGGAGAGAGAGAGAGTGTGTGTGTTAGGAGAGAGAGAGAGTGTGTGTATTAGGAGAGAGAGAGAGTGTGTGTGTGTATTAGGAGTGTGTGTGTGTTAGGAGAGTGTGTGTGTGTGTGTTTTAGGAGAGAGAGAGAGTGTGTGTGTGTGTTAGGAGAGAGAGAGTGTGTGTGTTAGGAGAGAGAGAGAGAGAGAGTGTGTGTGTGTGTGTGTGTGTGTTAGGAGAGAGAGTGTGTGTGTGTGTGTTTTAGGAGAGAGAGAGTGTGTGTGTTAGGAGAGAGAGAGAGTGTGTGTGTTAGGAGAGAGAGAGAGTGTGTGTATTAGGAGAGAGAGAGAGTGTGTGTGTGTATTAGGAGTGTGTGTGTGTTAGGAGAGTGTGTGTGTGTGTGTTTTAGGAGAGAGAGAGAGTGTGTGTGTGTGTTAGGAGAGAGAGAGTGTGTGTGTTAGGAGAGAGAGAGAGAGAGAGAGTGTGTGTGTGTGTGTGTGTGTATTAGAGAGAGAGAGTGTGTGTGTGTGTGTGTTTTAGGAGAGAGAGAGTGTGTGTGTTAGGAGAGAGAGAGAGTGTGTGTGTTAGGAGAGAGAGAGAGTGTGTGTATTAGGAGAGAGAGAGAGTGTGTGTGTGTATTAGGAGTGTGTGTGTGTTAGGAGAGTGTGTGTGTGTGTGTTTTAGGAGAGAGAGAGAGTGTGTGTGTGTGTGTTTTAGGAGAGAGAGAGAGTGTGTGTGTGTGTTAGGAGGAGTGTGTGTGTGTGTGTGTGTGTGTGTGTGTACAGGTTACATGTGTGGAGGTGGAGATTGTCGGTGTGAGTGTGTGTGTGTGTGTTAGGAGAGTGTGTGTGTGTGTGTGTACAGGTTACATGTGTGGAGGTGGAGATTGTCGGTGTGTGCGTTTGTGTTAGGAGAGAGTGTGTGTGTGTGTGTGTGTTAGGAGAGTGTGTGTGTGTGTGTGTGTGTGTTAGGAGAGTGTGTGTGTGTGTGTGTGTGTGTACAGGTTACATGTGTGGAGGTGGAGATTGTCGTTGTGTGCGTTTGTGTGCATGTGTGACTGTATTTTGTCCATATCTGCACGGTGTAGTGTTATGGGAGTGGGTTGGAGGGGGCGGGCCGTGTGTGTGTGTGTGTGTGTGTGTACAGTACGCACTGAGCTGATGCTTTTCCACAGCGGGGCTTCTGTCAGAAGGAGGCTGCTTGGTTTTGAGCGCAGTGAGAGCGGGGTCGGAGGCGTTTAGTGCGGGTTCTTTACGTCCACGTCACAGGAGATGTGTTGGATGCTGTGATGGACGGTGGGATTAAGAGCCTGCGTTGGCAGCGCCGCGTTATCGCCGTGTAGCGAAGGCTATGAAACATCTCCGATTTTCAGATCTCAAATGAAGGTAAGCTCGTAGAATAATCATTTATGCGGATCACGATCATCTAAATATAGAAGCGCGGGGTTTGGTTGAGGAGCGGGTTTCTGCTCGGGTTATAATCGCCACGTTTGCTGAAGATTTTTGCGATTGAGGAGTTCTGATTTTGACATTTTTACCCAACATTAAGTCATTGAATCGGCTCCATTTTTGGGGTGGTTTTTCAACATGTTTTTGCCCTTGTCGTGCATTTCATCCTGCACTAGGAAAGTAGTGGATACTAAAATAATTTCTTTATGAGATTTCAGCTTTAATTATTTCACAATAAGCAAATTTCACTATTAAATGAAACTTATTTCCACAACAAAGCAAATTAATTTCTTCCTTTTATTGCATTTGCTCAGACCTCAAATTCTTCTGCCGCCTTGTTTAAAGAGACGGAACGTGTCAATTTATCAGAATGTCAATTAGTTCAGGGATCTTCACTGCACAGGCTGATTACGTTCAGTTATTACTAAAAAATCTGTTTCAAGACGTATTTACCCGCAGATATGATTATTAATCCATTACCGCTCCACTCCCGCATCTGGAGATCAGTATTTTTCTCTGACAGCTCTGTAAACTGCAGGTGAGAGCTAGAAGCTGGCGCTGTGTTTTAGCGTCACGTTTTCAGTCAGGAGTGTAGCGTGTTGGATAAATCAATAAAGCTGCTGTATCTAATTTTACCTTCCGCGCCGGCTGTGCTGTGATCCAGTATAATCCACGGAAATCCGTAGCGGGGCAGTGATGGTGGTGATCTGGTGAAGTTGGGCTGCTGCTCTGTCCTTCCTCCTCATAATCAAGCTTCATTTCTTAGGGCTACATTATGAGCTTATATTTAATGTTTCTTTCCCTTTTACTGTATTTTATGTGTGATTTGTTCTCTCGTATCGAAGCTTCATTTTATAGTCGTGTTCAAGACACAAGATTCTTTATTGGTCACATACATATTTACACAAGTACAACACGAGTGAAATCAACCCTGAAACCATCCCACGTTTGTGCAAATCAGTGAAACTGAATTTAGAATTGAGAAAGTTTACAGTTTTAGCTAAAATATATGTGTGAGAAAAAGTATATACATAAATATAAAAAAATAGTGAGAATCTTCTTATAAGGTTTGTACTAAAGACAGTGACTTTACATCTGGATATTACAGTAGAAACTACAAATGTGACCCTCCACGGCAAAACCAGTCGCAAATTTTCAAAATTGAGTTATGTTTTCATGAAAGGGCATAAATCAAGCTTCAAAACGATACCTATATGGAATGAATGGGACGACATATGACTGAGATATCAACATTCAAAGGAGTCGGGTTTCTCCTGTCACGCCAAGTGAGAAACGGAGAAATCTGCCTTTGAAGTTGACTATCGCCGTAGCACTCACAGACGCTTGGTGCGGTCGCGGCTACGTTTGTATTTACGGTAGCCTACGCTGCATTCACAGCCACACGGATAGCCTACCTGCGTTAGGTTAACTGAACTCGGGAGACGAAGATGGATTCCGGAGAAATATCTTCACGCTAGTCAACCAGTGGATTTAGCGTAAATATTGAAGTAGAGCGGTCAAAACACAAACTTTTAACATTCTGCTGGAATTGAATTCCTCACCTCAAGAAAGTCACGTTTTTAGGATGGAAAGGGTACGTTTTTCAGCCAAATTTATTCACAACACTACAGTATAGACCTTCCACTGTTTCAAAACACTAAAGACAAAAAATCCAACATTTTAAGACAATATCTAGACAATATCTTGTCTTTACGCGCGCCGCTCTGCCGGCGTTCACGCTCGACTCTACCTTCCTCGTTTATCAGCATCGGCAGATATAAGTATGAAAGTATCGGATATCGCCATCGGCCAGTAATTTCCTTATCGTGCATCCCCTAGGCGGTAGTGCAGTTAAATTGGGCGATTGGTACATAACGGTTAGGGAGTGATCGGAGGGTCACCGGTTCAAGTCCCGGACCCGTAGAGGTACCACTGAGGTACTCATGAGCAAGGTACCGTCCTCAAGCGCTTCTCTCCGGGTGCTGTGTGCTGTGCTGCGTCTGGCTAACTAAGAGAAACTCACTTCATCCTGATCTAGCAGTTTGGCATCTAGAGCAGAGCGAGTGAATGAACTGATTAAGTGATTTATGTGTGTGTCTCTAACATTCGCTCGTGCCGCGCTGGCTAATTTGTAACGTCCTCCCTCTCGGTAGCCGTTGAAACACAGTGTGAAGGCCGAAGTTTTGATTTGAATGTTTTATTTGAGTGTGAGATTAATCGAGTTATGTGTTAGACGTTTACCTTGACTCAACAAAAGAGTCAGACTCGCTTTTCACACTGCCGTCGTGGAGCCCACTCACTGGCTTTTGTCCGTCCATCTGCTCTTTCTCTCTCGGCCCGAGCTTAGAATCCACATCTGGCGAGCCGGCAGGGGAACGACTGTAAAAATTGGGGTGATGGATAGACGACTGGATGGAGGGAAGCGACTCGCAGATGTTGTGGCAGTCGTCTGGGGCGGGGCAATTAATCGAAAGGGACATTCGGAAAGTCTAATCGATATAGCCATGACCCGTGATCACGATTCAAAATGAGTTCTGCAATCGAGGTGAAATGTTTATTTGCTTCTTGTCTTCTCAGACCACCATGGTGTCGCTGGAAGGCCTGTCCAAGGTGGTGGACCCGTCGCAGCTGACGGCCGACTTCGAGGGCAGCCTGGACTACAACCACGAGGAGTGGATCGAGATCCGCGTGGCCTTCGAGGACTTCACGGGCAACGCTCGCCACCTGCTGTCGCGCCTCGAGGAGATGCAGGAGACGGTGACGCGCAAGGACTTCCCCCAGGACCTGGAGGGGGCGCGGCGGGGCATCGAGGAGCACACCGCCCTGAAGAAGAAGGCCATGAAGGCGCCGCTGGAGGAGGTGGAGGCCGAGGGCCAGCGGCTGCTGCGACGCATCCAGAGCAGCGAGAGCTACGCCAACCGCCCCGTTCCCGCCGGCCCAGGGGTGGGGCAGCAACGCGAGCGCGAGGGACAGGGTCAGGGCCAGGCCAACGCCGACACCCAGGGCCTGGTGCCCCGCGTCTCGGCCCTGCTGGAGCAGCTGCACGCCACGCGACACAACCTGCTGCAGGCCTGGCACGTCCGCAAGCTGCAGCTCGACCAGTGCTTCCAGCTCCGGCTCTTCGAGCAGGACGCAGAGAAGGTGAGGCGCCGGGGCCGACACGAGGAGGAGCGGTGGTTAGGACGCTCAACTCCGCACTTAACCCTTATCCCTTAACCCCGAGCTGCTCCAGGGAGACTGTCCGCGAAATAAGGGATTCGCTCACGGATGGAACGCGGATCTCGTGTGTTATTAGCGCGACGGCGCCGATGAGGCGGGTGCTTTGTGTTTTTGCGCAGCTCGTGTGGCCGGAAGGCTGCATCTCCTGCAGGGTGTAGTTTAATTAGACAGATGGAGAATACTCTGCTTTTCTTCTTCACATAGTGTACGCGTGGAACGGGGGGTTATTAGGAGAATTAATTGTGCAGAAAGTAAACAGGTAACGCGTCTTTGCTCCGTCTCGCTTTAGAAAACTGACTAAAGTGGATTGCATTGTCAAATTCACGCGGGTCCAGATAGAGGTATAGAAATATTTCCTCAAGCAAAGGTCTGGAGCATCATAATATCTAACGTGTGTCATGAATTTTGGCACTAAAATAACTAGGGATGCACCGATCGATCGTTTGGCCAGCGATCGGAATCGGCCGATTTTTGACCTGATCGGTGATCGGCCGATCACTCACACGTATTACCGATTATAAACCGATCTTGCGCATGCGCATTACTTGCAGCACAGCCATGCGCGCGTTCAGGCAGCGTTCACCTGTACGCTCAACAGAGGCGTTTCTCATTCACTTTGAATGGGGTGACATCGTGCGGCGACGAAATGAATTTTGGGTGCGTGAGTATGGCGTCACATCAATGCCAAAACTAGAGCGCGCAAAACGGCTTGCCGCAAAAAATTCGCGGGCGTAAATTTCAAAGTCGCGCGCGCAAATGTGAAACTCGAGAGCACAAAATTAAGAATCGAGTGCGCGGTTGTGATAATATTGCGCGCAAACTGTATTTTTCCTCTCGTGAATGCGTTTTTCCCTCTCGATGTGTTAAATGTCCTCGCAGTTTGAAAGGGGGCGGGATTTTGGCAGCTTCTGCCTGTGAATCCTATTGGCCGATGGCTCCTGGTCTTGTGATTGACTGCACACTACAGACAGTTTTTACAGAAAAACCAAAGATGACGGAAGAAGAGGAACAGCGACAGGCAGATTAAACACAAGTTATAGTTTATCAACCTTATAATTATAATTTTAATAGTTATTTTGTGTCAATGTCGTCGACTACTCGCAGTAGCTCTAATTTCCTGTTATCTGGGAAATAAAAATCGGTATTGGAAAAATCGGTATCGGCCGATCACACTTACAAAAAAATCGGTAATCGGAATCAGCCAAGAAAATTGCAATCGGTGCATCCCTAAAAATAACGCACATTGGCGTTGGAGCGATGCTTAGATTTGTCTGATATTTTTGGCCACTATTTTTAGCATTTATTGTACGTCGGAGAAGGTGGCACTTGTGCCGGGCATGCCCAAAGTGAGAGGGGGGATTTCATACGCCCCGCGCCTCCGCTCTTAAAATGTAGGGCGTTATTTCGTGCCAAAATTCTGAGCGCGCAGTGGAACGTTTGCGAGCAAAATCTCTTGTCTTTACACACTCAAGCCTGCACGCATTAAAAAACCCCTGTTTACACGTGGGCGAATATGCACCACGTACTTTTTTATACGTTTGGGCCTTTCGTTTACACGTCTCCGCAGCAACCAGCGTTTTGAAAAATCTTCCCTTTGGAGGGCGTTTGTAAAACGATGCATTTGAGGTGGATGAAACTCCATTTGTGTGTAAACAAAAGGCCCAAATGTATGAGAAAATGTATAATTTTATAAACAATATCCACATACGTGAGAACAGACCCGTTTGATCCGTGGGCTGTGTCCCAATCCGCTTACTGCCGCACTTAATAGTGTGGCAGGTAAGGCGCTATTATCATTCTTTTCTGCGCCTTTATACCGAGTTGTAGCCTAACAGCTCTCTGCGCACTAGGTAGGGCACATGGAGTGTCACATGCACCCTATTTGACATGTTACACCACATAGGGCGAGAAGTGCCTTTTTCTTAATGTCGTGCACTACGCTGGAAATGCTCCGCCCTGCTTTCACGCTCACTTGACTTGGCGCTGTGTTAGAAGTGTCAGAGTTATGGCGCTGTTTTCATGTCAACATTTTGGGCGGGCAGTGGAACTTTGATGAGCGAAACATCTCGTCTTTACTGCGCTCGACTCATCGACTTCATCGTTTATCAATATCGGTAGATAGAAGCACGGAAAACATCGGATATCGGCATCGGCCAACAATCCCCGTATGGTTTTAAACGTCAGTTGATGATGGAATAGAACAGTCTGTAGAAAATGAATAATGTACATGAGTATCGCAGCAGCAAGAAGGTTTTAAATATCCACCAAACATAGATATGACTAACGGTCCTGCGCTGCTACAATGTGCTGTTTATCTTCTGACAGAGAGGGGAGAAACATCCTGGCAGTACAGTGTCCACATCGCAGCGCGCTCGGCTGCTTCGCCGAGCAGACAACACTGCAGACTGTAGGGAACAGACTCAGCCATAAAAGTGGGATTAAAATATCATTTTTGTGTCGTGTTGGTTCCAGCTTTAACTCTATCCTGGTTTGGTGCGTAACTCAGCTGCGGTAGAAACGTCGAACAGCGATGTCACTGCAGAATTTTAGATGTGTTATGTTAGGTTTTCTCGGCGTCGAGGCACAAGCGGGTTTTTCCTCGCCGCTGTTTATTTTCCTGCCGGAGCTCTTGCGCTTGGCTCTGAACGCTGCGTGTTGGTGGGTGGGGGATTGTGGATGTTGCTAGGACACAGCGAGCTATTCTCTCCTCCTGAGAATCAGGTCATTCTTAAGCATTCTATTTTTAACCGGATCCTCTTCATGAACGCCAGTGTGAGCGCGTTAAAACTCGTCCTTTTTGGGTGGACGCTTTGGACGGGGGATTTTTGCGGCCGAGCGCGCTCGCTCGTAACGCGACGTGAGGGAATCAACACAGACACGCGCACGTCAGAACTACAGATGGGCCGATACCACTTTTTATGTCCGATACCCATACTGTAAATTTGGATATCTGCCGATACCGATACAAATCCGATACAGTCACAGTCTTTTTTTAAAACATAAAATAATACTTCAAAAATGTCTGAATACATGACTGAGATTATTGTTATGCTTAAGGAAATGCTTGATTTAAATACTGTTTTCCAACTAAAACAATGTAATAATTACACACACCTAACCCTAGACATATATATATTTCTTCTTTCTTATTACTGATTACACTATAACGTCATGAAATTGAAAATAATTTGATCAGTTGAAAATGAAATACTGAAGTTTGTCTTTTTGAACCAATTTGGTCTATAAAATAAGCCGCTTTTGCAGAGAACTACATTTCCCACAATCCTCTACGTGCCCCCCGGAGCCGCATCACAATGAATAAGCGATGGAAAATGTAAATGAACGGCAGAACTGTGAGTAGAACGCTGGTTGTTGTGGTTATTTATCAGCTAAAATACGGTTTGTGTCTGTAATAAAGGCAACATTTTGACCGAACTGGAGCGTTTTAGCGAGTAACGGCGTTCATGCGCGCGGTCATTAACACAGCACGAGTGTTTACATCGCGAGCATATACAGTACCTTTCGCTATAATGCAGGACTCGTAACATTGGTGTGTGTGTCTGTTTGCAGATGTTCGACTGGATCATGCACAACAAAGGCCTGTTTCTGGCGAGCTACACCGAGATAGGCAACAATCACCCCCACGCCATGGAGCTCCAGACGCAGCACAACCACTTTGCCATGAACTGCATGGTAAGACGACAGCAGCAGCGCCACTGCGGACTGCTTTAGGAGGACCTGAGCCGAAAATGTTGACTTTGGTTCCTTTAAGTAGAGACATTTACACACACACACGATGTCTCAGCTATGTGTAGACCAGCGTCTTGTTTCAGTTCGTCTTCCTTGGAACGGTGTGTTTCTCTTCTTTATATGGAGTCACGCCGGTTTAGTCTTGCGTGTCTGAGCGGAGTCACGTTGAGCGGCGTTTGTCCGTAATGTTTGCCGTTCACCGTAATGTCAACGTCGAAAGGCGTTAATGTTCACGATGCGTCCTCAACCTGAGGATTCCCAGGTTCGCGGGCGTCCATCACGATGCTGAGGGCGCCAGTCGAAGGCAACTGGACTTCTTTTCAAAATTCTTGAAGTCGTTTCACCTCAGGTCCAGTCCAGAAGTCCAGTTGCCTTCGACTGGCGCCCTCAGCATCGTGATGGACGCCCGGGAACCTTCTAGACCTTTTAGGCCATATCGCCCATCCCTACATTGAAGAGAACGAGGAAAGGAAATGAAAGGAAAGAACGAGGGATGATAAAAGTAAGAAAAAGACGAAACCGATTGAGACGCGTGTCCAGCGAGGTGGTCTGCTGTCCCAGCATTCTTAATGGGAGAAAACGACAGGACGAAAAAGACGAGCGCGGGTTAAGCTGTCAGAAATTCAGCTCCGTTGCGTGTGGAAGAGACGGCTTTCGCAGCTCGGCGCTCACCGACACCGGTTCATTCAGATGTCCAATAACCGAGACGCTTCCCGTGCGAGTCGACGTCCCGCGGGCTGCGCCGCCGGGAGGCTTTTTAGCGCAAAATGCCGGTCGTTTGCCGTACGGGAGAGACGGAGGAATTGGAAAGCAGCAGATTTTACAAGCCTGGAGCCTGCGTGAGAGACGCAGCTGTTAATGGAGAAATGTTCGTGACCTCATGTTTCTAGAGGCCCTACGGATGCGTTAACGCGGGGCTGTTCCAGGACACTGAGGGGAAATATACGGCCAGCTCGGGTTATGCATGATTCAAGTAAGGCTGGAAAGTTGAAAATGCTTTAAAATCACTAATGGAATACCGTGAATTTTGTTTCTCCAAAACTTAGGATAAACATAAACACCTAGTAAAATAGTGGAATTAGAAAATAATGTCTCAAAATAAAGAATAACAAGTAGAATTTTTTGACTAAGTTTGAAAGTGATTGGTAGTTTATTTTACATTTGTGACCCTTCACGGCAAAACCAGTCGCTTGTCGCAACGGAGGTTTCCGAGAAAAACGAGCGTTTATGTTGCGTGGGGGATTTTTTGTTTTTAGTGTTTTGAAACAGTGGAAGGTCTATACTGTAGTGTTGTGAATAAATTTGGCTGAAAAACTTACCCTTTCCATCCTAAAAACGTGACTTTCTTGAGGTGAGGAATTCAATTCCAGCAGAATATTAAAAGTTTCTGTTTTGACCGCTCTACTTCAATATTTACGGTAAATCCACTGGTTGACCAGCGTGAAGATATTTCTCCGGAATCCATCTCCGTCTCCCGAGTTCAGTTCAGTTTCTCACTTGGCGTGACAGGAGAAACCCGACCCCTTTGAATGTTGATATCTCAGTCATATGTCGTCCCATTCATTCCATATAGGTATCGTTTTGAAGCTTGATTTATGCCCTTTCATGAAAACATAATAACTCAATTTTGGGGTGTTGGTGACCTAGTGGTAGGACACTCGCCTTGGGACCAAGAGGTTGTGGGTTCGAGTCCGACCTCTGGCGTGACTAACACTGGGTCCCTGAGCAAGACCCTTAACCCTAAGTTGCTCTCACGGAAACTGTCTCTGAAATTAGGAAATGTAAGTCGCTCTGGATAAGAGCGTCTGCTAAATGCTGTAAATGTAATGTAAATGAAAATTTGTGACTGGTTTTGCCGTGGAGGGTCACACTTAGTTCTTTAAGTTAATATTGTTAACAATTTAAAATAATTTTAAAAAATGCAACTATAAGGGCGGCGGTATACTTAACGCATACGCGTGCGGACGCAAGTGTTACACTGACTATATTTGCGTGCGTGCTTTTTGTTAATCTTGAGGCTTCCAACAAGTGGCAGCGTACACCATAAAAGCGTCCAGTCTGCCGTAGCGACAGAAGAAGAGGAAGTCGCAGAAGTCGGGTTTCTGTGAAATGAGTGCATGCGGATGTTACTAAGGTGCAAAAAAGGCGGCCATATCTGTGCCTTAATTCTCAGCGCGCAGTGGAACCTTTGCAAGCAAAAGCTCGTATCTGTGTGCGCTCAACGCGCCGTGATGTGGTAAAAGGGACCTAACTAGGGCTGGGTTCAAAAAATCGATTCACCGATCAATATCGATTCTCGTTCGAAAAATACGATATCGATTCCAAAATTCGGGGATCAGTCTTTTCCTGCGGCTATGCACTACTTCTCGCGACCGCGCAAGGAGAGCTATAAAAACGTGAGACCGGCGAAATCGAAACCAAATAGAGCCATGGCTGAAGCTGCTCCGCTCAAATCACCGTCTGCCCTAATTTTATAACCAAGCCAAACTAGTATTGACGCAAAGAAATCTCTAAATAAATCGATATCGAATCGAATCGTGACCTTGTGAATCGGAATCGAATCAGTTCAGGAAATCAGCAACGATACCCAGCCCTAGACCTAATGAGACTGCAGTAAAAATGCCACCTTTTACAGCATAAAAAGTGGCGTTTGATCACAAATCGCTAGAGCATGAGAAACGTGGGTATATTACAGTAGAGCGCTGCAGGAAACTCAAGTTTTTAGCGAATGAAACAGCGGGTGTTTTATTGCCAGTTGCAAAATAAATATAGCCGAATTGTGGCACCTTTGGCGTTCCAGATGTGCTGGTGCAGTGTTTTGAGGATGCTTGCGAAAGTTCGACGGAATTTACAGAAAATGTTCTGTATTGTGAAATATATCATTATCGGGTTGAGATTCTGCTCGCATCGCACAGCTCTAGCATATATTGAGTGTCGGTTATTAGTGATGGGAGATAATGAGCGTCTGTGATATTTGAAGGCCGTTATTGAGGATCGGCAGCTGGTGGCGCTGGTAGAGCTGTGAACCAGACTCTCCTGAATAATGACCAGCATGTGGTGAAAGACTCAGGGTTTTAGGCGGCCTCCGTATATGGGTTTAATCTGGAATCAGCCTGTAACTGTTTAACGGAATACGCCGCCCAAAAAACTCTTACTCCAGCTCCGCGTGAATGAGTTAATTAACCGCTTAACACTTCTGTAAATCATTTTATGGACGTTGCCGTACGTTTCTGCTGTATGTTCTTCACTGGTGGTGATCTTTGTCGTCTCTGTCCCTCTTGTGCAGAATGTGTACGTGAACATCAACCGCATCATGTCTGTGGGGAACCGGCTGCTGGAGGCCGGCCACTACGCGTCCCAGCAGATCAAGCAGATCTCCAGCCAGCTGGAGCAGGAGTGGAAGGCCTTCGCTGCCGCGCTGGACGAGAGGAGCACGCTGCTGGAAATGTCGGCCGCCTTCCACCAGAAATGCGATCAGGTCTGAAAACGCACGGACACGCTGCTGATTTACAGTGAAACGCTCTTGAGGCTGAATGAGAGCCACACCTGCTGCGTCTCCGTTACTCTCTTACCGGGGTTTCCACTGCACTAGAGCCGGTAGATGCAATAGATGAATGGAACTGGAATTGGTGCTGGTGCTGCAAAATAGGCTCTTAAAATAAGCACCAAAACTGGAACTGGAACTAAGAGCTAGTGAGAAGTGGGCAGAGTAAGCTGTGCAACTGCAGATGTGAAAATGGCAGTAATTTACACCTCCTGATTAAGATGCAGGCCTCCACGGCAAAACCAGTCGCTTGTCGCAACGGAGGTTTCTGAGAAAAACGAGCGTTTATGTTGCGTGGGGTAAAATTTGCGTGGGGATTTTTGTTTTTAGTGTTTTGAAACAGTGGAAGGTCTATACTGTACTGTTGTGAATCAATTTTGCCGAAAAACTTACCCTTTCCATCCTAAAAACGTGACTTTCTTGAGGTGAGGAATTCAGTTCCAGCAGAATGTTAAAAGTTTCTGTTTTGACCGCTCTACTTCAATATTTACGGTAAATCCACTGGTTGACTAGCGTGAAGATATTTCTCCGGAATCCATCTCCGTCTCCCGAGTTCAGTTAACCTAACGCAGGTAGGCTCTCCGTGTGGCTGTGATTGCAGCGTAGGCTACCGTAAATACAAACGTAGCCGCGACCGCACCAAGCGTCTGTGAGTGCTACGGCGATAGTCAACTTCAAAAGCAGATTTCTCCGTTTCTCACTTGGCGTGACAGGAGAAACCCGACTCCTTTGAATGTTGATATCTCAGTCATATGTCGTCACATTCATTCCATATAGGTATCTTTTTGAAGCTTGATTTATGCCCTTTCATGAAAACATAATAACTCAATTTTGGAAATTTGCGACAAGCGACTGGTTTTGCTGTGCAGAGTCACATTTCAGGGACGGTCTCACTGAGAGCACCGTGGGGTTAAGGGTCTTGTTCAGGGACACAGTGGTGGTAGTGCTGGAGGTGTGGCCCAGAGGTGAGTGTCCTAACCACTAGACCAGTGGTCCCCAATTATCTGTCCCCGAGAGCTAAATTATGTGAAGCAAGTCAGATTGAGGGCCAACAAATCCACCTCACGTCTCCTGCTGAAGCTGTAGACATAACTACTAGCAACAGTAAGAACGGTGTCTGTTTTATTGACCTAAAGAGTTTTTATTTTATTATATAAAATGAGCTGCTTTTGGCCTTTCTGGAAGAGAACTACGTTTTTGCGCGTGATGGCGTTCCATATGAGTCACGAGCGCTAACCACACGTCTCCGAGTTAGCGTGTCGCAAATAATGTAATTAATGCTTGTGTGCGGAATCACTCAGAAACACTTTCACATACAGGGTAATGAATATTACTGAAAGTGAAAGTGAGTGATTATTTGTCATTGTGAACACACCACAGCACAGCACACAGTGCACCACAACCAAATGTGACCTCTGCATGTGACCCATCTGTGGTGAAGGAGCAGTGGACAGCTGACATGACCAGCGCCCAGGGAGCAGTGCTTGGGGACGGTACCCTGCTCATGAGTACCTCAGTGGTAACTTTACCGGCCCTGGATACGAACCTGCGACCTTCTGATCACGGTTACGCCACCAACTGCCCCAATTATAATATAATGTCCAGTAAGCTCAACGTCTGTCATTGTTAAGATTTCACTCATTCTCAATGCCTAGCGGAGAGGTCAGCCCACTGACGTGGAGATCCCTAATCACAGACGGCCATAGGGAGCGCACGTGTCTGATTATGTTTGTTGCCAGTGTGACGTGAGGGGCCGGATATGTCGCTCGCTCAGGCCGGATCTGACCCGCGGCCCGCCATTAGGGGTACGCTGAACTAGACCATCACCACCCCTAAATTATTACATTATAAAAGTTTATTTAGTGCTTATGAAATATATCAAGATTGCTGCACTTGAAAGATGTGCATGGGACAGTACCCTGCTCGTGAGTACCTCAGCGGCACCTTTACCAGTCCGGAATTGAACTGGTGACCCTCCGATCACATGGCGAAGGCCCCAGGCGTTATGCTACCAACTTCCCTTTACGCTTTAGATATTTTAAAGTACCGGTAGACCCTGACTTACCAGTGGAGATGCATTCCGATGACCCCATGTCGTCAAGACACAGAAGGACACGTGTAGTACTTGGGAGTTTGGAAGATATGCTTTCTTCACAAAAACTTGGCTTTCAATCACCAAAAACACAGAAAAAAATACGCACTCTAACACCAAGACGACTAAACTGTTGATCACGGGCAAGTCCTGGCGGCGTCCCAACATATCGCACCGCACGCACTACCACGTTTGCCTGCCGCACGAAACTCAATATTTTTACGACGTTGACGTATCGCTATCGTCATCGTAAGACTGAAAAATCCTAAGTCGAGCCATCGTAACTCGACACCGGTCAGTGTCCTCAAAGCAAGACGCAGGTGATGGTTTCGGTTGTTGTCGCTTGGTGCAGTAGCCGTGTTCTCCCAGCTCTGTCGGGACTGTTAAGTCAGTAGAAATGCAGACTTGTTCTTGCTGCGACTGAGCTCCAACACCAGTGCAGTGGAAAAGTGGAATGGTTGTCCGTCTCATAGTCGTGGTGAAAATGTTCATGAGCAGGATCCCCAGCTAATCCTGAATCCCCATAATCACCTGCCTCGTACAGAAGCACCTGTACCTTCTACCTGTTCTGGAGACTCACAGCAGCGTCAAATCTGTTTTGTTAGAGATTTATTCTGTTTGTTTATTTTATTCTTTCGTATCTGTCTCCTCTCGACTACACTGGAGTGGAAAATCCTGAGTAAATAAGCCTGCAGTGTAGCAATGCTACCCACTTTATTTATTTATTTATTTATTTATTTATGCTGATGGAATATTCCTCTCATCTCTGTTGCCGTTTCATGCCGTGGCAGGATCCACTCTCATTTTCCAGAGGGTTTATTTTTTTCTGTCCCCGGTGCACATCACGCCCATCTAGCGTTCTCTCTTACTGTGCACAAAGCCAGGGTTCAGTCCTGCTCGTGCACGCCGTTCCGATTGAGAGCCGGAACAAGGGTCAGCCCGAGACATCCGTTTTCATCTGTTTTTCGTCGGCTGGATGGGGGGAGGACGGTTAAAGATGCTTCTGTGTGGAAAGACTCGGGGCCAGAAGTGAAACTTGCCCTCGTTGGGTCTCAGCACTTTCCCCTTATTAACATACTCCAGCTTAATTGAGTCTTTTGTCTTTCGATGGATCTCGTCTTTTATTAGTCCCGTACGGACCGGAACGCCTTAAACTAGCTTTTGTTCACACTGCATGACTTTGTGGGAGGATTCTTATTTTGGAATCCCGTTGCCCTGCGTGCATTCAGTAGTTGGACTATAACAGCTTGGACTCTCTTTACGGTGCAGGCCCTGTCTTCCCTTTATTACTACTAGGGATGGGTATGTTTAAGATTAACGGTGCTACTACTCTTAACGGTACTGCTTATTGGTCATGTACTTGAATGCTGGTCTTATCAGTACTTTCAGAAGAAAAAATAAAACAAATTAACAACATAACGTTGCTTTATTAAACAAATCCTTATTATTATTCGCCAAACCGTCGACACAGTGAGCTGACAAACACTCCTCTCATGCATCGCGACAGAACGCTCTAGATCCACGTCTTAATCAGTAACGATGTTGCTCAGATAAACTGGGAAAAATTGCTTTAATTTAGAAACAAAAATCTTTTTTTATTCATTTCTCCAGAAATGAAAGCAATACTGTTAACGTCAGAGCCTGCGGATACTCCGGTCGGTGCCTAGCTTTCGGGACCCGTCCCTAATTATTACGTCTCTAACGTCTCTCTTGTGTGATCGTAACAGTGCTGAAGGGATTATAAGACTCTCATTAGTGTGTGTGTGTGTGTGTGTGTGTGTTTTGTGCCTGCAGTACATGAACAATGTGGACTCGTGGTGTAAGGCGTGCGGGGAGGTGGATTTACCCTCCGAACTTCAGGACTTAGAAGATGCCATCCACCATCACCAGGGCCTGTACGAACACATCACTACAGCGTACTCTGAGGTAAGTGTGTGCGTGCGTGCGTGTGTGCGTGCCTGCGTGCTCGTGCGTGCGTGTGTGCGTGTGTGTGCGCGCGCGCGTGTGTGATGAAACACATGACTGGAACGTGGCTGTTTTTGCCACATTTCTAGCGCAGTACCCAGTGGAGCAAGCGTGGAGGTGGAGATGAGTGCACACTGACACCAGATTTTGCTGGTGAAAGTTCCACAAAAATAATGCCACAATATACATTCCGACCCATAATGCACTTGGTACCACCCTCTTGAGCAGCTGCAGCGTTCCCGCGCTTCTCTCTGCCGAGGTTGCAGCGTCACTCCAGCTTCTCTCTGACTCCGTGTCTCATGGATCTGTGGAAAACCCATGGGGTTTCTTCTGCCTGCTTCCTGTTGTTGTTCCCACTTATTAAGTTCATTTCATTATCACTAAATATAACATCAACACCAAATAAAGCTGGTAGTGAAGAGGCAGTTCTAGCGTAATGGCATCATGTTGACTCATCTGTAATAAAAACACCTCACACGAGCTAACATTAGTAATTCCTCTTTATGACAAGATCAACAGGAACCAGAGCTGCTTCGTCTACTTTGAGACTTGGTTCTTTTTATTTGATCAACATCGTCGACGCTGCGTGTGTGCTGCGTTTGGAAATGTTGGAAAAGTCTCCACCAAAGACTGTGAAAGACTTCCACCTCGCGGGCCGCGTGGAACAGTGGATCAATGACGTTGCAACGATGCTAGAATTGATTTCACTAGCGAAGGAAACTCTGATGTGTCTTTTACGATAAGAGAGACACCGGTGCAGATTTAACACCTGCTGCTCGTTAGCCGCTGAGCCGTTTTTCTCCTTGGCCTCTCACAGGTGAGTCAAGACGGCAAAGCCTTGCTGGACAAACTGCAGCGACCACTGACCCCCGGCAGCGCCGATTCGCTGACGGCCTCGGCCAATTACTCGAAGGCAGTGCACCACGTGCTGGACATCATCCACGAGGTGCTGCATCACCAGAGACAGCTGGAGAACATCTGGCAACACCGCAAGGTCCGCCTGCACCAGCGGCTGCAACTGTGTGTGTTTCAACAGGACGTCCAGCAGGTAGACACACACACACACACACACACTCAGAAGGATACGGCAGCATTAGGGAGGCACTACAGCGTCTATGAGAGGGGGTTTAAAGTAGAGCTCGACCAGTATTGTTTTTCCAGGGCTGATAGCGAGTAGAGGTGATGCACAATCGATGCATCGCGATGCAGAAGTGGGCGATCCTGCATCGATGCAGTGGTAGACCATAATCGATTATAATGGAGGTTTTCAACCGGCTGTCCGCTGCCCCCTGGTGGTCCGCGGCAGTATTGCGGGTGATCCGTGACGTGCAGTCGCGTTTCACTACTGAAATCACTTTTTGAAAATTATTCTTTTTACATTTTTCACAACATTTCCAGATGATTTGGGCATCTTTATAAGGAATGAATTTAATGCAAACATCTAAAAAGTACTACAAAAAAGACTCTCTCCCCCACATTCACACTGCTTAGTGTGAGTGCTAGTGCCTGGGACAGAAGCAGTTGAAAACCCCTGAATTATATCAGCACATTGCTCGGTGATTTTTTCTGGCTACCGCATAAAAATTCAAGTTCAAAAGGACATCCCGATAGCAGCTATGGCTACCCAGTCTGCATGCATTGTGAAGTAATGTAGAAAAAAACTGATGGCATGCATCGAAATATCGTATCGAATCGTTGACCTGATAATCGTAATCGAATCGACTCGTGAGACCAGTGAAGGTTCACACCTCTGTTATACAGTAGATACTGATTATTTGCTAGTTAACGGCGCCAATAACCTGTATTATGTCAGAAACCACAAAACTTCGTTTAAATAACTTAATTATTTATAAATAAATAAACACTTTAGTAACACTTAACTGTAAAACTTAAATTTGAATCTTAAACTTACCAAGGGCTGGTTTCTTGCACATGGATTAACCCAAGTCTTTGAGTCGTAGCACCAATGGAGATTAACCATTCAGTCTCAACGTTAGTCTTGGACTAGGCTTAATCCTCAACTGGGAAATTGGCCCAATGTGTTCTCCACTTAACCTAGATCTCGTGTGACGTATAGCCAATCAGAGACTGTTGTGGACGAGGCATTAAATGAAGCGGCGAGTCGGGAGCAAACGGCACGGAGAGAGACGACCTTGTAATTACTCAAATTTAAACTGATCATCTGCAAAATGCCTAATATCGGCCCCCGAAAATCTGCCCGACTGATAATCGGTCGACCCTCAGTTTAAAGCGCACCAGGACAGGGGCGGAGGGATAACGGAGGACATGAAAAAAGGACGTGAATGAATAATTAAAAGGGCGACGCTCCTGGCTGTGGCTTGATGTTTTTTGCTAATTTGCCGGCGCGACGCTGTAATGGAGATGGCCATAACCTCCGCTCGGCTCCTTACTGCACAATTCTACGCTCCCTCAGGCTTTTTCCTCAGCCTTTACCCCAAAAAAGCAGTGCCTTTAAAAAAAAGAAAAAAAACAAAACGGCGAGCTGTAGCTAAGCATGTAATTACCATTTCATGCACCGCCTTTCATACGGGCAGAAAAACACCGCCGCAAACATCATGGCTAAAGAATCCAGAAATTATTTTCGTGCGCGGAGCGGGGAAGAAGCAGAGCTGCGTAATTAGAAGGCACTGCGTCTCTAACCGCCTGCTACCCACATATATTTTAGGTTTACATGTAATAGTTAGCAGGCTTGCAGGGCCGTGCAGCGGGTGAGGGTCAGAGGAGAGATGCAGCACAGCTTTCACCACTTATAGGGAGGCTGTTGCTATGGAGACCAGCGTTCTCTGCAGCATTCAGGTGCAGAACTCTTCAGTACAGAGAGAGAGAGAGAGAGGGAGAGGGAGAGAAGTGGAGCATGTGTGCAGAAAATCACTTCCCTGAGCCTCATCTGCATACTTCCTGCTTTCGGTGACCCGCCATTTGCGTTCCGTCCTCGTTATCTCCAGCTGCACGACGGGGACGCCGTCTCACATTTGTCATACATGAGCAGAAGCTAAAGAGCAGCCACTTAACAGCCTTCATCTTAATTTGTAATTGTGTGTGCGTGCGTGCGTGTGTGTGTGTGTCTGCCCATGCGCAGGTGCTGGACTGGATCGAGAACCACGGAGAGGCGTTCCTCAGTAAGCACACGGGCGTGGGGAAGTCGCTCCACCGGGCCAGAGCGCTGCAGAAACGACACGAGGACTTTGAGGAAGTGGCTCAGGTGTGCATCTCACTTCCTCCTTCTCTCCCTCTCGCTGCCCGAGTCAGCTTGTAAGGGGACGTTACATGAACACACACTGAGGACAGTATTAATAAGGGGCAGTCGGTAGTGTAACAGTTAGGGTTATCGGAAGGCCGCTGGTTTGAATCTCGGACCAGTAAAGGTACCACTGAGGCACTGGCGAAAAGCTGCCCACTGCTCCTTCACAGAGCAGAGGTCACATTTCTTTGTGGTGCAATGTCTGCTCTGTTGTGGTGTGTTCGCAGTAGGGATGGGTACGGAAAGCTGGTACTAAACGGACCCCGGGCCTACATTTTTTAACAACCGGAGCATCAACAGGCTCTAACGTTGGCGATTTTGCTTTCAGGACTAGAGAAATGAGTAAATCAGATTTTTTGTTTGTACGTAAAAGTAATCTTTCCCGGTTTTTCTGAGCAGCTCCGTTACCGATTAAGACGTTAATCTTGAGCGTTCTCTCTCGATGCACGCGGTACGGAGAAACTCTCATACGCACACAGACGCTGGTGTATATTGTAAATCCCATGTGAGAGGAGGATTTGTCAGCTCACTGTGCTGACGGTTTGTTGAATAATAATAGTGATTTGTTAAATGAAGTGATTTGTTCATTTGAGTTTTTCTTCAAAAAGTACCGATAAGAATACCATTAAAGTACCAGACTGATGAGCAGTACCAGTAAGAGTAGTAGTACCGTTAAAATCTTAACCATACCCATCCCTAGTTCATAATGACAGTCACTTCTAAATTCACTTCATAGAAGTATTAACAGAATTTTACAAATAAGTGGAATAATCGTCATGGGGCGCGATCGTGTCGATGAGAGGTTCTAGATGACCATATTGATTAGTTGTGCTGTGTGTAGCACACTTTCTCTCTTGTAAGCTGTGTGTGGTGTGTGTGTGACCCTGTATATTGTGTATGATCAGAACACCTACACCAACGCTGATAAACTTCTGGAAGCGGCGGAGCAGCTGGCTCAGACGGGCGAGTGTGACCCGGAGGAGATCTACCAGGCGGCTCACCAGCTGGAGGACCGCATCCAGGACTTTGTGAGACGCGTGGAGCAGCGCAAGGTCCTGCTGGACATGTCGGTGGCCTTCCACACACACGTTAAAGAGGTACTGCTGCCGTTTCATACTCTACAGTTATTTTCGAGCCTTTTAGCCGTTGAGGTTAATGTAGTGAGGGTGTGGAACAGTGGGGAGTAGCTGCTGTTCTGCTGTTAGTATGGTTGAGGCCTCGCTGCTGATTGCTGTGGAGACATGTTTGCAGCAGTAGAAAGCAGATCTTAACTGATTTGTCTCCTTCATTAACTTCATGCAGCTCCTCACTAGGGATGCACCGATTTGATACGTGGGTCAGATATCGCTCTGATAATGACTCAAATAGCTGGATCGGGTATCGGTGGCATCGGACCGATCTATAGAGCCGATCTGGGTTGCGTTTCCCAAAAGCATAGTAGCTAACTAACCTTAGCAACTAACGTGATGTACATTAGCAACTAACATAGTGGACATTAACAACTAACATAGTGGACATTAGCAACTAACATAGTGGACATTAGCAACTAACATTAGCAGCTAACGTGATGTACATTAGCAACTGACATAGTGGACATTAGCAACTAACAAAGTGTAGATTAGCAACTAACATTAGCAACTAACATAGTGGACATTAGCAACTAACAAAGTTTACATTAGCAACTAACAGTGACATTAGCAACTAACATTAGCAACTAACAAAGTGTGTACATTAGCAACTGACAGGACATTAGCAACTAAATATAGATATTGTTAACTAACATAGTGACATTAACAACTAGTATAGTGAACATTAAAGAACTAACATTAGCAACTAACATTAGCAACTAACATAGTGACATTAGCAACTAACATAGTGGACATTAACAACTAACATAGTGACATTAGCAACTAACATTAGCATACATTAGCAACTAACATAGTGTAAATCAACATTAGCAACTAACATAGTGTACAACTAACATAGTGTACAACTAACATAGTGTACATTAGCAACTAACATTAGCAACTAACATTAGCAACTAACATTGTACATTAGCAACTAACATAGTGGACATTAGCAACTAAAATTAGCAACTAACAAAGTGTAGATTAGCAACTTAGATTAGCAACTAACATAGTGGACATTAGCAACTAACATTAGCAACTAACATAGTGGAAATTAGCAACTTAGATTAGCAACTAACATAGTGGACATTAGCAACTAACATTAGCAACTAACATAGTGGACATTAGTTGGATGGGTGCGTCCCTACTCCTCACAGCACCGTTCCTTCTCATATGTTAAGCTCATATTTCAGCTTGCAGAAGCAACGGTCATTTAAGAATGTGTTGAGTTTTATAGGGACGCGTAAGTAACACATATAGTCTTACGTAATTAACATCAAACTGATTTAAACAGGACAGTTAGTGGGAAATGTGCTACTTTCTAATATATATTTCTGACCCATCGAATAAGCAGTAGCTTTAAAGGACTGTCAGTTGGTCTGAATCAACTCAGTGTAGTTAAATTTGGAATCGGTCAGCAAATCTGCAGCACTGGGAATGAGACGGCACCCTACAGACAGCGAGTGCCTGTGTATTAAACATGTGCAGATAATTTTAATATCTAATGTTAACTTTGTAGCAACGTTACTGTATAAAAGAAAAGTCCATAAAAACTGCTTTTAGCAAAGCCTTCACTTTCAGCAGCTGTATCATTCTGGAGCACTTTCAGTCTTAATTCTCCACTCTTTATTGTATGATTTGACAAGCTCATGTGTGTGTTTGTGTCTCTGTCTCGTGTGTGTGTGTGTTGTAGTTGTGGACGTGGCTGGAGGACCTGCAGAAGGAGCTGCTGATGATCGCAGGTATGCCGAGTCGGTGCTGCAGTGCAGGACCTGATCAAGCGCTTCGGGCAGCAGCAGCAGACCACCCTGCAGGTCACCATCAACGTCATCAAGGAGGGAGAGGACCTCATCCAGCAGCTCAGGTGCACACATCAGCCTCCCTCTTAACCGCATTATTCCTCCCTAGTGACGTTCTAACTGTCCAGAACGCTGCCTCCGCCAGCTAGGTCCCATCAGTAAGAGATCCAACCTGTTTTAGTCCAGGCCAATTACTTACAGCATTTTTAAGTCACTTTTACCCACAATGCGGTCGACCGATGTTGGTTTTTCAGGTCGATATCGATATCAATTTCTGCTAGTTAACGGACCGATAACTGATAATTGGAACCGATATGCAAAAGGAAATCTTTGTTAAAATTTTTAATTTTACAAACACCAAACTCAGCTGAAACTCTCCTCTCCTTTCACAGCAGCCAAGACCTTGTACTGGCTTTAATAACGGTGACGGTCAAAATTAAACACAGATATCGATAATCAGCAAAATGCCTACTATCGGCCTCCGATAAGCAGCCTGTCCGACGGCAACATTAGCAACTAACATTAGCAACCAACATAGTGGACATTAACAACTAACATAGTGGACATTAGCAACTAACAAAGTGGACATTAGCAACTAACATAGTGACATTAACAACCAACATAGTGGACATTAGCAACTAACAAAGTGGACATTAACAACTAACAAAGTGGACATTAACAACTAACATTAGCAACTAACAAAGTGGACATTAGCAACTACAACATATAGGTGGACATTAACAACTAACATTAGTAACTCAACAAAGTGATATTAACAGCTAACATTACCAACAAACATAGTGGGATACATTAGCAACTAACATAGTGGACATTAACAACTAACATTAGGCACCAATAGTGGACATTAGCAACCAACATAGTGGAAGACATTAGCAACTAACATAGTGGGGACATTAGCAACTAACATTAGCTGTACTAACATAGTGATACATTAGCAACTAACAAAGTGGACATTAACAACCTAACGTTAGCAACTAAATATAGTGGACATTAGCACCAACATAGTGGACTTTTAACAACCAACATTAAGGAATCAACATGGTGGACATTGTAACCAACAAAGTATTATTAGCAACCAACATTAGCAACTACTATGGACATTAGCAACCAACATTAGCAACTAACATAGGTGACATTTTTAGCAACTAACAAAGTGATATTAGCAACCAACATAGTGACATTAGCAACCAACATTACGACCAACATAGTGGACATTAGCAGCTAACATAAGTGACATTGTTAAACTAACATAGTGGCCATTAGCACCAACATTAGCGACTAACATAGTGAACATTAGCAACTAACATAGTGAACATTAGCAACTAACATAGTGTACATTAGCAACTAACATAGTGTACATTAGCAACTAACATTAGCACCAACATAGTGACATTAGCAATTAACATAGTGGACATTAACAACTAACATTAGCAACTAACATAGTGGACATTAGCAACTAACATTAGCAACTAACATAGTGGACATTAGCAACTAACATAGTGGACATTAACAACATTAGTAACTAACATCTGAAACTCTCCTCCTTCACAGCAGCGCACCTTGTAATTACTTAATAACGGTGACGGTCAAAATTAAACACAGATATTGATAATCAGACAGGCTGTCCGACAGGCTGCTTATCGGAGGCTGATATTAGGCATTTTGCTGTTTATCGATATCTGTGTTTAATTTTGACCATAGAGACAGTCTCCATGGGGCAACTTGAGGCTAAAGGTCTTGCCCAGGGGCCAGTGATGGTAGTGCTGGAGTTAGTGTAGAGCCGGACTCCAAACCCACAACCTTAGTTGTAGACAAGAGCTCAAAAACACTAGAGCCCACCACCACCTCATAGTGGGAACTGGGAACCAGGAACTTCTTTATTCATTCATTCATTATCCCAACCGCTCAATCTGGTCGAGGTCATGGCCTGAGCTTATCCAGGAGCTATGGGCTCCAAGGCAGAAACCAACCCTACAGGTGCAGTGGAAGCAATCTGGTGTGTGTGGCGCCTCAACTCTGCCTACATCGCTTGTCAAATGTTCAAGACCAAGACTTCCAGATTCAAAGTAATGCTTAACGTGCTATACCCAGCATCTTACTAGAGCGCAGTAAAAGCGCTGTCTTTTTTATAAAAGGTTGATGCCTAAAATCACTTTAGAGCGCCAGAAAAGCTTAATTATTTCATGGCATTAAAAGCACAAGTGTATAGTTTTTAACAAACAAATGGCAATAAACGGGAAGCTTAATAAGTTGCATACATTTGTGACCCTCCACGGCAAAACCAGTCGCTTGTCGCAAATTCTCAAAATTGAGTTATTATGTTGACGAAAGGGCATAAATCAAGCTTCAAAACGATACCTATATGGAATGAATGTGACGACATATGACTGAGATATCAACATTCAAAGGAGTCGGGTTTCTCCCCCTGTCACGCTATGAGAACGGAGAAATTGCCTTTGGTTGATCGCCAGAAGCACTCACAGACGCTTTGCGCGTCACGGCTAATGCTTGTTAGCCTACGCTGCATTCACAGCCACACGGATAGCCTACCTGCGTTAGGTTAACTGAACTCGGGAGACGAAGATGGATTCCGGAGAAATATCTTCACGCTAGTCAACCAGTGGATTTACCGTAAATATTGAAGTAGAGCGGTCAAAACAGAAACTTTTAACATTCTGCTGGAATTGAATTCCTCACCTCAAGAAAGTCACGTTTTTAGGATGGAAAGGGTAAGTTTTTCAGCCAAATTTATTCCCAACACTACAGTATAGACCTTCCACTGTTTCAAAACACTAAACACGCTCGTTTTTCTCGGAAACCTCCGTTTCGACAAGCGACTGGTTTTGCCGTGGAGGGTCACATATGTAGGCAAATTGTGGCACCTTTGGCGTTCCATGTGAGCCTGGCCGGAGTGTTTGGAGCCGGCATGTAGACAGGGTTGAGCTCGAACAGACACAAGAATCTGCCACTGAATTTACAGAAAATGTTCTGTATTGTACAGTATGTTTTATGAGGATGTGAAATGACTTGCGATTTTGTTATGCGGTTCTGTTAGTATGTTCTGTTAGTTCTAGATCTAACACCTTCATAGCACATTAAAAGTGTAAAATCCAAACTCAGGTTAAAGCTGCTGAGTTCCAGTTTAATTTAAGCCCGTGCTGACTTGTGCTTACTTTGGTACAGTGATGGCAAAATCCGTCACATTCATAATCTATATTCAGTGATCTGCAGCAGAGAAACGTGAGGCCCGAGGTTAAGCAGGGCTGCCTGCTTATGTAACGCCAGTGAGGGAGGGAGAGAGAGGGAGGGAGCGAGGGAGCGAGGGAGGGAGCGATGTGGTTTCAGCTCCTGTAGTCTCTCTCTCTCTCTGCCCCTCAGGCAGCTTGCACTGCTGAAGCAACTCTACCGCTCTGCCAACTCCAGCAGCACGCCTGCCTTCCTGTCACTCTGTTCCAATCTCACCGCTCCTGCATCCATTACACACTCCACATCCGCATCACACACTCGCGCTCGGCAGGGTACGCACTCGCCGTCCACATTTCACACTCCTCCTCTGCATTACAGTTCAAGATGAACTCCCCATCCTACGACGGGCCGTTTGTCAAAACCCATATGACTGACTGCTCTGAATTATTAAAGGATTTTTCATGTTTAACAGCCACTGCGGCTGTGACGCCTCGCCCACTCAAGTGGACGCTGTGCGCCAAAAGGGTTTACTTCATGTTCTGATTATCAGTAGCGCAATGTTTAAGTGTAGAGCTGCGTTTTCAGGTCAGAAAAAGATGTCTAGAGGCAGTTGCGTGACATATCATCGGTGACGTGTCTGCTGGCGTCTCATTAAAATTTCATCCTTTCTGACGGAAGGTGGCATGTATCTTCTTGACCTCTCATGTCAGATTAGACACACACTATAATGACAGGACTGCGTGTTGTGTCACCGGTGGCTCCTCATAAAGCCCGGCCTGCGTCCCAACGCATGACAGGTTATTAAGACGTGACAGCAGTGTCATATACATGCAGGAAAAACCTCGTTCAACAGCGTAGTTTGTGGATAGTTTGCTTTTTATTCTCTTCTCCTCCTACACTTTCTGTTCCAACTCTAAAACGTGGGGTGTATAATGGTGTGTGGTGCTTGTCTACACATTTGTGAGTTTTGTCCACGCTTTACTGCACGGTTCTTCAGTAAGCCACCAATTCCGACGTGATTCGAGGGCCCGCGGGTCTCTTCGCATACCTGTAGTCAAAGTCAAAGTAAACTTTGTCATCTTTGCTATATATAGTCCAAGTATACAGAGAGACGAGACAACGTGACTCCAGCTTTCACAGTGCAGACAACAAGGAACAAATAACAATTAGGCTAAACAATATATAAATAGATTATAAAATATACACTTAAAACTAGTAGATGGAGAGACAACGCAACCCGCACTCGTCTTTTTCTTACTTTTATCGTCCCTCGTTCATTTCCCATTCACTGTGGTTTTGTCGCTGTGACATGAAAACTGGCCGAATAGAAAGACTTGGACTAAATGCATTGAGGTGAATCGGGAAAGAGCGAGGGATGATAAAAGCAAGAAAAGGACAAGTGCGCGTGGAAACAGATTGAGGTGTGTGTTCAGTGGGGTGGTCTGAGGTGGCACGAGAACCGCGTCGACCGTCGTGTGAAAACAGGCCGAGGAAAGCTTTCGAGTCTCAAATCCCATGTGTTTTTAATGAGAGAAAACGAATGGGTTCCTATGGGAAAAATAAGCCACGGGAAAAAAGGATGAAAAAGACGGGTTGTGATGACTACAGAAATGCGCAGACACACACGGGGCTCTCAAATCACGGCGAATTTGGTTGCTTTGTGAAGAATGGCAGCCGCGGAGTGAAGTGTCAAAATTTGGGCACCACGTTAGTCTATGGGGGAAAAACGGACAAAAAAAAAGGACAGAGCTTATGAACGAGTGCAGGAATCAAAAACACACAGACAATCACCCACACCGCAGCAGGCTGTGCGTTTTAGAGTTGGAACAAAGTTTCTGGCACAAAAAACTGTCGGAGGAGTAACGATCAGAAGTGTGGAATAAAAATCAGATTAAAATGTGTGATTGCGCACCGCACTGAAATAGTGACAATAAAACATATTTCTGGAAAGAAAAGCCCAGAAGAGACGCATCGTAGCAGTGCCTCGTTAAATGCGGAGACGTTTAGCTTTTGAAATTGCAATCTTCCTTCGTTCTCTCTCTCTTTCACCACTCGGACTCATAATGGTACGCTTCCTTACGCTGCCACATGCACACATTCTCCTTCATTATATAATCGTGCTTTCATAACTGCCCGGCTAATTATGTAGAGAATACTTAAACCGCCTGTGCACAGAGGAGCAAACAGAACGCTGCCCAACTCCCCGTCTCCCACACCGACACACACTACAGAGAGAGTCCGCACACACGCAGAGCCGATGCTGACGCACAACACTTAGTATTCAGCTCCAAACCCAGCGACAACACTCAGTTCAAACACAAGCCAGTCATCAAAACATTGAGGCGTTTTTCAAACTTGTGTGGTCCTTCATCGCCAGCGTGTTAATTACTCTGTTACTCTTTGTGAAGCAGCGAGTCAAGCACTACTTCAAGTTATTAATACCGCATCGCCATGGGAACGGTGCGTCTAGCTAAAAGCTGTAGAGTATCGCCACGACGATTAGCAACGAGGAAAAAGATTATTATAATAACAGTGATTATTCGGCTTGGTCGTACGGTTTAATCAAAATTGAATTCTGCCTTCAATGGGACAATTACGTGGCTCCTATGTTTCATTACGTTCTTTCAGATTTTATTAGGAAATTAGAGTAAGTCTCCTGGGTTTTTTCCCTTTTCACCATAAAATATGAAGTATTATTATTATTATTAAAGCAGAGATTAGTGATGAGGAACTGACTTGGTGACATTGTTAGCGGGTGAAAAATGTAGCTCCTCGGTAATAATCATCATCACAGAGGATCTTGCTCAAGTCTCTGATCTTCCCACAGGGACTCTGCCATCTCCAGCAATAAGGCCCCACACAACAGCTCCATAAACCACATCGAGAGCGTTCTGCAGCAGCTGGACGAGGCCCAGGCTCAGATGGAGGAGCTCTTCCAGGAGAGGAAGATCAAACTCGAGCTCTTCCTCCAGCTTAGGATCTTCGAGAGGGACGCTATAGACGTGAGTCGTGCCGTGCAACCTTCACGTTGACCGCTAATGCCCAGGGAGTGTTCATGTGCTGTCCTCTTCAATAAAACACACTCCCGCGTCTTGTTGCGTGCCTCCGCCACGTCAAGTTTCTTCTTTCAGTTATTTTAAAATCACAAAGATCTACGCTCTTTCGTTAGAAAAATATCACAGCGTTAATTGCTGACTACGTTTACAGTGAACTATGAGAGCAAAAACAAAAATATAGCTGTAACAAGCGGGGTCCAAGCAAAAGTCAGAATTAGCAAAAAAAAAGTAAAAAAGCTGTGTTATGACGTTAGGACAAGCCCTCATTCGACACCGCTCATGCTCTAATCAGCCAATCGGCCGAGAAGATGTTTGCATAAATCTATTTAGCGTATTATGCACATTATGATGATCACTATGCTTTTCACTAAATGCTAAGCTGCACGCCGTCCCCACTTATTGATCAAGTTTCTGCTTTCTGCAACTTGCGCTTTAGTCTGCATCAATTTATGTAGCATGTTTAGCGCCCCCTATTGTTCATGTTTCAGCATTGTATAATTAGCGCCTCAGTGAGTCAGACTGCATCAATTTACATGGCATTTTAACGCCCCTAGAGGTCAAAACACATTTTCCTTTTCCAAATATCACTGCGCTTTTCGGCCTATGCCAGGATGCATTCCTACGCCATTCCATTGTCCTTCGTACTTAAACCCCTGATAATTATTCAATAATCATTCATAATCGAGGGGAAATGGAAATTAATCGTGATGCTGATTTGAAGTCGTATTGTCCAGCGCTATTGTGATCTCACTGAAATATTGAGGAAATGCCATAATCCGAGTTTTTCCTTTTTTCCCCCTGATGCCATGCTTTTCCAGTTTTGTTGTTGTGTGTGTGTGTGTGTGTGTGTGTGTGTGTTTTGGCGTATGTGTGTTAAACTCTTAGTTAAATGAAAGCCCAGCAGCTGTAGTTGCAGACTCCCTGCTGTCTCCCATTAACCAGCAATTAATGAGCTGCAACTTTCGCAAGCCGAGTACGAGCTGTAGACGATTACACACACGCTGCACACAACACACTGCAGCCACAGGGTATAGGGGTCAGGAGGAGGTCAGGGAAGGGAGATGCTTCTGTCTGTCTGTCTGTGTCTTCTCTGCACAGCTGTTTTATGCAGGGATGAGGTTGAAAACTGTGCCTGACGCTGCACTGCTGTTCTCATTCATGTGACCAAAATCTCACATCCCGATAACCATAGATGTCACAGTGTAGCACATTTTCTGTAAATTTATTGGAACTAGCCTCATTGCGTTAATGCATTATTATAATCATTATTATTATTAGAACGGTGCGAGCGTGCGCTCTGAGCCTCCTCTCCGCTCCTCTCCACAGATCATCTCGGATCTGGACTCGTGGAATGAGGAGCTGTCTCAACAGATGAGTGACTTTGACACAGAGGACCTGACCCTGGCAGAGCAGAGACTGCAGCACCACGCCGACAAAGCGCTCACCATGAACAACCTCACCTTCGACGTCATCCACCAGGGCCAGGAGCTGCTGCAGTACGTCAACGAGGTGCAAGCGTCTGGTGAGGCTCTCTTTCTCCCTCACACACACACACACACACACACACACACATATCGGCGTCGGCCGATATATTCATATGAAAAACATCGAATATCGGCCAATACTTCCCACATCGTGCATCTCTAATATAAACATATTAAAGCAATGTGACCGTTTTAATGGCCTGCTATTTGTAATATACATTTCTTTCATTCGTAAATGCAGTTGGTAGTGTAACGGTCAGGGAGTTGGCCCAGTGATCTGAGGGTCGCCGGCCCAAATCCCATACGGGTAAAGGTACCATTAAGGTACTTATGAGCAAGGTACCGTCCCCAAACAACTGCTCCCTGGGTGCTGCATATGTCAGCTGACCCCCCATGAGGTCACACTTCGTTGTGGTGTTGTGTGTTCACAATGACTGATCATCAGTGTCTTGAACTGTCTGTAGGAGTTGAGTTGCTGTGCGATCGGGACGTGGACATGGCCACACGTGTTCAGGACCTGCTGGAGTTCCTGCACGAGAAGCAGCAGGAGCTGGACCTGGCAGCGGAGCAGCACAGACGCCACCTGGAGCAGTGTGTGCAGCTACGCCACCTACAGGCTGAAGTCAAGCAGGTAAAACTAGGGCTGGACAGTTCATCATAACTGATATTCAGAAGCTGCAGTAGGTGCGTTTTTACTTGGTGCTGTCTGCAGTGTAGACAAAGAGCTCTTGCTGGTCGTTCTTATCCAAACCTTAGTGACGTCACCTTGAGAAGAAACCCTACGCATTGAAACTATTCAGTTAAAAACATTTTCCTCCAGTTTGAAGGTTGAACTGTGATGCGTGCTCTTGTTATGAATTCTTGATATAGTGACTCAATTTCATTGTGACATCAGCGTTAGATCTTGAGTTCTGATTTGTTGATTATATAAATATAAATATACAGTTTGCTGGAACTGATCTCTGTGTAGGTAGTGGTTTAATGTAACTCGGTTCCCTCCTAAAACTGTACAAGCAATTTTAAATAAATGTAAGTAAAACATAAAATTAACTACAGATGCATCGATCCGGTACGTGGGTCAGATATAAAAACGATAACGACTCAAACAGCTGGATCGGGTATCGGTGGCTTTGGGCCGATCTGTGGAGCCGATCTGGGCTGTGCTTCCCAAAAGCATAGTTGCTAATTTATTGTGTTATTATAATTAATTTATAATTACGTTAGAATCACTATGCTTTTAGCAGAGCGTTGTAGGTTTATGTTTGCGTATGTGCACATGCGTAATTCGTTACGCATGGTAAGTGTTATTGCGGTAAAGCTGGTTTAACATGTTCAACATTCACGCTAATTCCTGCATATTGATATGACAATGAGCAGAACAAGCAACGCAACACACTTCAACCCCAAAACAAATCACAGCGTTATACTGTTTAATTTCCTTAACGACACCAGCTCTCACTCACAGTCTCTTATCTCTTTTCCACTACACTGCTGCTGGTGCCAGGTGCCGGTTCTGGTGCTCGGCCGGTGCTGAACTGAGAACCAGCCGAGAACTGGCCCACATTTACACTGACTAGGGAGCTCAGCGGGAGCCGCATGATAATACGTCACAGGTCACGCCCACTAAACGAACGGTTGTTCGTACGAAGCCTGCAACTTTTAGTTCTTCCCTTATTTCTTCATATGCCTTCTAATTTTTTTGTGCACTTTCCAATTTCTGCTGAATCTGGACGTCCATACTGCTAAAAGAGCCTTAATTTCTTCCGCGCTCCACGTTACCGGACTTTGGCTCTTCTAAAGCTACCTATCACTCCGCCCACATCTCATGGCGTCACGGGTTCTCGCTGCTAGACCAGCAAAGTTTAGGGGCCAGATCAGAGCCGGTTTTAGGGCACCGGCACCGATTTTTGTTCTGTGGAAAAGTGCGGCACTGGTTCCAAAATTGGGAACCGGCACGGGAACCAGAGCAGTGGAAAAGGGGCTTTAGTGTTCCTGATGGTTTTAGCGCCGCAGGATTAGGGACCGTCACTGACTTACACAACTGTTTAAACTTATCATTTTTTAGATGTTATAAATAATTTAGCGTGTACATATGGGTGTGTAATTATTATGTTGTTTTAGTTGGAAAACAGTATTTGAGTCAAGTGTTTTATTAAGCGGAACAGAATAATCACAGTCTCCTCCTCACAGAGGAACACACAACTTCATTAAAAACTGGTATCGGAGCGGCACTCGGGATCGGCTGATACCTAAAGCACAAGGATCATATCGGAACTGAAAAAGTTGGATCGGTGCTTTCCTAATATTAAGGGAACATAAGAGAAATCTCATCTAAAATGTCATAAAATTACATACAGAAAAAAAAAAAAAAACATAATATATATATACACACATATACAGAGATATATACTTTCTATACAGTGAGCTTGTTATGATGTTTGTTAATGTACGTTAATAGCCAGTAGCCAAGTGGAGTCCATAAGAGAACAATTCCAGATTTATTTCCTCTAGTTGATCTGAACGTCCCTTTAATGAATTAAATCTCATTCAAGCTCTGGTTCATAAAACCCCAAAACTGTTCCTTTAAAAAACCTGTGGTTTATCACCGTGAAGTTAAACAGTCTTCTGAGTCTGAATATATGAATTAAGATTTCTCTTGAATGCTCTCTCTTCAGGCATATTCTAGATTTGAGTCGGACCTCTACCCATGACCTTGTGAGGTGGGATGTAGACCAGCGTAGCGATGATGTGAACATACGCTTGTTTCCTCACACCGCTTGGTGTTTATCATGAAATAGTCTCCCGCCTTTATAGTTCTGGGTCTGTCCGGGTAGAACACAGAAAGTCTAAACGTGAGCAGGTTGTACTGGTAGAAGTGCTGTGGGAGATGTTTGCTAATGTATATTTATGTGTGTGTGTGTGTGTGTGTGTGAGACAGGTTCTGGGCTGGATCCGTAATGGCGAGTCCATGCTGAACGCTGGTCTGATCACGGCCAGTTCCCTGCAGGAGGCTGAACAGTTGCAGAGAGAACACGAGCAGTTCCAGCACGCTATCGAGGTCTGTTCAATTTAATTCCTCCAGCAATAAAGCCAGGTTACATCCTATCAGCAAGTGGCGCGCAAGCAGGAGATGTTACTCTTGCACATGTAGCTTTCTTTCATTATTAATTTTTTACAGCGTGCGCCTTAAAAATCGACTTAGTTTGAGCAAACTTTTCACTTTTTTCCCGTCCGCCGTATTGTCTGTCTGCCGGTCTCGTCTTATTGTGTGACAGACAAAGCCTGACTGCCCGGCTCTTGTGCCCTCATTTAATCAAGTGCAGATTACATCTTTGTGTCTATAGAACGTTGTAACATTAGCAAGAGACAAAGCCGTCTGTCCCAGTAGCCTCTTCATTTTCCGCAGATATCACTCCCTGCCCTCGCGGTGGCTCTGAATAGCCAGATACACTTCTCCTACAGTTATAACTTACACGGCAATGAAGGAATAAATCGCTGTCCTCCATAAAGACTTCACTTTTCTTTAACGTGCTTCTCTCTACCGCTTTAATCTCCTTCTGTCACCTCTGTTCGATTAGTCACCCGAAATTTTCATCACTCTCTTTGTTCGGCCCTGCGTATGTTATCTGACTGCGCTCTCTCTCTCTCTCCCGTGTTCCAACAGAAAACCCATCAGAGCGCCCTGCAGGTGCAGCAGAAAGCAGAGGCCCTGCTGCAGGCCAACCACTACGACATGGACATGATCCGCGACTGCGCCGAGAACGTGGCCTCGCACTGGCAGCAGCTCATGCTGAAGATGGAGGATCGCCTCAAGCTGGTCAACGCCTCGGTGGCCTTCTACAAGACCTCCGAACAGGTGAGCGGCAGGCCTGCACGTCTTCATGTGTGTGTCATCAAACGTGCACGTGATGTTTTCATGTTTCTACACAACGGCAACTAATCGAGGAATGTAAAAGGACGTGTGTGTGTGTTTTGGTTTGGCTCTTGAGATTAAAGTTAGACGCGACAGTACAACCCCTGGCCAAGTACATTGTCACGCACAAGGAATCTGCGTTAAGAGTGCGTTCACACCTGCCTTGTTTAGTTCACTGAAAACGAACCCACGTTTGTTTCCTCCCTTGGTTCGGACCTTTTGGGCAGGTGTGAATACAAGCAATCCAACTCAGGTGCGGACCAAACAAGCGTACCGAGACCCAGCTGTGAAGCTCTGTTCGGTTCAAAACGACCTCTCTGGTACGGTTGGTTTAAAGTGTGAACTCGATCCAACGCAGTTGCAAAAAGGAAACCTTTTTGACTTTGCGTGCATTATGGGAGATAATTATTTGGATAAATACTCAACACAGACGTGTATAGCCAATGCTAGAAATGAGCTGTGGCTTAACGTGGAGCTCCGAGGAGAGCTGTCCTTCACATTATCTTGCAGCATGTCTTCACCGTTGCAAAATGACTAGTATATTGTAAAACTGACGTTGCATCAAACGCTCTTGACACTCAAACATTTCTGCAAACCTAAGCAACTGTGGAAACCACATCTCTATAAGGACGAGGAGAACAGCGCGCAAAGTCTGCATGATTGTGGTCAGGGCTGCTGCTTTCATAACGCGCATTATGCACCCTACGTAGGGCACCAGGTGCCGGAGGGCATGCCAACTAAAAAAAACGGCTAATGGAAAATCGCCATAATCTTAATGACAACGTTTAAAATGAAGCTGTTGTGCTTGGGGCACCCAAATGGCTAGCACCGGTCCTGATCGTAGACTTCCTCTTTGGGCTTCTAGCTTTACACATATTTCCAACGACCTTAGCACACGTGATTTTGTTTACAAGTTCTGGTCCACATGCGAGGCCTACAATGTGAAAGCGAACCACACCAAAGAAAAACCAACATTTTATTCGGTCCGGACCAAAGCAAGTGAACTAACGGACTTTCCTACCCTCAGAGTAACGCGAGTTTAGACGTGTGTGAGATATGTGCCGTAGTTTGTGGTTCATCTTCAGTAGCTGGACTTCTAACCCACTAACGGCTTTTTGTGCCTCAGGTGTGCAGCGTTCTGGAGAGTCTGGAGCAGGAGTACAAGCGAGAGGAGGACTGGTGCGGAGGGGCTGACAAGCTGGGGCCCAACTGCGAGAGCGACCACGTCACCCCCATGATCAGCAAACACCTGGAGCAGAAGGAGGCCTTCCTCAAGGTAACGCCTCGAGCCACGTGCGCACCTCCCCGCGAACGGCAACCGCAGCTTTGTGACTCACCTGTTTGTTTTTGTCTGCGTTCAGGCATGCACGCTGGCCAGGCGCAACGCAGACGTGTTCCTCAAGTACATGCACCGCAACAGCGTCAACATGCCCGGGATGCTGAGCCACGTCAAAGCCCCAGAGCAGCAGGTCAAAAGTGAGTTGACGCCTCCCTCCTCAAACACAACACACAACCATCAGTCTGGTCTTACACAAACGTAGACGCACTTCCCACTTTTAGAATTGTTCTTAAAACGTCATGACATATCAAAAGTGATCATGAAATTCTTCAAGCATCAGGATACAGCTCTTCTATATATATCGTCATATTAAAATGAATTCTTTTTGTTCATGGTATGCGTTTTTTAATGTTTAAAACTATGTAATTTCTTGGGAACGCCAAACACAGTTGTTTACACGTTATTTTTCTGCTTGTGTTTTCATCAACTGGTCTCTAGCTGCTTCATCTCTGTAGGCAGGTGTAAACACAGTTGGTCGCTCTCCAAGGGAAGGAGATGTTTGTTTGTTATTGTCGCTGTATTATTTTATTTAGTATTTTAATGTTCCAGATATCTCCTGTCTGCCATCTAGTGGTGATGCAGATCCTTGCCTGATTCCAGGCCTTGTGGAAAAGGCCGAGTTGTTTGTGGCAGCTGGCCCACTTAGGCCCAGTTTAGCCCAGTTTGGAGTGCACCGTGCACACACACGTCCCCGTTCTCGTCTCTGCTTTAATGACTCACCGAACTGAAAAGAGAAAGTGGGTCAGGTCTCAGCACTGCGGGAACTAGACACACACACTCTCCCTGTAGAGATCCATCACTTTACCTTCACCTGAGATACACACATACACTCAAAAACACACCACAATACCAAGGTTGCCATCATCATCATCACCACCATCATCATCATCACCACCACCATTATCATCATCATCATCATCATCAACATCTTCACCATCATTATCAACATCAACATCATCATCAACACCATCTTTATCATGATCACTATCATCATCACCAACATCACCACCATCATCATCATCATCACCACCATCATCATCATCACCACCATCATCATCAACATCTTCGCCATCATTATCAACATCAACATCATCATTAACACCATCTTTATCATTATCACTATCACCATCACCACCATCATTATCACTATCATCATCACCAATATCATCATCATCACCACCATCATTATCATCACCAACATATTCACCATCATTATCAACATCAATACCATCACCATCATTTTCACCAACACCACCTTTATCATCAACATCACCATCATCACCAACACCATCATTATCATTATCATCACTATGACCATCGCCACCATCACCATCATCATCACTATCATCACCATCATTATCATCACCAACATCTTCACCATCATTATCAACATCAGTACCAACACCATCATTATCATCACTATCACCATCACCTTCATTATCATCACTATCATCACCAACATTATCAACATCACCACCACCATCACCAACATTATCAACATCATCACCACCATCACCATCACCAACATCATTATCAACATCAATACCATCACTATCATTTTCACCAACACCATCATCATCATCACCATCATCATCAGCACCATCTTTATCATTATCAACACCATCATTATCATCATCAGCATTATCATCACTATCAACATCACCATCACTATCACCAGCATTATCATCACTATCAACATCACCAACACCAACCTTATCATCATCATCATCATCATCATCATCATCACCATCACTGTCAACATCATCATCTGTAATTTTCCAGTTAGTAATTAAAATGATTTCTAGGTCACACTGCAGAAGGTGTTCATGTGAAGTCATCACTGCTGTGTGAAATGCCAAAATATATGGAATGACGAAATTAAAACGTCTCTTGTTTCATATTATACTCTATCGTTTGTTTCGTGGTGTCTCAAAATACACAGTTTACAGCAGCATTTCTTCATGGTTTGGATGAGGGTTTGCAGCAGTCACCGCGGCACCACCCGGATGTGGCACAGAGAATACTTCGCTGTTATATTTGTGCCTGACTTATGAGTGCGCAGCGGAACTTTCACAAGCCAAATCTGGAGTCTGCACGTGCTCACGTCTGCCTACACATGCGCTCGAAACACTCAGCTCTGCCGGTCTTCACGCTCCGATCTACCGAACGCCAAAGGTGCCACAATTGGCCATAAAGGCACCTTGCTACAGCATCCTAAAAAGTTTGACCACTAGTAACTAGAGCACAGCAAAAAGTGGCATTTTCAGCGGTGTACACAGCACAGGCGAGTGCCGCAGGATGAATAAAACGGCCCAAAAAATGGGTGTTAATTGCGTAACAATTTAGGCACGTTTTGGCACATTTTGTTCCACATATGAGCGCGTGTGGAATGTTTTGAGCATGCGTGTAGGCAGAGTTGAGTGCACAGAGATGAGATTTTACTTGTGGAAGTTCCACTGAATTTACAGAAAACGTACTATATTGTGATGTGGGATCTGTAATGACTCGTAAAGGGTTATGGGATTTGGGTCATATCACAAAGTCATTACTCTAAAGAACTTTTCTACATTGTCTCAATGAAAAGCAGGACCTAAGGCTGTTAAATTTGTATCAAAATGTCATTTCGCATTGCCGCTTAAGTCACGTGTTAAATGAAGTTGATGCATCATTCCTGATGCCGTGCTGCTGCCTTTTGTTGTGTTTGCAGTGTTATTTTAGTTGTAAAGACCATTGTAAACGTTATCATTTTTTGGAGTGAATGAGCTGAGAAAGTGCCCTGATTTAATTTCACGAGCAGTGATGCAATCACGTAGATATAAATTGAGGAAGTTGGTTCGGGTCGTATCTTACTGTGATATTTTACTTTGAACTCACTTCAGATATCTACAGTATCAAAATAAAAATGATATTTATTTGAGAGGAGTCATGATGTATAAAAAATGGTAGTTTAGTTTCACATGAAAATAGTTAGTTATACTTCGTTACTTCAAGATAACTACGCTCATGTGCATTGTGGGAATTTCATTTTTATTTAAGATGAACTAATTCAGTTACTGGATGCAGCAAGTTGACTCAACTTGATCCAAAGACATTCTTTCAGCGCTTGTCGAGAGAGAACTGCATGTATCACGTCTGATTATTTACGTAGTGTTGTATGTGACATGAATGCGTGTGTCGATGTTGTGTTCAGACATCCTGAACGAGCTGCTGCAGAGGGAGAACCGTGTCCTGCACTTCTGGACCATGAGGAAGAGGAGGCTGGACCAGTGCCAGCAGTATGTGGTGTTTGAACGCAGTGCCAAGCAGGTTTGTTTCTCCCCCCATTCCCTCCCCGTTTGCCGGCTCATTTATGCACAGTTTCCCCCTCGGGGCTGAACGCCACACACACACACCGGCAAACTGGAAACACACTGCGCTGTCATTAATGACCCTCTGTCATGCAACATTCTCATCAGACACCGCAGCCGGGGCTGTGCTGCTCGTCCGTCTGCGTGAGGTGTGTTTTAAACGCCCGCTTTTCAAACCACTACAAGCTGCTTCTGATTTAAAATAGCTAAACCACACTGCTGTTTTAATGTGCTAGTTAAATACACTATACGGAGAAGAGGAGAAGATGTGAACAAAGGCCGCAGGTGAACTCCATCCTCCGACTCCGCCTCGCAGCTGCTCTAGAGCGAGCCGTGATGCAATGAGTGTGCACCGCGAGGGAAAATAGTCGTCACGTTAGTAGTGTTGCTAGTTATTAGCTGCTCCCCAACACTGTCTACATTACTGGGGGAGTTGGTAGCGCAACGGTTAGAGAGTGAGTATCTGAGCGATTATGACGTTGTGAAGACACCGCAAAACACGCTGCACCAAAACTAAATGTGACCTCCGCTTTGGGGCAGTTGGTGGCGTTGGTAGGGCGTTCGCCCCGTGATCAGAAGGTCACAGGTTTGAATCCAGGGCTGGTAAAGTTACCACTGAGGTACTCATGAGCAAGGTACCGTCCCCAAGCACTGCTTCCCGGGCGGTTGTTAGCTGCCCACTGCTCGTGGGTCAGATGCAGAGGTCACATTCGGTCGTGGTGCACTGTGTGCTGTGCTGTGGTGTGTTCACAATGACAAATAATCACTCACTTTCGTTTGACCCACCCATGAAGAAGCAGTGGGCAGCCTTCTGGCAGCACCCATTCTTGGGGACGATACCGTCCTCATGAGTACCTTAGGGGTACCTTTACCAGTTCGGGACTTGATCCAGCGACCGTCAGATCACGCGGCCATGGAGTTGTGTCGTGTTCGTAGGTTCGCTGGTTTAAGTCCCAGATCAGTTAAAGGTACCGCTGAGGTACTCACGAGGAAGGTACCCAAGCGCTGCTGCCAAACAAAAGCTGCCACTCGCCTCTTTGCGGTTGGGTCAAATGCAGAGGTGGTATTTTGCTGTGGTGCACTGTGTGCTGTGTTCACAGTGAAAAATATCAGATGTGCTCCATATTTATAATCTCTTGATGTTCTAAATAAAAGTGGCGTTAACGTCTTCCGCAGGCTCTGGAGTGGATCCACGACACTGGCGAGTTCTACCTGTCCACACACACTTCCACGGGCTCCAGCATCCACCACACGCAGGAGCTGCTGAAGGAGCACGAGGACTTCCACATCACGGCCAAGGTAGTCTCACTGGCTCCAGTCCCACCACACCAACTCCACTTCAACTCCCGAGTTCAGGCGAAAACGTGCAACCAAACGTCATCCTTTTCCCTAATCAAACGTTTTTTTTTTCGCGCCGACGTTTTCGGCGGAATTGACAGCGACTCCTCTTCTGTCCTCAGCAAACCAAAGAGCGGGTGAAGCTGCTGATCCAGCTGGCCGACGGCTTCTGCGACAAGGGTCACGCTCACGCCGCCGAGATCAAGAAGTGGGTGACGGCGGTGGACAAGCGCTACCGCGACTTCTCCCTGCGCATGGACAAGTACCGCACTTCGCTGGAGAAGGCGCTGGGCATCTCCTCCGACTCCAACAAAGCCGTACGCTGCTTTTTTTGAAAATCTGGGGAGCGGTGGCGGCGAGAGCTTTTTTAAAAGTTCTTGAAGACGTTCCACCTCTCATCCGAAAGGCTTCTTTCCTCTAAATTCTCCCATTTCTCTCCCCTCCAGAGCAAGGACCTGCAGCTAGACATCATCCCCGCCAGCGCCCCCGGCTCCGAGGTTAAACTCAGGGACGCCGCTCACGAGCTGAACGAGGAGAAACGCAAGTCCGCTCGCAGGAAGGAGTAGGTTTTTCTTCCTCCCCTAACACACCACCCTCTAGCTCTCACTTCACATATTCATATTCGCTGTGTGTAATCAACAATTCATCTTTCTTCTGAAGCTTCATTATGGCTGAGCTGATTCAGACCGAGAAGGCCTACGTCAGGGACTTGAGGGAGTGTATGGATGTAAGTAATAGTTAAAAGTAGATCTTCTCTGCGCAGTTTCTCTGTCACGATCAGGCGAACGAACGGTTCTGCTCTCTCCTGCAGACGTATCTGTGGGAAATGACCAGCGGTGTGGAGGAGATTCCTCCAGGCATCGTCAACAAAGAGCACATCATTTTTGGAAACATGCAGGACCTCTACGAATTCCACCACAAGTAAGGTTTTAGCTTCGCATCGCCACGTCTGCACAAGGCTCATCACGAGAACCCGACGAGATTTGAACGCTTGGAATCGTATTAGCCGCCTGAGTGGAGACCAAATCAGCCAACCAGCCAATCAGCTTTCTCCAAGCCTGTGATTGGCTGTTTGCTTTTGTCACATTTATAAGGCAGTACCAAGCGGAGCGAACGTCAAGGTGGAGTCGAGTGCGTACGGACGCCAGGTTCTGCTGGTGAAAGTTCCACTGCACGATCAGAATTTTGGCACAAAAATAACGTGAGACGGCTTTTGATCTCGAAAGGAAACATCACCCCGTTTTAATGCCGAGATCTCGACAGACGCCTACAGTCTAGGTAATCAGACCCTGCGGGATTAACGCCAATCCCCGCAAACTCATTATTACCCATCAATTTTGACCGATTACCGAAAACTTTCCAAAATTTCTGACCAATCGTTTCCCGCAAAACGTTGAGCCGTGCGTCAGCCAACTCACTTCCTTGTTACGTTTAGAAGACGCAGGAAACGCGAGATAAAGACGCCTCACATTTACCTTCAAAAACAATGATTAATGGTTAATAAAAATAGTGGATTCGTTCCCTTCATTTGAAATTAATTGTTAACGAATCATTATAAAGGGAGACAACATTGCAACTTTGACTTGCTCCCGCAACTTTTTTGCAACAAAACGCCTAAAACACTGCAACTTTTGCAATTTTTAAGAAAAGCTTCCGTAAAATCAGGCATTTTAGGCCGCAACAATCTCAAAAAAGTCCTGCGAAATCCTGGAGGGTCTGGGTGATGTGCGCTGTCGCATTTTTGCAACAGAAAACACAATCGTACTAAATGTGGTGGTGGTCTTGTGGGCTGGCCACTCGCCTCTGGACCAAGAGGTTGCGGGTTCGAATCCTGCCTCGAGCACTTCCATCAATGGATCCCTTAACCACAAGTTGCTCTTAGGGAAACTGTCCCCGAAATTAGGAAAATGCAAGTCGCTCAGGATAAGAGTGTCTAAATGTAAAACCCTAGGACGGATGAGAACATGACTAAGCAGAAAGGTTTTAGGTTCAGATTAAAGTCCTGGAGGAAGAGCGTTCCCGAGTTTAGGGACGACAGCGCTAACGGGATTTCTAATCTTCCTTCTTTACAGCATCTTCCTTAAAGAGCTGGAGAAGTACGAGCAGCTTCCAGAGGACGTGGGCCATTGTTTTGTCACCTGGGTAAGCTTTTCACCAGCCAGTGTGTAAATGTTAATATGTAAATATCGGGAAGCGGGGTCCAAGCAAAAGTCGCAAAAAGCAGCAGAAAAACAGCTGATGCAGTCAGCGCCGAGCAAAGAGGCCAGTGAATCAGACTGCATAAATGTGTTACATTTTTAGCACTCCCTACTGTTCAGTTGGCGCCATTGATGCTAGCTGGGGTAAAGCAGTCCAAAGATACAGCTGTTTAAGCGAAATAAGCCACGCCCCGCTGTAATTAAGGCATCGTTCACACGGACGTTCGAAATGAACGCCCTCTGAACGCCATACGCGTTTTTGCTGTGTTTTGTAGCTGCGTTCGATTGGCGTTTCACTGGCGTTCGCAATAGCGTCGTTTTCCTTGCGTCGGGATTTTGACGCCAAGAAAACGTCGCATGCATGTTAATTTGACGCCACCCGAACGCGCAGCCGGCCACACTCCCGGTGCTGAACGCCCGGTGCTGAACGCTTTGATTTGCTCCAATGAGCAGAAAAACGGTCGGCGTTCAGTCGGCGCTCACCTGGCACCACAGACGTCAGAAAAACGCCTGGTTCAGACGTCCGTGTGAACGAGGCCAAACTAGCTAGTTTTAGCAAAATCCCCAAAAAGCGTTGTGTTACGATATCAGGCCACGTCCGCAGATTGATGACGACACCTCACTTGATAAATCGACTCATTTGCTTAGGAGGAGTTCACAGAAGTTTGCTTCACATATTATACAAATAGCTCAAAATCTCAAAATGCGAAGTCCGTAGTCCCAATTAGAAAACAATTTGGCTTAAGCTAAAAAATCAGCTACAGCTTATAGGCCAATTACTCTGAGATGCACATCGTTCCTACTTCCCTCCAAATTTCAGTATAGGCTGCACAATCCATTTTGTAGTAAAATTAATAATTAAATTAATAATAAAGTGAATAAAAAAACGAACAATTAGCACTTTGTGCTTGGACCCCTCATGAGGTTGGCACATGTTTTTGATGGTTTATCCTTTCGCAGGCCGACAAGTTTCAGATGTATGTGAACTACTGCAAAAACAAACCGGACTCCACTCAGCTCATACTGGAACACGCCGGCTCCTACTTTGATGTGAGAACTCTTAACTTCCCTCAGCCTTGTTTTCTTGAGATTCATGGCTTATTTTGACTCGACGTGTGAATTGTATCTCGCGCAGGAGATCCAGCAGAGGCACCGTCTGGCCAACTCCATCTCCTCTTATCTGATTAAACCCGTGCAGAGAATAACCAAATACCAGCTGCTCCTCAAGGTGCGCTCCTCGCGTAACTCCTGTTCCGAAATCCGCCGCAGCCTCCGTTTTAGAGCTGCCGCTGTGTTCGCTGTGCGTCATTTTAATCACGTTGCGTTCGCAGGAGCTCCTGACGTGTTGCGAGGAGGGTAAAGGCGAGATTAAAGACGGGCTGGAGGTCATGCTCAGCGTGCCGAAGAGAGCAAACGATGCCATGCACCTTAGCATGCTGGAAGGTGAGCGCACACACACACATTGGGACACGCTTGTAAATACATGCGCGCACACACGAAATGCAACCCTCCCTCTGGGCCTTTGTGTCGCTCAGGTTTTGATGAGAACATCGAGTCTCAGGGAGAGCTGATCCTGCAGGAGTCCTTCCAGGTGTGGGACCCCAAGACTCTGATCAGGAAGGGCCGAGAGCGCCACCTCTTCCTCTTCGAGATGTCCCTCGTCTTCAGCAAGGAGGTCAAAGACTCCAACGGACGCAGCAAATACATCTACAAGAGCAAACTGTTTGTACGTTGACTGTTCACACCTTCACGTGGAGTTGTTTTGTGGTAGTGGGCTTTAGTTTAGGTAGTTTATCATCTCAAATTGTTAAGAACTGCTGTCTCTCTCTCTCTCTTTCTTCATCCCCCTCTCCTCCCTCCCTTCTCGTCTCTCCTCTCTCTAGACCTCAGAGTTGGGAGTTACAGAGCACGTGGAGGGGGATCCGTGTAAATTTGCTCTTTGGGTGGGACGCACTCCGACGTCAGACAACAAGATTGTACTTAAGGTAAGTTTTATGTTTTCATATCACTCTCTCTCTCTCTCTCTCTCTCTCCCTTCCTTACATAACTCTTCTCTCCGTGGCTCTTGCTTTGTCTTCTCTCTCTCGTTGTGCTTGGTGGCATGACCGTGGTGTGGCTCTCGGGTGGTTGTGTAGCCGTAGGTTGAGGGCGAATTCTCTCTTCTTTTCAACTCTGCAGCTTCCCGGCTATTTCTGTCTCCTCTCTGTGCACTACGATGGCTGTTATGTAAATGCTGGTATCTCCGAATATTATCTAATCTTGATGGGATAACACGCTCACGCCGACTCATTTGACTTTAGATCCGCTCCTCCTCCTCCTCCTACAACGTGCTGATGAAGATGCCTCCACCGTACCCCCCCCCCCTTCACATGGCACTGTCCACGTTCCTGCACACATCCGTTATTGCAAAACACAGCTACGCAGAAGCGGATTGGCTTTCTAGAGCTTCTGCATTTTAAATTAACACAGGCTCCCTGCGTTCCCACTCAACGCTGGAGCAGTTAATCCACGAAGCCGAAGCCGAATATCTTACACACGACCTTTTGCGGTTCAAAGTTTGTAGAAATAAGGTGCGAAGTGATCGAATCGCGATTCTTTCTCTGTCGATTCAAAATTGATTCATGCGTTCCAAAAAATCGGTTCATGTTTTTCATTCAACGTAATGGCACTACTTTACTTTTCCCCCGACACAAGTTCAGCTCCGGTCCTATAGATGGCGCCATGTGGAAATGTCCAGATAGAGCCTCTTCGCACGAGCATGAGGGAAATGCAGGCAGTGTGTGTACATATGTGGTGCATTTAGAAAACTACATTTGTGACCCTCCACGGCAAAACCAGTCGCTTGTCGCAAATTTTCAAGGTTGAGTTATGTTTTCATGAAAGGGCATAAATCAAGCTTCAAAACGATACCTATATGGAATGGATGAGACGACATATGACTGAGATATCAACATTCAAAGGAGTCGGGTTTCTCCTGTCACGCCAAGTGAGAAATGGAGAAATCTGCCTTTGAAGTAGACTATTAATGTAGCACTCACAGACGCTTGGTGTGGTCGCGGCTACGTTTGCATTTACGGTAGCCTACGCTGCATTCACAGCCACACGGATAGCCTACCTGCGTTAGGTTAACTGAACTTGGGAGACGAAGATGGATTCCGGAGAAATATCTTCACGCTAGTCAACCAGTGAATTTACCGTAAATATTGAAGTAGAGCGGTCAAAACAGAAACTTTTAACATTCTGCTGGAATTGAATTCCTCACCTCAAGAAAGTCACGTTTTTAGGATGGAAAGGGTAAGTTTTTCAGCCAAATTTATTCCCAACAGTACAGTATAGACCTTCCACTGTTTCAAAACACTAAAAACAAAAAATCCAACATTTTACCCCACGCAACATAAACGCTCGTTTTTCTCGGAAACCTCCGTTACGACAAGCGACTGGTTTTGCCGTGGAGGGTCACAGTTGAATCAGTGTGATTGTTTTGTTGATCTGCTGCAGTCAAATGGGAAAAGTAACTCAAAACAACAGTCTGGAAACAAATTCATCCATGTATCGAATCCTGAATCATTTGTGAATCACTTATGAATCGTGAATCAATTTTGAACCAGATCGTGAGCCCCTGAATCGGAATCTAATCGAATCATGAGATTCCCCTACAAGACACACTACTACCTTGTGCCCCATTAAAGATAAACTATTAGGGGTGTAACGAAACGAGACGATACACACTGTGAATTTAGGGCCACACTGTTTCACCTCGACGAGAAACATCACGTTCGGATCTCCTCGCACTCCAACATAATTAGGTTGAATATTTGTTGCTCTGGTCTTTAAGGCCTTAAACCCCAAGTTACTGTTAGGAATTACAGCTTGCTCTGGATAAGAATGTGACAAATATAATTTATTATATTATATATAAAAACTGTCTGGAAATATCAGCAGAACCACACAAATAGCAACTGTTGTGTCAACTTTCAAGCAGCGAGTCGACTGCGCAACTAACAACAATGCTGGTTAGAAAGCAAACTCAAACCTGTAATAAATTTAATTTGTTGATGTTTATAAATTGTAGTATCTAACAAATATTTCATTTTAGTGGATTTTATCATGATTTTTTTCTGCTTCTTTGTGAGCAGTGGCACATTTGTGTTAATTGGCAAATCAAAAGCATTGAAAAGTTTTGAACTGCTTTCTAACTGCATGCAGCTTTTACTCTGAATGTTTATACCGTCTGTCAGTTTGTGTCAACCATATTTACATGTAAAACTAAAAATTAAACGTAAAATTAATTTGATCAATGTCAGTTAATCTAAAAGAAACTTGTATTAGTGATTGTGTGGCTGTCATACATTTTTCACTAAGGTTTTCTGATTTAAATGGTTAAATATGCTGTAGGTCAGGAGTGATTCTGCAGTAGTTACCCATAATGCACGTAACAATCTGGCACAAACGGTCAGTGTTGTCCATCTGTGTCCAAGCCACTTTGTCTCAGTTGATTTAATGCCTTTATAAAGTAGTGAAATTCTCTTCTATATTCCAAACTAAGCTAAGTCAGGGATGCAAACACGGAGCTATGGTGAGTAAAGTCCAGCACTGACAGTTAACGCTTAGATTAAAATAGAGGTGAGAGTGAGGTAAGATGCTTCCCTCATCACTCCCTCTCTCTCTCCATCTCCACGTCTCCACAGGCCTCCAGCATTGAGAACAAGCAGGACTGGATCAAGCACATCCGGGAGGTGATCCAGGAGCGCACGGTTCACCTGAAGGGGGCGCTGAAAGAGCCCATCCACATCCCCAAACCCTCCACAACCAAACACAAGGGCCGCAGGTACAATCCCAGGCCAGTGAAACCCCTCTACTCTTTACTGTTTGTCTTTGTGTTTAGATTTCTCTTCCTTCGTTATCGTCTCTGATCCAACGTCCACCTCGAGCTCTTGCTTCAGGACGAGTTTCAAGCATTTGGTCACCAGGTCACATCAGAGTGCAGCTGATTTATCACATCCATAATAGTTTAAATGTAGTTCCAAAAACAAGCTCAGACAACCTTACAGAGCTTTTACTAGATACGTCTAGATCATACTCTGATGACGCTTGTCCTGTTTACCTCAGACTTCCACGAGTAAATCTGATGAAATGTGGAAATCTCAACTAGAGATGCGCTGATTCAAGTTCTTCACTTCCGATATTGATGCCGATACTTGGGCTTTGGGTATGGGCCGATCCCGAGTACCGATCCGATACCAGTTTTTAATGAATGAGTTGTGTATTTCTCTCTGTTCTGTTTTGCTTAAGGAAATACTTGACTTAAATACTGTTTTCCAAACTAAAACAATATGTGACACTCCACGGCAAAACCAGTCGCTTGTCGCAAATTCTCAAAATTGAGTTATTATGTTTTCATGAAAGGGCATAAATCAACCTTCAAAACAATACCTATATGGAATGAATGGGACGACATATGACTGAGATATCAACATTCAAAGGAGTCGGGTTTCTCCTGTCACGCCAAGTGAGAAACAGAGAAATCTGCCTTTGAAGTTGACTATCGCCGTAGCACTCACAGACGCTTGGTGCGGTCGCGGCTACGTTTGTATTTACGGTAGCTTATGCTGCATTCACAGCCACACGGATAGCCTACCTGCGTTAGGTTAACTGAACTCGGGAGATGAAGATGGATTCCAGAGAAATATCTTTACGCTGGTCAACCAGTGGATTTACCGTAAATATTGAAGTAGAGCGGTCAAAACAGAAACTTTTAACATTCTGCTGGAATTAAATTCCTCACCTCAAGAAAGTCACGTTTTTAGGATGGAAAGGGTAAGTTTTTCAGCAAAATTTATTCACAACACTACAGTATAGACCTTCCACTGTTTCAAAACACTAAAAACAAAAAATCCAACATTTTACCCCACGCAACATAAACGCTCATTTTTCTCACAAACCTCTGTTGCGACAAGCGACTGGTTTTGCCGTGGAGGGTCACATATGATAAATTATTTATTATTATTAACAGCTCAAAAATGATTAGTTTAAACACAGTTGTGTAAGTTAGTGACGCTCCCTAATCCTGCGGCGCTAAAACCATCAGGAACACAGAGACTGTGAGTGAGAGCCGGTGTCGTTAAGGAAATGAAACAGTATAATGGTGTGATGTGCTTTTGGGATTGTCGTGTGTTGCGTTGCTTGTTCTGCTCATTGTCATATCAATATGTAGGAATTAGAGCGGATGTTGAACATTAAACCAGCTTTACCGCAGTAACACTGCCCATGCGTAATGAACTGTGCATGTGCACATACGCAAACATAGAAAAACCTATAATTTACAGATCGGCTCCATAGATCGACGCAATGCCACCGCTACCCGATCCAGCTGTTTGTATCGCTAACGGACTGATATCTGATCCATGTATCGGCCCAGTGCCATCTCTAGTATCAGCTTATTCTTCACACATCTGGTCATCTGACAGATTCACTGCCCTCCCAGGGTTGGTCCGTCTTGTGTCCAAAGTTGCAGGATAGGCTCTGGTGATAGGGTTTAAGCGGGTCAGATGATGCCCGCCGTCATGAAGTGAAAATCAGACGCCTGCAGGCTTCCTCTATTTCTTCAACTTTTGAATTTCTTGTGCTTTATTTGTGTTTTATTATTTGGGGGTGACGAGGATGGATAGGATCAGGAATGAGTTCATCAGAGGGACAGCTCATGTTAGATGTTTTGGTGATAAAGTCAGAGAGGCCAGACTGAGATGGTTTGGACACGTCCAGAGGAGAGACAGTGATTACATAGGTAGAAGGATGCTGAGGTTGGAGCCGCTGGGCAGGAGGCTGAGAGGAAGACCAAACAGGAGGTTTATGGATGGGGTGAAAGAGGACATGAAGTTAGTTGGTGTGAGGGTAGAGGATGCAGAAGATAGGACTAGATGGAGACCGATGATTTGCTGTAGCGACCCCTGAAGGGAAAAGCCGAAAGAGAAAGAAGAAGTGTTTCATTATTTGTCGATGGTTTTGCCGCTGTAGCGTCGGCTTTGGATTTTCATGTACTGTCTTGGTAATAATCCTTTACAGAGACGGGGAAGATCTGGACAGTCAGGGTGACGGCAGCAGTCAGCCAGACACCATCTCCCTGGCCTCCCGCACCTCACAGAACACACTGGACAGCGATAAGGTCAGACAATCCTTTCTCCCTTCTCTGCTATATGCTCGAGCTTGACCTTTACTTCCCAGGAGCACTCATAATTCCTGACCTCGTCTCTCACTCTCTAACCCCAACCTGCTGCAGCTGTCCGGTGGCTGTGAGCTGACAGTGGTGATCCATGACTTTATGGCCGGTAACTGTAACGAGCTGACGGTGCGCAGAGGGCAGACGGTGGAGGTGCTGGAGCGACTCCACGACAAGCCCGACTGGTGCCTGGTGCGCACCACCGATCGCTCGCCCGCCCAGGAGGGCATGGTGCCCTGCGCTATGCTCTGCATCGCCCACTCGCGCAGCAGCATGGAGATGGAGGGCATTTTCAACCACAAAGGTGAGGAGGAGACGAACGGGCAACAATCGTCTGTCCTTCCCCGACTTATTTGGGTGTGTTCTCGTATTTCTTAAAACATTTTGATGTAATATTTCCCGCTACAGACACGCTGTCGGTGTGCAGCAACGACGCCATCCTCCCCGGCTCCTCCGCCACCCTTCAGCCCGGTCACGTCATGGGCTCCCAGAGCTCCCCGGGGCCCAAGCGGCCCGGCAACACGCTGCGCAAGTGGCTGACCAGCCCGGTGAGGAGGCTCAGCAGCGGCAAGGCGGACGGCCACGTCAAAAAGCTGGCGCACAAACACAAGAAGAGCCGCGACGTCCGCAAGAGCGCAGACGTGGGCTCGCAGAAGGACTCGGACGACAGCGCCGCCACGCCCCAGGATGAGACGGTGGAAGAGGTCAGCTCATCTCCCTTATGTTCCTCTTAACGTTACGAGAGCTGGGCCTGGACACTGCATGGATGATTAGGAAATACGCAAATACGTAAATTCTGTAGAACTTATCCAATGTGGTCATATAAGTTGTGTTTTTATGCAGGAAAATATTCCAGGTGAATCCGTCCTAGGGGTGGGAGTTGATATCATTTTATCAATATCAATGACATCGTCCATTCTGCCTATCAATCCAGGTCCTTATCAATCGTCTTATCGATTCCTGAGGCTACGTTCACACTGCCAGCCACATCGTTCAGTTCCGATTTTTTGCTCAGATCGGATTTGTCTATCTTGACGGTTCACATTCATAACTACAAGTGACCTGTATCTGACTGTGATGTGGACGCATCGGTCCTCCGAAACGTCACGCGTGCGCACATTGATACGTTTTGTCTGTAATAATTGGGAAGATTTAACTGAACTGGAAGGTTTTAGTGAATGTTGTACTTCCCTGAGAGTTGTGCGCGCTAAAAAACGCAGCGCGTGTGTTTACGTCACAAAATATATCATTTATGCGTCATGATTCCTCGTGGCTGAAGGTCAGGTCGCAGAGAGTGTGACGTAATGCACCGCGACGCACAACTTAGGGAAAAGCCGGAAACGTCGTGCTGGGAAATGAGAGAATCGTTAAGAAGAATCAATAACGTTGGAAGTGCACCATTCTGATGGAACGGATCTATTAGAACCGGTTTTTCGATTCCCACCCCTAATCTGACCACATTCCAGAGACCAGTTTCTGTCCAGCAGAATGCATATTTGTTTTTATCACGATAAGCTATAGTCCCAGCTTGCAAATAGCAGAAATCTTCACTGAAAACAAAATATTTCTTACGGAAGAGGATTAGGGCCACTAAAAAAAAAGGGTCATAGCTTATTCTGAGAATAAAGTCAGAATTCTGACTTTAATCTCACAATTCTGACTTTAATCTCACAATTCTGACTTTTTTCTCACAATTCTGACATCTCACAATTCTGACTTTTTTTCTCACAATTCTGACTTTAATCTCACAATTAATGTCAAAAGAAAAAAGTCAGAACTGTGAGATTAAAGACAGAATTGAATCAGAATTCTGATACCAGTAGCTCTGCATCTTCTGAGAAACACCGTGTTTATCCCTATAATATGAGCTAAATAAAGGGACAGAAGAATTCCCAGAAATGTCATCGGCAGTCATCGCTCACGTCCTTTCAGCCTTGTGCCGTCCCTCAGCAGCTTTGCACCACCGGTAAGCGTGCGTCTGCCTTGTCGTCTCCACAGAGGGTGAGAAACGAGGGCCTGAGCAGCGGCACGCTGTCCAAGTCTTCCTCCTCGGGCATGCAGAGCTGTGGAGAGGAGGAGGGAGAGGAGGGGGCGGATTCGGTGCCGCTGCCCCCACCCATGGCCATCCAGCAGCACAGCCTGCTCCAGCCCGACCCCCAGGACGACAAGGTGAGCCTGCGTCCCCCGAGAGAGGGATGACGGAGTTTTGTTTGGTTTATATTTGCTCTCTCCCAGTAAAAATGGAACAGGAGCCCCCCCATGCCATTTTTGTAATGGGCCGCTATCGGTCAAGCGTATTTTATTTTCACGCTCTGCTCTGAGGACAAGAAGACAGCGTGTTTACAGACAGTAATTAGGGATGCACCGACCCAACTTTTTCAGTTCTCATACCGATGCCGATACTTGGGCTTTGGGTATCGGCCGATCCCGAGTACCGATCCGATACCAGGGTTTGTTTTTAACCTTTACAGTCCTAAGAGAATTTGGGGCGTTTCTCTGTACCTTTGTTTTTAGGATTTTTTTATTGTGTTTGTGTAGACGTTTTCACTCTCTAACACTGCGGAATGTAATAAATGTTTTTCTGAGTAATTGATGCTCTGGCTTCCTCCCACAGTCCAAAAGCATGCAGTATAGGTTAATTGGTGACTTTAAATTGGCCGTGTAAAGTCTGAATGTTGGCCCCTGCCCAGGGTTGGTCCCCACTTGGCGCCCGTAAGTTCCCGGGATAGGCTCCGGTCCCCCCGCGACCCCAGTTGGGATTAAGCGGTTCGGATAAAGAATAAATGAAGGATTAATTGGCTCATTTTGGCCTACGCCTCATTTTGGACGTATTTTTGACACGATGGTGTTCCACACACTAACGCGACGAACTCGTGTCTTGCAATAAACAATGAAGACACCGAGCAAGCGACTGTATTGTGAGAAGAACGCAGGTTGTTTTAGTCATTTATCAGCTATAATATATCAGCGAGGAACACGGCGACTGCGAGCGAGAGCTGGTGTCGTTAAGAAAATTAAACAGTATAATGGCGTATGTAGTGTGTTGCGCTGCTTATTCTGCTCATCGTCACTTCTATATGTAGGAATAGGCGCGAATGTAGAACGAATTGAGCATGAGCGCATACGCTAACGTGGAAAAACCCAAAAGCACATCACAGCATTATACTGTTTAATTTCCTTAACGACACCAGCTCTCACTCACAGTCTCTGCGTTCCTGATGGTTTTAGCACCGCAGGATTAGGGAGCGTCACTAACTTACACAACTGTGTTTAAACCAATAATTTTTGAGCTGTTATTTTAATAATAAAGAATTTAGCCTATACATATGGGTGTGTAATTATATGTGACTCTGCACGGTGAAACCAGTCGCTTGTCGCAACGGAGGTTTCCGAGAAAAACGAGCGTTTATGTTGCGTGGGGTTAAAATGTTGGATTTTCTGTTTTTAGTGTTTTGAAACGGTGGAAGGTCTATACTGTAGTGTTGTGAATAAATTTGGCTAAAAAAAACGTACCCTTTCCATCCTAAAAACGTGACTTTCTTGAGGTGAGGAATTCAATTCCAGCAGAATGTTAAAAGTGTCTGTTTTGACCGCTCTACTTCAATATTTACGGTAAATCCACTGCTTGACTAGAGTGAAGATATTTCTCCGGAATCCATCTCCGTCTCCCGAGTTCAGTTAACCTAACACAGGTAGGCTATCCGTGTGGCTGTGAATGCAGCGTAGGCTACCGTAAATGCAAACGTAGCCGCGACCGCACCAAGCGTCTGTGAGTGCTACGGCGATAGTCAGCTTCATTTGGCGTGACAGGAGAAACCCGACTCCTTTGAATGTTGATATCTCAGTCATGTGTCGTCCGGTTCATTCCATATAGGTATCGTTTTGAAGGTTGATTTATGCCCTTTCACAACTCAATTTTGAAAATTTGCGACAAGCGACTGGTTTTGCCAGTCACAATTTACAGATACAGATATTTGAGTCGTTATCGGACCAATACTCAATCCACCTGTCGGATCGGTGCATCCCTAAGAGTAATGCAGTAAATGTTTTATTAAGGTCCTGACGTTGATAGTTTTAGATTTTTGGCCAGTATTGGTTTTTTAAAAACGTTATATTATTTTTGTTTGTTATATATGTATATATTATGTTTGTTTATTTTATTTGTATAACTCCTGTTTTAAAATTGGTTTTATCCCACCTGCCATGGCCATAAAGTAGTCATAGTGGCTAATATGGCAGTAAAACTAAACAAACAACCCAACCAACTTGACTCTCACAGCTGGACAAGCTTTAGCCTTCCTCTGTATTATGTTCTTGTGTCTGTTTCCAGCCTCAAATAGAACTTGCACAATGCCTTTCCCAGTAGTATTTTGAGAAGAAAATCTTGACGGCAGAGCGTTTTCATCCTCCTGTGCCAAACTGAATGAAATGCAACCAAGTGGAGCTGGGGTTAACCTGGCCAAAGAACAGCCTGTGACACTAATTTGTTTTTCTCTTTTGTTCTGTTCTCGGCTGTATTGTTTGCCATAGCATTACGTTGATTTGTGTCCTGTCTTTGTTTTATCTCAGTTCCCATACCTCTCCATCTGACTCCTTCCCTTTTTGGCCTCCCTCCCTCCCCTCATCTCGCTTCTCTTTCTGTTTCCATTCTCCAGCTTAGTCGCTAGACGCAGAACCCCATTCTTTGATTTAATTTTGTTTGGGTTTTGATTGGACAGCAGCCACACCCCACTTCTAGAAAAAAAATCCCTTCCTCACGCCTCCCGTATGCCGGAGCCTTTAGTGCTAGAACGATGCACATTTTAGTTTTTGGTTTTTATTTTTTACTGTAATTCATTTCCATCGAGACAAAATCTCCGATTTGTTTAAATCGCTCCGATTTAAACTTCTGCTTGCCCCCAAAGTCCCCACCATCAGTTTTTTTGGTTAATTTTTGTACTTTTTAAATGATTCTGTTTTCTACTTCTCATCTGTTTTCATGTATATATTTTTTCCACATTTGAATGAAGCATTATCAGAGCCGGTTCCTCCGTATCTGTTGGAGGTGCTGCTGTTTTCTTTAAACCTGACTGGGTGCCTCAGAGTGTGTCCCGACTCGTCTGAATGTAGCTTCAGAGTACTGGAGGGCACATGTGCTGGGACGCAGAGAAGGGTGTCTGTGTGTGTGTGTGTGTGTGTGTGTGTGTGTGTGTGTGTCAGAGGTCAGAGGGGGTCATGTGCCTAATGACTCTGAATCTCAGAGAGAGCATCTTCGCTCAACCCCCCCACCCCCAACAACCCCCCCATCCCATCCTCTGTGCTTTAATTCTATTATTCACTCTGGTGTCTAATTGGCATGTAAAAGCTAAGCAGACCAGAGGCCACTCCCAGACACAAATTGGAAAGTCTGGAAGGCACCACAGATTTTCAATAATTACTTGTATACGTCAGTTTATAAACCAGTAACCAGATTCGATTTTAAAAAAAAAAAAAAAGAAGGAAATATACACGATTTTCAGCATCTTATTAATGAAATGTCACTGCGCTTTTGAATCTCTGAAAATGAGTCCGGCCTGAAGTCAAGTTTACGTAAAAATTGCATTTGGAATTAATGCAGTTTTCAAATGGCAAGAGCTGCAGTTACGAACGTGAGTTCTTCTCTTTCTCCTAACGTGTCTAACAGGTCACCGCCAGCAATGCAGGGCGTCTATGACATTCAGTCCAGTTTCACTACTGGAATCACTTTTTAAAAATTAGTTCATTTGATTTTTTCAAACATCAATAACCAGTACCTACGTAATAATGAATTCTATACGCAACATCTAAAAAAAAAAGAAAAAAAGAAATAATGATTGTCAATGAACATAGCACACATGCACCACAACCAAAATGCTAATTCTCTGCATTTGGACCCATCCATGAAGCTGAGCAGGGCAGCTAATGTTACCGGGAGTAGAAGCTAGACGGCCCTTGCTCATGAGTACCTCAGTGGTGCACTGGATACCTGGAACCTGGATTCAAACCTGCGACCTTGTGATCACGAGGCGAACACCCTACCGTTACGCCACCAACTGCCCCAGTGCTCCCCACACCCACCCGACACACACACTCACCCACACACACACCACCCACCTACACAACACACACACACAACACACACACCCACCCACCCACACACCCCCAGCCCCCCACACACACACACACCCACCCACACAAACACACACCCACCCACCCACCACACACACACAAACACACACCCACCCACCCACACACACACACAAACACACCCACCCACCCACACACACACACACAAACACAGCCAACACACACACAGACACACCCACCCACCCACACCCACACACACACACACACCACACACACACACACACACAACACACCCACCCACCCACACACACCCACACACACACACACACACCCACCCACACAACACAGCAAGGCACCCCACACACACACAACACACCCCACCCACCCACCCACACCCCCACCCACACCCCCACCCACCATCATTGGTCCCTCCCCAGCCCCCACACACCCACCCACACAACACACACACACCCACACACACCCACCCACCACACACAAACACACAGACACACACCCACCCACCCACACACACACACACACACACACAGACCCACCCACACACCCACACCCACACACCACCCCCTACCCCCCACCCACACACCTGTCCATCCACACCCCCACACAGACACACCCACCTGCTTACTCTGAACGGTGGTCCCTGGGACAAAAACAGTTGAAATCCCCTGTCCTAATGGAATACATTAAACAAGCAGTGAGACAGTTCAGCTTTTTCTGCCAACACCATCTTTGATCCTAAATTACGGCATGTGTCCACCAAACACATTTTTTTCCACTGAGAGTAGTCAAAAGCTCACTTCCAGAGCCTTTTTTTGTTGCTTTCTCAGTGCCTGCTTGTTGTTACAAAAGTGCCATCGAGCACCTCTATGCCCTGTTTCAACGTGTCTCTGAGATCGCTAGTTTATTTATTAAGACGGAGAGAAACCGCATCTTAGCATTAGCGGCAGCGTTTGAAATAGATTGTCACATGTCTCACATGAGGCGTAGAGACTGGCTGCGTGAGTTAAACCCCGCCAGGAGCTGCACTAACGATTTACATGTGCCGCCTCTTCCTCATTGGGCGTATTGGCTAGCAAGAGGGGACGTGACGTCGACGAGCCGCAGCTTTGTTCTAAAAGTTGAGCGGATTTCAGCTGGAGCACTGCGGCGTCAAAACGCCTCCACTGAAGGCACTGGCGGTGGAACGCCTGGCGCCAGGATTTATGTATTTAAAAGAAAAGCCAGTGAAAGCACGCTTTGTGAACACAGCTCTGAAAAACAAATCACAGTTCACTTCTCCACTGTATGGGGAAAAACGAAATGAATCCTCCAGACGCATTTCTCAACCTCAGTTTCACATGAAGTTACAAATTGACACAGCTTTTGGAAATTGTTCTATTTGGATGACTATATATATCCTGTTGTTGATTTATTTTATGTTCCTACAGCAGTGTGTTGTTAAACAAAGATAAATCGTGAATGTTCCTTAGCTAAGTATGCACTTTCACATAGTAAGCGAATGTGTCGGAGTTGAAGGCGATATGAAGTTGCGTCCTTTTATAGCTGCTACGTCCCCCTTTTATCACATTATCACGCCCATTCCTATATGGGTTGAGACACAGGAGAGTTTGCAGCCAGAATTAGTGTATTTGTGTTCTGCTGCAGAAGGAACAGGGACAGACACAGACAGTTAAGTCAATTACTGTCTTTTTTCCAGGCCTCGCTACATTATGTAATTATCGGGTTTAAAGCCTTTTCTGTCGTAGCCTCTGCGCCACGGGTGTTACGTTGGTCGCCAGCATGAGTCTGGTCACCGCAACATCCGGCAATACCCTAGTTAAAAAAGTAGAAAACGGACGAAAGTGGAGTCACATTTGAGAGATTAGCGTTGCTTCTTTTTGCTTTGCTTTGTTGACGCCTGACCTAGCTTCCTTCTTGTCGCCCTTTCCCTGGCTCTCGCTTCTCTGCAGACGCTATCCCGCCTTTCGGTCCTCCAGCTCAGAGACGCCAAGTGCTGCCGAATTAGTCAGTGCCATCGAAGAGCTGGTCAAAAGCAAGATGGTAAGTGTAAAAGTGTGTGTGTGTTCAGTATTCTTATTGCTGACGTAATCACATATTGGCGCTTTTGTTTTAAAAATATATTATTTTTATTATTATCATCATCATCAATATTCCACCCATTTCTGCCACGCTTTCTTTTCACAGTTTTTGGCGCTTAGGAAACGCCCATTCCAATCCCCAAAAACGCAAGAAGTACAGAGTGTGCATTCGCTGTCATTCACGTTGTTGATACATGCACTCGTTTGCCAGTTCTGTCCATTTTTTCCCAAACGTAAAAATACGTTATTTGCCTCATTATTATCCATGTTTGGCGTACTCCTCCTAAATTTTTCCTCTAGAAACGCTGTTTCAACTCTCTAAAACGCACAGCTAGTTGCTGTCATTCACGTTGTTGATACGCACTGCTTTCAAGTAATTCTGTCCATTTTTTTCCATTATTTGCTATACTTTGTAGAGAAACCCCTTTGTGTTCAATCTACTAAACGCGTTTAGTGCAACATGAACCCATTCTGCATCATAAACGGGATCAAGTAGTGATTGTGCTGGTTACGTGAGCATTCTTAACCCTCCTAATCTTCTTGCAAATAACCATCACATTTGCCTTTTCTTGGCGAATGCCTCTAGGTTTTGTGTTGTGTTTAGGTGAGCGGTAACGATGCTGTCTGTGCTCAGGCCCTGGGAGGACAGGCCCAGCTCTCTGTCCGTGTGGAGCAGGGGACAGCAGCAGTCCTCCTTCAACTCCCTCCGACAACTCCCTCCTCTCCTCCTCCTCCCCCATCGACGAGATGGAGGAGCGCAAGACCGGCTTCCTCAAGAGGCGCAAGTACGTCTCCGGGTCGCCGCCTCGAGGCACTTTCACCTGGTCGTGTGGTCATTGTCAACCTCTGACCTGTGTGTTCTCTTGTAGCTATGTCCTGTTGGAGCTGGTTGAGACAGAGCGGGACTACGTGAGGGATCTGGCGCTGGTGGTCGAGGTGAGTGACCTTCCAACCCTCCAGGATTTCACGGTACTTTTTTGAGATTGTTGCGGCTTGAAAATGCCTGATTCTTGCAGCAGCTTTTCCAAACAATTCAAGCGGGTTATGTTGTGGTGTTTTTTTAGGTGTTTTTGTTATGAAGGATCGCTAGAGAGCAAGTCAAAGTTGCAGACAGAATTTGCGATTTTCCCCTTTTATGATGATTCTTCAACAATTAAAATGAAGGAAACAAAACCACTATTATTTTTATCAACCTTAAATCATTAGTTCTTTTTCAAGGTACATGAGGCGCTTTTTATCACATCGCTTCTGGCGCTTTGCTGCATCAAGGGGTGAGTCTAAGTGATGTGCGTCTCAACGTTTTGCATGAAACATAATGATTGGTCAAAAATTGCAGTGTTGCAGTTATTGGTCAAAATTGTATCAAATAATGAATTTACGGGGATCGTTGTAATCGTTGCGATCACAACACCGCGAAATCCTGGAGGGTCTGACCTTCAGTTCTTCATGGTGGGTCAGGGTTAGGTAGTTACCACGTCACCTTTACCCTACACTGCGTCTCTTCAACCAGGGCTACATGATTAGAACAATGAAGGAGGACTTACATCCTGATGACACATGAGGAGGAAAAGACAAGATCGTGTTCGCAAATATCCACCAGATTTCCACGATCAAGCAGAGAGTATGCCCATGCCTTGTAGCTAAATGAAGTCAGATTGCTTAGCTGTTTATCGCAAGGAAAAAACAGTACTCCATGTCACTCTCGAGACTTGATGCATTTATATTCCTTGTTTCAGTTTCTTTTTGGGAGAGTTAGAGAAGTGCCTTGAAGACCCTGACCGTCTGGGCCCACTGTTTGTCAAACATGTGAGTGTATTTCTCAAAATTCTCAAAATGCATTGCTCCTCACTTTTCCAAAACTCTCTCTTCAGTCTCTAGACTCTAGTTCTCCACTGCTGCGACAATATCAACTCTCACTTGATCCCACTCTGAATATTAGCTCACACTTTATAAGAGAGAGCTGATTTCATAGACTATATATATTTTTTTCTAGGATGCACTGATACCATTTTTGAGGCCTAGTAATTTAGCAATTAATATTTATTTTGAGTACCGATATCAGTGTAGGTCTGTTATTAATAATAATGACAATAATAGTAAAAAACAAAAAAATAGATTTTTAGTTTTATTTTTACCAATGTCAAGTAGTCTAAACTCAAAACACCTCTTCAAAAAACAAAAATATAAATTAAAGTAATAATTTGAGCCTTATTTCATTTTATACAAATAAATGACACCAATTTTTTCATCCATTTATTTGTTTTAGGAGTATATCAAACATTTAAAAAGAAATAAACAAATAAATAAAATATTGGAAATCACTGGCTCTGTAACATTTTGTAACTGTCAATAAACAGAGTGCAAGTTGGCAAGTGTTATGGCATTTACATTTACATCTTCCACATGTGGTATCGGTAGTAGGTATCGGGAATTTGTCTGAAAACAGTAACTGCATCGGGTATCGCACCGACATTTGTGTCGGGCAAGATCCCAAATCTTCTATATTAAAACTGTTACTGATCTCATGCACACTCCGTGTAAAGGACAACTCTAAGACCATAACTGTAGGCTGAACACTGCACCCTAGTTGTCTCTCTTTCTACTTCTAGTTTAAAGTGTATACAGTACTGTGCTAAAGTTTTAGGCAGGTGTGAAAAAATGCTGTAAACAAAGAATGCTTTCAGAAATATAAATAATAATTGTGTATTTTTATCAATTTACAAAATGCAAAGTGAGTGAACAAAAGAAAAATCTAAATCAATATTTGGTGTCACTACCTTTTACCTTCAAACCAGCATCAATTCTTATAGGTACACTTGCACAAAGTCAGGGCCTGAGATTATGTATTTCAGATATAGTTTTGTAGGATTATAGTCATTATATTTTATTTTGTATTGGTAGGATTATAGATCTGTGGTTAGTTCTCCAAGATGCTTGGAACAACCTACTAAAAATGAAAGTTCCTTCAAAACTGTGCAAGTAAATGAAGAATTGATGCTGTTTTGAAGGCAAAGGGTGGTCACACCAAATAGTGATTTGATTTAGATTTCTCTTTTCTTCATTCACTGCATTTTGTTGATTGATGAAAATAAATGATTAACACTTCCATTTTTGAAAGTATTCCCTTGCTTCTATAGTATTTTTTCTTCAGCACCTGCCTAAAACCTTTGCACAGTACTGTATATTATATTCTGTTTATATACTGTTTATTCTGTGTACCATGTTTGCACTGTTAAAACTGGGGCCACGTCGTCTCGTCTCTCTGTATACATGTGCAGTATATAGCAGAGATACATGACAAAGTTTACTTTTGACTTTGAATTTGGTCTTCATTATCGTAACTGCAGGATGGGAGGTTGCACACATGTACATTTGTTTACTGCCAAACAAGCCCAAATTCCGAACACATCGCCTCTGAGCACATCGACACCTACTTTGAGGTACGTTCTTATTAAAACCTTTGGTGCCGTTACAGTGTTGGGAAAGTTACGTTTAAAATGTGTTCCACTACAGAACACAGAATACATGCCCAAAAACAGGGGAGACAAACTCAAACACACAGTGGGCCAAAATGAAAACGTGGTGGGCAGTCTTGATATTTATTGAAAAAATGTCTACAATCGAGGAAGTTTTTCCTTCTCTTCACATATAACGATGTACGGAAGAGGATTAGGGCCACAAAAAAAAAAGGGTCATAGCTTATTCTGAGAATAAAAGTTAGAATTCGATTTTATCCACACCCTGCTTTATCTACAATTCTGACTTAAACCCTCAAAAAGAAAAAAAAAGTCAGAATTAAGTAGATTAGTTTCAGAATTCAGAGAAAAGTCAGAATTGTGAGAAAAAGTCAGAATTATAGATTAAAGTCAGAATTGTGAGAAAAAATGAATTATGAGATTATAAAAGCCGAATTTTGGAGGAAAAGTCAGTATGGGAGATTAAAATCAGAATTGTGAGGAAAAGTCAGAATCAGGAGATTAAAGTCAGGAATTCAGAGATAGTCAGAATTGTGAGGAAAAGTCAGAATTAGGATTAAAGCTAGAATTGTGAGATTAAAGTCAGAATTCAGGAGGAAAAAGTCAGAATTGAGATTAAAGTCAGAATTGTGAGATTAAAGTCAGAATTGAGATTAAAGTCAGAATTGTGAGATTAAAGTCAGAATTGCGAGATTAAAGTCAGAATTGTGAGATTAACGTCAGAGTTCTGACTTTATTCTCAGAATAAGCTATGATCCTTTTTTTTTTAGTGGCCCTAATCCTCTTCCGTAACAATGAACCTTTTCGCATGGAAACAAACTTGCGTTTTGCTTAAACACTGAATTTGGAATAACCAAAGATTAATGCGTTAATACGCAGCATGAGGTTGCTTTGAACGCCAGCAGAGGAGGTATGCTTTGTGGTCGCGGCTGACGCACCCACCAGCAGAGCACATTCTGGAATTTCTAGTAATAGCGCTGTCTACCGGCGGCCAGTCATTTGTAACATATTCTGTTGGATTACTCCATGTGAGAAACGTCCTGAACACTTTGGTTACTTCCACATGGTCTTGCTTTTTACAGCTGTATGAATGTGGCAGTCACACCCTTCATATTCCATCCTCTTTCTTCTTTTACCATGAACTGTTGTGTGACTTTCCAAGACAGAATTGGCAAAGCTTGCCCTGGCTCTGTGGTGCTGGTCTAGCTCTGAATTCTCCAAGCAGCGCGTATCATGCGGCAACTTACGCAAAATTTGGACGCTTACATTAGAATCTTTTGGTTTTGTTTTCTAGCGGTTTCAGTAATGAGTTGCTGAAATTTATTAGAGAGAAGATAAACATGTGAAACAGAAAAATACTTAAATGTAATTATTTTTAACAATATAACTATCGCGATAACCATCTATTCAAACTGTCACGGTAACAAGACACAGTTACCCATCATTTGTGATCTGAATATGTATGGTCGGTACATGTTACTCCCCAGCACTGTGTCATTATTGTGTATAATAACTATTTTCCTCCTAGCAGGCTGTCAGGCTTTATCTGTGTTGACAGGTTAGCAACTCTTCACTCTCAGATTTGTTGTTGCTGATTAAATCTTTTGACCTTTGAACTTTCCCGTTAGGACCTGAAGCAGCGTTTAGGTCATCGGCTGCAGATCACTGATCTACTGATAAAACCAGTTCAGAGAATCATGAAATACCAGCTGCTGCTCAAGGTCTGATCATCTCCCCCCACTGCCGTCTCACACTTTCTCACTCTAACTCACCTTTTTAAAATTTGAACTCCTCTGTTTTGTTTGTACGTCATTTTTCAGGATTCCTAAAGTTCTCCAAAAAAGCTGGACTGGACTCACTGGAATTGGAGGTTTGTTTCCTCACACACAGTGTTACTCTGCCTCACACTTCAGTAAGCGTCGACCGATTGTTGCCGATTATGCCGATTATGGGTATCGGCGTTTAATTTTGGCCGTCACACGAACGCAGCGAGAACTAGAAGAGGAGAGAGGACAGTTTCAGCTGAGCTTGGTGCTTGTAAAATGAAAAAAAAATTGACAGATTTTCTTATTTTTGGATATCGGTTCCAAATATCGGTTATCAGCCTCGTTAACTAGCAATCATCGCTATCGATATCGACTGCAAAACTAATATCTGTTGACCTCTACACTTAAGCCTAGATTCCTCTGGAGGTCTCTGTGGATATCTCACTGTTGCAATGTTTTGCCGTTACAGAAAGCAGTGGAGGTCATGTGCATTGTACCAAAGCGATGCAACGACATGATGAATGTCGGCAGACTCCAGATTTGATGTAAGACAGACCGTCATCGGTCAAGCTCTGAGTGAAGAAATGTGGATAAATTGTGCCTTTCATCATTATCAGCCATGATATAAATTTTGTTCTTCTCTCTCTCAGGGGAAGATCGTGGCTCAGGGTCGTCTCCTCCTGCAGGACACCTTCATGGTGTCAGACTCTGATGGAGGTATTATGGGCAGGATGAAGGAGAGAAGAGTCTTCCTCTTTGAACAAATAGTGATTTTTAGTGAGCCTCTGGATAAGAAGAGAGGTTTCTCCATGCCTGGCTTCCTTTATAAGAACAGTATCAAGGTACAGTTCATGGTCACCTCCGTCCACTTTTAGATTTGGTGCCCATAGGCATAATCTTTAAGATGTACTTTGTGTGTGTGTGTAGGTGAACTGTCTGGGACTGGAGGACAGTGCTGACGGTGACCCTTGTAAGTTTACCCTGACCTCCAGAATGTCTAACGGCAGCACCGAGGCCTTCATCCTGCACTCGTCCCACCCTGGAGTACGGCAGGTCTGGACCCTGCAGATCAGCCAGATCCTGGAGAGCCAGCGCAACTTCCTCAACGGTACAGCCGCTGGACTATACTGGCTCGCTGGGTGGTTTTGTCCAGATGATTGAGCTACAGCACTTATGTTTCTACAACTGATGCTCAGCTCAGGTTTTATCTATGTATCTTGGGTACCATACGCTTTAGGGACGCACGATAAGGGAATTATTGGCCGATGCCGATATCCGATATTTTCATGCTTAAATCTCACGTGCCGATAAATAAGGAAGTTGGACAGAGTTACAGACGCGGCAGAATAGATACGGTCGCCCGCGCCAAAACGCCAGCACCGCGAATTCGTTGACGCCAAGTCAAGCGACGCGAAAGAGTGGAGCGAGGGCAGAGCATTTGAGCGTAGTGTGCAACATTTTAAGGAAAGTCACTTCCCGCCCTGTGTTGGTCAAGCGTGACACTACATGTGCACCACCTAGTGCATAGAGATCCGCTAAGCTGCAACCCCGGTTATTTCTGAGATGCATACTATCAAAGATAGAAAGTATCATAAGAGTGCCTTACCTACCTTACTATTAAGTGCAGCAGTACGCAAATCGGAACACAGCCCATGTGCAAGCTCACATTCGCTAAGTGAGGGAATTTAGCTCAATTTTTTTTCGCATGTGCAGGCACGTGAGCGCATGAAGACGAAGATTTCGCTCGCCAACGCTCCACTGCCTGCTGTTGAATTTTTGCCGCAAAATCGTGACATTTAAAGACAGAAGCTGTGGGTCTGGGACAAGCGCTGCCTTTTTATGATAGCGACGTAAAATATCGACTGACCATGTTAGTCAAATGTAAGCATTGGTTCGATGCCAGTGACTTAAAAACAACAATTATCAGCCGATACCGATATGATTCCGATATTATCGTGCATCCCATAGCAACAACAGTTCTCAGAAGCTGGAAACGATTATTTAATGCCTCTTTAACGATCTCTTGCTCCTTCTTCCTCCAGCGCTGACGTCTCCCATCGAGTACCAGAGGATCCACGTGGGAGGGAATGCAGGTGTCCCGGGTGCCCCCGCTCTAGGTGGTCAGGCTGGCATGGGGCAGTGCATGATGCCCGGAGGCGGAGGAGTAGTAGGAGGAGGTGTTGTTGTGGGAGCTCCGGCTGGGTCGGGCTCCCGCTCACGGCCCTCCCGCATCCCTCAGCCCTCCCCGCCTGCCCCAGCCTCTTCACACCACACTCTCCGGGGCTCTGGGGTCTGAGCCGGGCGACCCCGGGACGGCCCCATTAAGTTATCAGGGTATCGCTGCCCCTCCGGTGGGGCCCTCCTCTGCACTACAGACCTCACAGCCGGGCGTCCAGCAGCCCTCAGCCGAAACGGCTCGAAGCGGTGGAAACCGCTCCCAAAGAAAGCTCCCAGGAGGGTCCGGCTCAGGCTCAGAGGTACAGGCACACGTCCCGGGAGCTGGCTGTGTTTGCCATGGGCTGTGAACGAGGCTGCACCGCTCTCGGCGCCCACCCCCGCTGGCCACCTCAAGGCTCAAAGACTGCAGTATCCGCCTTTGCAGCCCGGGGACCAAAGGGCGGAGGCCACCGCATTTCCGCCTGCCTCCGTCCTCCACCTCCTTCTGAGCTCCATGTCTGCTCTCCGGCCAGCCGCCTGCCTGCTCACCTTTCCTCGACGCGGCATATTGACTCGGGCAGGTCGAATCCACAACCAGAGCCATCACACTCCAGCCACAGTAAAGACGCTGACCGCATGAGCACCTGCTCCTCCGCCAGCGAGCAGTCGGTCCAGTCCACCCAGAGCAACGGGGTAAGAGGCTTCCGGCCAAAAGCTCCGGCGCATCGTACAGCGACTCACTCCAGCGGCTTCCCGTCCCTCTCTGTCCACTCGGCTACTCACTCACTCACTCACTCACTAACCCCCACTCGGAAGTCTGTCTGTCTGCTCTCTGCTGCCTCTGATGACTTGGGAGTTCCAAACCTCCACGCTGAGCTGTTACACTTCCCGTCCCCGTCTACTAACTTCTGTCATGTTTTGTGTTGAGATTCTGCAAGAAACTCTTTTCTCTCAACTTTCACAACTTTTTCCACTTATACGAGCTCTATAAGGACAGTCCTTCTCTGCTGCTGTCCGTTCCGTTCCGTTCTCACATCAGCAGCTGCTAGACCTCACTCCTAGTGAATTACACTGGAAACTTTCTCTTCAGAATAAATCATCTAATACCAGTCTGGATGGTTTGATCTATTCATATTTCATTTTGCAAAATAAAACTTTAATGTAGTCAGGAATGAGCGTTTCATGACTAACTTGGATGACGGTTTCTTCTCTTCTTGCATTTTTCTGTATTTTCATCTTTTCTCATTGTTCAGGGTTGCAGGTTTTAGATGCACGTTGTTTCCATGTTTAGCATGGTTAATTTATTAGTTATGTAATTACATGAGCTTGGTTATTAAACGTAGGGTCTTCTAGGCAAATGACCGGTTTGTTAATTGTGTGTGTGTGTTTGTGTGTCTTTTCCGTCCCACCGCAGAGTGAAAGCAGCAGCAGCAGTAACATTTCCACCATGCTCGTGACGCAGGACTACGTGGCTCTGAAAGAGGATGAGATTAGCGTGTGTCAGGGCGAGGTGGTGCAGATCCTGGCCTCCAATCAGCAGAACATGTTCTTGGTGTTTCGCGCCGCCAATCGGCCTCACAGGAGCGCCTCAGCCGAGGGCTGATCCCTGGCTTGTGTTGGGTTACACCTCATTTCAGCATCACGACGCTTCCGGAGGGTACTGGCTAAGTGGTACGTTGCTGCCGGAGCTTTAATCTAACAAACGGCCATGTAATTCAATAAGCCTGGTTCTGCATTCATTTTACCTCATCTGGTAATACAGCTGCTGCTGGAAAATCTGAATTGTGGCTTATTTTATCTGGTAAATGTAACTGCTGCTTTATTCCACCAACGATCAGAATGGTCTCTTACTTAATGATGATAATAATAATAATAATAAAAGATAGAGTCATCTTTTCAGCTCCCCGCTCTCAGATGAACAACTGGCCTGCTAATAATAATAATAATAATAATAATAATAATAATAATAATAATAATAATAATTGATATAGCATCCTTCATACATAGAAAAGTACCGATGGCTAAATGTATTTATACATAATGTAAAACCCAATGTGCTTTACATTATGTCTTAACTGTAATCAATAATAGAAGCAATTGCTGGTGATAGAATTAGCACCTGATTTTAAATAAATGTGACTTGCATCGCAAAACCAGTCGCTATCGCAATTCTTTTCAAAATTGAGTTATGATGTTTTCATGAAAGGGCATAAATCAAGCTTCAAAACGATACCTATATGGGATGAATGTGACGACATATGACTGAGATATCAACATTCAAATGAGTCGGGTTTCTCCTGTCACGCCAAGTGAGAAACGGAGAAATCTGTCTTTGAAGTTGACTATCGCCGTAGCACTCACAGACGCCAGCGGTCACAAGCAGTATTTACGTAGCCTACGCTGCATTCACAGCCACACGGATAGCCGCCTACCTATGCTAGGGTTAACTGAACTCGGAGACTAAGATGATTCCGAGAATATCTTCACGCTTAGTCAACCAGTGGATTAGCGAATATTGAAGTAGAGCGGCCAAACAGAAACTTTTAACATTCTGTTGAATTGAATTCTCACCTCAAGAAAGTCATTGCTGGATGGAAAGTTTTCTTAGCCAATTATTCCCTACCAGTACAGAGCAGGATCTTCCAATTGCTCCCAAAACACTAAAACAAAACATCCAATATTTAACTCCACGCAAATATAAACGTCAAGCCCGGAAACCTCCTCTGTGACAAGCGACTGGTTTTGCCGTGGAGGGTCACAAATGTAGATTACAAATAAGACGGATAAAAAGGCATACAGGAAGTACGTAAAACAAAATAAAAGCACAATTAAAATGATAAAAGGCAACAGAAAACAAAGTTTAAAGCAAACGAATTTAAAAAGCAGGAAGTGATTCTGGAGCTTTACTGCACGAAAAATCTGAATTGTGTCTTACTTATCTGGTAAATGTGGCTGCTGCTTGAGCGTTACTGTAGCCTGGTGGACTAGACCGGAGTCTGGACACTCTCAATAGCCAGACGTTTACTTCCTGGTGGGCAGATACTTTTGGTGGACCTGCCTTCAACCAATCGCTACCGCTAGTTTTTGACGTATGTTACGCGCCGGAACGCCCCTAGCGGTATGGCCATAACTCTCGCTCCATTCCAGGCCGATAACGTCTTTGTCCTTGATAAAACTTCTTAAGCACTCTTCTTGCTCTGGCTTTAATTCGTTATTGTCGGGAAGCGTTGCCACCGCCACCGTCACTGCTTCTGGAACTGCACCGGAACTACACACTCAGACTTCACGCTCGAGTTCACCGCTTTAACGGCGGCGCCAGCCTGGCCAGCGTTACCGCACCAAAATCTGAACGTTTGGCTGCAAGTGATTGTCTTAACATTATTTCTTCATCTGGTAAATACATATTCTGAATGCAGCTTGTATTAATGAAAAAATGTTTGTGGATTAAATATTTGTCCAACCAGGAAATCGTCATCGTGGCACACGTCACTCCGCATCCGTAAGAAGTCGGAGAAGAGAGAGAAGGATGGGAAGAAGGAGAGCAAACTGGAAAACGGATACAGGAAGTCCAGAGAGGGCTTGGCTAATAAGGTTTCTGTAAAGGTAAGAACTTGTAGCAGCAGATCATAACGAACAGTTTCTCATGTTTGCCGCTGAACCCTGACTTCTTGTTTGTTTTCTGATTTGCAGCTTCTAAATCCTAACTACATCTACGATGGTGGGTTTGTTTGTTTGTTTTTGTTGTTATTCATATGAAGTGTCATTTTAATGTGAGAAAATTAAAATTGAATCTGTTTGTAAAATGGTGACGTTTGTGCAGTTCCCCCCGAGATGCTTGTTCCGCTCAGCGACGTGACCTGCGATAAGGGCGAGTGCGTCACACTGAGGTGTAAAGTGTGCGGCCGCCCCAGAGCCACCATCACGTGGAAGGGACCCGACCAGAACACGCTGACCAACAACGGCCACTTCAGCATAGCGTACAGGTGTGTACATGTCGCTACACGTTTTACAGACCAGTGTAGACAGGAGTTGAGGAATTATTATTAACTAACCACCGCGTCACCGTGCCGCCTCTGAGCAGTTAATCAGAAATCAAAAATTCCTTCAAAAAGTCTATTCAACTTAATCTTGCACATGGTGGTAATTCAGTTATTTTTGAAATTCAACTTGATATTGTGTCTGCTTAAGAACATTCGGTCAGGTGTTGTCATGTGCCTCCGCCCCGTCCAGTCTTACACTTCATCTGTGTGTTAGCTTTCATTTTTCTATGAATCAAAAAGGTCAAAATTCAACCAAAATGTCGTCACTGTTTCTCAGAAACGTATGAGGGCACAACAGGGATTAAAGTTCTCAGTCGCTACGGCAGATTTCCGTCAGTCGGACTCTCTCCAAGTGATGTTATCAGTAAGCATGGTGTAGATATTTTGGAAAGCCCACTTCGATGGGCTTCTTATTAGGACGTTGATTATGCAGGATCGCCGGTCAGCTGCGTAAACCACTCTCACGTGGAACGCTCCAGTTCAGTCAAATCCTCCCTTTTATTACAGATAAAACTCATATTTTAGCTGTTAAATTACGATAATTAGCGTTCTACTCACAATACAGCCATTTATTGATGTTTTCAGTGTAATGTGTGCCTGTACAGTTTAAATAAGAAGAATTTTTAGGGCTGTAATTCCCGCATCACGTCCCGCACCTTGGCCACCATAATTACTTTCAGTCACACAGTGTTTTTGGGCTTTAATCCCTGGCAAAAACAACACCAAAAAAAACAAAAATGAAGTAATTATTCCTTAATCATAACCGAGGTAAAATCTTGAGGTTCGGATATTGATTTGATGTCATCGTCCAGCCCTAATGTAGACTCTAATAACTTCACCTTCAGCGCGGAGTGTGTAGTGTCTAATTAACCCTGATATCCGTCTTCCAGTGAGACTGGTGAGGCCACACTGCGCATCGTGGGTGTCGCTTCAGAGGACGATGGTGTTTACACCTGCATCGCAACCAACGAGGTGGGCAGTGTGACCACATCCGCCAGTCTTAGAGTGTTGGGTAAGTACACACACACACACACACACACACTGATGAATTACCCGGAACACAGATGAATGGAGACGTTTACGAGCCTCCTCACCCTACAGGTACCTCCAGTGATGGGATGCGGGTCATGTGGAAAGACAACTTCGAGTCTTTCTACACCGAGGTGGCAGAGTTGGGCAGGTGAGACTGAAATGCTTAGCTGAGTTGGCGACGCAGCCTGGTGCTCGCAGTCCATGGTTAAGTTTGTGGTGTTTAACGTGAGTGGTGCGAATCTCTTTGACAGGGGCCGGTTTGCTGTGGTGAAGCGCTGCGACCAGAAAGGATCCAAACGCACTGTAGCGGTCAAACTGGTCAATAAGAAGCTGATGAAACGTGATCAGGTCACGCAGGAACTCAGCATCTTGAAGAGGCTACAGCACCCCCATATCGTCTGCCTACAGGACACCTTTGAGACCCCCAGCAGCTACGCACTGGTCCTGGAGATGTGAGTACACACACACACACACACATTAATTAATTAATACACATTGTTTATAGGACTTTTAGAGCGTTAGCTCTTGTACATTACTAGTAGGAATTTTTTTGCATTGATGTTCAAGACCAAAAGAGAAAATACGAAAAACAAGTTGATTTCAGGCTCGATGACGGTCACGCAGAAGTGACGGTTAATCTCAGTGGATCAGAAAATTATATACCACTGTTTCATTGCACTTAAGAACGGATAACTTTTTCTTCATAGGCAGTATTAGTATTATTTTTTTAACACCCTTCTTAGAAACAAAAGGGAAAATGTGTGTTTTTTCTGTTTTTGTTCTATTTTCGTTTGAGCAGAAATTGAGATCAGAATTGGAAACTTTTTTTTGTTTGTTTTAAGGTTTCGCTTATGACAAATTAAAGGGCGAAATTAGACATGGCACGATACTACTTCTTTCTGTCTGATACGATATCATACATGTGGATATCTGCTGATATGATACAAATCCCATACAGTCTCTGAGTCTCTTTTAAACAGAAAATGCTTTAAAAATGTCTGAATACATGACACAGATGATTCTGTTCTGCTTAAGGAAATACGTGACTTAAATACTGTTTTCCAACTAAAACAATATAATAATTACACACCCATATGCATATGCTAAGTTATTTATTATTAAAATAACAGCTCAAAAATGATTAGTTGAAACACAGTTGTGTAATTTAGTGACGCTCCCTAATCCTGCGGCGCTAAAAGCATCAGGAACGCAGAGACTGTGAGTGAGAGCCGGTGTTGTTGAGGAAATGAAACAGTATAATGGTGTAATGTGCTTTTGGGGTTGTATTGTGTTGTGTTGCTTGTTCTGCTCGTTGTCATATCAATATGTAGGAATTAGTGTGAACGTTGAACAATAAACCAGCTTTACCACAGTCACACTTCCCACACGGAAACTATAACATACACAAACATAGATAAACCTACAATTTAATTGAACAGATCGGCTCCAGAGATCGGCACAATGCCAGCGATACCTGATCCAGCTGTTAGAGCCGTTATCGGACCGATATCTGATCCACGTATCGGTGCCATGACTAGATGAAATACACAGAAACTCAAATTCTCCTGCTGAAGAACCTGTTCTACACAGCAGATGAAAACTGTGTGTGTGTGTGTGTGTAGGGTTGATCAGGGACGGCTGCTGGACTACATCGTCAGCTGGGGGAACCTCACCGAAGAGAAGGTGGCCTTTTACCTGCGGGACATTTTAGAAGCTTTACACTACCTGCACAACTGCAGAATAGCTCATCTGGACATAAAGGTCAGTTCTCATCATTCCCAGGAAGACGCTGATGTTAGGGTTTACAGTTAAACCCGTTTGTGAGTAATTTCGAAGCAGTAACTTATTTCCAACGCCCCCTTTCAGCCTGAAAATCTGTTGGTGGACCAGAGCTCGTCCCAGCCGGCGGTGAAGCTGACGGACTTCGGCGACGCCGTGCAGCTGAACTCGGCCCACTACGTCCACCTCGTCCTGGGCAGCCCCGAGTTCGCCGCCCCCGAGCTGGTGCTGGGGGAGCCGGTGTCCCTGACCTCCGACATCTGGAGCCTGGGCGTGGTCACCTACGTGATGCTGAGCGGCGCCTCGCCCTTCCTGGACGAGAGCGTGGAGGAGACGTGTCTCAACATCTGCCGGCTGGACTTCAGCTTCCCCGACGACTACTTCCAGGGCGTGAGCCCGGCGGCGCGGGACTTCGTGCGCCAACTGCTGAGGGCCGAACCTTCCCGCCGCCCCGCCGCCGCCGCGTGCCTCCAGGAACCCTGGCTGAGGCCGGGCGGAGGACGCGGCTCGGCTGAGTGCATCGACACGTCCAGGCTCGTCTCCTTCATCGACCGGCGCAAGCACCACAACGACCTGCGGCCTTTAGGGGGCGTCCGGGCCTTTCTGCACAGCAGACTGCAGCCCGGGAGCTAAGCACACCAATCAGCGATAAGATGTGTATCATTCCTGCATTTGGCTTTTCACATTAAAACCAAAAATCTAATCCCGAAATTTGGAAAAATGTTTTCCAAGACCAAAATGGAATGAGTCGTTTACTGATTTCCCGCTTTGTGCTCAAATGAGTAGTGTTAAAAATGGAAAGTGTGCAGTTTGTGTGGGATTTTTTCTGAACGCAAGTGAAATGACCCTAAAGTGATCTTTTCATGCGAAAACCTCAGATGCATAAGACTAAACTTCTTAACGCCAAGGAAAAACAATTCATCTTATAAGCAGTAAAAAGGAGCAGTATATGTTGTTTTCTTAACAACCATGAGGAACGATCACTTCCAGGTCATGCCGCTTGCTTTCAGAAAAAAGAGATAGAATATGCGGCAACGTTTTAACGCACACACTTTTTTGCATTTTTGAGTGCGAAGTGGGAAATTGGAAAATGACATTATATCTGCTCTTCTCATTTTGATCTTTTTGGTTTTACTGTGATGAACGAATGATGCACGCATTTGCACGTCAAATCTCGTCCTCTTTCAGAAGTCGACCTGTTATTCGATGTCGGTGGGAATCCGCCACCATGAAGCCCATCAGAACCACGTAGAACAAAGTCGGGAAACGAGTGAGGTGGAATTTCTTATGCTGCTGCCTGCTTTAAAATGTAACGATACTTTCATACTTTTAATCAATGGAATAAATATGAACAGTTTTGCTGATTGAGTGATCAGTGAAGCCACAAGGACTCATTTGTGTGTGGTGGGAAATTTAGTGCACAACACTGGCAGAGCTGTTCTCTACGATGACCCCAAAAACCCTTTTACACGAGCAAGAAGTTTGCGCTTTTACAGTATTCAGCTCCGGTCATTTGGGGAGGTTGGAGAAAACCTGACTTCCTGAAAAGTGGCTAAAGACAAATCCAAATGAAGACAACTTGACATTACTGCATCCACAGCGTTTTTCAGGTCGAGGTCTGAATAAACATTAAATACTGAAGCAAAAAGGAAGCGAAGCGCAAAGAAATAAGCCAACGTTAGGACCGAGCTTGGCCTCGTCTTGGGAGTTCCGCAGTCCGGATGGTTTTAATCATTTGAACTGAAATCAAAAAGCTTATTTGTTCGCCTCGCTTACGTTGCTTACTCAAAACAACTACCATCACGCAACATTTAGCTATAACCGATTTACAAGTGCTGCAAGTGGAACCTCTTTAAGAAACTTTTGTTTTTAATTTGTTTTAAGTAACTGTGTTGTGCAATTTTAAGATGTATAAGCCTTACTTTGTACATGGTCCACGTCCGCCGTTATTATTTCCCACAATTCTTTTTCGTTTTTTTTAACGCTATCTGTTCACAAAGAGCATCGTGCGATGGGAGAAAAGAAACGCAAGGGAAGACAGCCATAGGGCAGCCAAGCGCGTGTGTGTGTGTGTGTGTGTGTGTGTGTGTGTGTGTGTGTGTGTGTGCGCGCGTGCGTGCGTGCGTGCGTGCGTGCGTGCGTGTGTGCGTGCGTGTGTGTGTGTGTGTGTGAGAGAGTGTGTGTAAATGTGTGTGTGACAGTAGACATAAGAGCTCAGTGGAAGCCTGAATACTGTAAATGCACTCAGATGTGTGTGTTATGTTCCAGATTCTTATGATGTGCAATGTTGCAGCTTAAACGGTTTATGCAACTATTTATGAAGACATCTGTTGTACCTGTAATAAATATATAGACAAGCATGTACTTGGTACTGCAAGTTCTGCTGTTAATCGCATTTATTTAACCTGAACCTTATCTTTCGTTAAGTAGTATTATTATTTCCCCTGTTCCGCCGCAGGGTTCTCGTCTACATGGCACTTATACGTTCTGGTCACTTTGTTGCTGATGTTATTGGTATACCAAAGCTGTCCAAGCTTTATGAGACTTTATTTTCTCTTCACTCTCTTTTAAGTTATACGTTATAAAGTCATGACAGGTTGTTTACATGTTTACCATAGCTTTGTCTTCTTTGAGTTTTGCTGAATGTTATTGACATTTCACAGACGTAACTGTTGCTTTTCTGCACTTTTCATTGTAGGTGCTTTTTTAGACCCTGTCCCCATTTACCATGTCCACACTTTGTTTTCTTATGTTGGCAAGAGATCCGTGACATAAATGTGAAGCCTTTAAATTATGGTATTTATAAAATAATAGCTCACCACATAGTTAGTTTTTATACACATATAGGTTGTATGGCTAAAGGCCTCAAATAGGTTTTGGAGACACAGTGGCTCGCAACATTTCAGCAGTTTGACAGTTACAGTAGTGAAATACGCACTGAGAGAGATTTTTCTTTGCAGCTGCTGGCTGATGTGCAGCAGCTGGCGCTCGTATCCTTATCAAGCAGTGATCCTTGCATCACCTCATTAACCTCGTATCATTCAGATTGTGAAACTTCGTCGAATGTGTGAGTGGCGGACCGAGAGTCTTTCCAGTGGGAAGGAACGCGGTGGATTCATCTGTATAGTCCCATATCATGTCTTCTAATTTATTTGCCGTTGTAAAAGTTGTACAGATGCTGTTGCGTCGTGGAACGTCGGACTGGATGCGTTTTAACGTTTCGTTCATTTTACCTTTTCGTTCCGATCTCATTGTATTTTAATGTATGTACGATCATTTTCAGCTTTTCTTTCAGTTATTTTATACTTTTGCATGTATATTTTTTTTGTACAGAGACCATAAGTGTTTACGCAATATGTGCTGTAAATATTTTCAGTTTTGCCATCGGTTATTTTGAAATTAAACATACAGAACATTCTGTAGGCTACTGTGCTTTGTTATGCCAGTGTTAAGTAATGAATATGTGGTTGCCACCATGTCGATACTTGGGCTTTGTGTTTTGGCCGATCCCGAGTACCGATCCAATACCCGTTTTTTGCGTTTTTCTATACCTTTGTTTTAGGCTTATTGTATTGTTTGTGTAGAAGTTAGCCATACCTGTTTTATGCTCTTGTATTCAGGACATCCTACACTACTCATTTGTCATGGTTGACTGTAGATTTATTTTTTATTTTTTAGCTTTATGTAGTATAAAAGTGCTGAAACTTAGACATAAATACTAGAAACTAGAACAGAGTTTTATTGGCTTGCAGAATTTTTTATTACGTAAAGACATTCTATGGCTTATTACTATAAAGAAAAATAAGCTCAATGCCAGGCGGAAACACTTATTTATCCATTTGGAATTCATCTGGATATAGAATAAAATTATTTGATAAATAATGCCTTTTTCTATATTTATTTTTTACTCGTTAACATTATACAATGTACAAAATTTTCTGATTAATTAAAAAAAGAACTTCTTAAGTTACATATATATATTTTACCAATGTGGACTCTTTGGTCTATAACTGATTTTGGGCTCATTCCGGCGACTCGTTTCACCTTTGACATGAAGGCGTTCAACATGAGTGTCGTCTGCCATGATGGCGTTCCATACATTAACGCAACGAACACGGAATAAACACTGAAAACCTGAAGTAAACAGCTGTATTGTGGGTGAAGCGCTATTTGGTTTTATTTATCAGCTAAAATGCAAGTTTTGTCTGTCATAAAGGGGGAGATTTGACGGAGCTGAAACGCTTTAGTAAAGACTGGCGTTCCCTGTGAGAGCCGCGCGTGCTAACAAACAGCGAGGAACACAGATTGTGAGTGAGAGCTGGTGTTGTGGAGGAAATTAAACAGTATAATTGTGGATAATTTGCTTTTGGGGTTCATGTGTGTTGCGTTGCTCGTCACTTGCTTGTTCAGCTCATTGTCATTTCGATATGTAGGAACAAAGCAGCTTTACCACAGTAACACCTCCGCACGCGCAGAGAACGCTCCGGTTTATTTTCAGATGGGCTCCGATCCCGGCGCGTCCCCACTTTCTGTTAAACTTCATTAAACTCACAGACGAGAAACCATCTGCTGATGGACGTTACAGTTGCTGCTTCCGACTGAAGCTTTATTCAGCACCACAGGTAAGAACTCGGTTATATATTTGTCCATGTTTGTGTATTTGAATGTTCACCGGATTTGTCCCATTTGACAGGACCCTCCCTGATGAATTCTACATCCACACTTGTCTCAGTTCCTGCATGAGGATAAATCACAGAATGTTAAGGTGAGTTAGATTTCCCGTCTACGTGTTACTTGTGCACGATGTGTGTGTCTTCTTGGGCTTGTGTGCAGTGAGGGTGTGTATTATTTATGGGTTTGATGCACGCATGAGCGCATGGCTCCTAGTTACTGTGATGGAAAAGTATTTTCAGGAATGAAGACCGATGCAGGGACATTAAGACACTGAGACATCAGGGTGGAACAGTTTTGTTATGAAATAATGCAGTATGTGCACATAGTGCATGCACAGTCCTAATCTGCTTACTACATGATCTAACGGTTACGGAGGGTCGCCGGTTCAGGTACCACAGAGAGGTACTCATGAGCAAGGTACCATCCCCAAGCACTGTTCCTCAGACACTGCCAAAAAGCTGCCCACTGCTCCTTCATGGGTGGGTCAGGTCAGGTCTGGAGGTCACATTTCGCCATGGTGCACTGTGTGCAGTGGGGTGTGTTCACAATGACAGATAATCACTCACTTGAATTCACTTACGTAGAGCCAGGTTCAGGTCTTGTACTGGTTTTGGTTATATTTTCCCAGCAAGGTTTTAGTTTATGACTTCTACAAGATAACATTTACAACACATTATGTATATGAAAATTCATGCTCGTGTTATTTGGTCAATATATGTACATGTACAGTATATATGTGCGTATATGTACTATAATACACAAGAGGCCATCTTTCTGTTGTTTGGCACTGTATCATCATAATTTACTATAATTCTAATGAACTAGACTTTATTGTAACTTCAAAAATGACTTTTAGTAAGATATTTTTAGTAAGATATTATTTATATATCAAAGTCAAAAGTCAAAGTAAACTTTGTCGTCATCTCTGCTATATACTGCACAAGCATACAGAGAGAAGAGACGACATGGCTCCAGTTTTAACACTGCAAATCTGGCACATAGAATAGGCAATATATAAATAGAATATAACATACACTTTAAACTAGAAGTAGAAAGAGAGACAATTAGGATGCAGTGTTCAATCTACAGTTACGGTCTTGGAGTTGTCATTTACACTGAATGTGCATGAGGTCAGTAACAGTTTTAACATGAAAAAATATATACAGTCTGTGCAATAAAACTATCTCTTATAAAGTGTGAGCTAATATTCAAGTCGGATCAAGTAAGAGCTGATATTGTAACAGCAGTGGAGAACTAGAGTCTGTGCAACACTTTCAATAATTTGTGCAGATAGATTCTGCTGTCTTCTGCACACTAGGGGTGGTTGTGAGCTCACAGAATTTTTCACAATGTCCTCACTTGCACTTTCCAAATTCATTGTTTACTGACACTTCCTCGCACCGTGTTGATACGCCAGATGAATTTAAAAGACATTCCGTTAATCAGGTTTGAGGTGTGGTGAATCTGAGCTTGAACAGATGTATTCATTAACCTGTCAACGATCCATGATATAGAATTAAAGGATTATCTCTGTGCCTTTTTACGCTCGGAAAAGCAGTATTTACCTGCATATTCCTGCATCACTCTCTACCATCTCTGGTAAATGTAGCTGTAGGCCGTGTAAGACTTCACATCTCCTGCTTCGTTCAGGGTAGCGTTTAGTGGGAGCCAGATTATGGCTTCAGTGCCGGAGTGAGATATGCAGATATGAATTCAGTGCTATAGAGACTCCATGTGTGCCGTCCATTAATTTGCATTCACATTGATGATTTCTATCAGGACGTCTTACATTTCCTGTATCCAGGGACGGTCTCCCTGCACTGGTTGTAGTTCTGGCATTAGGACGGAGCCGAATTTAAACCTACAAAATCTCTCGGTCCATAAACAAGTGTCCTAACATTAAGACATTTCACACCTTGACTAATGCAGTAACTAGACAGTTAGGTTTAAGTGAGTGATTATATGTTGTTGTGAACACAGCACAGCACACAGTGCACCACAACCAAATGTGACCTCTGCATTTGACCCACCTGTGAAGGAGCAGTGGGCAGATTTTTTGACAGCGCCCGGGGAGCAGTGCGTGGGGACGATACCTTGCTCATGAGTGCCTCAGTGGTACCTTTACCAATCCAGGACTTGTACCAGAGACCTTCTGATCATGGGTCCAACTCCCTAACCGTTACTCTACCAACTCCCCTTTAAAGGAGTTTAATGGTGTAAAAACAAGAGTCTTCAACCTTTTTCAGTCCAAGAATTCCTTGGCTGAGAGAGACCCTGAGCACGGATCCCACCACCCCAACCCGCCCCATTTATTCCTGATATTCACTCCGTATTTGACAGTTTCATACTTGCGTTTGATAGCGCGGCAGAGCAAACGTCACACTGGTAAATCAACCACATCTGTCTCCTTGTAGGTAAATCCAAACCGAAGATACTTCTCTGAATTTTTAAGTGTCTTCACGCTTGTGGCTACTGGAAGGTGTGCTATTGTCTGCAGGTGGATCTTCTGAACCACCATCAGTCGTTTCTGACACCAGCTTTGGTCCCAAGAAATTACAAATTGATCCACTATTATTTCATAGGATTTAAGTTATAACAGGTAATGTCAGGAGAGCTGATAGCTAAGTGGTACAGGTTCCCACAGTGGGTAATCAAGATTTATGGGTAACATATTTGGCTGTTATTTTATAAAGACAGAAAGTGGTTGTTTTAACATTCTACTTTTTTTGTAGCATGGCGGCACTGTGGCGCAGTGGTTGGCGCTGCCGCCTCACAGCGAAAAAGGTCCTGGGTCAGATTCCCGGTTTGCCGTAGGGACTTTCTGTGTGGTTTACACGCTCTCTCTGTGTTCGTGTGGGTTTTCTCCAGGTGCTCCGCTTTCCTCCCACAGTCCAAAAGCATGCACTGTAATTGCCGACTCTAAATTGGCCCTGTAAGGTGTGAGTGTGTGTGCGCCCTGCGGTGTGTTGGTGCCGACCCAGGGTCTCCTCCCCCCCACAGTTGGTTTTAAGCAGTTTGAAGAACGAACCAACAAACGAATGAATAGAAAGTGGTTGTTTCAACGTTCAATTTCTTTGTAGCATCATATTTTTTGTAGTATCGGATTGTGATTAAATAATTTGGCGGACCCCCTGCAGGACCTCAGGGGCCCCAGGTTAAAGACCAGTGTGTTAAAGCATCAGTTAAACTAACAGTTTGTATGAGAAATCAAGGGAAAGGAAACTTAGTTTGGTGTTTTGCTTCACACCTTGAATCTTCTACACATGTAACACGGGTCCTGCCTTAGTTTTTACCTCTCGCTTGTAGACAAGATGAACATCGGAAGAAATCACGGTTGGATTTATTGTTTATTGCGTCACACAGGTGAACACTACGCTGTTTCATACAATACAAGGGACAGCAAGATAATACACATTGCACAGTTTCATTTACAAACTTGCTTCTTAAATAAACAGTCATAATTCATGAAGGTCTTTCACTGCTGCGTGAAGAAAAATCTGCTGTGGGAAGTCTTTTAAAGCAGAGGCATCGAGCTGGACAGAGGCCAGTAATTCATATAGGAGCCTTAAGACAAAATCTGGCCAGTTCCCCCAAGCTGCACCCCTCTTACACTTCCTCTGCATGACTTGAGTTCAGTCTCTTAACACACACTGCTGAAGCGGCCCGTGTGAGTGGTTTATCTCCGGTGCGTCTGGATGACTGGATGGGAAAATGAAAGTCTTAACTCTACGAGAGGATTAATCCATCTCAATCCGCAGCTTTGAGAAGATGGATAGCACAAGTGTCAAGTTTATGTCTATTAATAGTAAACATAGCTTATGATGGTAAGGAGACCTTTTATATAAACAGAAATAAATGATTTCAGTAGCAGAGGCTTGACTGCGGAGCAGCTGCTCGCGTTAGAAACGGAAACGGTGTGAAACTGTGAAAAGCGGTAAATGTGAATAACAACCAGGAGTCAGGTAAAGAAAGACCTGCTGCTGTTTTACAGGTAGACGTTGTGTATGATGTGATGGTCTGCACTGCGTTATGCGTCCTGCTAAAGAGAGATCATATTCAGGATCAGCCGCTGTTTTTGACCACATGCTGCAGTGCCTCGTTTAACTCTCTGCTCCTTAACCCAGCGCAATGCTGCCGTGAAGAGTCATTCCGGCCGTGGACCTTAACGGAAAGCTGAGAGTGATTAAGAACGAAAGGCTAACGTGTGAGCTTAACGTAACACTGTAACTGAACACATTCCATCCCTTATATGGCTAAAAAAAAGCAGTATTTATCGTTGAGTGGGTAAACGTGATGGATTTGGCGGATCCCGCGGAGTGGGAAGTGTTTTGAGTCTCATCTGCACAGTAGTGAAGCATCTGGAATTGTTCATTGATTTTAGCGGTGAAGACCTGCTGCAATCATGAGAGGACAGAAATTCCTCAGTGTTAATGTTCTGCAGTCCTGCGGGCCCTCAGCTCTCGCTCCTGCTCTAAAAGCATCGCCACGCTATGAAACATGGTTTAGTGTGTGGTGTCTTCAATAAACAGCAGACAAATGGAACAACCAAGAAAAAAAAAGGGTTTTGAAAAGTTGTAATCATCTACGATAAGGATCTTTTGAGTAGAAAATTGTGTAAGAAACAAAAGATTTCTGCATCAGATTTAGAGACTTTTTCAATCAAGAGCTTTTACTCGTCCAGTCAATAATGTCCAAGAAAATGCCCCAACTCACACACTAACGGCCTGTTTACACGTGGATATTTTTTATAAATGCACATTCTTTTGTACGTTTGAGCCTTTTTTTTAAAGTGTGTATTTTAGATCCACTGGTTGACTAGCGTCAAGATATTTCTCCAGAATCCATCTTCGTCTCCCGAGTTCAGTTAACCTAACGCAGGTAGACAATCCGTGTGGCTGTGAATGCAGCGTAGGCCACCGTAAATACAAACGTAGCCGCGACCGCACCAAGCGTCTGTGAGTGCTACGGCGATAGTCAACTTCGACGGCAGATTTCTCCGTTTCTCACTTGGCGTGACAGGAGAAACCCGACTCCTTTGAATGTTGATATCTCAGTCATATGTCGTCCCATTCATTCCATATAGGTATCGTTTTGAAGCTTGATTTATGACCTTTCATGAAAACATAATAAACTTGCGACTGGTTTTGCCGTGGAGGGTCACATATGGCCTATTCTGTGTGCATTATTTGTTCTTTGCACTGTTAAAACTGGAGTCACATCGTCTCATCTCTCTGTATATCTGTACCACAAATAGCAGAGATGACAAAGATTGTTTTTTTTTAAACTCCGTCCGAAGTGGAGATTTTTTTCTGTGGATACGTGTAAATGAAAGGCCCAAGCGTATAAAAAATATACCTTTATAAGAAATATCCGCAAACGTGTAAACAGGCCCTAAATATCTCTAAAAGGTTGTTTTAAGGGTAAAGAAGGTGCTTCAGCTAACTAACAGTGTTGCAGTGTTGTCAGTCTTCAGGCGAGTCTTTTAATCTGACGTGGAAAATGTGTGATGCAGCTTTGTGTGTGCTGGAGTTAAAATAAGTCATAAGAGAAATAACAGTGTAATTACAGCACAAAAGTACAAAAACAAGAAGGCTTGGGCAGGGTGTGTTAGTTCATGTACCTACTACTGACTGTGAGAGTTAATCTGCCTAAAAAAATAATAATACAAACATAATTATTTAATATCACTTTATAATGTCACAGGGGTTTAGTTGTCCCAGCAGGAAACAAATAACGCTAACATGCTATTAACACAAGAGGAAAACGATCATCTACGTAGCATTTCTCTATCAACATGAAGTTTTCAGTGCTTACAGTACCATCTGTTGAAGCTTGTTTTCATTATATCTGATCATTATTAAAGACTTTCATGGAAATAAGATTTTGTCTTGCTTGGTTATTGAATGCTGACATTTTTATATTTAAGTAAAGTTGAACAGTTGAATCTTGTTGAGCTTGTCTTCCTGAGCGCAGGACACTACTCAAGCTGTTCTGAAGTCAAATCTTGAGTTTTTGAGGCGCTCAATGGCTTGTTTGGGTTTTTTAAAATAATATTTTCATGAACATGTCCACAACTATAAAGATTTTTGTAGTAAAAAATAGTTAAAGGATTTTGCTGAATAAATAATTGGTCTAAAATCCAACCTCTTAATCCACCCCCTTGGTTATTGCCGTTTCCAGTGTATATTTATCTTAATGCTGGAATGTATAATCTCTAGGCACAGTGAAAGTGTTGGGTCTGTTGGCGTAAAGCTGGGCTTACATTGTGTGATTTTCGGCTCATTATTAGGTGATTTTTCACTCGTGCGACTGTTTTGTGTATCGGCCCGAGTTTCTGCTTAAACGTGGTGATTAACCCTCATGACCAGCTCCTGATCACCAATCGTATGGTCGGATGCGAATCAAACTCCCCCTCGTGAGGGCATCGCGCTGTTGAAGCAGAGCCACGAGCCGACTCACCCAAACCTCAGTTCCCTCATTGCGCCTGCGCCAACACAGAACTGGAAGTGAAATGCAAACAGAGTATAGAGTACAAACATGACGCCGTGTTTTCCAGCGTGAGCAGTCAGGTCGCACCCGAGCGTGGGCCCGTGAATCGGGAGCTTTGGCGTTTCACCTCTTGTGATTTAGTTGTACAGTTTGAGCTGGACGTTTACAAAAAAAATAAAAAAATCACACAGTGCGTGCCCAGCCTAAGATCGTCTCCTTTAACCCACGGTACACTACACTGTCTACGTGAAGAACGTTGTTAAGGCGTTAACACTTGAGCGGAGCTGTTGAAGTTGAAGTGAGGTGAGGTGCGGTGCGGTGAGGTGAATGATGGTTGTGTCAGTGAAGAGAGCCAGGAAGCCATTAATTAAAATCTTTGGAATACTGAGTCCTGAGTGGGTTGTTACTGAGTCCTGTGACCACCAGAGGGCCTGCAGGGAGCTCACACTGAAGGACAGGTTTCCACCAGCACAAACCATTACAAATACTGAGAATAGCTGGCATTAGCATCTTTTTACAGCTGCTGCAAAGCTTCAGATCTCGTTCCTATACATCATAGCTGATAAAACAAGAACGGTGCTGCAGTCAACTGCTGGTTTGTACTGTAATAAACATCAGCACTGGTGAGGAGAAGTATTGGATGGATATGATGTGTATTATTAAATATGATGTTTGATGGAAACCGTGTCCCGTTGTCCTGTCATAGTCCTGTCTGAATTTTTGGTGTTGTGGCATTGAGGTGAGCACCGATCTCACTGGGAGGAGGAGAAGGAGGAGGTGGCAGAAACCAGAGGCAGACCATAATGTGCATCTCTATTTGCGTTTTCCGTGGTGATGGTGGTGGTGATGGTTCTGCATGTCCTCCATGGTTATCCTGCCCCACGCCCCGATCACAAAGGTCTCGATCTCGCATTCGTTTTCCCCTCGTGCAATCCGGAAATAGCCGTCCTCACCCCAGTTCTTGCCCCATGAGTTGGCGGCGATCTGCGGAGGAGCGGACGGGGTTTTATTAGCACCGTAAGCTCACAAATTCTGGATTTTATTCAGTATATTTGCCAAAGTAAGAGTGTCTCACCCAGTACTTCTGTGCTTGTCCGTTGTAATCTCTTTCTTCTCCCCACCTGAGCAAAAGCAAAGTCGAAATCATTAGTCTGCTGAGCGTTTTAAACCAAGATGACAACAATAGGAACTGTTTTTGAAGAGTTCTTAAATCGTTTCTTAAAAAGTAGTGCAGCGTGTGCCAACATTCCAGGCAGGAGCAGAACCCTTTGGATGGAATTCCCCCTGTGCTGCTTCCCTCTGGCCTGGACAGGAGAAAGGATGCAAGCTTCAGGAAGTAGCCCACGCCTGCCTCCTGCCATCTCTCAAAAATGTCAACAACAACATCATTATTTCTGATTGTCAGGCCTGTATCCGAGCTGTAGAATCCCTCCCTCCTACTCCGTCACCAGGCCCTGTACGCAGGCAGAGTGTTGGCTCCTTAAGTGTTCATGCGTTGGCAACAGCAGGCCGCTGCCCTCGAGTCGCGAAACATTTCTGGTCCAGAAATCTATTTCCATCACAGAGCGGTCAGTCTGTCTGCCATAACGGGTCCCCGTGAGGTGCTGTTAAATGTCTTCATGAGAGTGGAATGATGGAATAATTTGGGTTCAGCTCTTGCCAAATGTTGGGAAAAGCAAGTCACCAAATCCTGGCTTGTACCAACTTGTTCTCTATCTCCCACCTCACACCTCCCCCCCACCAGAGCTGGAAGCAGGAGGCGGTTGATTTAGAACAAACAAAACACTGTTTGTCGATGTACTGGACTGAAATAGCAATCGTTCGGGGGCAAATGTTATGATAGTGCTCCCAGAGAAGCCAGACAGAGCATTGGATAAGGAGTGGGAGCACTGAGACAGACCCGTCCCACCCTGCTTAGTGCCCTTGGCCTTGGACAAAGACACACATACCACAGCTCCCGGTCCACCACTGACCTGCGGGGGTTTTAGGCCCACTGTCCGTCCGGTGGGATCGGGATCAGCCTGTCGGACAATGCCCTTCCACCACACTGGACATCAATGAGCTTTCCGTAAACTTTCCCAGGCCCTCGGCTTAGCGGAATACACCGTGGCAGGATTTTGCACATAAAAACATTGTTGCTGCCCCCTCCCCCCCCCCCTTTCCCCAAATCTATAGCCCCCCGAGTCTCCAGAGCGGCGAAAGAACTGCAGCGTCAGCTAGGGACACGGGTCGGGGAAAAGCCAGGGTTCAGACATCCACTCACCCACCATCAGCATCACCGTTGGAGCATGTTACACACACACACACGCGCACACACATTCCATTCATCCACCAACATTCACTCTCCCATCGAGGACTGATGTGGCTGTTAATTTGACTGATGCACATGTCAGTTATTTATGGTGCGCAGCAGAACGCTTCCTGAGATAGGAAATGAACAACAAAGTGGATATTTCCTGCAGATATGTCAACGTGTAAGAGTCCAGAAATAAATGTGCTGTTAAGTAAATACCCATAAGCCTTATTCACATCATGGGCATACAGCTGCTGAGAGGAATCTTGGAATCTGCGCGTCATTGTAGACCAGGAGTCGCCAACCACCGGGCCGCTTTGAATCCTCTTTGTGGACTGCGGAACTCGTGTCAGTCGAATCAGTAGCGCGGCATAGCTTCGAGTAAATCTGCCGGTTAACTTCCTCTAGTGCCACTTGAAAATACATTTTTGCCACTCTGGTGGCCTTGTCTTGATACTTTGTCAGCTGGCGGTTTGGCAATACTGACTCGAGTGTCTCGCACACCTGGTTCAGTTTAGTGAGTGACCCAGAGGGAGCCGAACCCTCAAAAGGAAGCGAATATTACAGCTCTATTTCAAACTGCTGAGCTGTGTGAGAATGACAATAGCAGAGTTAAATTGATCTGAGCTTCCCCTAGACTCAGTGACGTCTGCCAGCCTTCTTTACTGCAACCCGGCTTGGATTAGACCCAGAGAGTCGGCTGGGCGCTAGGAGGTGGGGCGGGGCTGAGGACACAATGTTGTGTGCAGGTGATGTGAGCTGATAAGAGGGGGAGGGCTGTGTCTGGGAGGGCGGAGCTGATGAACCACCCAGTCAGGTGTTATGTCTGTGTTTTTGTAGTGACCATGGTAAAAAGGGACGTGTGGAAGTGGGCTGGAGGCCTGCTCTGGAGGTTATATTCTGTGTGCTTTTATTCTGTATGTGGCCACAGTTCTCACTGCATATAAAAATAGCGCCGCTAATCATGTCGTTATCTCGTGTTTTCATCAACATGAGGTCAGAGCAGCGGTAACTAAATTAGCCGCTATCATCCAACCCTGGCGAAGGCGAGACCTTCGTTTTCATCTCTGCTCGATGTGTTCACATGCTCTTGCTTACTTCCACGTAGGGAGATTAAAGGTCACCTTGCTGCTGGGTGCTGTGGGAAAGGGCAGCTCTTACCCTATGATTCTCACGGAGTGTGTGCCGTGCTTGCGATACTGCGGCGCTTTGTGGAAGTTGACGTTTGTGTGTCGGTAGATTCCGCTCTTGTACACAAAGAAGTCCTCGTGCACCTCCATGATGGCTAAAGAGGGACAAAAAACACACAGCAGACACACCCGTTACACCCAGCCTCATGTTTGTTCTTTAACAGTAGCTTTTGAAAGGCTATTTATAGTGGGGTAGCAGTGTGAGGATAAAATGTCAGAAATCCACCAGGAGTTGACCCTTTGAGACCCCGTGAGAGTAAAATGTCTCGGTCAGATTTGAAGTTTGAAGACTTTGATTCTAGCTATACTAAAATAAATAAACCTTTATAGCTTTATAGCTCGTTTCAACTGGTTAAACTTTTGGCCGTCTCTTGCATGTGATTTTTGTGATTACATAATATCTAAAAAGACCGAACATTTAATTCCACTGCCAGATCAAAGTCAGATCTAAGTCAGAACAGCATGACTGCAGACTGGGGAAGCTCTGGAACTTTACTTTTAATTGTTTGGGAGTTCAATCGAGCTGCACCCGTGTGACGTTCAGATTAAAGAACTAATGTTCTGGGCAGAAATGGCTCATTGTGTACCTCCAGCAACCGCCCCTGGGAGACCCTCCCTACAAACACTAACACGATGTGGTGTGTAGCTCAAGTACACATGCTAAAACAGCAAACCCGTTCTGTTCTGCGGCTATGATCTAGGATTTCAAGATGGTCAATATTTCCTCCGGTGATGAACAATGCAACAAACACCTGGCAGAGACTCAGAGCTCAACTCAAACATGCACACACTACAATGGGATATTAAGTGGTGGACACTAGACACAGTTAGAAAATATTTGTGTTCTTCTTTAACAGAACCAAGCTTAACTGGGTCAGATTGTGTTAAATCCACCTAGTAATCTGGGAATTAGCATTAAATCAGCAGCTAATGTCAGATCACAGATCAAGACGTGTCTATCTGATGGGTAAAATGCTAGAAAGTTGCTGTATTTTTGTTTTATTGTTCCTCCACACGCCACACTGCGTACCTTGCACAGGGCCGTTCTCCATGATCTCCTTCATTATCTCTTTCTCCTGTGAGGAAATAGAGCAGAGTTCATTTTATGTGAGACCAAATAAGGGTTGATAAACTGATAAATGTAATTAGAGCGCTAATTTAGGAAGGATTTATGAATGAAGTTCCTACGTGCAGCCTGGGATTAAAACAGCCAACTTTTGGATAATGGTTTTGAACGCAAAAGACAAGACGATGCTTATAAACTTGACCTTAAGAGAACACAAGATTATGAACCTGCTGATATAACGTCTGTCCTAGCGGATTGGGACTTTGTTGGAAACTGGAAATTAGAAGTTATAATGCATTGGTGTTCATAAATTTACATCATGTGACATGTCAGAGCTAATAAGGTTATGTAAGTGAGTGATTATTGTGAACACAGCACACAGTGCACTACAACCAGAGGCATTTGACCCCTCCGTGAAGGAGCAGTGAACAGCCAACATGGGCAACGCCTTGCGAGCATGCAGTGTAGGTTAATTGCAGACTCTAAATTGGTCCTGTAAGGTGTGAATATGAGTGTGTGTGGTCTGCGGAGAATTGCCGCATGCCCTGCCCTGCGCCCGTAGTTCCTGCGATGGACTTTGGTCCCCGTGACCCTGATAGGTATTAAGTGGTTTGGAGAATGAATGAATGAATGAATGAATGAAGTTGCTCTGGATAAGACCTGTCAGTGTTTTGAAGAGTTTAAAATGTGCGGTGGGAACTAGCATGTTGTTCCTCAATCGTAGCAGGCTGTTATGTAACATGTTTTGAAAGGTCTTATCTAAACCTTATCTAAGGTCTTATCTTTGCAGGGGTGGGGTTTGAGCTGACTGTGAGGTGGGTGGTCGCTCTGCTTCGGAGTGTTTTCTCACGTTTGAGGACAGTCGGTATGGTGGGGTGGACTGGTAGATGTCGTTGTTGTAGATGTGGCTGTTAGGGCAGCGGGCCGTGGCCTGTCTCTTCCCTCGGCCCACCGAGCGGCTCTGCATCATACAGCGGCTGGCCTCGGCGGGGGTGTGCTGGGGCGGAGAGAAGGGGTAGCACTCCTCCGTCACCACCCTGAGAAAAGAGAGAAAGAAAGAAGTAGAAACATGCAGGATTCCCAGCCTGTGGTGGTACTGGTCTGGTGGTGGGACATTGAGTGAGTGAGTGAATATTTGCCACTGTGAACACGTCACACAGTGCACCACAACCAACTGTGACCTCTGTATTTGACCTCAGCAGTGGGCAGCTGACATGAGCACTGCTTGGGGATGAAACTGAGGTCCTCATTGGTAACTTTACCGGTCCGGGATTCGAACCTGTGATCTTCTCATCACAGTGCAAACACCCTAACCGTTACGCCACCAGCTGCCCCATAATTCCCCACATTCACCTCTGGATCAAGAGGTTATGAGTTGAAACTTTACCTCCAGCACGACCACCAATGGGTACGACCCTTAACCCCAAGTTGCTCCAAGAAGACTCCAGATTAAAGCGTCTGCTTAGATGATGTGATGGAACAAGGACAACTCACCCTCTTCTCCTCAGATACCACCAGGCCCCGTCCACTCGGCCCCCAGCGCATCCCCCCTGATTACGGGTGTCGCAGGAGATCAGATTCTGTGGGGAGAGCTGTGGAGTCATGTGTCCCATAGACTGGATAGAGATTCGGTCTGATGCTACAGCTGGAGGAACAAAACGACATGAAAGATAAAGTGAAGAGAAGGAGCGGTCAGCAGGTAGAGCGTGTGATTGCACTCTATGTGCTGTGACCCACCTGCTGTGGAAAACGCCCAGGAGGCAGCGCAGTTGCCCTGGTCTAGTGGCTCATGGATTTTTCCCGGCCACCTCTGTGCAGCGTTAAAGTAACTTGGCAGGTGCTCGTTACTGTCCATATTCATCTGAGAAGAATGTGAGACGAGGTGGATGTTAGCAGTGGAAGGTATAAAATAGTTTCTCTTGCTTGGTTCTTAAGATAAGACTCATCCCATGTTCTTTGTGAGGGAAGTTAATCATTAAAGGCAGCTTATACAATAATCAAGCTGAAACTGACCAGGAAGGACTGGACTATCTCAGCTGTCAAAGTTCATCTTGCAGAAAGTCCAGGAGTCATGGATAGGAAGTGGCTGTACAGATTGGGCTCGTGTTTAAAGTTCCTTCTTTGGAAATGTCACACTCATACCATCCTGCATTCCAGACGTTAATATCTCACTGAATTGCGCAGACGGCGAGGTGTGTAATGCTGGAATGCAGGAGAGTTGTCGAGTAACTTTTGGTTTTAAAGGTGAACGTGAGCGTGCGTATGGGGTGAGAGGCGAGCAGCAGGTTTGTGTATTATCAAGACATTTTTGGTAATAGTTATTGAATGTTATAAAACTGCTCCTTAAGTTCAGATTGTTTTATTTATCTTTTAATATTAGCCCTGCATTCATTAAAGGCAAAACAATAATAATACAGTGGAGCCTTGACTTACGAGTTTAATTGGTTCCGTGACGGAGCTCGTAACTCAAATTACTTGTGTGTCAAATCAGTTTTCCCCATTGAAATGAATTGAAATGCCATTAATCCGTTCCGGACCCCCCCAAAAAAACACCACATTTTTTTGTTACATGTTTTTAAATAAGAAAAATGTGCTTATAAATAATGAATATTGTATAAAAACACAATACAATAGAATGTACTGCAATAAACTGGTTTTATTAAGTATAATGTACAGCGTTTGTCTTGGAGATCAGACGACTTGAAGATGCTGACGAAGGTGGAGGAGAAAGGCTGAACTGAATAACTCAATCTTATTGGCTGTTTTTTGCCCGTTTCGCCACGCTTTCCTCCCTTTCATCTGCAGGGGTTTTCGATAAAAACCTGTCCAATGTGGTCTATTTCATCCTCCCTTTCAGCATGTTTCTGAAATGAGTTCAGCAAGTGTCATTAAACAGCGCCGTCGCACGCCCAGCTGGCTCGTAACCCCAATTTTAGCTCTCAACTCAAAGCAAAAAAACGGCTGAGAGACGGCTCGTATCTAGAAAACCTCGTCAGCTGGGACACTCGTAAGTCAAGGTACCACGGTATTTTTAATGCAGAGCTGAGTTTGAGCATCATAAAAAATTGTATATAGGGTTATGGGTTGGGACTTACACACTAAAATGCACAGAGACTCACACACACATTGTTCATTGCTCTGCAGTGACAAAGTTCTTTGCTGTCTCACGCCCCTGTCTCAGCAGCGTTTCTCAATCCAAAGTCAAAGTAAACTTTATTGTCATCGCTGCTGTATACTGTACAGATACACAGAGAGACGAGACGACGTAACACACTGTTTCTGCCCGGTCTCGAACCGGGGACCTTTCGCGTGTTAGGCGAACGTGATAGCCACTACACTACAGAAATCCCAGTCCTCACGGACGAGTTTCCTGCCCCTCGCCGATCAGTGTGCAGCGGTGCAGGATATACCGAATCTGTGCAGAGTGGTGGTCCGCGAGGACTGGGATTGAGAAACACTGACTTAAAGCATTTTCTTAGTTCTAGTTATTCATATTGAACTACTGCACCGCACCATCGCAATAATCTTAAACCAGGCTGGGCCAGTCGTTAGTGTAACGGGTAGGGAGTTGGCCCTGTGATCAGAAGGTCATCAGTTCACGTCCTGGACTGGTAAAGGTACCACTGAGGTACAGTACTTGATGAGCAAAGTACCGTCCCCAAGCAGTGCTCCCCGGGCACTGCCAAAAAGCTGCCCACTGCTGTGCTGTGTTCACAATGACACATTTTATACTCCTTAACTATTACCAGAAATCCTGTTTTTAAAACACATAAATCTGAAAAACACCCTGAATTGCTGTGTAATATTTTGTTCATCAACAGCCAGAGGAACAATATTTTGTCTGACTCTAGTGCCGGAGTTTTGCTGGGCGCAGATATAGAGATTTCTGAATGGAAGAGGAGGAGGAGTGGGACGCCAGCTCCGACTCCTCGGCAGGTGGAGGCATGTTGGAGGAGAGGGAGGGGGACGCGGGTGTGTGGAGATGTTTGTAGCGTCTGGTTTGGATATCTCTGTCTTCCCTCACATCTCTCCCTCCACTTCCTCTCTCTCTCCCCCCCGTGGTCTGCTCTCTGCTATGCGTGCTTATGTAATGTGTGTATGAGCAGGCTGCTGCTGAGCGAGACTCAAGGGCCTGAGTGAGTCTGATCAAAATAACCGGCTACAGACAAATATGTGCGGAATACAGAGGAGACGGGGCTTCCGATAACAGCTCTCTCTCTCTCTCATTTCCCTTTTCTTAGCGGACCGGTTAACTGTCTGAATAAGAGATCAAACAGCAGTCCAGTGTAATGGTCCCGGGAGTTCTCGCATGAATGAGTTTAGGGAGTGGTTAAATGACATTAATATATGTGTGTAATAGGTTCAAATTGACATCTCTATAGCAACAGGGAGGAGAGATTTTAAAATCCACATGAGACTCATTTACATTTTTGGCGGAAGCTCTTATTAGGGTGGGAGATCGCCCTGGGATTGGAAGGTCGCCACTTCGAATCCTGGACCGGTAAAGGTACCACTGAGGTACTCATGAGCAAGGTCACGTTCTGCCCATCAGATGCCCACTGCTCCACATTTGGTTGTGGTGCACTGTGTGCTGTGCTGTGCTGTGTTCACGACAAATAATCCCTCACTTTCACTTTATTAAGAAGGATTCACATTTTCCAATTACAAGAACAGACTCAGGGGCTCAGTGGTAGTAGTTCTGGATGAAGGATAGAGCCAGAGTCCCACCCACAACCTCTTGATCCATATCTACCACTGGACCACCAGACCCAGTTCCTAAAAAGCATCTTAATGATCGTAAGACCCTATAGTGCTAGAAAGGGCAGCAGTCACAGAGCAGCGATGATCCCACCATCATTTCAACATGGAACGAAAGTGATCAGTTCTGATAAGTCACTGAGAGGATTAGAAATTAGCTATAAGGCAGCAGGCTTTATTGACTCCAGTCCAGCTCTAGGAAGTGGAATACTGATAACTGTGTGTGTGTGTGTGTGTGTGTGTGTGTGTGTGCTGAGTTCACCACAACCTCCACTCACCTGAATCTCATTCATGCTCATGATGGCTCGGGTAGGCCGGTGTGTGCCCAGGCGGTAGCGCAGACCCTCATCCAGACTCATTCCCCAAAACTGACTGTAGTTAGACGCCCTCCACCTGGAAGAGACATAAATTAATCGCATAGTCAGTGCATCACAATGCAGACTTGGACGAATCTGCATCGATGCAGTGCCAGACCGTAATCGATTATAACGGAGGTTTTCAATTGGTGGTCCACGGCGCGGCGCAATTGCAGGTGGTTCCGTTTCACTACTGAAATCACTTTTTTGAAATCACTCATTTTTAAATTTTTCAAAACATTCCCAGAAAATTTGGCCATCTTTATGAATAACAAATTTAATGCAGATATCTAAAAAGTAATCAAAAAAATGCTCCCCCCCCCATACTAACACTGCCTCAGATCAAATTGTTGACCTAATAATCGTATCAAATCGAGAGACCAGTGAAGGTTCACACCTCTAATAGACATGATAACTTGAATTCTGCATCAGATGGAACGATATTGCTTTGTAAACTGGGCGTTTTGAGAAAAAGGTGCGTTGGGTTTCACAGTGTAAGCAGGCGCACGACTCTTACCCGTAGTGTTCCCTGTTGATGGCCTGGATCATGTCTTCCTCTATCAAACAGGAGTGCTGCTCGCAGTCCCATCGGCTGTTTGCTCCACATGTACTGCGGGAGGGAGACGGCGAGGTTCAGTTACCGTGAAAAGGATTTATTAGAGCTACAGCAAAGGAAGTTAATGCAACTCTACTCCTCTACTGTTTGGAGAAAATGTGTGCATCTAGACTGTGTATCTTGACGTACAGTATGTCCTCACTTTATTCATGCCACATTAAAAGTCAGGAACATTTATTTTTGTGCTCTAGTCTCCAAAATGGAGTGTGTTCACATTTGGCAAAAGGCAGATAAACAGTTCAAAAAGCCACCCAGTGGAATTCCCCTGAGAGACACAAAACAAGGAGACTGCTGTGGGTAGGAGGAGCAGAAAGGGGCAGAGTAACGGGGAAGACTGGAATTATCAACCTTTTATGGCTCTTATGACTTCACTCTCAAAGAAATAACCATTTTTAGGCAGCGTGTGGGAGACGAGGGGCAGCAAACTAGCGCTGATACCTGAAATGATTTGGGGATTTGACAGAAAACCCACATATTTGTGAGGCAGGATGTTGAATAGTAGAAGAGTCGCGTCTTTACTGCTGTGTACGTATTTACGTCAGTGAATAAAGGGAAGACCCCGTTTCTTTATTGACTGAAAGCGGCAGTACCCCAGATGCCAAAAACCTGCACCCAGTGATATGGAACGGACAGAAATTCACACAGTAACAGAAACACACAGCTGCCATGCCTTGCTATGGGGGGAAATAGCCCTGCATTCTGAAGAAAGTGAGGTGTCAGGTGGCCTAGTGGCAGTGGGGAGCTGTACTTCACATTCTTTGTCCCAGTTCACTGTAAGGACCTCACTCAGTGGCAACTCACAACCTTGTGACACCCTGCAGCGTGGGGTTTTTGTGTTTTCACCCCATATACCACAGTAATCTGTGTGGGATTGCAGCAGGGAGACATGAAGAGTTTTGTAGGTCTCAGATGGTGGGCTCTGTCACATTCCCCCCTGCAGGCCCAGTGATGGGGAAACAGATTTTTATGGATAAGGCCGTGTGGTTGGACCCCTATACGGGTTACTGCTCCAATTCAGCAGGAACCAAAACATGCAGATGCGGCGTGCTGCATCATGGTAGAGGCCATCGTTTTGAGAAATAAAAATAAAAAGTACCGGCATATTAAGGGAAAAGAGCGCCCTAGTGGAAGAACACTTGACTATGAAAGGTATCAAGGCTGTATCTTACCCCCAGCTCTAACACTACAGGCTCTGTAAGTTAGACACTCCCTGGAGATCACTCTGCATATGAGCATCTGCTCGGTGCCGTAAATTTAATGTCACAGTAGAATGTATGCTTTCATTGCCTACTGGAAACAGCTGGTCAACCATGAAAACCCTCAGAAATGTTAGGCTTCTGGCAAACAGTTGCCGTTAACCTTTGGCAGTGTTTGCAGTAAGGTCATATTTTCACGGGCAAATTAGGTTTGTGGCAAACTTGTGGCGGACTTCTAGTAAACTTTGTGGAAAACGTATGCACCTGGCAAATTTGTCACCGAATGTTCACTAAAAGTTTGTCATTACTGGCAAATTATTTTGGCAAATCACTGGCAAATACATAGTGGCAGTTTGTTATTGTTGCCAGAACATTGCTGCAAGTTTGCCTCTAGTAGCTGACAATGGCAAACTTGTGGCAACATATTCTGGCAAACAAATTAACCACAGGTTTGGCAAACCTGCTAAAAACTAGAGATTGTCCGATACCGATACTGATATTGTAAATTTGGATATCTGCTGACACCGATGTTCTTTTTGAAACATAAAATAATGCTTTAAAATGTCTGAATCCATGACTGAGATTATTATGTTTAAGGAAATGCTTGATTTAAATACTGTTTTCCAGCTAAAACAATGTAATAATTACACACATGTATATACTAAATTATTTGTTCTCAAAAATTGTTTGTTTAGACATATAAATATTTCTTTCTTATTTAGTACACTATAACATTATAAAATTGGAAAAAAAAAAAAGATCAATTGAGAATGAAATACTGAAGTTTGTCATTTTGAACCAATTTGGTCTGTAAAATGAGCTGCTTTTGCAGACAACTGCATTTCCCACGATCCTCTGGGCGCGCCCCGGAGCCACATCACAATGAAGCGCTGGGCGCGCATTCCAGAATAAACGATGGGAAATCTATGGGAAAATCTAAATAAACGGCAGAACTGTGAGTAGAACGCTGGTTGTTGTGGTTATTTATCAGCTAAAATATGGTTTGTGTCTGTAATAAAGGCGACATTTTCACCGGACTGGAGCGTTTTGCGAGTAACGGCGTTCATGCGCGCGGTCATTCACACAGCACGTGTTTACATCACAAAAAATGTTTTTATGCATTTACTTCTGTTTTAGTGCACGGAACATCTCACAAATACTTTCACATGCAGAGGGATCAGGTCTCGTCTTGATCGCGCCACTGAAAACGTTGTGTGTCACTATTAAGCGTCCGTGTGAAATACAAGCGGAGCTGCTCTAGCGAGTAAAATGAATTAAATGAAGCTCCGATTCTAGAAAAATTGCCTCGACCATTTTTGTAATAGAATTATTCAAGTTATTGGACCAATGGTTTCAGCTTTACTTTACCGCAGTGCCACTTCCCACGCATAATGAATTGAGCGTACACACGTCTACAGATCGGCTCCATAGAACGGCCCAATGCCACCGATACCCGATCCAGCCGTTTGAGCCGTTATCGGACCGATACCCATCCACATATCAGATCGGTTACATCTCTACTGAAAACATTGTATTGTTTTGTAAGGGAATTCATTCTGGCATCTTGACAAACTGTGACACTGTGACCATTAACAAACTGGTGATACCTGACTCATGGTTATGTCCATGTAGAGTTTACAGTTTAGAGTAGCACTCTATAATCTGTTCTAGATTAACGGTAAAATAAACCTTTCAGTCTTAGCCTGAGCTCGACTACAGTAACATGAAGTGTGTTAGGGAGTGTGTGAGCGAGGTGATGAGGACTGACTGGATCCTAACATTGATCCCCGGTCTCACACTGCTGCATGCCAACATGGAAGTACCATCCCACAGAGCCCAGCCAGGCTTGATCTCAGGAAATCTCTGGATTAGGAAGGTGAATAATACGCCCCACGGGAAACAACTCTATTGGGATAGATGCCAGTACACCCTTGGGCTTGTTCATAAACATCATATTAGTGTACATCATTGCTGCTGAACGGGAGAAGTTCCGGAGGAAACGTGAGGCTAAAGAAAGTGAAGAGCAGGCTGAGAGGTGCCATGACAGTGCGGTGTGATCCAACAAAGCACTTATCTCACTGAACAAGCTGATAATCCTCTACTAGTAGGTCCTATCTCAACAACAAAGCACTGAACTTATCTCACGATCACACAAACACATGGAACCAACAAGCAAACGCAAGGGTACAAATCTGATGTAAAACAGGCAGAAAGCCAAACCAATCAAAAACGGCAGACAAAGAGGTGAGCTGGGTTGATATCACGCTAAGGATCGGGGCTAGCTCCCCATCTTTTCTCTTTTTATCATGCTAACAATCTGGAAACACCATGCAATCACATTTTACATCTTCACACAGATTTTAACCTTATTTCAGCAAATAATCCAAAGCTTCTTCAAAAAACACAAAGCCTCATGAGCCACAGTGGTTGATTAATTCTTGAAAAGCCGCCAGGTCTAGAGCAGCCCTGCAGGCCGTGGTGTTAATGAGGAGGAGAGAGGAGTGGGAGATGTGAGGGAGTATGGACGGATGAGATAAGAGCAGCGGAGGAGAGACTCGGGCCAGCTGGGGGAGTGAGAGGAGGAGAGAGAGCTGTATCAGCGCGGGCCGGACGTCCTGCCTCCACCCGAACCTTCAGCCTGCCAGAGGAGGATGTGTGTACGCGGGAACAATGCAGGGACAGTTTAGATAAACTTCTGCTTCAAACTCTGGCCGGAGGAGTTAGGCTAGCAGGTTTGTTGCTGTATTACAAACTGTATATGAGTGTGTGAGCGCTGGTGTTTTCTTTAAACTGAAATAGGTTTTCTGGTTTTGCACTAACGCAGTGATATTTATAACCATCTGGGGCTTGTTGCTTGTTTAACCTTTGCTGCGTTTCCTCTGGGAAAAAAAGGCTTGGCATAGCGAGCTGGGTTTTACTGGTCTACCTCGTGAAGTTGGTCCATAAGGAAGCGGTTTGGGTCCGTTCAGTCTAGTGATTTTTTTTTTTAAATAAGAGCTTTGCAGAATATTTAGTTTTAAGCAATTATTTGTCATTGTGGACGATAAACGAAATGTGACCTCTGCATTTGACCTGTCCGTGAAGGAGCAGTGGGCAGCTCCCCGGGAGCAGTGCTTGGGGACGGTACCGTGCACATGAGCACCTCAGTGGCACCTTTACCAGTCCACTCAGACCACTGCCTCCATGGTGAACGCTTTTCTGGTCCAGGCTGTGTTCTTTTTCAGCAGAAATGAGTGACAGTTGGCCATTTATCAAGCACACCGAGACCCTATCCTGAGTCACTCTTATCCCTCTTAGTGCCACTTGACCTCACAAGCACCGGCCTGGAAATGGTCTTCCTGTGTCTCCGCCAGGTGACGAGGTGTACAGCACCTAAACAGACGTGTGAACTCCCTCCACCTGAGGGATGATGAAAAATGACAGCACTGCAAGACATCGAACATCAAACCCTGCAGCAGATTCCGACGGCAACACCGACGCCAAGCTTGCTCCTGGAAGCGTGGTTCATGTCGCTTATGTGTCAAAGACTTGTAACACCTAAGTAAGGAATTTTTCTAGTAATTCTCTGTTCACCGACCCTTCCCTTAAAGACACAGTGGACATGAAGAGTGAAGACCAGGTTAAGGTTGACTGCTTCAACCACCAGATGGAAAACCAGTCGGATGAATAATAACAAGCTTCATATGAGCTTCATACACAATGAGACAGTAAGAGCCTACTCGGGAACGATCAAAGTGCAAAGCTCTTGGACAGATTGCTTGAGTAAAGAATTCTACACCAATTATCTTCAATTTGCACTCTGCTGCTCAGCAGGAGGCTCACAGGGAGAGCTGGGGAATTGCCAGTGTTTCACAACACAGAGCTGCAACAAAAGTACACCAGCGTCTTATGTCATATTATCCATTCACAGCAGATACATGGCAGTTAAGACTTGTAGCATAACCCGAGTTCCTCCCCAAGCAGAAAGAGGAATGTGATGTTATCACGGCTATCAGTGTGTCAGGATTAGAGCAATTCCCTATGGACCAAGCTAATCTCATTAGCCAGTGTGTTATGTAAAGTCAGAGGGTGGAGAGGAAGGTAAACACACAGGGCAGGGACATGCCACGTCTATACTGTAGACGGACGTGCGGCGTGTTTGCGCTGGCTACATCTTCAGCGGACAGAAAGATAGAGATGGAGGGAGGAGAAGGGATGGAGGGAGTTGAGGAATGCGTGCCTCTCCACCTCCATGCTCACTAAGCCCTCCCTTGTGGTCTGGGGATAAATCCTGCAAAGTACACAATGATGTACTGAACAATGGCCTCTGCACCGCGGTCCTGTTATTAGAACTCAGAGCGTGTAGCGTGATCCAGGAAGACGTGGAAAAGTGTGTGTGTGTTTGTGTGTGTAAAGAGTTTAGTCTTACCATAAATTGCAGTTCTCTTTGTAGGTGGTACCTGAAGGGAACCTGTGGCCGTTTCTCTCACAAATTCCTGAAAAGAACAAACAGCAATTTGCAGTGACTCAAACTTCAGTACGTGACACACAGCAATTACGGCGTTCTCAGGAATCTGAGACGATGTGTCACACGCCTTTGCCGTGTCTAGGATCGTCTCCAGTTTACGCCCAGGGCTGACGGGGTTAAAAGGGACGTTTCTTCCTCTCCTGTTTAAATGTTGAAACCCACTGAGCCTCGGTAATCTGGCACAGGAATGTTGGCTTGGCTTTCTCCTTCTCTCCCGGGCACTCTGCTCTGGTCATGCCTTAACGAGCTTAATTAGAGTCTTCCACATTGGCTGACGGAGTATTAGTGGGCGGAGCTGAGCGTGGCTCATGCACTGCACCTCTCTCTCCCCCCCCCTGCCTTCCCACCCTCTCACCCGCTGTAATCAAGATTCTAGACTTCACTCCCAAGCTGTAACAGCGTGTAGCAGACACGGCCATTAATCACTCTTCCCAGGAACGCTGCTACCGTCTAATAAGCTCTTTTACCACACACATGCGCTGACACAACTCCCTGCATGCTGTTATTGTTCAGGAGAAAAGTAAACTAATTCTGGAGCAGTAATGGATTTGAGGTGATAAGAATGATAAACGGTCGGTTGACTTTGTTGTGACTTTCAGACACTTGAAGCAAGATTAATAAGACGATCTGCAGTATATATGCCCTTTGCATTGTGTGTGGCGCTAGTGGCCGATGCTGGAAGTAGCCGCGATGTGTCGTAGCTGGAGGGCTGCAGGCTTTATGGTGGAGTCACCGTTCCGTCTGGGTGAGTGTGAGTGAGCGATGATGCAGGAGGCTGCAGGGCACCTGTAAGACGTGAGCGTCCCTTCCTCAACAAACACACACACACACACACCCGGTCCGGCACGTGCACGCATGCCGGCTCTGATCCCTTCAGCAGCCCTGAGCCCCCTCCTCTCTCTCAGTTCCTCTGCATTTCAGGCATTCTTTAGCTGACCTTCGTTCTTCCCGCTCTCCCTGCTTCTCTCGCCGGCCCCTTCTGTTCGTAAGCTGCCTACTGCTCTCTCTCTCTATTTCTCAGGTAAAATCAAACGTTCTTCACACGTGAGAGCGCACAGTATGACTACAGTATGAGCCATGCCAGATAAATTACACATAGGTTAAACTTCAACATGGGCTGGAATGTCAACTTGGGCTTTACTAAGAGGGGTCAGTATTCTGTCGAGCTGAAAATCTTCCCAAGGTGTCGGGGGATTCTGATTGTGCAGTGCTTTAAGTCGTAGTGAATGCTTCAGGCTTTCATTGCAACTTCTCTTACCTATGTGAGGAGGTTGGATTCCCAGACAGTACCCCCAGAAATCCGGGCAGCAGTCGGAAACGGTGCGGTTGCAGAACAGATCGCAGTAGCAGATGGTGTCCAAGTAAGGTACAGTGCACTGGTCGTTCCTGCCTTCGCAGCATCCTCCTCTCCTCTGGCAGTAGGAGCCGTACGGGTCCCGGATGCCTCCCACATGCAGCGGACTTGCCAGCTCCCTGCGGCTGCGGGACAGCGTCCTCGCCGCCGTGCCTCCCTCCACCAGCAGGAGGAGCGCCACTGTGAGCATCACCGGCCGCATTGTCTCTTGCCTGTCACATGGAAAAACGAAAGCAAGCGCAATTAAGCACGGCATTTTGGCAAAATTACATCAGGGCCATTAAAGACCGTTTGAGACATTTATGCACCATCATGTTCCATCTCAGTTCCCTCAAAACAATGAGTCATGCAGGTTTGATTGGGAGAGAATGTGATTTGTCCAGCTCTGTGGAGGACAGGGAGTGATGATTTAGTGATGCAGCTTCATGTCTCCTCACCCGGGACATTAATTTCAGTTTGAACCCTGCACTCTTTCAGCCAAAAAATCCCTGAGAATAAACATTAGAAATGAACACAGGAATCAGCTTTGATTTACACAAACAGAGGTGAGACTTGAGTGAGACACTGGTGTGATTAGACTGTTAGTCATCAATCGTCTTGCTGTCAGTTTCGGTCTAAAATATTTTCTGATTAACGGAAAATGAAGAAATACTTAAGTTTTGCCAATGTTTGTGCATTTGGACTCATTTTGGCCTATAACTCATTTTTGAATCATTTCTGGGAGAGAAGTACATTTTTGTCATGAGGGCGTTCGATATGAGAGGCACAATAGTGCTGTGGACGGGCGTCGGGATTAAATAAATAACGAGTAAACGGCTGTAGTGTAAGTAAAACGCTGGTTGTTATTTATCAGCTTAAATAAGTTTTGTCTAATAAATGGGAAGATTTAACTGAACTTTAACTAAAACTGGTTTTAGTGAATGTTGGACTTCCTTATGCCTCATGATTCCTGGTGGTTGAAGGTCAAGTCACAGAGAGTGTGACGTACCGCGATGCAAAACTTAGGGAAAAGCGGAAAACGTTGTTGAAGAACCGAAAATGTTGAAGGTGCGTAGTTCTGATGGAATTGAACAATTGGAACCGGTTCTGAGTCGGAACTGGTTTTCGATTCCCGCTCCTACCTGTCTAGTTCTCCAGAAAATAAGTACTTGTTTAACAGCTGTTAGAGCTCAGTTTTATTATTACAACCTCCTCTCCTCATGATCATTTTTGGAGTCAGAGTTAACTCTGTTATCATGCTTTAAGACATTTTCCATTCTCACACAGCAGTTTTAGGACTTTCATTAAGATGAATTACTGTGTAAGGCAGGTTATTAATATAAATGAGAGTTCGAGCGCGCAGTAGCTGACATGAGGAGAGACATACTGGCTCTATCAACATTACGAGGCCTTAAATTATCAGCGAGGCGGAAATAGCGAGTTCCTGCTGTCAAAACCAACCAAAGTTGCCGGATGTACGGCCGTCTCCTTTATCAGGGTTAATGTCATTATCTCATACTACTAATACGTGAACATATACTCACGAGGAAAACATTCAGGCATTTTCACGGTGACCTTCTCATAAGTCTTCTTTTTCCTTCCTGTTTATTGCTCTCCATTATTAGTAATAATCCTCATTATAAATATTACAGGAGTAGGTCTCGTTAGGTCTCTGTGTTGTGTGTGTTTTGAGGGACAGTGTTGTGTCTTTCCAACTGTGGGTTGTTCTGCTAGTGCTGCTGCTCACATTCTCTCCTGCTCCGATCAGGAAACAAAGCCCCGCGGCCTCGTGAGACTGCGGTTAAAGTGCGTGAAGCGGGTTCAGGTTTCTGAGGGAGAGTCCTGTGAGTTGTGCTATTAATTGTCTCATCAAGCAGCCGGGCCTCATTACCGCAGCAAACAATGCAGCTTCTGCCAACTTTCTGCATGACTGGCCTTCTTTCACTCTCTTTCCTACACACACAATAGCATGCATGCAGTACTTTCACTGTGTTACTCTTCCCTCCCTCCCTCCCTCCCTCACTCACCATCTCTCACACAAACACACACACTCAGTGTTATGGTGGTGCTCAACGGGCCAAAGTCCATTTCATTGACTTTCATGAGGGAAACTCTGCGAGGCTTAAATAAAGCCCAGAGGACTGAAGGCAGATGTGCGCGGTTTGTCGTGAGCGCTCGGTGAACAGAGCCATCAGTGCCGTCAGCATCAGCAGTGAGAGGAGTGCGTTTACTACAGGGGCATAAATTACTGCCACAGCTTCGCAGCCTCTGTGGTCTGACCCCTGCCCATTAAGCGCCGCTTAGCCTTTATAACGTGTCGGCGGCGATAAAGACCCTGTTATCAGCGCAGAACCGGGTCACTGACATGAACAGCGTGGAAAAGAACTCATGAAGCAAAATCACTCTGCTTTCTCCCCGCAACTGTGTCCCTTTTCATAAATTAGTCACAATGTAGCGAAGGTCCATTTTCAGGAATCTGTCCTTGAAGACGGCCCTGATGTCTCTAAAAGCAGCGCCGCCGGTGCATTAGTGGCCAGACTGCAGCTGCTCCCGTGGCAAAGTGATCTAGTGACCCGTGATCTAATCCCTCTAACACCAAAGCAGAGGTGCAGATGGGCTGGACACAAGACTAATATTATAGCCCCTAATCACCCCCCTCCCCCTCGTCTGCTGGACACACTGACCACACAGAGCCCACTGCCCACTTTACACCACGTACACCCACATTCACACACAGTTAGCAATTAAACATCAGTCAGAGCTGGAACATGAAGAAAAACTTGGTTTCTGTTCTTAACTGCAGGAGTTTTTTTAATTAATTGCTTTGACATGGAATTTGGTTAAAAGCAGTTGATATGTTCATAGTTTGTTCTTTCCAGTCACCAATGGCAACCGTCTCTCTCAATCCAAGGGATTTTTTTTTTTTAAAGAAGCAAGAAACGGTTTTTAATTATACGTAGATACTCTCAGCCCCAGCGTTTCCCGCAACGCTTTATAATTAAGGTGGCCGTCGTGACTACGTCCCCGGCGGGGAAAATAAATAAATAAACATAAAAATCCTGCTGTATCCATAGACAGTAAAAGAAGACCGCGTTACGGTGAAGCCGAATAGCGGCATCTAAACTTCCGAACTCAAAGGAAGATGCTACAATGTTTATATGAAACAGGACCGAACGCGGAAGTTCCTGACGCTTTTTGTAACTTAGCAACAACAAGCGGCGAGAAAGTTCTTTGGAAGTGAGGTGTTGATCCACTCTCAGCGCAAAAAAAGCGTTTGGTGGACAGGTTGTTTTTTTTATTTTTACCGCAGCGCTCATAGTGCTTCAAGTTGAAATCTGTTCAACTTCTAGAACAGCGCTTTGCTCGTCAATATCACTTCTCTCTTGCTAGCCAGTCAAAATCGAGGAAGCGTTAGTCATTATGTATGTATAATGTAATGTAAATATAAGCCAGGCTCCTAACTTCTTTCTTTTGTCTGGAGCCCTGAATGTTTCAACAGAGTAAGTTTTGCTGACTTTTAAGTTGCCTGTGTTAATTATGCAGTACATTTCATTTCCTTTATCTGCTTATATTTACATTTTGTCTAATGTGATGACACTTTTTTGTCAGAAAGATCTGTTTATTTTTGACGTGGAATAGCCTTGTGTTAATGATCTGATATTTAGCCTTATTATAATCTGCAAAGGACAAAATAAAATCTGCCTCCCAATTAATTACATCTAAGAATCTAAGAAGTATCGGTATCGGTACTCGGTATCGGCAAGTACACAAATAAAAATACTCGTACTCGTATCGGTTTGTAAAAAAGTGGTATCGGTGCATCTCTACTTTTAATACTTTTTAGTGTGTTAGAACAAGTGATAATTTACACATAGAACACATATAGCAGTCTCACTAGAACTATTAGATTAAATATTTTACTTTGTCTTTTTTTAATGATTAAAAAAATTTCTCATATTATGTGTCCTTGTTTTTAAGTAAAAAGTTCAAAATAAAATGTTATGGACATATCCGTTAAAATTTAACAAATCTACGTTTTAACAGATGCAGTTATTAACAATTATTGATTGTAAATGTTCTACTTTTCATTGTTTAACTGAAATTATCTGTTCAAACAGGATTTAAGTTGCTCTTGTAACACATTTATTTTCAATTTATTATATGTTTTATTTGACTTACTGAGTCAATCAGTCAAGCATAACAAAGAAGGTGTCTCGAAATACTTTTACACTTCAGTAAATTAGCTTTAATTCAATTAAATGAATATTTGCTCTGTTACTTTAGTAGAGAACTGCTTTAATTTAACCAGCTCCGTCTAAAAAGGATCAAATCTGGACTGAATCGGGTATCTGCACTGAGCTAAAGAACGAGCACAAAGTTAAATGACTTTAAATGTCCCGCGAGTCTCCCTGCTCTATGCTGATGTCTAGCCAAATGGAATTCAGCAAAGTTGGGAACTTACGAAGGTTCTAGAACGTTCTGGCAGTATAAACAATGACGCAGCACTTCCATTTCTAATGCCACCTAATTCTAACACGCCTCCCGTCTGCTTTACAAGTGCTCACACTGGAGTGTGTAAAATGAACTTTATATCTAAGGCACAGGCTCACCGTGTCTGCACAGAGGTGTGAGTGAACTGATTTGACCTCTTACTCACACCTCTCTGTTATAAAAATGTTGTTCATTTACTGTTTTCCATCTCATTTGTATTTGCTGCATTAAAGGTAAATAGAGCTACAGGTTATAAAAGAGCTGAGATTTAGAGGAATGTGGTTAAAAGCCATATCAAGATGTGATAAGACGTATACTCGTACACTTCTAATACACTTTTTACAGTATATTTACGTCTGATTGCCGTAGCTCTTAACTCTACAACGTTAATCTTACTCTCCACTTGTCATTTTAATGCAACATTTCACTCGGAGGAAAGTTTTCATGTCGGATCCACTTTCCCTCGCCTACACTTTCCTACTGAAGATAATCATCTTCACATCAAAGCCAACACGGAGTAAGAGCACAATGCCTTTTATAATCCATAAATATATTTATTATTTACTCTTCCCTTCATTACAGCCCACGCTGGTGTATTTATTATAAAGATTTAAACCTCGACACACCCAAGGATTATTGCTGTGCGAGTGTGTTTCTGTACACACACCTGTGCACAGGTTCGGGATAAAGTTAAAACACAGCGCCCCTACCTCAGGCTTTGTAGTAAATAAATCCTCCTCGCCGTTTTAATCCAGAGGGAGAGTTCAGCACGTCTGTTTCACACGCAGCTCAAAGTTCCTCTCCACAGCAGAGTTTCCCTCCTTTCCACTCTTTCACTTTCAGCCCCTTCACCTCTCTCCGTCTCACTGACCTGCTGTCTGACTCTATATAGAGGGACGACCAACCCTCCTCCCCAAACCCTCCTCTCTCCCTCTCTCGCACGCGCACACACACACACACACACACACACACACACACGCTTTCTCTCTCCTCACCCCCTGGTGGACATGCAAGAAACGGCACCAAAACAAATAGAACAAGTTGTGCCCTGTCAGTGAGTGAGTGAGTGAGTGAGTGATTATTTGTCACACAGTACACCACAACCAAATGTGACCTCTGCATTTGACCCCTCCATGAAGGCAGCTGACATGGGGAGCAGTGCTTGGGGGTGGTACCTTTCTCATGAGTACCTCAGTGGTACCTTTACCGGTCCGGGATTTGAACAGGCGACCTTCTGATCACGAAGCCAACGCCCCTAATGTGTTCAGCTCACCTTGAGTTAAGAAATTCTGTCCAAAACACACACGAGTGATGAAAGGACGGATTATGAAATTAGGGGGACAGCTGGTGAGGGACAGTCGTGCTCGGCACCTGCCACAGAAATCAATAAAGAAAAATCAATGAGCAGTGAGAGAGCGGAGAACAGATGAGAGCTGTAATAATACAGATGAACGACTGGTATTTTTGTAATTACTAATGCAGCAAAAAGCATCCCACTGTTTATATTTATGTTGCTTATAGTTTGAGAGTGAATATTTCTGCAACTTTTATGATATCTATAGAGACGCTGTATAACGTATACATAAAATAAGCATAATTACAGAAGTGCTCCCTGCTTTATTAAAGATTTTACTGCCTACGGCTAGAAATATTAACTTGTGTTATTACAGAAGACAAATTGATATTTTTGTGGAATATGACATCACCTTGATTCTACAGGGCAATCCTTCATTTCTGTGGTGTAAGATTTATTTCAACACGAAGTGACTTGCTCTTCCTCATACCTGCCTACTGTAAACAGTCTAATCTTTCCATTACACCACCATTTACACACCACTGCGTAAGTGTTTGGGTGGAAACACTGTTTTCCCCTCTATTAGTTCACGCACAAGAGAGATATTGAAATCTTTGCGGTTGGTTCCAAATGTGGAATTTACATCTGGAGTTGGCTGCTTTCATCTGTCAGCTTGAGAAGTGTTATTACATGTCCTGCAGGTTAGTTCCAAAAATATTAGAATAAATACACTGAAGGGATAACGAAAAATGTAGACTAAAGGGATCATCTTTTTTCCTGTAAATGAGGAGTGTGTAATTCTAAAATGTATCAGTGACACCTAATAATTCAGTCCATGTAATAATGTAATTATTTAAATATTTATCTACATTTAAGATTCCAGTTCTAGAAAAGTGTCTTTAGCTCCTTTACTAAGTTTGTCAAATGTGAAAAAAAAAATGCTTTGAGAGTTTTTGCATAGTTATATGGTCTGTTATTTATCAAAATTAACAAGTGCATAAAGAAAATCAACAAATTTGACTGTGCTGTGTTCACAATGACATATAACAAATTGTTATTGCTTAACATTTCTAAAAATTAAAGAATACAGTGTTTAACAGTTGATCTAAACAAATATGTTGAGTCAAAGTGTTGCATGTCACTGTACATCCTGTGGGCAATACAGCAGCTCCACACTCACCGCTCACTTTCAACAACAGCACTGACTCATTTATGGTAAATATACTCTGCGTCATGCCTCGTCCTGTAAATCCATAGAAGACAGTGGCTGTGATGTGTGTGTGTGTGTGTGTGTACATGTGTAGGTTGGTGGGATTAGACCCGAGGTGTTGTACTCTGAACTCTCAATCGTCTCGGTCTGTATGTCTCAACTGTGAATCAGCGATTAGGCAATCAGACGTATGCCGTGTATGAATCAGAGAATGAAGATAATACCATCACACAGTAGAAAGGAAGGGCAGAAATGAATCAGGGGGATGCTGACCTTCCAGATGCTGAACACTACAGGGAGCGTTTCCCCTCCGATGCAGAAGAAAGAGAAGTAGATGAGTTCACTTCTCAAATGTGATGATTACGGGGGCTGGAGGCCGTGAAGCACATGGAAGTTGGGAGAGAGAAGCCAGAAGAAGTTATTTGAGATCAGAAGAAGTGCGTGGGCCGCCATCAACTAGTTCTGGAACAATTCGGCTCTTTCTCCTCCACTGGGCCTCAGCTGCCTCTGACACAACAGCGTTGGGGAGCAGATGCAGTGTGTCATTATGGACTTCGGCGCTCTCTCCTCTTACAGTGATAGTGTTTTTGGGGAAATAACCAGAGTGAACTCATCAGGTTAATTACTCCCTCTTCATAAGTCTGAAATGACAAGTTCTTTTGGACAGTGTTTCTGGTAAACAGAGTGCATGCGAGCACATGCATGCAGGCCTTTTCTGCAGAATCAGTCGAGGGATTTTGGCTCAGACTGACATGATTCTTCTTAACCATGTTCTCATAACTGTGTAAATAACTGTGGATCAGGGTTTGGACAAGTGCAGATTTCCAGGGTGCGGCTTACTGCTCTGTATGTAAATGTGTCTGTATGAAGCAATAAGTATCTTTTAAGAAGACAGACTTAGTTCAAGAAGGAAGGAAGTCTTGAGGGGTTTAATAGAAGGCGACTTTTTTAAGTTCTTGAATCCGAAAGGCTTTTCCAAAAGTTCGTTCATTCATTCATTATCCGGACAGCTTAATCCCAACTGGGGTCGCAGGGGAACCAGAGTCCATCCAGGGAACCAATCCTGGGCAGGAGCCAACACACCGCAGGGAACGCACACACTCACACAATCGCATTCACACCTTACAGGGCCAATTTGGAGAGCTGCCAATTAACCTACAACGCATACTTTTGGACTGTGGGAGGAAACCCAGGTGAACACGGGGAGAGCATGCAAACTCCACATGACCCGGGGTTCAAACCCAGGACCTTCTCGCTGTGAGGCGGCAGCGCTAACCGCTGCGCCACCGTGCCGCCCGCTTCTTCAATCATTTTGAAAAGACGTCCAGTTGCCATCTATTCAAGCCCTCAAGCTGACCCTGTCCTGGACGACCCAGAACCTGCGCAGACAAGTTGAAAGAGATGCGTAACTAATCCAGAAAAAAAAATCCTGTGGACTTGTGACGGCAGGTCATTCAGGACAAAATCAACATGGGGGTGGTGGCCCAGTGGTTAGGATGCTCGCCTCTGGACCATGAGGTCGTGGGTTTGAGTTCTACCTCCAGCACTACCTTGACTTGGTGCCTGAGCAAGACCCTTAACCCCAAGTTGCTGTCGGGGAGATCGTCACTCTGGATAAGAGTGTCTGCTAAATGCTGCAAATGTAAGTGTAAATCATGGTTACAAATATTATGTCTTTACCACTAACCCCACTGTTGGTATATTTAGCCTTTGTGGCCATGGCTGGATATTTGTTCAATTGACACAATAACATTTCTTTATTGTGCAGAATTTCATCATTTTCCACCAGTGTTTAAATCCCAGTAAAATAAAATCAGATCAGATTAGTGTTTGGACAATGGCCTGAAGAGTGAAGATAAAAGCATAAATTATAATCTAGACACACACTGAGAAAGTTCAGGAAATATATCAGCACATTTCTCTTTTTCTGTTACTTAAAATACCATAAAAGCTCATCTGTGTCTCTCATGCTGAGTCACTTGCCAAAATGGATTTGAAATTCCACAGTAATAACTGACACAGGACAAAAAGTGATGATGGGATGTGTTATTTAGGCAAAATTAGACAAAGCATGATAAGCGTCACATGGCCTGTGCTGAGTCGGACGTTCCTCTTAACTAATCACACTGCAAGTCTGGCTCCTGTCAGCCGCTCGGCCTTTAACGCAGTAATCAGCTGAATTAGCTTCTCTCAAACACACCTGCTGGCTGTGTTTAGGTCTGCGGTTTGCTTTTCAGTTGAGTTTGTATTGTTCCGCTAGACTCCACAACAAGCCTCTTCAAGTTCTCATCCCCTTCTTTCTCCTTCCTTTCAGCAGAGGCGTGTTTCGAGTGAGTGTGGGCAGGTTTTTAGGTATTGGTGAGGACCTGAAACAAGGGCAGCGCCCGGGGAGCAGTGCTTAGGGGACAATACCTTGCTCATGAGTACCTCAGTGGTACCTTTACCGGTCCTGGATTCGAACCTGCAACCTTCTGATTGCGGGGCGAACACCCTACTTTTACGCCACCACCTGCCCCTACTTCACTTAAGTAGTATATTTTTTGGAAACTGGACAAATACTGTACTTTTTACTTCACTACATCTCTATCAAGGTTCTCGTTACTCGTTACTTTTAAATCTGTGGATAAAGTGGGTGTTTTTCTCCCTTTTCTGAGGCGTGATTGGTTGCTGGGCTGGTGACGGTTTATTAGTAACCAGTAGGGTAACGTCACGCCTGTAGACTGTAGCTATAAAACCAAGTTCAGACAGGTCTGCCGTTTTCTGTCTTGATTAAAACATTGTTGCTGTTGGAAAGTCATGCAGCTAGAGGTGTAGAGCTGGATTAGGTATTTAGTTCACCTTTGCTCATGAGAAAAAATGCCTTTGTAGAACGTCCAACATTTGTTTAAGCAAATAAGAGTCGTCAGATTTGCTATTTGCTTTGTGGTTAGAGTTGGGTGTAGCTGTAGTGTTATTTAGTAACGTGTGTGTGTGTGTGTGTGTATGTGTACCATTTTTTTATGCGTAGTGGGGACCTTTTTGGGCCGTATGTCCCCTAAAATCACTTTTATTCATTTTTTATGGCTTTGTGGAGACATTTGAGAGGTCCCCATGGGGAAAACTGTGCATGTTTTATTGAGAAACTAAAAGGAGTAAAAGATGTGCTTTTGGTTACTGAGGTTAAGATTAGGATTAGGATTAGCTGTAGAATTATATACATCTAATCATTATGGGAGTCTATGAACTGTCCCCACTAGTTTTAGGGTGTTTGTGGTAGGACACCCGCCTTGAACTAAGAGGTTGTGGGTTCGAATCCGACCTCTGGCGTTACCAACATTGGGTCCTTGAGCAAGACCCTTAACCCTGAATTGCTCTCAGGGGGACCGTCCCTGAAATTAGGAAATGTAAGTCGCTCTGGACAAGAGAGTCTGCTAAATGCTGTAAATGATGTAAATGTTTATAGGGTGTGTGTGTTTTTGTGTGTGTGTGTAAGACAGACTAGTGCAGAGTTTCTCAATCCCAGTCCTCGCGGCCCACAGCTCTGCACATATTCGGTATTTCCTGCACTGTTGCACGCTGGTCCTACGTTGCTTATCAGCTTGTCAGTAGCATCAGCTGTGCCGTGGGTCGGGAATGTCGAATCTGTGCAGAGCGGTGGTCCGTGAGGACTGGGATTGAGAAACGCTGCACTAGTGCACTGCTTCAGTAAAATGTTCACTCACAGTGACTGGTCCTGTATACAGCAGAAACACTCACTTCAAAAGATCTGCGCCTGCATGCTTTTCCTCCCCCTTTAGCCTCTAATGTAGGAATTCATAGTTATCAAAGGCACGCCAAACTGCACTGTAGTGACGGGAGTAATCGTGACACATGCAGAGGCTTGTTGCTGTGTGTAACGCTGCTTTTGTGTTAGATCCTTTTAGCGGCCTCACTCATGCTTCAACAGCAAAAACCCATCTCCACTGAACAGCTTTAAAGCCACTTAATCACATGCGCTCGTGAAGACATTACAGTAATGGAAGCCGTGCCGGTGAATTAAACCCAAAGTGGACATGGACTCTGTAAAGAGCACAGCGGCCCAAAGTTAAGCACTTTAAAATCTCAAAAGACTGCTGTAATTACTAAAACATGCCTTCATTTTGGGGAGGTTTACAAGAAATGGGACACAAGAGAGAGGGGCGAGAGGAGGTCTCAGGTGGTCCTGTCCGACCCCCCACCGGGCAGCCACCAGCCCGACTCCTCAGGGAGAAACCCAAGCACTCAATACCCTGTCAACAAGCACTGCAATCACAGCACACACACACACACACACACACACAAGAATTCTATGGTAATTTATTATTAATTAAATCCTGAGTAAGCTTCAATTTGATTCAGTTTCCCTCATTCTGTAGTCATTAAATATTTTATTTCTGTGCTGAAATCAAACCAAAACCAGGCATAATATCTGTCCCAGTTTTTGTTCTTGCTTTTGAAGGTCAGTTTACCCTTCTGAAGTCCTGTTTTGACAGTGAGGGACAGAAAGAGGAATATCTCCATCAACAAAAAAGTGTCTTTTAAGAAGTCGTTGCAGTGCTGTCTACAGTATAAATACTCACCTTGGATCATATACTCATGTGGCTTTATGATCAGGAAAGAACTCTAGTGTTGTCAGTTTTCAGACTTGAACCAAATCCTTATTTAATATTCAACTGATGTTAACTTTACTAAATGTTGCTGAGTGGATCATAAACGACCGCAGCAACGATTAATCTTGTTTTATGTTAACTTGTGTATTAAATGTTTACACGGCCCGGTCGCCCAGAGGAGGATCCGAGTCTTGGTTCCTCTCAAGGTTTCTTCCAGCTAGAGGGAGTTGTTCCTTGGCACTGTCGCCTCAGACTTGCTTGTTGGAGGTTGGGCTGGTTATACTGTCTGTAAAGCGTTTTATGACAATGACTGTTGTTACGATCGGTTTTTAAACACAATTGAATTGAATTGAAGGTTAAACAGAGATGCTCAGCTCTTCTTGAGAGTTCTTCTTCTCAAAGTCCTTGAGAAATATTTCACCTCTCATCCAAAAGGCTTCTTCAGTTCTAAAATCAGATGAGGAGTTCCAGGTATTTATCCTGTAGATGGATTGTCACCTTGAAAGTGGTCATCAAGAGCGCTGAAGAAGCCTTTCAGATGAGAGATGAAACGTCTTCAAGAAGTCCAGCAGTCTTCAACTCAACCTCTGAAGGTGACCTTGTGCTGGATGTCAGAGAACCGTCACAGACACGCTCTGCTCTTCCCACTCTTACCCAGTATTCCCTGGTAATCTTCATTTGGGACAAGAGCTTTGGCACAGTCCACACTGCGGGACATTCTGATGCTGCTGCAGTTGAGAGAAAGTGATGTGTGACCTCCTGCGCTGTGTGTTTTGGTGGACGGCTCTGTGGAAGGCTTTTGTTCTATGACCTGACCTCAGAACAGTTGGACCTCGGTCACCCTGGGACGCTTGTGGAAAAAATGGCTCATCATTTTTTGTCTTAGAGTTCTACACAGTCGCCATGGTGAGGAACCGAGAGAATGCATGACGCTGACTTCCTGTTGAACTGGAACATTCATGTGTTGGAGAGAGTGAGATAAACCTCGCCCCAGTTCAGTAGCAGGGAAAATATTTTAGAAGACAAAACAGAACCAGTGCTGTGCAGAAACCGTCTAAATATGAGTAATATTAATGTGTCATTATTCAACCAGACACAAGTACATTGAATTCTCTAATACCATTGCAGGTGCATGGATTAATCCAGAGTGACTTCCATATTCCTAATTTCAGGAACGGCTTCCCTCAGTGCAATTTGGGATTAAGAGTCTTTCTCAGGGTGGTAGTGCTGGAGGTAGGATTCAAGCCCACGAACTCTTGGTTCAGAGGTGAGTATCCTAAACACTAGACCACCACCACACATTATTTGTCATTGTGAACACGGCACAGCGCACAATGTGACTTCTGCATTTGACCCATCCATAAAGGAAGAGGTACCTCAGTGGTACTTCTGTCCGGGACTTGAACCGGCGACCTTCTGATGACGGATCCAACTCCGTAACCGTAACTCTACCAGCTGCTGCCAAAATGCTTATAATCTGTGTTATCTCACTCCTTAACATTTTGATAAGCGACGCCTAGCTGGTGGGATGCTGATACTGGAATTCTCAGAAAAGGCCACTCCTCCGAGTGCTGATGAGAGACAGTGGAAAAGTTTCTGTGTGGTTTCTTATTGGAGCTGTTGTGTTTTAACCAGGGCTGGGATGCCATCTGGTACGCGCTGGGTGAACTTGGGCCACCAGAGCTGAGCTGTGCTGTGCTGTATCAGTAATGTACTTTGCATCAGAGGCAAGGTATGCGCTAACCAAAATATTTCCATGAGAGCAGTATCTCTGTTTCCAAAGCCTGTTAGTGGCTAAAAATGCCAGCCATATCCAGAACCTGGAGAAACTGCAAGACGTTATGTTCTGAATAAAGTTCTCAGCTGAAGATTTAGTAACAAACCTTCAGACGACAAGTATCACCCTCTCCCTTATCACGGCGTGCCCCGCCCTGTTACCTGGAACCTCAATGTTCCCCGTTTTCTCTTGCCAGGCTGACCTCACGTGTTGCTGCATAGACCATGCAACAGAAATTCCAGGGATTCCTCAGATATGCTATCACAGAGTGTATTAGAAAATAAAGGAAACAACAGGGGACAGAGAGGAGCGATGAAGACACAATAAAGTACCCGTGTTCCCATGCTGCAGGGTGGCATGACGTTAAACAACCTGATCCTGGGAAAATTACACCTGGAGAGTTGCTTTACATTTACAGCATTTAGCAGACGCTCTTAACTTATTATAACCCTAAATTCAGGGACAGTCTCCCTGGATCAACTTGGGTTTAAGGGTCTTGCTCAGGAACCCGGTGGTGGAAGTGCCAGAGGTGGGACTCGAACCCACAACCTCTTGGTCCAGAGATGAGGGTCCTAACCACTAGCCCACCCACAATTTTATTTTCAGTTTTCCAAAATGACACCCATAAACTTTTATATTTTCTACCTTTTCAATCAGGAAGACTGATCGTGAGACACGTCACCCAGCGTTGTCTTTCTCTGTGGAAGCTGTCTTCCCTTATATAACTCATCTTTAGATTGATGAATATCAGAGTAATCAGATGATCTAGCAGGTACCGGCAATAACTAGCTAAAGATATGACCATCTTTAAATCTAGAATAAATATATCAATAATTATCAATAAACACCAACCACAAGAATAAGAGTCTCTCAGAGTATTAACCATTTAACAGAAGTAGAATTTGGTTTATGTAGTTATGATGTAGGTGTTTCTGCACAAATTATTGAAAAATATTGCACAGACTCTGTTTCTCCACCACTGTTAAAATATCAGCACAAACATAAATGTTAGACATACTTTTTAAGAGATTCTGTTTTATTAATAGACTGGATATAGAATTTTTCATATTGAAACTGTTACTAACCTCTTGCACATTCAGTGAAAAAGTCAATTTCCACTAGGAAATAGGTAATACTGCATCCAAATTGTCTCTCGTTCTACCTCTATTTCTAGTTCTAGTTTAAAGTTATATTTAATATTTAATTTCTAGTTTAAAATGTATATTTTGTATTCTGTTTATATATTGTTTATTCCATGTGCTTTATTTGTTCTTTGTTCCTTATTTCTTGTTGCACTGTGAAAACTGGAGCCACGTCGTCTCGTCTCTCTGTATATCTGTCCAGTATATAGCAGAGACAACAATAAAGTTTACTTTGACTTTGACTTTTGACTTTGAGGTGTAGCAGAGCCACTGCGTGTAGCCAGTGTTGGGGAGTAACGGAGTACATGTACCGGCGTTACGTATTTAGAATACAAAATATGAGTAATTGTATTCCGTTACAGTTACCGTTTAAATAGGTGATAATTAGAATACAGTTACTTTGTTGAAATAAATGGATTACACGGCGGTCTTTTCCTGTTTCATATGTTAGGCTGTCCCCTCTCTATCCCCTCTCTATCCCCTCTCTAATTTTGGTAATTCCACGCATTGCCGAAAACCCAAACAAAACACGCAATAAGAGGCTCTAATGTAAGCGTCCTGTTAATGTTGGTGGCGTCTGTTACACGATGGACCCGGAGCCAGCACAACAGAGCCAGCAGTGCCCGGCCAGGAATGCATTTCTTACTCGGAAATTTCGTCTTCGCTCCTCTAGAGTAAATATATTGTCTGTTCAGGGAGATTTGGGCTTAACGGCCAATTGGTAGAGAAAAACAAACAAGAATTTGCAGGGTGTGATTGCTACATTCATGTAGTTGTAAAAAGCATGACAATATTTTAAGTAATCCAAAGTATTCAGAATACGTTACTCACATTGAGTAACTTAACGGAATACATTACAAACTACGTTTTGGGGCATGTATTCTGTAATCTGTAGTGGAATACATTTTAAAAGTAACCTTCCCAACACTGCGTGTAGGTTCTAGCTGCTCGTTGGCTGATGTGTCTAAGTGATTCTGTAAGCACATAGGAATAATGAGTGTCCTGAGGATGCATTCTTCATGGAAAGGTTTAGACAAGCAACATGGTAAAAGCAAGTATGTGACCGCGACACACCTGACCCCACAACACCTGAGGCTTAGGCAACATGACCTGAAGACCTGCTGCTGTCGCAGAAAGTATTGCAGTCGCCCGTTTTCCATCTGTAGTGTGTAATGAGGGTTAGTGTATAGAATTAGGTAATGATTAGAATTAGGGCCGTATTTAATTAGAATTGGGTATAGAATTAGATAAATTATTATGCTGTCTCATAATAGCAGCTGTTTGAGTGGGTGAGCTGTACACTAGTGGGAAATTACAGTGATCAGTCTGCTAAAGAAAGTTATCCTCCTTGGAGAAAGGAATCGTTCCAAATTAAGAACTAAAAATGAGTCTGGAGAAAATATATGATCATGAGGAAAAGCTTTCAACAAGCCACAGTTTTGTAGATGTTAATGCAATAAAATCATATCGCTAACATTAATGAATGTAGATGTAATCTCGTCCGCCCAAAAAGGATCTGAGCAAAGTGGCAGTCTAATGGACATGTCATAGAGGTGAGTAACTGGTCTGAACACAAAGTACCTATTTTTACACACAAAAAAAACAATCATTTGGTTAATTGGAGTGAGAGAAAATCAATACCAAAACCTCTTAGATGTCTCCAGTAATCCAGTAACGCCCAATACTGTCGTTCAGGCTCCAGTTTAACTCGAAGGACGGCTTTAACTCCTACTACTCTCTCTTGGCTAAAACTGTTTTCATTTTGTTACGCAATCTATTCGATTTTAATGCAATAAAAACAGACAAATGTTATGTAAGCAGGAAGAAAGGAGAGATAAGGCAGCACGTCTCTCCAGTGGGAGTGGGAGCTCTGATTGGCAAACCTCTTTTCAGCTCAATTTAGGAGAAGCATCACTGGGGAGTTGTAAATAACCTGATGTGTTTACCAACTGAGCTTCCAGAACAGGACACTAACGAGAATACGTTTATTTGGACTGCTTGTCCTTTTCTTACTTAACAAACTGTCTCTGTAAAATGCATCCAATGACACAATTGGACACAAATTTCTCCGACACTACTGCAGCCCAGTCACTTTCAGGTGCGAAATGGCATGTTGTGGGTCAGTCTGACGCCACGATGTCAGTATAGATAAGACGGTCCCTCAAGAATTTCGTAGGCATTTTTTGCATCATAAAATGCCTTATTTTGCGGCAGCTTTTCTAAAAAATTGCCATGAAAGTTGCAGTGTTTTAGGCATTTTGTTGCAATAAAGTTGCGGGAGCAAGTGAAAGTTGTGGAAAAAAATGTGATTTTGTCTCCCTCTATAATGATCCTGTAGCAATTCATTAAAATGAAACAAACAAAACCACTATTATTTTTATTAACCATTAATCATTTAGTTATTTTTGAAGGTAAATGTGAGTCATTTTTATCACACGTTTCCTGCGTCTTCTAAACGTAACAAGGAAGTGAGTTTGCTGACGTATGGCTCAGCGCTTTGCGGGAAACGATGATTGGTCAAAAATTGCGGAAAAGTTCCAGTAATTAGTCAAAATTGCACGGTAGTAATGAATTCGTGGGGATTGACTGAACTTCACGAAATCCTGGATGATCTGGTAAGAAATTGCTCTTAAGGCCTTGTCTCATGATTGATACTGTACATGGATGGACTGATATATAGCTACCTATCCATGCCACGCACACTGCGTCCCGCGACCGGCATTAGGACCCAGAAGTGGTCGGTCGCGGTTCAGGAAGTATAAAAGGAGCCGTTTTCTCGCGGCACATCGCTGAGTCATTGAGTCAACCGGCTCATCTCCGACTCTGTTCGGCACCAACTGTGAGTACTCCAGTTATTAGGTTCATCTCTCTGATTGAGTGTGTGTTTGCTAGAACGCGGGTTCTTGTGGGAATCCTAGCTCTTTGTGTAAGAGCCACTCGCGTAGCAATCCCACCTACTTGCGCTCTCAGTCACGTTTGGGTTAACCACCACGCTACACGTGGGCTAACTGCTAAAGTTTTGCATTGTGATCACATCCTTGCCACATCACTGACAATATATCCATGTAGAACCATGCATGCATTTGTCTCGCACCAGGGAATGTCAGGAATGAGGCTACGGGGGAGAGTTGTGAGCCCGGACACTTGAACTAAGACCAACTTGCTGACACCAGCCACAGGCACGGTCTGGAGGAATGTGCACAGCGAATTGGCTCTTGTATCCGGCCTCTGGCACCTGTGCAGCTGCTACTACGGCCGGGCCTCCCCCAGGAAGGGTCTGGTGATGCAGAGATGAATGGAGCGATAGAAAAACCCGTCGGCTCTGTAGAATAAACTCACTGAGTCAGACATGCGTACGAGGATTTCTGTGACAGCCTGTTCGTGACCTCAGATAATGCAGCGCTGCAAACATAAAAGAGTAAATTATGCTTTATATTGAGCAACTTTTCAGCATGGCACATAATGTCTAAACAGGATAAGTGCATGTGATAGCGTGACGGGGTGGCGCAGTGGTTAGCGCTGCAGCGCCACAGCGAGAAGGTCCTGGGTTCAATCCCTGGGCTGGCCGTAGCCTTTTGGGGCAGTTGGTAGTGTAACAGTTGGGCGTTCGCTCCGTGATCTTAAGTTTGCCGCATCAAATCCCAGGACCGGTAGAGGTACCACTGAGGTACTCATGACTCATGAGCAAGGTACCGACCCCTAGCACCGCTTCCCTGGCGCTGCCCACTGCTCCTTCACGGATGGGTCAAATGCAGAGGTCAGATTTGGTTGTGGTGCACTGTGTGCTGTGCTGTGTTCACAATGACAATAATCACTCACTGTTGTCAGTGATGTCAGAAGTGTTCAGGGGCTTTCTTCAGATCAGTAATGCACTCGTTTATAGAATTAAAGAAATATCTTTCCAGTGATGATGGTGTGTTGATTTTATTGTCTACCTGTCTATGAAATTTCATTATAAAAATCAAATCATTTCCTCATGTGCACTATATTATTCTACCTGTACTAATTACTCAGTGTTACACTGGGCGTTGTGTCCAGGACTGTAAGGCCTTGCATCAGAATTGTTGAAGGCTGCCCTCGAGTGGCAAAAAGTCTTACGTTCAGTAGCAGCTGACAAGGCCTCACTGTAAAGAGGGCGAAGGCAGAAGTGAAGTTTTAAAAGATAAATGCCGTAACTGTACTCACGGTGATGTGCAAAAATCATTTTATTGTACAGTGATATTGTATTAGCCACGGTTTGATTTGTCATAAATAATAATAATAATGTCAGCAGTGCCACACCCTGAATTTGATCAACAGTTTGGACTAAATCTATCAGAGAGTAGGACGGTGACAGGTTCTTGTTGGGGGTCTGGAGTAGGGGTGGGTATTGGCAAGGACCTCACGATACGATACATATCACGATACATGGGCCACGATATGATTATATCACGATATATTGTGATACTGTACATATTGCGATATTCTACAGTTCACTGAAAATGTAAAAACACAGCTGAAATTGCTGTGTACGATCTGGGTGGTCTTAATCAATCACATTACATTAATAATTCAGTCAAAACAACACAAATCAGAACTGAATTTGAACTCTTTTGTCTTTGCATTTGAACAAACTGAACTAGTGGACACCGAAAACGTTAAGATGAAGTGCATAAGATTGAAGATAAGAACTTCAAGTGTCCAGTCTGTTATCTGAGGCTGCTTGTGGTGCATGATCGTCCCCCTCAGATATATCGATTTTTGGAGCTAGAAATCAATATAGTATATGGTAAATGGAAAGAAAATATATTGATGTGTTGATTTTTTTTGCACAGCCCTAGTCTGGAGTTCTGCAGCTGCGCTGATGCAGGCAAACGTTCCTCACCAATGGCCGCATTCCACGGCAGTGATGACTTCAGACCTCGAGCTCTTCCAGAAACCTGTCACCATACGTCACTAAAAACCAAGTTCAGGTAGGAACGACATGTTTCCCTAATACCGTAATCAGTGAGTAATAGGCTGAAAACTCAAAATGAATTCATTAACTGATTTTCCACATCAGACCGAACAGAGCGGGTTACACGGCGCTACAGAGTCCATTAACAAGCGCATTGCATCATGGTTATGGAGTAACTTTAATTACACCCCTGGTTAGCATGCACAACTATTCAAGTAGGGTGAGGATATGTAATGATACTTTTCCAAGTCTTTATTTTTATAATCCAGCCTGAAACGTGTTTTCTACCTCTGGTTTAAAGTTCATGTGATATAGTATATTTATAAATGCTTATTCTGTGTCTTATTTATCTTTACTCTGTAAAAATGGGGCCACGTTGTCTCGTCTTTCTGTTTATTTGTATACAGCAGAGATGAAAATAAGTTTGCTTTGACTTACATTTGCTATATGTAAGAAATATATGGCAAGTAATTATAAAATGAAGCTAATATGTCACCAGAGATTAAGGAATAATGATTTAATTTAAAATACCAATCTCACTGACAAAATTATTCCAGCCTGAATATTCACATTTTAATATTTAGTTTACAGCCTGTAAATCGTTTTGATTTTGCGTTTTAGCCTGTAGCGTCACCCACCGCTATCGACCAATTTACCACTGAGCTGCAGCTACACGCGTTCTGGATTACAAACGTCTGACGTTACTACACGTAAAAGGCCTCACTGTGACTCTCAAAAACGCCTTGACCAAAGCAGAAACAAAACGAGGATCAGCAAAGAACCTGAAGACAGATGCCGAAGTGGCTAATGTTCTACTGGACGGGTAAGATTTAGCCCCGGTTGGATAACTTGTATCACCACTAGACGTAGAGATGAATATTTCCAATATTTGGAATAACGTTATTCGTGTTGGATCATAGACTGTAGCCCATGTGCAGGTGGGTCATCCAACCGACTGAACTGTTTGAGAAACAAGCGGTGACTTGTGACGGCTAATGTTAGCATTGCGTTACGCTCAGAGAGTGTGGTAACAGTGCAAACATTAGCAGGCTAATTGTGGCAATACCAAACTAGATTGGCCAAATATGAGTCCTAATTCGGTCGATCTGGCAACCTCCAGCCTGGGGAGGAGTGTGAAGGGGAAACAACGCACTACAGGGTTTTGAATTTGACCAGTTTTGGCCACAGTCTTACATATTGCTCCTTTAAATGGCCCCCTCCGTGGTAAGCTGGTTGGATCTTGGACAGTGGTGTGCAGAAAATAGAGTTAATTTTTATCTTTGCATCAAGATAAAAATGTATAATTTTATAAATCATTCATCAATATGTTGTTTTTCCATATGCTTGTTCATAGGAAGGTGAAGACGTTAAACTAGTGTAATATTGAACAACTGTAGCTACGTACTCTTACATTCTAATGCTTAGAGAGTTGGCCCTGTGGTCGCTGGACCAGTAAAGGTACCTCTGAGGTACTCATGAGCAAAGTACCGTCCTCAAGCACTACTCCCTGGGCACTGACCACTGCTCCTTCACAGATAGGTCAAATGTAGAGGTCACATTTCGTTGCGTGCTGTGCTGTGACAATGAGCTGGTTATAAGAATGTTCTGCCGTTAAATACTGCACGTGTTCACGTCTCTTACACAAGCTGATTGTGTAATCCCTGTGCGTTTCCATGGTGTCCACATGCCAGTAGTATAGAATGTTTTGTGTCTGTGAGGCGATGGCAACTTCATCCTGATGGCAAGAGGAGAACAGAACACTCCTTTCAGTCAGACAAAACCACCTCCGCAGTCTCTACTCAGACTGGACTCGTTAAAACCTGCGTCCAGCGTCTGCCCTGATCCAGAATGTAGTGAGTTATGCAACAAGGACACCAGGCATTGGGGGGGAGGTGGACGCAAATATTGGACGAATGATGCACTGGACAAATGGAGGAGCCACGGATCGTAAAAGTATGACCGTAGTTCCCGGAAAGCGCGGTGTCATGTCCGTGTTGGTGGTGCGTGTGCAGAGTGAGGATTGAGTGATGAACTGTAAGAGTGTGTGCAGAAGGAAATAATGGCGTGTATTGTGAGCGGGGGCTGTGCCTTTAATGTGGCTGTAATCACAGCTTAAGGCTAGCGTTACGATGGCTCCTTCACGTAGATTATGAGATTTAGCTTCGAGCTGCGCATTGTTCGTGTAAATCTAGATGAAGCTTGATGAAGAATCAGTGTAAAAGGTCAAACTGCAGACGTTCTGACTGTAATTCCACAAAAAACCTAATTCTGTTAAAAAAAAAGTTTATGATCATTATTAATGACTCAATATTGGTTTAGAGTCAAAGTGTCTTTCACAGTGTGAAAAAATTACTATTACAAGCGATTTCTGCTCCATCCGCCATGATGTCACGTTGAAGAGCGAGTCCTCGTGCACCTGAATCAACTAATTACTATCTTGACCGTTCCACCACTGAGCCGAGCGCTCCTCTGAGGGAAGAACCCTGTTTGTATTGGCAGGACGAAGCCAGCAGTGATCTAAAGGGAACGTCCGCCGCTGTCACGACCGGACACAATCAGAGCTGACATTGAAGCCAATCAGTCGGTCAGCTGGAGCTCTGGGAGCAGGACGAGAGACGACGCGTCAGGCAGGTGTGGGAACTTTGCGTTAGTGTTCGCTGTCTTTCTGTAGCAATCGGTGCAGCTATGGCATGATGTCAGACTTTGTCATAAAAATAACATTTAATCGCACACGGGTTCTTGAACGCGTTTGGTGTGAGCTGCATGTTCAGTTGGTACGACTCTCAGGGGTAAACTGTTCCATCCTTTATTAAACATAGCTTGCAAGAGATAAATATTACAAAGTTATTTCCTCCAAAATTAGCTTATTTTTTCAGTCAATGCATAATTGTTGTTAATCAACCGGCAGTAATCAAACAGCATTTTTTCATCTCCATTTTTTTTTTAGACAGTTAAATATCAAGGATGTGCAAAAGGTCTGGATTAAATGTTCCAAATGAAAACAAAAACTTGACAAAAAGCACTTTTTTTTTTTTTAGCCTTGATTTAAAGTCATTACTGTTTAACGTGAATCCCCAGTTCATTTAACACACCTTTAAAAAGCCGATCACAGGATTTTTCAACATATTGCCGTGTGTTCTGAATATTCCCAAAAAAATCAAATCAGATTATAATAAAATCAAAAGTGTGATCTAAGCCCCATTCTCCCACTTCAAAAAAGACCTGCATTTAAAAAAATAAAACAGATTTGGGGAAAAAACAAAGACTGAGCAATGATGTGGATACTAGAGGGACATCACATGGTGGAGAGACAAACCCCAGTGCTTAAATGCTCATCTCCAGAAAAGCTGATTGTCCAATCAGAGACGTATGGACAGATACTCAACGACAAAACAAAAATCGAAGCATGTCACAATCTTTATACTCAATACTTGAAAGTGTGCAAAACTGTCCCACTCGTTTTGTCATTAGAGTTTAGTAAACTGAAAGCGATAAGCATTAGAACAGTCAAAAACAATTTTCTTTAAACTGTGGACATACACGCTTTACAAATTTTCCTTGAGGAAAAAAATTAGTAAAATAAGAGCATTGTGACGTTCCCCAAAAGGAGACGCAACCCATGAGGAGGCGTAATGAAACCAGCTAAAGAAAGCTTTTACAACACGAGTAGAAAATGAGAATTTACATTGTCTCCCAAAAGGGTAAATGACACCCTGTAATTCAGCTCAAGGTAATTCAGGGTCGTGTGCGCGTATTGATTTCGCATCAACCGGTGAGTGCTTTGGACTTGGTCGAGTGTGGGGTAATACTGTCAAAAATGTGTGATCTACGCTCGCGTCGCGCTGGGACAACATCTGCACGGGACACCGCGAAAAGAAACGCCTTCACCAAACGTTGGTTTAACTTTTGTTACGGACAAAAAAAATAAAAATAAAATAGCAACACACAAAAAGTAACATTGAAGAAGATCCCGTTACGTCCCAGTCTGCAGACTGCAGAACAGATCAAACACTCCACCAGGACAATGATCATGTTTTTCCTTTTGCAAATACTACAAACTACCAAAACATACAGCCCCGGAAGAAAAGAAATGCATTGAAAAGAGCTCATTCAAAAACAAGAGAAGTATAATCCCGTACATTTTGCACATTTGTTACACAATAATACACAGTGATCACAAAACGAAATGACAAGCTTCACAATATTCATGGCTTTTTGTTTGCTTTTCTACACAATATACAACCATTTTTAATTTCATTTCATTTTTTTAATTCAAGGGAGAAAAAAGCGTATGTACAATAAGTCATTATTACTTCTGACCTTGCAAATATTGTTGTCATCTCATAGTTCTTTCTTTTTGTTTGATTAAATTTGATTTTTTTTTTTTTCATATGAAAGATCACAAATTAAATAAAATTCAACTGAACTTAAGTGAGAAGTCCTTAAAGGAAATGTAATCTTTCAAAAACCCTACAAAATGGTTGGTCTAAATCAAAGAAAAAAATAATCAAAAATCTAACTTTTAGTTATCAACAAAGGCATATGGATGCATCCATTACAGTCTGGCAGAGAGAGACGGGGGAGAAAGATGCACTACACGTCCTGTTGCTTCAAGGAGACGTGAAATACGCAAAATAGTGTCAAAAAAAGAAAAAAAGGGGAAAAAAATTTCAACTAAAGGAAACCGGTTTATATTCAGCAAAACTGGAAACTAAAAAATCTCTTCTAAGCATAAACTCTACCTCTAATATTGCACCTGCGAATCAAAGTCAAGGTAGTTTCAACGACTTTAAAAGTTGCATTATTCCGTCACAAAAGCAGTAACATTACACACGGCCTTCAAAACAGTACGACTGCACTGACCGGCGGCCCCACGTCACGCGGCGCTGACGCCGTTCCACTTTCAGAAAACGTGAAACCAGAGGACTTCATGAGAAATGATTTGTGACCTGCACACCGCTGAGACCAGCGCTCTCGGGTTAAGGCTGGAAGGTTGGTCGCAATAAGTGCCAAAATCCTTGCAGCGTCCATTTCACCGCTTTACTCTGACCACTAATCAAGTCAAGCCGATGAACTCGCCTTCCTGGAAAACCTCTCCGCGCCGCTCAGAGCGGCCAGCAGGAGTCAGTGAAGTGCTAATTCACCAGGGAAGTTAGAACACGAGGGTTAAACGTTGCTCAGCACCGGACGCGGTCAGATTTCAAACCCAAATCTACAGCAAAATCCTGCCAATCTCTAATACTGCATACTGACCAACACTGCTAATGTGGCATCCTCTGTCCCACGCTGACCTGCCCGGCCGCCTTTTAACCGAAATCTGAAACAAAAGTGTAGAATAAAAGCCCGAAGGAAAAGCAGAGCTGAGGTTCACTGCATGAAACGGACAAAGCGGACTCTCTCCTGACCCTCTCTGAGACGTTCTGGTGACATCCATTACCGTAAGAGCCTGGAAACTGTAACATTCTTCTCTTTTTAACCGTTTCTTTCATTATTATTATTATTAATATTCTTATTTCAGGTCTCGGTAAGAAAAGTGCTCCTGGAGAACGAGGCACCCTGCGCGCGCCGCCCTGACACTCTGACCGCTCCGAGTCTGTGCCTTTATAGATATGTGCGTCCTCTTCTCTTAGACCTGCTCTGATGCTCAGAATCTACACATAAACCATATAGATACTTGAATAGCTTCTGTCTGTATTTCTGATTATCGTCTCCCGTGGTAAGTACCTTTCAGATACGTGACCTTTCCGGAAGGAGACGCCGCCGTAAAAAAGGAAATTAAAAAAAAAAAAAAATTAAGAACACAGAAGGAGAACTCAAAAAGGGGGGTAAAGTTTGTTGTGACGGAACTCCTCGGTTCACTTCCATCGTATGTGGACGTTCCTTGAGCGTCCACACCGTGCCGTCCTCGACTTTCCCACGTTTCCGCCGCTGTTCGTTTCCATCCGTTCTTCGCGCGGCTTCAGAACTGGGCCTGAACATGCCTCGGTGTGAGTCATCGCAGGGTCCGCAGCGCTCTCACGACGTGGTGATGCCTTCTCCAGGCAGAACATCCACACGTTTAATCCGCATCTCACTAGGATCAGTCCGTCCCGCTCCATCAAAGCCCATCTCCGCCGCGGCTCTTTCTCTAAAAGGGCGGCTCCGAAACGTGTCTGCTCAGACTCCGGTCTTACCACGTGGCACAGTCAAAACTGTTCTGGTTCCAAAAGCTTAGCTACAGCCGTAAGCTTCGACGTGGGATACGTGATGAAACGAAACGAGGGCTTTCGCAAGATTTCCGCAACCTTCCGGAATTGTACGGGGGCGGGGGTGGGGGGGCGAAAGGGAGGACGCTGAGAAGGAAAAGAAGAGCAACACATACGTCATGTGACCCTGCAGCCTAGCCCTCATCCATCCATCAAGAAAGAAATAAATAAAAATAAAAGTCGAAAGAAATGTAAAGGAGAAAAATAAATCCACAAGATGCTAAGACTACTAATAATCGTAATAAGAATACCTGTAACAGAAGCAATAATAATACCAATAATAATAATAATAATAACTGTGATAATAAGTGACAGAGCAATAACAACAGCAATAATAAGTTGAAATAACAAAGAGCTTTGCTATAGTAGGAAATCGAAGTCGAGATGCGCTGACGGTCTGGTGTTCATCGTCCGGCTGACTGAGTCGTTCTCATGGGTTAGTTGGGTAGGCACACGGACAGGCACTGCATGCGACTGGGGGGTGACGGCTGCGCTCGGTGAGTGTGTAGAGCTGTGGGACGGGGAGGGGAGGGTTTTTTTTTTTTTTCGGGAGGTCGGTGGAGGAGGGCTGTCCCGGAGAGGCCTGCTGGTCCAGCGGAGCTCATTTCTGGCCGGTGAGAGACTGGGATATGGAGCGCGGGGGGATCATGTCCAGCAGGTACTCCCTCTGTCGGTCAGCGAGGCTCGATGCTTTGTGGCCTCCAACGGCTGCCGGGTTCAAATAGGCGATGTTCAGGCCTGGAAGGAGCGAGTTAGAGAAAGACAAGTGCACATGAGCGAGAGAGAGAGAGAGAGAGAGAGAGGGAGAGAGAGGGGGGGAGGGAGGGAGGAGGAAGAGGGAGGAAGAGGGAGGAGGGAGGGAGAGAGGGAGGGAGCCCGGAGAGAGAGGAGGGAATGGCCGGAGGGAGAGGAGGAAGGGAGGAGACGGAGGGAGGGAGAGAGAGAGGGAGGAGAGAGAGAGAGAGGAGGGGGGAGAGGGAGAGGGAGGGACGGAGGGAGGGACGGAGGGAGGGAGATTTGGTGACAATGTGGGTTCGAATGAAAGTGAGCCAGGGTCAGCAAGAGTGAGGTGAAAGGCCATTTATATACTTGGTGTTAAAGAAGGATAAAAGTCGTGGGGCCGGTTTACGGGACATGGATTAGGACTAAATTGCAGATGCAATGGAGAGTCACCGCTGAAATGTAACCATGTTCTAGGCCAGGGGTCACCAACACGGCGATCGCGATCGACCGGTAGATCTTTGAGACGTTCACGCTAGATCTCGAATATAAAAGGAAAATATATCCAATCTCGCGTGATTAACTTTGTGTTGTCCGAGTGCCTCCCCCTCTATTGGACCAGCTGCCGCGTTATCATAGTAGCATGAAAGCGACCAATGAGATAAAGACACGAATGCTTTAAATTGACCAACTGCTGGTTCCGGTTCTCATGGCTCGGCTCACTAAAAAGAGCCGGCTCCAAAGTGGCTCCTCAGATATTTTTTTTGTCGCCTAAATTAATTTAGTGATAAAAATAAGGTAAAATTATAGAGTAAAATAGATTTCCAAAACATACTTTTATATCAAATGTTTATTATTTATATGGAACAATGTGCTACAAAAAATAAATCTCAGTGTTTCAAAAGGTAGATCTTGTCTTTCACCAGAGCCGAGGTCAGGGATCTTGGGCTTGAAAAGGTTAGTGACCACTGGTCTAGGCTTAGGCTTAATCATGGTCTTGGAAACAGGTCCACAGTCTGCTATTTGTAGTCTGCAATGTTCTGTTCGAATTTGTGCACATTTTCAGAAAGTCCCCAGACACAGACGAAACGAAGCAGCACCACTGGGGTGTGTAACCGATGGTTTAAGAGAATCATGAAGAAGAAACTCTGAAGAGAGGATGTGCAAGATGTTCAGTAGCTATGAAGATCTAGGAGTTAGACGGTAGCTGAGGAAAAGAACATTTGGTTTGTGTCCATAATATGTGACCCTCCACGGCAAAACCAGTCGCTTCTCTCAATTTTCAAAATTGAGTTATTATGTTTTCATGAAAGGGCATAAATCAAGCTTCAAAACGATACCTATGTGGAATGAATGTGGCTGACATATGACTGAGATATCAACATTCAAAAGGAGTCGGGTTTCTCCTGTCACGCCAAGTGAAAGCGGAAATCTGCGCCAAGTTGACCTCGCCGTAGCACTCTGAGCGCTTGCTGCTGATGCAGCTCACGTTTGCATTCTGATAGCCTCGCTGCATTCACAGCCACACGGATAGCCTACCTGCGTTAGGTTAACTGAACTCGGGAGACGAAGATGGATTCCGCAGAAATATCTTCACGCTAGTCAACCAGTGGATTTACCGTAAATATTGAAGTAGAGCGGTCAAAACAGAAACTTTTAACATTCTGCTGGAATTGAATTCCTCACCTCCAAAGAAAGTCACGTTTTTAGGATGGAAAAGGGTAAGTTTTTCAGCCAAATTTATTCTAACAGTACCAGTATAAGATACTTCCACTGTTTCAAAACACTAAACACAAAAATCCAACATTTTTACCCCCGCCAGCCTCGCCTTTCGTTTTCTCGGAAACCTCCGTTGCGACAAAGCGACTGGTTTTTGCCCGTGGAGAAGTCACATATGTGAAGAATTCTGCGATTATGGCCTCACAGCTTCCTGTCGTCTACACCTGCACCGCGCGTCTTCGTTAGTACATTATTACGACCTCCGTCACCTTTGCCGTGTTTGTTGTTGATGGAACCTTGAGCTCTGCCCTTTATTAAGTGTGTTGTTTAACACTGAAGCAAATGTAATCCATGTATGTGGACGGTGTTGGGTGAAAGGTCTGAAACAAATGTACAGGGAGGATTAATAATCCTGTAGAGCAGAGGCGACCAATTCCTGTCCTGGAGGTTTTCCATCCTACACGGCCGAGTGATTTCTCATCAGTATGTACCTGAGACCAGGTGTGAAGGTTCAAGTCAAGTAATGATGTAAACCCTGCTGGATTGTGACCCTTCAGGAGTGCCATAGCCCAGCGCTGCTTTAGAGTAGGGAAACGCATGAGAGCGAGTTCGAGATGAGGAGTAGAGGAGGACCAGGAAATCAGGAGCATTTCACAAAACCCGTCTTGTTTTTGTTCATGTGGAGGCAAAGTGTCTCACCAGGTATGTTGTAGATCTGCCTGCGGCTGTCGTGCTCGACTGGGCTGCCCCCGCCTCCGCTGCTGCCCCCTCCACAGTGCTTGCTGGCCATTCCCAACAGGCTGCTGGGCACAGAGAGCTGGGAGGTCTGGGCTTGAAAGAGTGGAGAAACCTTGCGCCCGTGCGAGCGGACATTCCCGCTGCAGAAGCCGGCCTGGGGTTGAGGCCTGACGGACAGCCTTTCATGAGGTCGTCCATTAGGAAGAAGCACTGACCCGGTCAAAAACCGACTGTCGAGAGACCAGAGCCTCCCCTCCGCTCTTCCAAAAAAATCTCTGCGGTGTGGCACCGGGTTTCAGAAGGTTCCTATCGTTCTTTAATACATTACTGTCAAAAAGTGTTAGTGTTTAACGAAACCGAACCCTCTAAGCATACTTTTTGGTGTTCCTGGAGTTAAATTAAAATTAATGTTAGGAAGCATAATGCACTGGCCTTAGCTTCCTTCTTGCCTGACGTGCTTATTTTTATAGGTGGAGATGCTGCTCCATACATTCACAATGGTTGGCGGACATAATGTCCTGCAAAACTTGAAAATCAGACATTAAGCTTCCAACATTCCAATAGTAGAATTCTTTTAAATAGGGGTCGCTTTCTTGAATATGTTTCAAATCTGTGAAAATACAGTTTTTACTACTATTTTTATTCAGATATTGCTGATTTTGTTTTGCCGGCCTGGATTTACAGGTTATTGGCAGTGCAGGGGTTAGGGTTGTGTTTTATTTGTTTTTCTTTATATCGGTTGTTAGTCTCACTATGACGTCTTTATAAGCTGTACAAAACCCACAATGCATATGTGGATTATTTTTGGTGATGTCATGCATTCTTTTTTTTCTTTTTTCAAAAAAAAGTGTTAGTGCTTCCACCAAGTATTTTAAACGACGGACCCTCGTCCCTTCAGATTAACTTCACCCAGGGTTTCATCTTTAGGAAAATCGTGAAAGCTGAGGTCAGGGTGGGCGTCGTTATGAAGTGAGCAACCAGGTACACTACTTGACACCAGCAGGGGCTGACCATTGCGTCTCGCAGCTAATGTAAACGGAAGTAGCGGTGCACTACTTCACTGATTAGAAGAGAGACAAAGGTTGACTGAAAAATGTTGCGAGCGTGCTCTCTGCAGGACACATGACCACTTTACAAACTGGTCAGTGTTCAAATGCAAGACTATTGTGGACATCCAGTGTATTGCTGCGACCGGGGCAATTACTCCAGTCAGTCATTTAGATTTGTCACTTCACTGCATCAGAACTGCTTTGCACTAAATTGAACAAATTTTCAGTTTGACTTGTGGTTTGTCACAGTCTCTACGCTGCTCGTCAGTGACAATGAACCCGGCGTCTAATCTCATACTGCCACAAAAGAAATTAAGCAGGCCATTAAACTTTGTTGCTTTTCTAGTGTAAATGCGGGTTCAGTGACAACGTGCTTGAACAGATTGTAATGAAAGACTACACATGACACTGGTGGGGTCTCACTGTAGATCTGTAACTTATAGATGAACCGTCACATTTAGTGTGTAATGAGGTGTGTGTAAACTGGGTGATACCTGTCGGAGGGCATGGTGTCGGATCATGCTCTCGGCCTTGCTGATGCTGGGCACGGTCTGAGCGGCGCTCGGGGACAGTGCAGCCTGCTGCTGCAGCCTCTGCTCTATCTCCTAACACACAAGTAGAAATAAAAGCAGAGAGTCGGTGGTCATTTAACACCTGGTATCACGTGCTGGATGTGTTCATGTTTGTTTTTAACCGAGCGCAGACCTGCTCTTGCTGCAGGGCCTTGACGAAGGCATTCTTCAGTCGGTTGGTGTGCTCGGCCTTCAGCGCCTTCTTCTGGTTGGAGGTCATGCACTGCTCACACAGAATGCGGCCGCTCTTCTCCTGCTTCCAGTGTGGGGTGAAGTCGGTCCTGCACTGGGCGCAGAAGAACGGATCCGTACGGGCCAGAGAGCCCCTCATCTTACCTGCAGTCACAACAAGACACATCATTCGACCTGATGTTAAACTTTCTGGTGGTCTGCTGATAGAGTGCTGGCACTAAACCAGAGGCTGTGGGTTGAGAACGCAGCTATTTGTGGTAAATAAAAATAATCACTATTAAAGTTTGAAAATGGAAGTTTGTTTTATGAATGCTGTAAGTGTAAATTTTAATTTAGTGCTTGATAAGACATGGAATTTGCAGCCTTACAATTTCTGTTTGGTACACATCAAAGCGTGAATCATAAACAACACAGTTGGCCATTTGCATCATGAATAGATTACTGAATCATATCACCAAAATAACTACACATATTTGGGGCTGCAAATAACCATTATTTTGATAGTAATTAATCAACCAAATAATTTTTCAAATAATCAATTTATTTAGCAGATGAAAAGGAAAAAACTATTTTCATTTCCAGCATTTAAAAAAAACAAACTGGCTTTTTCCATATTGATTTTTTACTCTCTAACATTATAAAATGGAAAAAAAATTCAGATTAATTGAAAAGAAAAAAAAAAAAAGAAAAGAAATATATTGAAGTTTGGCCATTTCCAGTCAATTTGGACTCTTTTGGACTATAATTAATTTTTAATTTAGACTACATTTTTACTTAAGATTTGCCACGAGAGTCGCATCCTGTGCTCGCAGTGGACCTGGCGTCGAATAAGCACTGAAAATATCAAGTAAATGGCTGTGGCCCATGTGAGCAAAAATAAGCTGTGTGCGTTAACAAACAGCGTGTGGGTTTATATCATGAAAATTGTCATTTATGCAATTGGTTCATTTTTTGTGACGGCTAGGCGTGGTGCTGGGGTGGGGGTGGCTGGGGTAGCCCCTGTACTTATGTGTATAACAACGTGGACCCAACTAATCTGATTTAAATGCAAAGTATTTTGCCAAATAATCTATTTTAATTGACTTAATCAATTAGTTTGATGCAGCACATGTACACATCTACATGTATTTACATGCACGTACCAGGGGCTTAAAACACTGGAGAAAAAAAAAGGACAAACTGGTGGAGTATTAACATGTCGAAACACTATCCAGACTGATGCAGATACAGTATCAGTACCACGATAAACAGACAAAAAGCCAGCAGCATGAACTAAGATCATCAGCTAAATAATACACACTGGTGACTCATTCACGAGCACGGATACTCCCGTTTGTTCCTCATTAAAGGTACATGAAGAACCAGGGCACATCTTACTACATGTTGTACTTGTATAATTGTGACCCTCCACGGCAAAACCAGTCGCATTGCAAATGTTCAAAATTGAGTTATTATGTTGTCATGAAAGGGCATAAATCAAGCTTCAAAACGATACCTATATGGAATGAATGGGACGACATATGACTGAGATATCAACATTCAAAGGAGTCGGGTTTCTCCTGTCACGCCAAGTGAGAAACGGAGAAATCACCTTTGAAGTTGACTATCGGCGTAACGCCTCATGAGCGCTTAGTGCGATGGCAGCTACGTTGCTGCATTCGGTAGCCTACACTGCATTCACGGCCACGGATAGCCTACCTCGTTAGGTTAACTGAATTCGGGAGGCGGAGATGGATTCGGAGAAATATCTTCCGCTAGTCAACCCAGTGGATTTACGGCCAAATATTGGGTAGAAGCGGTCAAGAGCAAAGCTTTTAAAATTCTGCTGGAATTGAATTCCTCACCTCAAAGAAAATCCGCGTTTTAGGATGGGGAAAGAATCAAGTTTTTCAGCCGTTATTCCTAACAGTACCAGTTTAGACCTTCCACTGTTTCAAAAACACTAAAAACAACATAACCTTCGTTTTCACAAAACCTCCTGTCGACAAGTGACTGGTTTTGCCATTGGAGGTCACAAATGTGTATGTGATAAATGCAGAATCTTGATGAAATCTTACAATATTCCAATTATCACAGCGTTCAGAAGGGCTGGACAATTAATCAAAAAATCTATCAAAGCTGACGTTCAGAAACTCTAAACAACATTATCTTGCCCATAATGATGATTTTTTGGTTATTTATAAATTCTGTTAATTCATTCCAAAATAACAGCATATTTACAGTACAGTTTACCTGTAGACCAGGGGCATAAAACCAAAATAAAAATTAATCTTAATCAAAAAGGTAAAAATATTGGGTTAATCATGATATTAATTTGGCTCATATCGCCTTGTAGCCAGTCTTTGTCAGTCTTTTAAACCAGGGTGCACAGCAGTACTTTAGGTTTTAGAGCCTGCTTTTCACTTTAGCAGGTAAAGAAGTCGAGGCAATACTTCTACTTGAGTGAAGAATGTGTTACTTTTGGCTGACACTTCTGGTGGTATCTACCTGGCCAGGTGTTAATGTTCTGGAAGAAGATGGAGAAAACCTGCTACCTCTCCCGGACTGGAATTACTTGGCTCCTGCCTTCGCCTTATTTTTCCCTTTATCCTAAAGCAGGGCTAGGCAACTCCGGTCCTGGAGGTTTCCCTTCCAACTGGATTTCAGAACATCCACACCTGGTCTCAGGTGATAACCTCCAGAAGAGTGATCAGAGTAGGACTCAGGGCCGGAGTTGCCCTACTCTGTTCTAAACCAAAACACAGATCCAGTTCTAGACACAAAAGACCCTGCTCTCTCCCCATCCCCGTCCCGTCCCCGTCGTCGGCACCCCAGGCTTTGGAACTCACTGGCTGTCGATGGCGCTCTGCCTACCTCCTCAGCCCACCATGTAGATGAACTTCGCTGTTGGCGTGCCCGGCAGTGGAGGCAGCCTTGAGGCGGTTTTGGGGGCGGGATCTCCAGCAGGGTTTTCTCCAGCTGCTTACGTAGGGCCAGTTTGGCGGCCGCCTGGCTGCTGGCCTGCTCGATCAGCGAGCTCACGTTGGCCGCGCCGGACAGCGCGGAGGGGCTGACGGCCCCCACGCCCACCGCCCCCGCCGCCTGCATGTGGGCCAGGTTCATGTAGATGGCTGTGGAGGCTGGGCGCTCTTGAGGCGCCACCTGCTGGCTGGCGGTCTCTGATGCATACCCGGAAAACATCGTGAAGAAGTGCAGGCGTGTTAGCAATGAATACAGGATAATCTCTTCATTGTGCATGCAATTTGACCATTAAAATCTGCTATTACTGCAGAAATTCGCAAGTGTGAAATTTTAGGAGAATCTTTGCAAGAATTAATATTATTCAAAACTTACTTTATGAAATTTGGGTCATTTTTGTTTTTTATCTGCTAACTATGTTATATCAAATGTTATTCTTTTTATAACATGCACTTCACCAATGATTTTTTTGGAACAAGGTCAAACATTGATGAAAATTGATTGTGTGATGACTTTACTGAACATCAAATTGCTGAGAATTAAAGTATGAATAAACCCTCACAGCGGTAACACTTACGACCAGTAAAAATAGTTTTCCCTCCGTTATACGGTTTAAGAGGTTGATTATGGTTGTAATTAGGAACAAGTGCATGCTGTTGTGCGCCTTTTTGATCAGTAACAGCAGCTCTGTTCCCTAACCCCAGTGAGGTGTGTTATGCAGGGCGATGCTGATATGTCAGTTAGTCTCTACCTGCTGGTAGTTGAGCGCGTTGGTCATGCTGCCTGGAGGACCGGCCGCTGCTGAAGCTTGGAGGAGAGCCTCTGGCCCTGCAGTTGTGCGGTTAAAGGAAGCGTCTGCGCTGCGACATCATCATCGGCGTGACAGCGAGGCACACTGGCAGCCGGACTGATCACACGTGTGGCCCTGGAACAAACAACAACATAAAATACATGACAATAACGCAGCGAGGCAGAGAAGGCCACTAGATGTCAGCAGACACCTATTATGACATTCGGCAATGAGGAGCATGAATAAATTGTGCAATATCTGGTAATCTACCCTGCTGGACTGGAGAAAATGTGCTTCTTTTGTGTGAGGAAACAGCTTTGATGCTTGAGCTGCTTAAAACGACCGAGCTACTCGCTAAAAACTGGTGGAATGACTAATGCAATAAGAATATGTTGAAATATGTAAGTGATGGTCCAGAATGCTGCACAAATAAAATCATTAAGAAACGCAATTTAAGTAATGATGCATTATAATGAAGATAATGAAAGACACACACACGCTGGGAGCCGTACACACACAAACACACAACCCTCCACACACCAGCGCCCTGACACATACAAACACAGACACCTGCACTGAGACACAAACACACACAAACACACACACACACACACACAAAACTGACTCCTGTATTACTGCCTTTTGAGGTCACTTCCATTGACATTCCTATTATTATTAAATAGAGACAGCACAGAGTGTGAGATAAATACTGTCTGATCGTGGATGGGATATCGCCATCGACAACGACTCAAACAGCTGGATCGGGTATCAGTGGCACTGGGCTGATCTATGGAGCGATCTGTTTCGTTAATTTGTAGATTCTTCTATGTTTGTACCGCACAAATGTGACTCTGCCCGACAAAACCGAGTAAGCATGTATGAGAGGTTTCGGCAAGCGTTTATGTTGCGTGGGGTAAAATGTTGGATTTTTTGTTTTTAGTGTTTTGAAACAGTGGAAGGTCTATACTGTAGTGTTGTGAATAAATTTGGCTGAAAAACTTACCCTTTCCATCCTAAAAACTGACTTTCTTGAGGTGAGGAATTCAATTCCAGCAGAATGTTAAAAGTTTCTGTTTTTGACCGCTCTACTTCCATATTTACGGTAAATCCACTGGTTGACTAGCGTGAAGATATTTCTCCGGAATCCATCTCCGTCTCCCGAGTTCAGTTAACCTAAGGTAGGCTATCCGTGTGGCTGTGAATGCAGCGTAGGCTACTGTAAATGCTAGCGTAGCATGACCGCACCAAGCGTCTGTGAGAGTGCTCGGCGATCGATAGTCAACTTCAAAGGCAGATTTCTCCGTTTCTCACTTGGCGTGACAGGAGAAACCCGACTCCTTTGAATGTTGATATCTCAGTCATATGTCGTCCCATTCATTCGATATAGGTCTGATTTATGCCCTTTCATGAAAACATTACTTAATTTTGAAAATTTGAAGCGACTGGTTTTGCCGTGGAGGGTCACAATTGGTTATGCATGGGAACCGGCACTGTGGTGAAGCTGGTTTATTGTTCGAAATTCGTGCTAACTCGTAGATACTGACACCACAATGAACAAGCAACACACTACAAATCACACCATTATACTGCTTAATTTCCTTAACAACACCAGCTCTCACTCGCAGTCTGTGTTCCTGATGGTTTCAGTGCTGCAGGATTAGGGACTGTCACTAAATTACACAACTGTGTTTAAACAAATAATTTTTGAGATGTTTTTAAAAAAAAAATTAAGTGTATACATATGGGTGTGTAATTATTACATTGTTTTAGGTAGAAAAACAGCATTTACGTCAAGTATTTCCTTAAGCATATCAGTCTCCTCTTCACAGAGAAATACACTTTTTAATTAAAAACTGGTATCGGATCAGTTCTCGAATCGGCCCAAACCCAAAGCCCAAGTATCGACTTCGCAAACTGAAAAAGTTGGATCGGTGCTGTCGTAGAAAATACCTGAGAAATCAAAAGCAAATCTTTTACTTTTTCAAATTTACTGTTAAATCTGTAAAAGCAATCTAAAAAATGGACACATAAATGAACATAAAGTCAAAAAAAAACAAAAACAAACAAAAAAACTATACAGCTATAAGATACTTTTTTTTTTAAATTAATTACTTATTTGTGGTTTTGTTTTTTTTGTTATCTGGTTATAATGGAAAATTTGAACGTTGTACTAATCTGTATGACAATGTTTGAAAATAAAAATTGTTAAAAAAAAAAAAAAAAAAAATGGACGCAATTTTTGCTGTGTTTTAGGGGACAGCCAGGTCCTCACAAGCCCCTAAATACCTGTACATCCCAACACACACACACACACACACGCAGACAAAAACACACTTTTAGACACCCCCCAATACACACACCAATCCAGACACGCGCACCCCAAAACGCACCTGTGCTGAGCGGAGGTTCTGGGGCTCGGTGGAGTGTGTTCCGGGCCGCACGGGCAGTTTGTTGAGTCCCTGTGAGCTGTGGATGGTGGAGGGCTGCACAGAGGAGGGGGGATTCTGCACCACTGGAACCTTGAAAGTCACACAGAGACACACACACACACACTTAGATCATTTTAAATCTGATTTATAAGAGGATGATCTCACTCTTCTCAAGCCACACTACTGGAGAGAGAAAACCTTGAGAGGGAAGAGCATCAGCAACACACTCCAACACTCACACTCCTTACTCCGCTCACCCCGAGACCACACTTCACACCAAACACTAAACACGTCAACGTTAGGGCAGCAGAACAAACATATCACAGTGCTGCGAAACAGAAGCAGCAGCAACACAAGTCCTGTCTTCTTCACGTCTACACCGGCTTTACTCACACTTTAAAAACATAACCTCATTCAGCTGCTAAAGGACAAGGCAGTGAGGAACACCAACAGGCACCGCGTTTTTCAGTTCTAAAAGGTTGTAACAGCAGTTTTTAAGCGCACTGATCAGCGGCGCGGGAATCAGATGAATACAATAAATCCTCATAAATACAAAACATCCTAAAGGTATACAAGATCAGGATAAAAATAAAGACCTTTCCACTGTATTTAATGGACATCGCAAATTGTACTCTGAGCGAAAACGCCGCACCTTCACACGCCTAGTGTCACTTACAAACGAGGGAAATCTAATAACCACTGAAATAACAGCTCATATGCAACATGGTCTTCAGTCAAAAATGACGATCAGCTCACCATATCTGAGCAGTGCAACAAGAAAAAAAAAAAATCAAGGAAGTGATGAACTAGCAATACAAACTGTATTTTATATATCTTTATCTTTACAGATCTACTTTTTGAACAAGTGACTTGGCGTTTTACACATTTGACTAATACACTTCATTTGGGAAGAATCAGATATATTCTTGCTGATACACTTCAAGACTTTAAAGAAATCTGGTCTCCATTGCGTTTTTACCTGGAGGGTATGAACATGTACAGCAGCTTGGGCACTTCTGGGGTGAGTAGGTAAAGGGGGAGGTATTATGTGTGTACCTTTGTTTTGTTTTGGTGTTGTTTATTGTATTTTATTTTGCTGTACAGATAAAAAGGCAGTTAAAATTTGCATGTTCTCTATGAATATATTTGAAAACTTGCTATGCAACGGCCTTACAACAGACTGGACCCACTCAGCTTTACACATCTGGGGAGTTAAGCAGCACGTGCGATCACACACTGCAGGATTAGCTTCTCTCCGATTAGACTCCAAAAATGTACAAACTTGTTTTGACCCATACTAGTGTTGGTTAATAAAGTGCCACGTGGCTTTCAGTCTCACTGTAACCGAGGGGCTGAGAGAGCTCAGTAATAACCCCGCTGACTGTGTTGTAGCGTAGAGAGCGCAACACTTCTCCCGCACAGTAATCCCGAGGTCGTGCTTGTGTGTGCGAGTGTGCGTGTTGACATTTTCCTGCAGCAATCTCCAGGTCTGAATCACAGCTCCAGCGGAGTTAGGAAAACAGCAGAGCACAGCTGCAGCGTGTCCGGGTTGGGTGCCGGGGCATGGCGGGGCACGCTAGGGTAGGGCTGCTGTTTGGAGGTGAAAGTGGAGAGAGATACTGACCTTCTGCACCACGTTCTCCTTCTGCATTTGGCTCTGTCGGAGCTTCTTGAGCAACACCAGCCTGGCCTCCTCCAGACGGAGCTCCTCACGCAGGGCTTTGATCATCTGCTGCCGTTCCTCACCGGTCTTCCCCTGTAGGGAAACACACACACACACACAGCGAGACACAACAGTTAGAGAAACGGAAGAAACTTGTGATACACACACAGAGGTCTGACTTTATTTTTGGGAGATAAATAAGTTTTATAGTTACATCTATGACTAAATAACATTTATTATGCCAAGCACTGACCCTCCTTCCTGAAAACCCAATCTTTAACACTAGCCAAACCCTAATCACAAATCAAAAGTTGTAGCTAAATTCTGCTAGATCATAACAATTATGATTTGTTACCACTTAGTCATGCTTACAGTATATTACAGTTAATATTTTGCAATATTTTAGGCGAGGTAACGATACATTGATCTGCGTTGACTCATGATATAATCTTATCAGTTGTATTATCCATCGTTTACAGCTCACATTACTCCCGTTTAAGTCAGGCACATTTGTTTCGGTAATGACATGATGATGTAGGCGATGTAATGACGTCAACAACTAACTGATTAGTGAATCAGCAACTAATTTAATAATCGATTGTACCGATTAGTCGCTACAGCCCTACATCACACTAATGTCTCGCTCGCTGCTGTTCAGCTCCCGCAGTGACTCATACAGCCATAAGCTTAATGAAGGAGACTTGGAGTGTGACATGTGTGTGTGTGTGTGTGTGTGTATGTACTGCAGTCAGATGACAGGCCCAGACACAGTCTATTAGTGTCAGTGATAGCGGACCGCAACACAGCCGGTGGCTGGAAAGGGGGCGCTGGGGGACAAGACGGCGGGCAGCAGGCTGATATTCTCCAAATTAAAGCGGGTCGCTGTATACAGTGTTATTTTTGTGCCAAAATTCTGGGTGTGCAGTCGAACTTCCGCAAGCAAAATCTTGTGTCTATATGCGTTGGACTCATGCTAAACCCCTCAACTAGGTGCTGTGTTATACATGTGCCTCAGGAACCAGCCAATAACAGACTTGGAGAAAGCCGACTGGCCGATTTCATCTCCAATCAGGTGGCTAATATGGTTCATATTCCGAATACAAAAGCACATTCTCTCAGAACAGCACCAAAATGGGTTGACTGACCATGAAATTAGGAAATGGAAGTAGCTCTGGATAAGAGCGTCTGCTAAATGCCGTAAATGTAAAGGGGGCAATGTAAGGAGGGTATTTTGAATATTTTCGGTGTAAACATTGACTCATGCTCTCCATCAACTTCCTTACAATACAATTCAACAAAACAGAAAAACACCTCAAATCTACACATTTATTAAATGAATCCCTAATAAACGAACGAAACCTGGAATAGCTTTATGAGCTGTTTACCTGCCCCCGTTCAGCCTCATCTCAACGCCTTCATGTACCATGTTAAAATCACACGTGCCAGTGTTAAACTACTATTTATCTTTCCCCAAAAACGGGTTTAAAGGCTTTTTCACAAATTCAGAAGTTTGTAGTTAATGTAACTTCGGCCAGTATCCTGGTCTAACAGTATCTGCCAATGTTTCCTACATCTTTTAACCATTAACGTTTTAATTTTTCCACTAATTAAAACTTTTGTGCGCTAACAAAGTCGAATCTGATTATTTTAACATCTTGCTCTTTAGAAGTGAATCCCAAACGATCAGTCCCGCTGAAGCTCTACTGGACTGACAGTATTTGCTGCTTACTTCCAGAAGCTACTGAGAGACTCTGTGATCCACAGTAGGCGATTAAAAATGGTCGAGTGGAGCGAACGCTGACGCGACTCTGTCCCTACACAGCGCTTACATCTATAACGCAGTTCCAAATCAGTTAAGCTTTACCTTAAACATGTCCAGATTAGGGCGGTGGTGGCGCTCTTCTGGGTGTGGAGTGCTGCGTGGGCTCGACGCCTCGTTGTCCGAGAGGATGATCACGTCTGGCGACGGCGTGCGTCTCTCCCGCTCCACGTTGCTGAAGGAGGAAGTGAAGATGGGATATCACTCAGCAAACACCAGCTTAATTAATGAAATTAAACTGAGTGATTATTTGTGATTCAGAGTTCATAATGAAACAATGAGGTGAAACATGAAATAATAAACTTTAAAAATAACATCAGTCCTGACGGATTGTGACTTTGTCGGAAACTGGAAGTTACAAATTTACTTTGTGACCCATAGTCATGTGACATGTTTTACTGTGCATTAGTAGGGCATGATAATGAAGGTCTAGCGGTGAGATACTCGCTCCCAGACTGAGAGGTCTACTGCCAGCACTACCACCACTGGGTCCCCGAGCAAGAGCCTTTAAAAAGTCCACAAATTTCTCACCATCGGTATGTCAACCTCAGCAAGAAGCCGCCCTCACCTCCTCTTGGCGCTCATGTCCACCGGCTCGTCCATCAGGTTCTCCTTGCCGTTTTTGCTGGTCCCGCCGTGAGCCGCCGCCCTCAGGCTGCCGTTCATCTTCTCCTCGTAGGCCGAGACCCCCGTTAAGCCCTGGCTGCCCCCTGGCCCCCTCCCCTCGGCCACGGCGGCAGCGGCGGCCATGGCGGCTCCCTCCAGTGCGGCCAGGTCCTTGCGCTTGAGCAGAGCCAGCATCTTAAGGCGCTCCATGGCCTCGTGACCCTCCACCTTCAGCCGCTTGGCCAGCGCCTCGTCCCTCTCGTCGGCCGGCTCCAGCCCCCGCTTCAGCAGGTTCAGCCGCAACGCCTCCTCGGAAATACGCTCCATCCTGCACACGCGCAAAGAGAGAGGAATCGGAGATAAAATACGGTCACTACTTGGGCTTACACCCATGACCAATATATTATTATATAAGAGGACCTTCTGGTGTGAGAGAGAGACAGAGTGAGACAGCGAGAGACAAAGACACGCCGAGAGAGAAGAAGAGAGAGAGAGAGAGAGTGGTGCTGGTGAGGAAGAGGAGGGTGACCTTCAAGCTTCCAGCCAGGGATCATATTCTTGTCTTCTAATTACCGTGATTGAGAATTCAACTCTTATCCAAAGAATCTAATTACACGAGTCCCTGTTCTCTGGTGAACGAAGGTTTGGCTGGTGAACGAAGCGCAAGGTCTCCGTGCGGAGGCTGAGCGGTGTAGAGCCCGCCGCTGTGGAACGAAGCTCCGTCTGAGACTCTGAAAGCCACGTCGCGACAGGGAACCTTGAAATGCGTCCTCACTGTTCTACGGCTACATTTGGTAAAACATTTTCATTTCTATTCAAATGGAGGTGATCTGAAAGTCACAGGTTCGAATCCCAGGACCGGTAAAGGTATCACTGAGGTCCTTATGAGCACTGCTCCCATGTTAGCTGCCCAATGCTCCTTCACGGAAGTGTCAAATGCGGAGGTCACATTTCCTTGTGGTGCACTATTCGCTGTACTGTGGTGTGTTCACAATCCTCTCAAAACTACGGCAAACAACATTACACAAGAGAAACGCAAATGGAAGCATCTTAAACCATCTATAAATCAAATCCTGAGTAAACGATCGTGAGATACATGAATAAAAAGCAAAAACACACTCAAGCTCTAGTGTTGCAGCCTCTCTTACATACACACACCCCACTGTCCACACAGAGGCCTAAGCCTGGACAGTGTGCCTAAGTAACCGTGTGTGTGTGTGTGTGTGTGTGTGTCTGTACACGTTCGTGTGAGACACACACATGCAAGGAGGTCATATGTGTTCAAGTGTCCGTGAATCATAGTGTGTGTACACACACACACGGGAGTCTGTTCCACTTTGGTCATGTGTCACGTACTAGCAATCTAAATGATTGCGTGTGTGTGTGTGCGTGTGTGTGTGTGTGTGTTCGTCTTTGTGAGTTAGTCACGCATGGACGGACCCTTCATGACCAGAGGGAAGAGAGAGACTCTCCCTCCTCTCTGTCTTTCTCACACACACACACACACACACACACTTACTTGTGCACATGCGCATACTCGAACACACACACGCAGTGTCTGGACGGTGAAGCCTGTGTGGACACTCTGCAGGCTATTGTTTGTGGTGGAACCTCTTTATCTGTTCTGATGCATTTGTATTCCGGTCGTAGCTGCTTGCCCCGTTACCCGGCAGGGCATTAATATCAGGCCCAAGCTGCGACGCTAACGCCTGCAGGACACACACTCGTGCACGTGAGCTCACACACTTGGGGTGTAACAATACGTCGCATTTAATCATCAACGATCCCGTTGCATCGATGCAAGATTAAAACTTCGATTGGACATTAGACGTACTTGTAAGGTTCGTCGCCGAGCGAGCACTGAGACGTCAGCTGGTTTCATCACAACTTGCAGTAAGACACTAACACAGGCAACTTAGGGTCTCTCACAGCGCTTTATAGTTACGGTGGCCGCCTTGACAACAAACACCACAAATTCTGCATTTTACCCATCTGCGCAGGAGCAACGGGCAGCTTTTTCTCAGTGCCCAGGGAGCAATGCTTGGGGATGGTACCTTGAGTACCTCAGTGGTACCTTTACCGGTCCATAACTTGAACCAGTGACCCTCTAGGACCAACTCTCTAACCTGCGGCTGCGGTTGAGCTCATGAATCATAATATATATATTTTTTAACATTTTAGCTGCTTTTTGTGATTTGATATAAATGGAGGTGATTAAATCCGCATATATATTACATATTGTCTCATTGGTCGTGTAACGGATGGCCGTTCGTCCCGTGATCAGAAGGTCGCAGTAAAGTTACCACTGAGGTACTCATGAGAAAGGTACCATTTACAGCATTTAGCAGACGCTCTTATACAGAGCGACTTACATTTCCTAATTTCAGGGACAGTTCCCCTGAGAGCAACTTAGGGTTAAGGGTCTTGCTCAGGGACCCAATGTTGGTAACACCAGAGGTCGGATTTGAACCCACAACCTCTACCGCTAGGCCGCCAACAACCTGCACCCTGCACAGTCCCCAAATCACTGTCCACTACTCCTTCATGGACGGGTCAAATGCTGTGTTCACAATGACAAAATAATCACTCACTTTCACGTAGATCACTGGTTACTGTATCATACTGATTCACACCCTGATCACGCGGGTTGCAATACGCAGAGAGACAATTCAGGAACGGATGCAGAAAGTCCGCATTTTATTCGAGGTGTCCTGCAGTCGCGCAAAAAACTCACTCCCCAAAGCTTCTGCATGCTGACTAATCTGCTCACGGTGGATGGAAAGAAAAAAAAAATAAAAAGAGAAGTTATAATCTGCAGTTTTGCTCGGATCCCTCACTTTGAAGTAACGTGGAACGTGGAGCCGAGACGCTGCTGCTGCTGTGGAAGCCTCTCCCTTTGACTGTGATAAAGGTGTGGGAGGAAGTGTGTAATTTTAGACAAAGGTGTGTAGCTGCAAAACTGCGAGCATGCCGCATCCCGAAAACTGCACCAGAGTTAATGTTGTACTGCATTAAGTCAGAGCAGAGCGAGAGCGAGGGAGAGGGAGGAGAAAATAAATCTCAGTCTAATCTATGACAAATGACGGTCTGTGAGAGACTGTGAAGGTTGTACTGCACCAAGCTCACTGGAAGACCTCGGGAGACGGCAATGATCCCTCCCTCTGAAACACGCACACGCACGCACGCACCCCCCCCAGCTGACTTGGACATTTTAACATACACACACACACACACACACGCCAACTGACTTGGACATTCCAACACACACATGCACAACATATGCCAACACAGACAACAGATGCACACACACGCAGACAAAACACACAAACACACTTGCACGCATTCCAACACACACACAAACAACAAACCTCTCTCTATGACACAAATTCACACACACACAATGAAACTGGCATTTTTTGGGAGGGGGCGTTGGAGGGCAGCGTATATTCCAGGGTACTTCTCTGCGCATGAGTCGATTATCGGGAGCTGATCTTAGCCATTTTGCAGATTGTGTTTTATTAAGTCTTTACAAGGTGCGCTACTGTGGCTCCGCCGCCGACTCTTCTCTCTGTGCCGTTTGCTCTCGACTGACTGCTTCATTTAATGTCCCGCTCACAGCAGTCTCTGATTGGCTATATGTCATACGAGATCTAGGTTAAGTGGAGAACACGCTGAGCAGCTTTGCTTTCTTCAACATAACCTGCTGCTGCTTAATTTGGAATAGTAACGTGTTTCAGTTTCAAACTTCAGTTTCATAACGTTACTAAAATGTTTATTTAATATTGTTTAAAGTTATATATAAATTAAAACAATGTAAAAAGTTTAAGTATTAATTGGTTGACCACAAACACACACAGACATACCTTCATGACATTCCAACACACACACACAGAGCATGTGCAAACACTGACGTGAGACAACACAAGCACAAGTAAACACAAAGCCACCTGCAGACATTACAACACACACACACACACACACACAAAAAATGAGGCTATAATGTTTTTTTGGAGAGGGGAAGGAGAAGGACGAGGAAAAGGGTTTCTAATGTTAGCGCATGAGCTATTTTCCCCCTTAACACACACACACACACAATACATAATCAAAATGTATAGCACACACACACAGTGACCCGGTTCAAAACAGAGATGTATTAACCAATCAGATTCATAGTGTACAGTGTGTGTGTGTGTGTGTGTGTGTGTGTGTGCGCGCGCGCGCCAGATCTAATCAGTGAGTAATGCTGGCTAACCAAGAATCTGACATCTCTACCTATTACCGTTCACATACAGTAATAACAAACAAACCACAGAGGTCGCAGATACACACACACACACACACACCTCAACAAATTTTTTAAAGATTTAAACAATTGTAAGCAAACGAACAAAGCAATCTGGTCAAAGTTCTGGACGCCAGTCATCCAACTTGACCCCTAACCTCTTGACCTGCAGCGGTTGAGCCAATCACACGCTGTGTACAAGAGCCGCAAGCCAATTAAGCAACGTGAGCGACGCCGGACCGCTCTTAAAGCAGCGCACGCTACAGCCGTCGCCAATTAGAAATTAAACAGGGCTGTAATTGGCCCCTTGATCACTTAATCATCTCCCGATTATCTCATTATTGCTCGTTTTATCAGTCAGTCTCCTCCACACTCTCACACACACATACACACACACACACGTCTGCCCTGGTGCTGAATAATGTCTCGCGGGTGGCATCGTTGTGGCTGAGTATCTAAGATCTACATTGGATTTATTAACACACAGACAGCAGGAGGAGGAAGAGGAGGAGGAGGAGGAGGAGGAACACGTGAGGGTCGCAAAGCAAAGCAGAAGAAAGAAGTGCAGGAAGAAGGAGGAGCGTTAATCTGTCGTTCCACAAATCAGAATGAAGTTCAGTGTCAGACACAAGGAATTTGTTTTGGTGGTAAAAAGATTTTTAAAAGACATATACATTTATACTTATATATAACATATAAATAATAAAATCTGGATAACAGTAAAAATGTAATAAAACACATTTAAAAGAGTGCAAGGATATAGTACGATATAAAAATCACAATTTAATGGCTGAAATTTGCCAAGTATGTAATGCTGCTACACCATCACTCCATACCACCCACCTCGCGGGAGTGTGTGTGTGTGTGTGTGTGAGAGAGAGAGAGAGAGAAAGAGAAAGAGAGAGTGAGATTACACACACACACAATACCAATAATCAACCAATCAGAATGTTGGTGCACGTCAGAATGACACCCCCCACCGGTCTCTCTCTCACACACACACACACACACACACACACACACACACACACACACACACACACACACACACACACACACACTTCCCCGTTCCCCTTTATATAATATAATGACTGTTTCAGTTCAGTCAGCTGCTACAAAAACCAGACTCCCTCTCACCCCCTAACACACACACACCTCACATCTCAGCGTATCCGCCGCCCCCCCACACCACACCCCACCTCCCTAACTCCATCGTTGCACACGTGCAATCCTCCACACACACACACACACACACTCCCCGCTCGGGCACTCTGCCAGCCAACGCAAGAGCAGCTCACGGAGATGAAAAGAAAGAGAGCGAGAAAGAGGAAAAAAGCGCAGACGGACAGAGAAAGCGTGAGCCGAGAGGTAGACGGAAAAGAAGAAAGACGGAGGAGATGGCAGCACGATTATGATGAGGAGAGGGCGACACACACACACACACACACACAAAAAGAACTACAGTTACTACAAACGTACTGTAAATGTCTCTCAAAACCACCCCCACAACCCCAAAACCCACTCCCCCTGCCTTTACTGTACATTAAACCCAAATCACTGCTCGCTTGGCATCGGTGGAGGGTGGGATGCCAAGGTGGAGGGTGAGGAACACTGCTGCCCTCTCACAAACTGTGGTTTCATGGTGTGTGCCAACATAGGCTGACTTTTGTGTCCTTAACCTCCTCAGACTCAGCATTCAGCTCTGGTTGTGCCACACACACACACACACACACACACGCCATAAAGCCGAAGCCAGCCCCTCCCTCCCTCTCTTTACACCCCTCCCCCCACTTTCCAAAAAAAGTATTTCTTTTTTTCCTCCTCCTTTCCTCGCGCTGTAAAAATAAACACACGCGCTGGCTTTCTGGGGGCCCCCTTCAAGGTAGCGACGACTGCGAGCTGCTTTTCTTACACCCCCCCCCACCCGGCCACTCGCTATCAATGCATTACAACACAAGACAACCGGATAAAGGTGTGTGTGTGATTGTGGTGGGGAGGAGGAGAGAGAATAAAGACACTGAACAGAGGAGAAAGCGGAAAAAAATAAGGACTGAGAGAGAGAACGCGACAGCAGTGTGGCGCGCTCTCCTGACACGCCAGCCTGTCATAATGCCAACCCCTTAATTCCCGGCCCACCCATCCCCCCGCCTGAGTGCAGTTTTCTTTATGCACGCGCCACCGCTGCCCGTCGATCGGATCGCCAACACCGCAAAAATGTCTTCCTCCCCGAGATCTCGCGGCCCCAAGACCCCTCCCCAAAACCGGAATATTTTTATATACAAACAGAAAAACACACACAAGCCCAAATTCCCCGCTTCGACACAAGACGTAACGGGTTTGGGAAGGTGGGATAAAAGCAGGCCAAACGCCAGCCGACGGGGTGTAATAATAATAAGGCCATTTGTGGCCGCATGGTGGAATCCGCAGCTCATTTCACGCATGGCGTGCATCATGACAATTCATTTGGCTGACGCAACTCCCCACCCCGCATCCCGAACCAGCTTCGCTCCGGGCTACGCAGCCCTCGCGCGGACGGGAGCATCGAAGACGCCGACGACGCTTTCCCCACTTCTAAGCCGAGCCGAAAAATCTCGATTCATTTGCGGAAGAGTGCCAGAGCGTCTCCTTAATTTTCCGAGTTTGCGGCGCGATCCGTCCCAGGGCGCGTCGCTTATCGGGCCGACGCAGGGGGGTTTCGCTCCCCCCGCACCCATCCATCCCTCTCGCCCGCCCCCGACACCACGCCGCCGCCGCCCTTCCTGGCCCCGCTCCCAAACCCTGCTGCCGTCTGATCAGCCGGCCGCTCGATTGGACGGATTAATCCTCGTTACCCCCCCAACACTACCACCTCTTCGCCACATCCGACGCTGAGTGTGCAGACCTCAAAATGGCTGCTGCATCATCAGCAAGGTGTGTGTGCGTGCGTGTGCATAGACAAATAGAAATGTGCGAGAAAATAAATAAATAAACACTTAAGCGCGGAGCTGCTTTCCGAGGGCGGCGCGTCGTAAATCTTCCCCCATCATCCGGCACGCTCGCACAATAGTTGTGAAGCGACCTTAAATGTAAGGAGCGGGTGATTTATGGCGGACGGCAGGCTTGGAGGCAGTAACCCAGTTTGAAGTTGGGAAGAGCCGAGTTGGTACGGGGTCGTGCAGGGTAAGCGCCATCAACGCGGGGAGAGGATGACGACGACGGCCGCCCGATCGCCCGCCCGCCCGCCCTCGCATGCTTTAGGCTGCTGTATATTCTCCATCCCTCTCTTTCCCTCTCCGACGCTGTATAGCCTGTCACGCACAAAGAAAGTTCAGAAATGGAGCAAAGGCTAAACGAGCTTCAAGTAGGCCGTGAGGAATTCCACAGCACGGCTTAGTTCCCAAACAGAGCCCACGTTCTGAGTTTCTTCTGAAACACACCTCGTATCTGTTGCAAAAATGGAAGCGAAAGAGTCAAGAGTCTCAACACAACACTGTAGAGAGTCAAACTGACCACAGACTATGGACTGAAGGACGGTTGACGTTACGTTTGAGTGTAAACAGCAACACGCTGGAGATTCTAACTGAAGTACTCCAGAGTTTGAAAGTGAGTGATTGTCATTGTGAACACAGCACAGCACAGCACACAGTGCACCACAACCAAATGTGACCTCTGCATTTAACCCATCCGTGAAGGAGCAGTGGGCAGCTAACAAGCGCAGCGCCTGAGGAGCAGCGCTTGGGGACGGTACCTTGCTCATGAGTCCCTCAGTGGTAACTTCACCAGTCCTGGATTCGAACCTGCGACTTCTGATCACCCTACCGTTACGCCACCAACTGCCCCCAAGTTTCTAAGTTTCGAGTAAAGCGGCTGATGAGTGGAAACTTGCAGACAAGACGAATTAAAACTGGCCTTTATTTTGGGACGTAAAAGTTTCCGATGCGTGACTCAGATTGGCGCTGCAAAATTCAGCCTTTACTCTCTAGAATTTACTTCACCCAGGGCTCCAGACGGCGACTGTCACCGAAATGGTGACATGGTCACCAAAGTGACTAGACTTTCATATTTTGCTACTTGTTTTTCATTGCAGTTGCCAATGGCGACCGTCTCTCTCAATCCAAGGAAAGTAAATTAAAACACCAAGAAACAGTCTTTAATTACATGTTGAAACTCTCAGCCCTTCTACGCCACCATGTGATTAAAGCCAAACTGAAGCGAAGCGTCATCTGACACGTCCACTCGCTACCTGCAACCTGTTGGAGAAGGGTCTAAAATGCAGGGATTTAAGTTCTCCATCGCTACCACGGATTTCCGACCTTTGTACTCTAGCTGTGATGGAACTCACTGTTTACGAAGTGATGTTATCAGTTCCCCTTTATTACACATAAAACACATTTTAGCTGCAAAAACCAAAAACAAAGTGTTCTACTCACAATACAGCCATTCATTAATCATTTCTAGTGTTTAATTTTGGTGCGCAGTAATTGTGTTATTGTGACGCGACCCACGTGGCACGCTGGGGGATTGTGGGAAATGTAGTTCTCTCCCAGAAAGGACAAAAGCAGCTCATCTGACAGACCAAAATCAGTCCAAATTGGCTCAAGATTAACCAAGACTTTAGTATTTCCTCATTTTAAATTGATCAGAAAATATTTTCTCATTATAAAACATTAAAGAGTAATCAATATGAAAAATTAAATATAGAAAAAAATGCATTTTTGTTATCAAATAATTTATACACAAGACAATATTAGTCATGTCAAATAGGTCAGATAAGAGAAAGAAAAGACAGTGTAGAACAAAGAAATATTGATTATTTATTTCACATTTAGCATGTAATAGAGATTATGGCCCCCGAAAAAAGCATTTGGCTCCTAAATCCTTTGGGTTTATTAGCCAATGGCTCCCATTTCTTTTTTGTCTGGAGCCCTGTTACCACAGGTTTAACTGTACAACGGTACACAACAACCGGCTGCTTCCTGGGACGTTATTGTGTTCACGTTCAAATTCACCGTTAGAGTAGGTTCACGCTGTCACTTCACCACAAATTCAGAAAGTAACAATGTTACGGCAAAGTTACCAGATTCTCATAACCACATCCTGTGTCTCAGATAACCAAAAAACTGACACTGAAACCTGATTCACGTGAGGTGATGTACAAGGTACAACCGTCACATCACGGACGTGTACAGTGTGTTAAGACATAGGTCACATGATGGGGGAATACATATTCATCCAAAGACTATTACAATCCATTAATTCAATTCTTTATTTAAAAATAATTAATCATAGTTCTAGGGCTGCAACAAATGATTATTTTTGTAATCGAATAATCTATTTGATTATTTTATCGATTATTCGGATACATTTAAAAAACAAAAAACAAAAATGACAATACATTTGTTATTAGGCTTATTCTACTGTGAGTAGAAGTTAGTCATATGCGCTTTATGTTGTTGTATTCAATTGAAAATGAAGAAACATGAAGTTCAAGGGTCATTTTGAACCAATTTGGCCAATAAAATGAGTTGCTTCTGGCCTTTCTGGAAGAGAGCTGCATTTCCCACAATCCCCCACGCACGCCACGGAGCCTCGTCACAATAAAGGGTTTAGCGCGTTCCGGAACGAACTATGAAAGAAAAAAAACCTCAATAAATGTCTGTATTGTGAGTGGAACGCTGGTTGTTGTGGTTATTTATCAGCTAAAATATGCATTTTGTCCGTAATAAAGGGGACGTTTTGACGAAAACGGAGCGTTTTAGTGAGTAATGGCGCTTACGCGTGTGCTCGCGTGTTCAAACAGCGTGTTTACATCGCAAAAAATGTCATTTGTGAGTTTTTACGCATTTACTTCTGTTTTTGTGCACGCAATATCTCACAAATACGTTCACGTACAGAGGGATCTATTCTCGTTTTGATCGCGCCACTGAAAATATTGTGCGTCATTAATAAGCGTCTGTGTGAAACACAAGCGGCGCATGCTGTAGCGAATAAAATGACTTAAACGAAGCTTCGATTCTAGAAAATCTGCCTCGACCATTTTTTGTAATCGAATTATTCGAATAACCGTTTCAGCTCTACGATAGTTCATACAAGTAAAATTAAAGCAGTCAGTATCACAATACAGCCTTTTTGACTGATACTCCTGCCTCTAATTTGGAAGAAGGTAAATCTGATCAACTCCCTTTTTCCACGTCCCATCACTCCACTACGTGCGCATTAGAACAAATATGCTCAGGTATTTACAATAAATTTAAACCCCCACAATAAATGTTTTTTTCCTCATGTTAATTAAAATATCAAACTATCTGCATTCAGTATTGCAGGTAATTACTAACGTTTATGCCAATAAGGGCAGGACCAAGACAGTGGATTTGGACTCTACTTACAGTAACTTTAATACTACATGTACGCTTGCGACCTTATGCGTTCACACTGCAATTCCCAGCACCAAGCTGCTATTTTTCTAACCTACATATAAAGGCTGAAATATACCTGCTGTTAACTATGTACATATGTACAGCCGCGATCCCTATCTTGCGTTCTATGTGTCGGTTTTTGTGCACATACTCAAAAATTAACGGAACGTATACGGACATGCAATACCTGCGTAATTTATAGGGGGCAGTGCTGCGAGATCTGCAACGTTTCTCACTGGCAAAACCAGAGAAAAGAATTCCCCATTTTGCTGACAAGATCTATTACGTGGTGGAACGTAGCATCTCCGCCATTTTCGTTTTCTTCTCTGGTGCTGTCTGTATGATGAAGATTAATGCTTCTTCGACTGAAGACATGTTTGTTTGGAATAACACATGACGATTTTAAGATACAGGTGTTCATTCATTTATTAGGTTTGCAGCCTCGACACTGACCCCTGGTGGTAAGGAGTACACACTACAGATTACGACAAACAGTACGGACGCGAATATATCAGCACAAACGTTAACAACGCAACTGTGTGCGGATATGCAAGTATATTTCAGCCTTAACACGTCACAACCACACGGCATCACACACTGCCTCCCATAACTCGTCTATAAGATTTACAATATTAACTCACTTATTCAGCAAAGTGTAATAGTCTCACTTGAAGCCAGCTAAGGTCAAAGACCTGAGGTACGAGTTCAGCAGCACAGGCAAGTTAACCCGACGCTCGGTTCCGCCCCATGTTATAGTCAGACCGAAATGTCAGGGAGGCGGCGAGAGCCCTCCTGCACCGTGGCGTCTCTATGAGCTCACTTTCACAGACGCCAGCGGTCCAGCCCGAGTGTGACCTCCCCGAGGGCACGCAAAACACAAATATGACTTCAGCAGAGCACTCATGAGCTCACGCTGCAGCCATTTCCACACCGGCGGCTCCGGCAGAGACAGGCAGCAGGTGACAAAACGCCACGGCTGTCTTTCAAAGAACAAGAGGAAGAAGCTGCGTTTTGTGTGTCACGAAGACGAGTTTGACAAAATGCATGTAACAAAAATTGGGGCTGGGACATTTTTTGATGCAATTTATCTGGAAATTTAACCTTAAAATGCAAATGCAAATTTACACATACATCCTGCAGTTATGAAATGAATAAACCGTCCACAGCCACTTTATTAGATACACCTTGCCTTCAGAACTGCCTTAATTCTTAGTGGACAAGATTAAACAATTTCTCAAAGATTTTCGCTTCATACTGATATGATATCACACAGTTGCTGCAGATTTGTCCCCATGACATAAATCTTCCTTTCCACCACGTGCCAAAGGTGCTCTATTGGATCTGATAACAGTGGAGGTCATCCGAGTACAATGGACTCACTGTCATGTTCAGGTTACAAGGCTGAAGATGATATGAGCTCCGAGACATGGCATGTTACGCTCCTAGCTGCAGTCATTAGAAGACTTTGGGTCATACAGGGATGGACATGGTCACAGCAACACAACTCATTTACATTACATTTACAGAATTAAGCGGACACTCTTATTCAACGCAACTTCCGTTTCTCAACGGACTGACTCCGTGGTCAGCTTGTACCTGAGTTAAGGACCTTGCTCAGGGGACGAGTGATGGCTCCTGGGTGTTCGAATCCTAATCTCATGGCCACCAGCACAAGGTTTCAGTCACTTAGACCACTGTGCCACAACCCCCCCATACTCAGGTATGCTGTGGAGAAAAGAATGCCCAAATGGTACTAAGAGACTGAACATGTGCCAAGTCCAATCCACTGCCAACGTTTGGTGAGGCTCAGTGTTTCCCAGGCACTGCCCATGTCAGCTGCCCACTGGTCCTTCACGGATGGGTCAAACACAGAGGTCACATTCCGCTGTGGTGCACTGTGTGCTGTGGTGTGTTCACAATGACACTCACCCACTTTCATTTCAATGTACATTTAGAGGTGCTCTCCTTTATGTCTTGGTTGTAAGACATGGTCACATCCGTTTGCATTGCCTTACTGTCTCCTCAAACCAAGACTGACCATTCTCCACTGACCCAAGTCATCAACGAGGTATTTTTACCAGGAGAAAAGCCACCAGCCGGATGTTTTTACTGTTTAAGAGCTTTTCAAAAACAGCGAGAGATGTGCGTTTTTTTTAATCTAGCAGTACATCACAAACATTTCTTAAAACTGTCCAAGAATTTACTGATTCTTATAAAATGATCACTTTAGCAGATTTTGATTGTTGAATCTAGTGCAGCATGGAGTAAAATAAAGACTTACAACTGAGGTGTCCAACATTTCAGGATGTATATAAAAAGCCTGTCAATGGGACTCCAGTTCCTGTACTTCAATGGACTGCTAAAAATAAGCGAGTCAAGAAACCGTGTGAGAGTAAGAGCAGTTCAGCTCTTGATACGAACAGCGTATAACTGCTGCATTATCAGCTGCTAAATCTGATAAAAGAGATTACTGACGTTCGCAAATCTACTGGAACCTTTAAACAAGGAGGAGGAAAGGAAACGACTTGCTAATTAGTAAACGGTTGAGAGCGCGCCCCCCCCCCCAAATAATAATAATTAAAAAAAAAAATTCACATCTGCATCAGGAAAATGTGTTCATTGCGTTTTTCTCCTCTAAAACTCTCAACAGTGAGAAAAGATCCGTGAGCCCTGTGGAGTTATCAGCGTTTCTGCATGAATGCCTGCTACAGTAAAAGGTGATCTGATCATCTGGAATAAAAAATGAATAAAGCCTGGCTTTTCCAGCAAACGTAATTTGTTTAATCGTGTAGGTTCATGATAAGAGAAAAGAACCTCATACATAAAGCCCCTGCATATGAGGAAGAAATTTGGCCCAATTCTTCCGCACACCATAGTTTCACTTCATGTATATATTTCGAACAATGCAGAAATTCTTTCATTCGAGACACTCTGTTGCTGATTTCCCCGTGTGTTTTGGATCACTGTCATGCTGCATGACTCAACCTCTTGAGGTTCAGATCACAGACAGATGCTCTGACATTCTGGAATTTTCACCTAAAATGCCCTGATACAATTGGAAATCATTTGTCTATCTACAATTACAGCTGTGCAAAGCCCTAAGCAGCTGCACGGACATCAATACCATTCGATGTTGCCAAGTATAACAATGCATCCATTTATCAAAATGCCAACTTTTGTTAACCTATAACAATCACTATAAAAGTTACGTCAAACGTATCTCTTTAATCTTATTTATTTAATGTTGAAGTCCATAAATCTATTTAAAACTAAAAATTTGTGCAACTATAAAACAATCAGCATCTACCACATTGTACAACAGCTGGAAAGTTAAAGAAGAAAGTATAGTGGCAATAAAAAAACTTTATGGTGCTACCACATAACTTCACATCTTTATTAATGTACACTTTATATCTATTTAAACATTTCATTCTATCTACGGTTTTATACATTAAACATATAACAGAGATATTGTTCTTTGTTCTGTTGGCTCTGATGGAGAACATGAACTTCACCAACTCATTTGTGTGAGGCACACAAAAGCAGACAGAACATCTGAAAATTTGTATGTAGCACCCAAAAGTAGTGTCAAGCTGTTAACACCAACTGTAGATTAGTTTCAAATAGATGACAATCGCAACAAGCTTATTACACACTTTTACACAGCTACGTGAGAAGGCATTGTGTTGTATTGTTCATATTACTGCAGGAAAGCACCAGAAATGAAACGCTGCAGTTAAATACCAGATGATAAAAACACTTCTTTATCCGTCCTGTGTCCGGCCACACTGTTTTATTCATCAACCTTCAAATCAAGTTTTTTTTTCTGTTCACTGTTCAAAGTGAAAGTGGCTACTATTCGTCACTGTGAACACATCACACCACAGCACATAGTGCACCACGAAACGTGACCTCTGCATTTGACCCATCGGTGAAGTAGCAGTGGGCAGCTGACATAGGCAGCGCCCGGGGAGCAGTGCTTGGGTACGGTATCTTTACCGATCTAGGATTCGAATCAGCAACCTTCTGATCACAGAGCAAACGCCTTGACTGTTACGCAACCTCATATACCTTGTGTCTGGGACGGAAAACAATAATAGTACGGTGACTTTTGCTTTATATTCTTGTTCAAATATTAAAAATTAAGTATTAAGCTCTCTTTCTTCATCGCTCTCTCTGTCGATCTCTCTCACATTCGCTACACCCAGCGTAAGGCATCTTCTACAGTTGTCATAAATGTGGAACGTCACTGACTCTGGGGTCTTCTAAGCCATGTTAAAAGGACATTTGATTGGGAAATTTTATATTTTTTCCTCTGCTATAGTCTGGCCAACTTCATCCACTTCCAATTCTGGATTTCAACATAGTTATGACTTTTGCCAGCAAAGATTCATTCAAAAATGCTGAACAGAGCTTAACAAATGTATGTTTTTAAAGCTTGGCTTGAGAGATCACACATTATTTTTATTTGGTAGCTATCTTCTCTTCATCTGCACCACTTTGTCACGTTGTAATTTGTTAACAGAGAATTCCAAGGTCATAACTACCCACGTGTTTTAAATGAAGTGTGGTATCGATAAGTGCAACCCACATCTGAGCATGTGCACAGTGGCAAAGCTCATTGGACATTTTACTAATTGGCCTAGAAGCTCATTAACACACACTGACATACTGTTACTGTACATTCATTACTCTGAAGAGGTACAACTGGGAATATAAGCAGAATTTGCATAAGGCCAGTATCTAACACTAATGAGGCCAATTATGCGGATGGCGCCCATAGCAACAGAGGCGTTATTGGCTGATTTCGACTTAAAGCCGACTGTAAGTATCAGAATGCGGGATTGCCGTCAATAAGATGCTTTAAAGGCTGCAAAAGCACGATACACTTGATTTCAATTTTGGCAGAACTGTCTTCACCCTAAGGTTAGGATGTAGTGCGACAAAGCAAATCAGTAGTCTCATACCTTCAAAGCAACACACTCCATCTAACCGCCCACACACACACACACACACACACACACACACACACCATCTGCGAAAACCAACATGTAGGCAACAGAGGGATAGTACAGTTAGTTCTGTCTAAACAAGCAAAAATCTCCCTCTCAACACACACACACAGCAGACACACCTAGAGACAAGCGCCGTCTCCCGCTCGCACTATTTCAGCCATAACACTTAAAACCCTGATCTTCATTAAACAAGACAACAGCTCATTGTGTCCGTTGCCATGACAACAGGCCCTTCTATTTTTAAGCCATGCCACTAATCAATTCTTGTTCTGCTGTCGCCCGAGGGAGGGAGGGAGGGAGGGGAGAGGGGAGGGAGGGGTGGGGCGGTTTGGGAGGAGAAGGGAGGGGGCAGTAGAAAGGGGCAAAAGGGGAGGAAGTGTGTGGGGGTGTGAACTTGAAGACAAAGACACAAAATATGAGCGAGAAAGAGAGAAGAGAGAGAGAGAGAGAGAGAGAGAGAGAGATGGACAGTGAGAGTGCCCTCTGAGAAAAATTGTCTCCATCCCTCAGTCCAAAACAGACTTTCACTACAATAATCAGAGCACAGAGGAAGCATGTTCAACTTGAAGATACACACAGACGCCTAAAAATGCGGTTGAACTGCATCACTTTTACAGCACCAAGTGCACCACAACGAAATGTGACCTCTGCATTTGGGCAGGTGACATTGGCAGCGCTCGGAGAGAAGTGCTTGGGGACGGTACCTTGCTCACAAATACCTCAGTGATACCTTTACTGGTCTTTGGATTCGAAGGGTCAAACTTCCGATTACAGGGTGGTCACTGGTTCAAATCCAAGGACCTGTGTGAATTTCAGAACCAATGCAATGTCTGGTACACTTCATTTTCAACATGGTCAAATTTTATAATCTCTTATGACCACAGTACAGTACATCAACGATTTAACTCCCATGTTTATCGGAATGATAACTGTCCCAACTGTTAGGTTTCGTATAGCTTGGTCCACCATGTTTACTGTCTCTGGCTCTCATATTGAACAGTATAATAACGTATTCATTTCAGAACTCCAAATTAATCGCCTGTACAACAGCCCCACAGCTCACAAGCTTTTATTTATTTTCCATATTTCCACACCTAGCATTAAAACTTTTCTTTCTTTCAGGAGCTGGACCATCGGCTCATCAGTGCTGTGCTGCTCTGGCATAATGAGGAAAGAAAGTGGAAGTAAGAAAGCAATAACTCCCAAAAAAATATTATTAATTAAAAGATTTTAGAAGACAAAAAGAATCAGTAAATCAGTGTGACGTCATCAACCTTCCTCCAGACATGTAAATTATCATCAATTCCAAAAGTTTGACCAAACTCAGATGTACATATTTATATCAACTGATCACCTCCTTTTATTCATTTTTAAAATGGACCTACTATTTAAGTGGAATGTTCTCTCAAGGGTAACGGTCCAAACATTGAAACTGAAAGTGAGTGACTGTCATTGTGACCACACTACAACACAGCATACAGTGCACCACAACAAAATGTATTCTCTGCATCTGACCCAACCGTGAAGGAGCAGTGGGCATCTGACAGGGGCAGCACCCGGGGAGGAGTGCTTGGGGACGGTATCTTGCTCACGAGTACCTCAGCGGTCTGGGAATCGAACCGGCGACCTTCCGATCACAGGGCGAACACCTGAACCGTTACTCTACCAACTGCTCTGCAAACAGGAGCCCCAAACAATCCAAGATAACTTACTTTTCATATAAAAGGCGTAAACATGATTTGATCTTATTTGAATCTTTTTTAGGAGATGAAAATCTGAACTGTGTTGAAAGGCAATGAGCTGGATGTCTAGACACAACTAAATCACTACAATCCACGTCCAGATCCTGTGTAAAGAGGGAAATCTGTGATATGCAGAACAGAAGCAAAGAAACACAAAAGCATTCAGGAGCGATTGGCTCAGCAAAGCACACAACACAGCAGCTAACTTATCTAATGTTACTGTTTTCAAAGTTTGCCTGAGAGTTAATATTAAGCCAGAGCACTACTCATTTTTTCCTTTATTTACAGATGCAGATGTCATATTACGGCTCCCCTGAGCACAGTTTCAGACTTAGCTTTAGTTTATTTGCGTACAAACACACACACACACACACACAATAGGTGGAACCACAAGTTAATGCCTTCATTGTGCCGTGTTTTGACTGCTCTCCAAAAAAAGGCAAACATTAAACAATGCAACAGTTTAGATTAAAAATTTTATATTGAAAAAACTTTCAACTGATGAACATCTCTGCAGGCTATTGTGCTACTTTCGTTGGCGTTCTTGTGTGTGGCTTTGATGGCACTGAAGTCGGTCTTAGTGAGAATTAGACTCCTGTTCCTTTAAAAAAAGCAGCGAGTCACAATATCTTTTTTTTTTTTTTTTAAACCCAGGGTACCCAGCGGAGTCAAAATGCGAGAGAGCCAGTCTAAGCCGGTTTGTAACCTCAGGGTATGGAATTATCTCTTAATATGTAGCCGTTAGTGGTCAGGACGTCACACGAAGAAAGAGAGGAAAAAAAAAAAAAAAAAAGAGGAAAGGGAGGGGGGGAGAGAGAGAGGGACAGGGAGAGAAAGACAGACAGAAATACACACGCACGCACGCACACAGAGGGAGACACACAGACAGAGAGAAACAAAGACAGAGAAAGAAATATACAGAGAATGAGAGAGAGAGAAAGAGAGAGAGGGAGAGAGAGAGAGAAAAGGGGGGGAGGTGCTTGAAGCTCCTGTGCTTTCAGGGCAGTAAGAGGAAAATGTACTTCTTGCGAGACGCTGAATCTAAAACCTGGCACCTTGACAAGAAAGCTCATTGCGGAACTTCAGACCACAGGGTGGGGCATACGTTGTTTAAACAAAAAAAAAAGGGAAAAAATGCTGGAACTTGAGCCATCTGGAGAGAGTGAGGTAGCACACACAGATTTTAAAATGGGGCTGATCTGGGAAGGAGGGAAGGAGACTCGGCCGAAGGGAACAAAGAGTGTGACACACATAGCAAGAATACTGACAATAAAACGCAAGCGTCAAAATCACAGCATCAGCACACCTAGCCTTAAAACTACACACACACACGCGCCGGCATGACCAGCGCTTCATATCACAGCTGTGTACAAATCTGACAAAGAAGCTTTTTGTAAATGCGCAGCATCTTTCCATCAAGTTTAGAAAGAAAAGAGAAGACGCAGCGGTGGTCTGCACGGAAGGACGGCGAGACATTCAAGTTCCACCTTCCATTCAGGCTGATCACCTACACACTTTTCAACCAGGAGAGCGTTTTCCAAAAGCTCAGTTGCTAACCACGTTAGCAACTAACACAGCGTACGTTAGCAACTAACAGAGCGTACGTTAGCAACTAACATCGCGTACGTTAGCAACTAACATAGCGTACGTTAGCAACTAACATAGCGTACGTTAGCAACTAACATAGTGTTGCTAATGTAGTTAGCGATACATTAGCAACTACACTTTAGGAAAACGCACCCCAGAACGGTTCAACCAGAACTCACGGTGGAGGCTGTGCATGAGCGAGTGTGTGAGCACTGAGTGGTTAATTTGTTAATCTTCTTACACACATTAATAAGAAAAGGAGGCAGTTATGAACAGATTAGGACAATCGGGAATTAGACCATTCCTGCTCGCATGAACACGGTCGCTTTTTGGTCTTCATAAAGCACTTCAGATCTCACTTGTGTTCCAACGTATTCTTCTTCTGAGATCGGAAACTATACGACTGTGACAGGAACATTCTGTACGTTTTCCACTCGTTGAGCAAGGCCGGTGTCTTCAAATCGGGCAAACAGAAAAAGTTTAGGGAAAAGGTCAGTGGACCTCAAGAGATGACAGACAGGCGAGGAGAAGGTGCCAGCCTCGCAAATTCAAAGTGAGATTTGGGAAAGCGCAGCCGCATGAGTTCCAGCAGGACATTTTTGTGATCAGTTATATATGAGCACATACATGCCAGCATAGAAACGAGTTTTGTCTGTTATTGGCCCTTTATGACAATACTGCCTAGTCAGAAACTACACTATAACCGAGCAAAAAAACAGCACTGGACACGTCTCCAGCGATGCATTTAAGGTGCAGTTTGAAATCGGGCGCTGGGATCAGTGTTTCACATCATAATCTGAGTGTATAATCTCTGAGTTTCCCTCTTATAAAGGCTGTCTGGTGGTGTTTGCTTCACAAGAACTGGAGTCATGAATAAAAACCTGAGTCAATATTTAATAAAAGTCAGGACTGAAGATGTAAAAAGATTTCTAAAATGAATCAGTTTTGATCCAGGCGTCTATGCGATGAAGGCTTATTCAATCTACACGTGAACAAACATTAGCAAGATAAGCGACTGCGAAGGTATGAAGAAAAACACTATTGACCTGGCAAGCGTACAAAAGTGACAGATATGTGAGTCATATTGCCATTTACAGTAAATCTAGTAAAGATAACCCAGCATAGCTCCGAGGTTGGTGTGTAACACTCTTTCCCTTACATATAGAGGATGATGTGTCCATGTTATACACTGCTTTCTGAAGTTTTAATCTTTTATTTTGATTGAATTGGTCTGGATCAATATCTTCCAATCTCACTCTTATGAACTGACACATTTCAATTTTCGTGGTCCAAAGCCATTCTTCAAATCCAATTTCCACCATTTTCAATATCAAGGTAAAGGAACGGGAGCACTAATGAACCTTGAGGGTAGTTCAGGTCTCAAGGATATTCACATTTTGTAAGAGACAGAACGAAAGGAAGGCATAAAAAAAAAAAACCCCATTCGCCCCGTCCTCACACCGTGCTGCCTTTACGCTCGCAGGGTCACGCCATCGCAGCACGGAATTTAAGTAGGGCTGTGGGTCACTATACCATTAAATTCAATTGAACTTTCCACTTGTCATATGCATGCATTCTTCCTCCATCATGGTAAGAGCCATATTGTGCCACTTCCTGCTGCTGTTTATCTAGCTCGACCGTCAGGAAGGCCCACTAATTAAACTTCACAGGGAGCCATTCATCTGGGCTGATTGTTTCTGTGTGGGGTTTAATAATGCTTGCATGAGGCCTGCTGAACAGAGTCGCTCCATTCAGGTGTTAACTAGAGGAGAGTAATGCTACGCAACCCACTCAACTAAATCAGTCGAACGTATTGCGATAATAAAAACAAAAATAAGTTGCAGTTCCACAGGCAGACAGACAGTTCCATACAGTTGCAGACTCACGTCATCTACGAAGCTCTTGCTTATGATGAAGCCACGTTTACAGGAGGAGAACGGGGAACTTCAGATGAGGAAATATCTAATAAAAATCGTTATGATTGACCGCTTTCACCACCGTTTGATGGAGAAGTGCACCCGAGTGTTAGTCCCGAGTCCCAGCAGACAAGTGTTATCCATAATGAGGGAAAAAAACAACTATGCAAAATGTACGTTAGTGTTGCACCTGACACTTTCGTCTGCGGAGTGAATCTCATATGCCGCTTGAGTAATTAGCATTCTCCTCCAAGCACAGAGGATACTCCCAACACTGCATCCGTAGTGGCTTGAAAAGCTGTACCAGTAGGTTTCACATCATCAAAGGAAAATTCGACATTAGCCACTAGGAAAACCTAAAATAAGAAACATATATTAACAGGTCATTTGAGATCTCTACATTGATGCAATCTGCACACAAAAATCAATAAAAAAAATTAATGACCTGCAACCGAGATATTAATTTCACATGGACTTGAGGTAGAAACCTGCAGCAAAAGCGGTTGAAACCTTTTCATGTGCAATGAGGTATTAATAGGAGCTCAATCAAAAAAAAGGGTTCCATACAATCAAAATGACAAAATATGCAAACCTAACCCTCTATCCGTCAAAGATCAATGGGGGGTAAAACTGAAATTATTTCCAGTCCTGTCAATTGAGTTTTAGAAATTTCAGTTTCCTCTCCACAGGTCATTGCTATTCATTGGCAAAATCACGCTGTAAAAAAGGACCAGCAATACAATTTTCAGACCATTGCTCTATACACATGGAAGACACACTCCACATTAGACCTTATTATTTATTGGTCACAAGATGAAACTCTTGTTTATTACTACATTTCACAAGAATTCATTAGCATCAAACAGATCAATTAGCGCACGTGTCAGCAACTGACGAGGCTTCTTGCCCTCTAAGGAGTTTCGTTTGTGTGAATTTTTTAATAAATTCAAATTTTGCTTATTAATAAGTACTTGTGCTGATTTCTGCTACTTTAATAGAAGACATTCAATTCCATTTTTACACCAGTCTTAGTCACAAAAATAGGTATCTACAGAATTCTGAATAATCTATAGGCATGAAAGTACCAAACATTTGCAAGAGAGCAACATTTCCTGATGGGATGGTTCCAAGTTACAAAAATGTTAGCATCGTTACAAGTACGCTTTTCCAATTCTTTGTCGGTGGTCAGATTGCGAACTCCAACTGTGGCGTACAGTAAGAAATCTGCTTATGTTTGAGAGCTGCAATAACCTCTAGACAACACCACTCAATTATAATTATATGCATTACGATTCAGTTTGTCACTGGTACCTACAGATTTAACATTTACTTTTGAAAGTGAGTGATTATTTGTCATTGTGAACATACCAGACCACAGCACACAGTGCACCACAACCAGGCGTGACCTCTGTATTCGAACACATCCGTGAAGGGGCATTGGCCAGCTGACATGGGCAGCAGATGATATCTTGCTCATCTTCCTCAGTGGTACCTTTACCACACTGGGATTCAAACTGGGGACCGATCACGGGGCAAACACCCTAACCGTTACACTATCAAAGGTAACGGTAACTCAAACCAACAACCTCCTGATCCAGAGGAAAGTATTTTAACCCCTAGAGCACCACCACCACCCTTTGAGGAGACTGAAGAGAGAATCAAAATGCAGCTCATCCAGGGGCCAATGAACCAAACCAATTCTGGTCCTGACAGTTCATCTATAGGTTTCTTATTTAGCCTGCTATCACACCTAAGCCAAAACGTTACCCTTGAGCACAGCGTCGGCGTGGCGATGAGCTAATACGGACCACTTAGAAGAAGAAAAGAATTGAAGGTCAAAATCAATATATGAGGAGATTTGACAATCGTTTTCACAAAACTTAGAAGCAACTTAGTCAGCATTCATCTTACCAAACTTTGGGCCTGCTTGACATATTTTACCACTATATATCTCCTGGTGGCTGTTTAGAGAACAAGTCACTCTGTTGTGTCTACCAGCAGCGTTTGCCAAGGGGACACGGCTCTTTCTAAACACTGCCTTTTCTGACCATTTTGCAGTGTTGAGGCAAAGCCAATACAACTAACTTCTGGGTTCCAAATCCCAGCTAACAGCTGTAAGTTTGCTGGTACCTTACCTCTGCTGTCAGTAGCACGGCATGGATCAACGAAATAAAAATAGAGATTACAAATGCAAAACAAATACAGCCTGAGTTTCAACAAATCCTGATAAGTCCATTGATAAATTTTCATATGAGATACTGAATGGAACTGCACCACTATAGCACCTCTCAGACTGCACACTTTAACAGGCGGTGAGACCTACATTACTAAAAAAAGAAATAAATAAGGCGTCCCCCAGAGTCAGTCAGTATATTCCATCTAATCACCTGGCGAAACATCTCGGAGGTCTCGTGGGGTTTTGCTATAGCGGGCAGTTGCTGGAGATAAGGCAGCCGTGCACCATGGAAATTAAAGAGAGCACACTGCATGAAATCCCTTCACAGACAGTGACCACAAGCGGGGTTGCTTTGACTGAAGTGATGAATAGCTAAAAAGAAAAGGTAGGGGGAAAAAATATAAATATAACTCCTGTTCCTCTATTTTAAATCTGGAAAGAGGGAGAAACGGAGCACACAAAATGCCTTTGAGCAAAACAGTCAATAAGAACATTGTTTGGACCCCTCCGGAGGATGTAATACTAGTGGCTCACCCTCACAGTGGGCACCAGCCTGTTCCAAAATGAGCAGGAGAAAAGCAAAAACACTCCCAACAGATATGTCGCTTGCGAAGAAGAGGTTTTAGGGGCAGGATCACTACACGTTTAGAGAAACAGACGATGGGCCACCGCTGAGGACAACCAGAGGGAAACCCTGTCTGCACGAGATCTGAAAATAAATCGCGGGGGCTGAATGTGTGGTGAGGCTCTGTAGTACAAAATTCAAAAATTACTTACAGTAATTTCAAATCATTACAGGAGCACGTGACCCAAAAACGAATTTATCTAAAAATGTAATAGTTTATCTTTTATCTAATAACTTAAGTATAAAACAAAGAATGTGTCTTGAGATAAGCTGTCTTGGGTACAAGTTGGGAACAAAACGTTCCTGCAGTGTCCCTTTCAAAGGTGTAAATTTGTGTCAAAACACAATCAATATATCAATCACCCTTTATACATTTTATAATCAGTACAACTGCAAAAAACTGCAGGTGCCCAACAACTGACAAAACATCAAGTTAAAGCCAACTTTTCAATCAGAAACTTTAAAAAGACATAAATCAGCAGGTAACAAGTTGAAAATGTCTAAAGGAATGCCACAGTGATGCATGTTAGAGCTTATTTAATGCCACTGTGCCCTTTGAGACTCTTTTCAATTTTCTCAATTTCTGAAAATAAAAAGAACCGATTCGTCATTTTCCCCCCACACACTTGCTCTTTACTACGTCCCGCGCTAACCTGATCAGGAATGTAGGAGTTTGCATTTTTTATGTAGCATCACGTCAGTGGCCTTCATCCCACCTGCTTGCCTGTAAGCTAAAAATGTACCTGCTGCATGCAAACTCGGAAGACTTGTGCCCAGGCAAGACTGGCTCTAAAAGCCCGTCGGAGCAGACGGTTCGACCCGGACGCCTATAGTGAGCTTCAGACTATACGGCCTATTGTACAAATTAGCATCCGTCTCACTCTAGACGTGTCTGCAGCACCAGGAATAATAGAGTGCATATATTATTGATCAGAGCTTCTTTCCAAACGTCATCTCCACCCGTTTATCGGTGACTGCCTGTTGACTGCGATCAATACTAGGGCTGCACAATACATCACTTCTTCATCGGAATCGTGACGTACAAAATCATAGAAGTAACATCCCAGAATACGGAATGTCAAGTAAAACAATTATAAGTATACAACAAATATAACATGACATATATAGTACACACCTCTTTAAGGAGTATCTCGGGGACTAATTACCCCTCATACTTACGGTTTAACACTAACCCACTAACATGTTTTTGTTGTCTGTGCACTAACTTCCATTTTTCTCTAACACCGTTTTTTGTTAAAGTCTATAACTTGGTTGTTAACTTATAGTCGTTATAGTCATTTTAGGTCTAGGTTTACAGATTGAAGAACAGTCGTTGACTACAAAGCACTGTTTATAGTCACTCTGGATAAGAGCGTCTGCTAAATACTGTAAATGTAAATGTACGTTAACATTAATTCTCAATTTTAAAGGTTCTTGGATAAAGTTGAAATAGGATGGTTTGCACTAATAGAAGACCTCAAAGTAAAGTTCATTATTTTTAATAGTTTTAGTCTTCTATGCAGATGCACTTCCTTAAAAAAAAATGTAATTCTTTCTTAAAAAGCCATAAGCAATTTGGTAAAAATCACAGCCCTATTTGGAACTAATTCTATTATTTAGCTCCATCTTTATTTATGTCGTGTAAAAGGTTATTATATATATATATATATATATATATATATATATATATATATATATATATATATATATATATATATATGCAATCAAATCTAACTGTGCCTCCCTGATCAATACGTGCATTAGATTTCTGCCTGACGCTTGTCAAGTGCTGGGCGCCATTTGCGTGCATATGGAGCAAGTTGAGAGAACGTCCTCACTTACGTAAATGGCTGATGCGTTTTCGGATCTTTTTTTCCCTCTAATTGTACAGCCATCAGCTCCACCGTTACCGTGCGCCCCTCTACACACTTCACCGAATACCCGGCTCTCTAACCAGCCACAACTACCGCCAAATCTCCCGTTTTCACAGCAGCACATCCTCTCGTACTTTACAGATTACTATTATTTTATTTTTTTTAAAACAAAAAACCGTGTCGGCGTTGTGTCTACATTTGGACATTTTCCCTCCTCATTGTGTAGCGCCGCACTCCCGTAGCCTCCTCTAGCCGGGAGGACGCTCAGGCTTTCTCCGCCAATCTGGGTTAACCCCCAGAGACACGAGATGAAACAATGAAACGGTTTTCAGACACAAAAATCTTGCAATCTCTCCCATTCCGGCCCGACAATATCACCGATTTAGCAAAACTACCGGCTTGTTTTGAGCGCCGCTCATTTTCCCCCACATCATTTTAACACTATTGGCTAGCCACTTTTAACTGTTGGAAAGCTTTGCTAGCCTGCAAAAGCCGCTATGCTATTGTCTAAACATGCGCTAAAAATATCTGAAACCGTCCCAAAATATCCACACTGAACATCGTTCTTCTCGAAAGATGCGTGTCGGTTGCTAGCTAAAATGTGCTACTACCCCCCAAGTCCCGCCGCCGTGGATTTAAAAATCCGCTCCCGGCTAGGCCGCGGCTGAATCCCCGGACTCACCTGACTTGCCTTTACCCTTCAGGTTCCACTGGCTCCGGGTTCACTCTCCGATCCTGAAGCGCTGCGGTAGCTCTTCACGACCAGTCCCCGGCACCGGCAGGCAACACAAAAGCGCTGATTGGGCCTCGACAAGCGCTCATCCCCCTGGTCTCTGCCCAGACAGACGGGTTATTGGTCGGCGGCTGTGTCGGAGACGCGCCCCTATTAAGGTGTATGTTGTTTGTGTCTAGAGGGGAGGGGACAAGAAGCTCAGAAATGATGGGAACTAAATGGGTTGTTATGCGCGTCGTGTCAGCGGCGCAAGGCGAGCTTACTACACTGGCAGATAAATCGTGGACAGCCATATTAACTCCCTCTTCGTGCCATCGGGCCGATCGGCGAAATCTCTCAAGGCGCCTCGTCGTCTCATGGAGGCGATTTATCCAACATGTTCTGTGTACTTCCAGCTTTACCCCCAAAATAAATTCGACTCAAGGCTGCGATTTTTTATTTATTTATTTTTTTTCTTGCCCAAATGTCTTATAAGCATCTTGCTACAAAGCAGCGCGATGTCGTCCTGAAGCCAGTAATCTTATCCAGGCAGGTCGGCTGAAAAAGAGGAGAATGGCGGATTTTTTTTGTTGCCGATTAAATCATTTTAGTCTAATCTTAGCCGCGCTTCACTTAAAATAACGGGACGGCGAAGTTTATGACGAGACTCACACGGCTATTGTGCTAAAAATAACACATGAAATAATACTTTGTTTAAAATAGAAAAAGGATCGAGGGAAAACAACTCATTAAAAAGCGTTTATTGATAAATGGCGTTGTTATTTATCACCTTTGTTTACGTCGAAACAGTGCTCGCGTCCTTCCCATCGACCTACTTTACAAACTGGCTCGGTGGTTTGAAAAGAGAAAAATATGAAAAAATGACATTAAAAAGAAAAATATGTAACAAAAACTCGTATAAATCCTCGGTTTTTGACAAACAAGTGAAATTGATGTGGGAATGTGTAGGAATTTCTACAAGACAAATGTAAGAAATATGTTTGGATTAAGCGGGGGTTGCATATATCTATATATTGAACAATAAATCAGAGTTACAAGACCTATTTGACATATTTATTTTTTAAATACCAATAATTTAAAATGTTAAATGTATTTTTAAAGAAGGTCTAATATCACTTTTTAAATAGATGTAATATATCATCGCATTTATAATTTGTTCGAAAAATCGACTGCTTGCAACATCACGTTTCCCCAAATCGCAAATCTATCTTTGTGTTTGCGGCGAGCTTCTTTTATTAAACTTTTATTGTTTGCGATCTGCAAGACTTACTGTGCCCTCTAGTGGTTATGAAATATATAAATGGAAAAGTCTTTTAAGTTTAGTGAGTGATTGTTTGTCATTGTGAACACACCACAGTAGAACACAGTGCACAATGCACCACAACCAAATGTGACCTCTGCATTTGACTCATCCGCATGCACCTGGGAGGGAGTGCTTGGGGACGGGACCTTGTTCATGAGTACCTCAGTGGTACCTTTACCAGTCTGGAACTTGAACCTGCAACCTTCTGATCATGGGGTTAACTCCCTGCCCATTACACTACCAACTGCGAAATTTACCAAAGATTCCTCTCAGAGTAATAACTACAGGGACTTTAGAGACTTTAGATGGACTGTTATGACTGATAACTCATAAGTAAGTAAGTAAACATATTTGAAATAGAATAACAAAGCAATTTTAGAGCACAGGGTATCAGACGTTTGCCTTTGTCTATGAGAGCATACAAAAAACACATTGTGATTTTTTTTAAAGACAAATTTTCACCAAAAGATGCAAATCAATCTATGCACATATAATTTGCAAGTTGCATAAATTTCCCTAAAGCTCAAAGTGATAAGATGTGCGTGTGTAACTTTACTGTCCTGTGCAGGATTGTTCAGAAGAGGCTTCCAACTGTGCCCCACTCTAGTACTGTTAACCGGTGAAGCTGAGTCAGATGCAACATTTCAGTTGTGTTTTTTTTTCTATTAATGTAGTTTTAATAGGAATTAGTCTGCCATTGAGCTGCATTTTAAAGGGAGTACTTGTTTGTACTATTATTATTTACTGTTGTTATAATATTATTAATATTATTACTTTTGTTATTATTATATACCTAATAGAAGTTTAAGGATATATTACTTTTGTGTATGAGGCATATTGGAGAATTAAATTAATTAGTAACAAGTATTAGGTTGTCACAGGAATTCGACACAATAAGAAAAGCATGCATGGGAGAACTTAAACAGCAAACATTAAAATCATCTTCACGTTTTACTCACACACACACAGACATATACACACTTCCTCACTTATATGGTTCATAGTCATATCCTGTCATGGGACAAATTGAATAAGAGCAAAGTCACCTTTTCTCCTGACCAAAGAATATAATAGAATTAAATCTACAAACGGACTAGTTTAAAGTTAGCAATGCAGGAGGGCCATTAGGCTTTGCTATATATTTTGTTTTATACTCCACATGGGCTAATTCATGTAGACTCTCTAAATTCTTCTTATTTCAACATGTTTTTATGTTGGCACTACCATATATTTGATGTAATCCTACATCAATCTATTCCTGACCTACAGTAACCCAGGCAGAATGCAAAGTACATATAAGCATATAAAGACCTATTAACCTGCTTAAAGAAGCACATTTCATGGGAGTTTTCCAAATTCTACCCATAATCCTTCCTCTTGCATCTTGGGTGGGTCAAAATGGGGTCTGCACTAAATACTGGTCTAAAGTAGATTAAGAGGTTTAACTGTTGATTAAAAACCTAGACTTAAAAACAAAGATAAAAACCCACAACTAAGATGTTGCCAAGTCAGATATTTTAGTCCCGTTTCACTCCTTGTGTGCATACCGTGTCTTATCCAAATGAAAGACCACACACACAAAGACTCACAGAGTACAATGCTAAGTACTAAATGAAACTGGAATTTTGGCTATTCATAAACGAATGTTGAGACAAGTTGATAAGTTGCATCAAAATAATGGCATGTTTTAGTGAAATGAAAAATTGGAGGTACATTACATAAAAATAAATTGTAAGTATAGCATGTTTAAGATCTTTAATTTTTTAAGCTAAATATTGCAGGTTGATATTATTTAGAGGTTGTTTTCTTTAAATGAAGTCTGTCTTCATGAAGTACACAAACACATTCTGCTGTTTTTACCATAATGCACAATAACAAAATGATGATTGGATCACTGCCTCTCATTTGACTTCTCAGGTTCAGTATACAGTGACAGCAAATGTGTGATTTGGTCCATCTGTGGAATTAAAGGAGGAGAGCAGAGGTGTATTATTCTCTACAAATGCACACATTTTTCTTTCAATATCACAAAAACATGCTTATGATGTACCAGTTGAAGTTAGTTTTATATAAATACAAATCTGATGTAACAAAATGTGTACTTGGAAGTGTACACATTTGTAATGTAACATTTAATTGTCACTAAGTACACCATTAAACTTAAAATAACAAAGCACTGAAAACTGGGGTTCAAGATAGAAAGCCTCTTAAGTGTGACTCTTATTACTCTAAAATGTATGTGGAACAGGATTATGTTTATCTTCTGCCATCTGGTGGCCATTGCTCTGAACTGCAGCCTCTATGTGGATTTACAGTATAAACAGCAAATTGGACAAATAGAGCTTTTAATTTGACAATAATGCAAATAAAGCATGCATAAAAATAGATCATTATACCAAATTTCAACTTAATTTCATATTTGTTTTATTTCTATTCATTTATTTATTTATTAGGAATCGTGACACATAAGTACTTATAAATGGTGGTTTCATAAGCAGCCCGACAAGTATGTGACCTCTGTGAACAACAAATAAAACATCAAAACCACATACGTCACTGTAAGTACACTTTGCACTTCACAAGGTTCATTCTTCCACTGTTTTTGTATTTATTTATTGACAGTACAAAATTCCCATACTGTGGATATTACTAGTGTAGATCATTTTTACCTGAATAAATGCAATATCTATATAAAACATCTCAGCATCTTTTATCTGTGGAAAATATTATGAAACAATAATTTGTCATCATAAACGTATGTAATTTTATAAATATTTAAAATGGTCCATTCATTTGTTATTGTCCATTGGTGGCATACAATTTGCAGATTAAAAGAGTCTAAATTCAGATTCTTAGAAGTTCGAGGTATGCAGTCTTCATCTCAGTGTCAGTTTATTTTAGGATTTACTGAATGTATGTCAGAATGATTCCAAAATCATTATAAAGTTTTAATGTTGGAAAACAGGAAACTGTCAGTTACAGTGCTTCGTTTGCGTTTATTTGGCACAGTTCTCAGTATAGTACGATTTATATACTATTTATGGTACTATATTTACAAACCCTCCAGCAGAGAGCAGTAGAGTTTATAAGTTGTTCTGCGCTCCGCAGAGAATGCTTAACTGAACATTACTAAATTTGAATTATCTGCTAAATAACATTTTAATTAACATGGATGTTTGAACATCTCATGTTGGCAGTTATGATATAATTCATTATACTGTTTAATTAGAGTTCTAATGAGATTTGATTGAAAGAAATGCCATGTAGACAGTTACTTTATTTACTTCATCTTGTTCTTTCTGAGGGTTTCACAATAACCCAAGAACGTTCATGAAGCACCAATTTCCAAGTATTTATACAAATATGTGCATGGCATGTGAATACTGTACAAACGGAACTGTAAATAAAGTTAAGCTAAGTAAATGTAACTGAGAATATATTTCTTCTGTTATTGGATGCAGTGGTGTTGCTTTTATTTTATCCACATAGCTCAGGAATCTTTTGCCTTTCTTTTGCCTCAATGAATTAATATGAGTTCTATTCAAACTCAGACAACAGACATATAGACTCAAATTCACAAAACCAAATCATCATTGTAAAAGGAAATAATGTCATCATTTTATTTGTTTTTGTACGATTATTAAACAATTATTGTTGATGTTTCATTGTTTAGTTTGGAGATGGTTTAATATCTGTGCCAAATATAACTTTGTTGTAACAATCATCATTTTAACCCAGCAGCTTAATCGAGAGGTTCATGAGACCAAGATATCAGATAAAAAGTATATGGTGTTTGCTTTAGGTACACATATTTAAATAATCGTACATAATTTTATATTGTTTTACTGTGCACACATTGAAACGGAAAGATGCAGGATACAAACAAGTTTGATATGGAAATGTATGCTCCATTTGTGTGTGTGTGTGCGTGTGTGTGTGTGTGTGAAAGTGTGTGTGTGTGTGTGTGTGTGTGTGTTCATGCATTGTGGAGACCTTTTTGTCCCCTAAAATCACTTTTATTTTTTGGGCTTTGTGGGGACATTTGAGAGGTCCCCATGAGGAAAAATGACTTTATAGTAAATGTGCTTGTTTTATTTGAGAAACTAAAAGAGGTAACAGATGTGCTTTTGGTTACTGAGGTTAAGGTTAGGGTTAGGATTAGGTGTAGGTGTAAAATTAAAAGGTGTACAAGACAGTAGTGAGAGCAGCCATGTTGTATGGTTTGGAGACAGTGCCAATGAGGAAAAGACAGGAGGCAGAACTGGAGGTTGCAGAACTCAAGATGTTGAGGTTCTCCTTGGGAGTGACGAGGATGGATAGGATCAGGAATGAGTTCATCAGAGGGACAGCTCACGTTAGATGTTTTGGAGATAAAGTCAGAGAGGCCAGACTGAGATGGTTTGGACACGTCCAGTGGAGAGACAATGAGTACATAGGTAGAAGGATGCTGAGGTTGGAGCCACCAGGCAGGAGGCTGAGATGAAGACCAAAAAGGAGATTTATGGATGTGGTGAAAGAGGACATGAAGTTAGTTGGTGTGAGGGTAGAGGATGCAGAGGATAGGACTAAATGGAGACAGATGATTCGCTGTGGCGACCCCTGAAGGGAAAAGCCGAAAGAGGAAGAAGAAGAAGAAGAAGAAGAAGAAGAAGAGGAAGAAGTTGAGACATTATGGGAGTCTATGGAAGGACCTCACAAAGAATACAAGACTCTGTGTGTGTGTGTGTGTGTGTGTGTGTGTGTGTGTGTGTGTGTGTGTGTGTGTGTGTGTGTGTGTAAACAGCATATTTAAATCGCACAAATATCTCGACGTGACCTGTGGACAGGTTTCAGCACTTGGACAGCTCCACGGCTCTTCGTGTTCCATTCCACCTTAAATAATCCCACGCAACTCTATGTCGCCTGGAGGGATTATAGGGATTTATATTTATTAAATACTACGTATTATCTGATTATATAGATGTTTTTGCTTTGATAAGTAAGTATAACTCAAGGATGATCCAAACAGAACTGTCATTATATCAGGGTGACTACTGAAATGGCACGATGTCTTACTAATCAACATACTGGACACTTGTGGCGTCATATTATCGAAATGTCTAAGATTTTAATGAATAATCAACCTCCTCACGGTTTGAATAAAACTGGTCCATCATCACAAAACTGCTTTAAACTTCATTCGAGTTGTGTCTTGTTAAAACATCTATCTCAAATCATGTTTGCTATAATTCCGAGAGCAGAAAGGAAGTTAACACGCATAAATCATCACTGTGCCTTCAGTGTGTAATTCGAGTAATATTATAGCTTTCAGTCACTGGCAAACTGTGTTACAGGACACCTCAAAAGCCTCTATGAGTTTCAGACACATTTACAAAAGAGATCTGGAAAAATACGCGTGTAAAGCAAGAACCTGCCGTTATATGGACTTCTGTTTAACGTTTAAAATGTTGCTTTTTTAAAACACACCACTCTTGTCTGTTTTCATGTTGTGAAGTAATGTGTTTCTTAATTTGAAAAACATTCTCCAAAAACTGTAGAAATTTGCTTTTTAAAACGTCAATACCGCCATCTACAGACAACACGGGATCATTTAAGGTGGAACTGGAAATGAAATCAGGAGTCAGGAGCCAACTTCAGGCTGCGACAGTCTCCAGTCCGCCACGCCGCATCACGATGCTGATGGGAGAAGCTGTAAAGCCCTACCTGATGGAAATGCACTTTTACTGGATTTCCAGGACTTGAAACTGGATTTACTCCAAGGATTTCTAAAATAACATTTAAAGACAGCGGACGTTAAATGGATTTATATCTATGATCTATTAGAATTGGACCACACTGGAGGTATGTTACAGAGTGAATCACAACCTGCACCTTAGTAAATTATTATTTGGAGAGTTAATCAGTCTCTTTACATTATATTAAACCTCATGGCGCTTAACAGGCACAATTCTCAAGCTCTACATGAAGATCTCTGACTTTTCTAAGCTTTCTGGAGTAAACATGTACACACACTGAAACTAAAATATACATGTAATGGGTTTGGTACTGGAAACACGATGTAATGCTTTTCGTTTTTCAAATCTATTAAATGCAGTTAATTTGGATTGCTTAATGCTCTGCTGCATTTTATGGAAACAAGTTGAGAAGATCTGGTTGAACAACAAGTAATCATTGATTATAATTTATTTGTCCAATTTCAGTATATTTATTTGCTATAGAGATTTACAACAGAAATTGAAGCGATTGTATTAAATGAAGACCTTTAAATCATATTCTGATGTTTGCCTTGCTAATTCCAGATGTTTTCACATGAAAATCAAATGTGAAATCTCAACCAAAACATTTCTACATTTGTTCAAGCTGTTCCAAAATCTAGTTATCCCTCTCTTCACATACAAAAATGTGTCAGCCCACAACACAAATCATCTCTGCTTGAAACTGTAAACCACATCACACATTTCTGTTTTAAATAAAGTCAGGAGCTGGTACATGAAATACTGTATATGAAGTCAGAGTGTGAACATTATTGCTGACACAGTTGGCAAACACACACACACACACACACACTTCTGCTGCATTAGGTCTATGCAGCAGGTAGTAAAAGTGGTTTTTTTTAGTCCATTTGGGAGTGTGTTATAGCTGGAAAAATGTAAAAATCAATCCAGTACTAAAGCTGTGTTGGATACACAACAGCTGCAGCTTAGAGCTGATAGCTGCAGGTGGTGAAGTAAAAAGAAAAGCAGTATCTGGTGTAGAATGTTTATTAGTTCATCTAGTTTGAAACAGAGCTGCTAATAGAGATCTGGTTCTGGTTCTGGTTTAGTACTCAGTATTAGGACATGACTATTAAAAAATGCTGGACTGGCTGTTGGAGGAAAACGTAAACGAGTCTTAGTGGAATAATGTGAATAATTTATGGCACTATTGATAGCCATCATGAGAAAATGTAAAGAATACAATGGTATATTTAATTTTGACTAATGTATTAGTGTCATTGTGGTTCCAATCCATACATCCCAAGCATCTATAACACAAAATGCTAAAAAGAAATGCCAGGTCAAAAGAAAAAAAATAAATAAATACATGAAACCAGAGTACAATATTTCATTCAAAAACACTTTACCAGAATTCATTCTATAGTTAAAAATATCTTGGTCACATCAATACAGTATATCTGAATCATACTGTGAAAAAATGAGAACAGCACAGCTATTTATTAAGGCCAAATCCCTCTCGCTCGAGGACAAATTGAAAGGTTTCAGCACCATGTGTGTTTGTGATAGATCACAGGGCTAAGGGATCACTCCACAGTCGCCCGGAAAATACTTCACTGACAGCATACAATGTAATAGAGCGTGCAAGTCCAGAAGCTTGACGGAAAAAGGAGAAATCTGGCACATATATATGAATCACGAGTCTCATAAGAAGAAAGTGATGAAGGACTTTATTTCCAGCTGATTTTGTTCAGCCCTCTAAATCTCAGAATAATTACATCACAGCTTCCCTTATTCCCTTACAGGCTTATATATAGACACTCAATATTTCTGAGAAAGAACCACGGTCTGCATCACTTCTCTTTTAACCAAGGTCTCCGCCTGCGGTTGCGGTCTCGAGTGAAAAAGACCCCGGGAGGAGAGACGCAGAAGATGAGACAGTAGATAGACATCATAAATCTAGAGAGGGTAACAGTGCAGGGAGCAGAAACAGGGTCTATCAAAGTGGTCTGTGAAAAAAGACTAGCGTTTAGTCCAGTTTGCTTTATGATCAGGAGTTCTAAGAGTCTGTTTTGATTTTTAATTCACAGTCACATTTTATTATGTTTGTGTTCTGGTGAAAATATCAACAGTATTCATTCTTGTCATACATCTCAGTTCCAGGATGTCTGGAAACACAACACTTGCCCTACCCAGTCGCAGTAGCATTTTGGACGACTTTTCTCCGTTAAATGCGTCGCTCTCTCCGGTCTGGGAAACTCCCACCTTCACCGTGGCTGCTCGCTTTCGTGTGGTGGCCACCCTGGTGCTGTTTGTGTTTGCTGCTGCCAGTAACCTGTCGGTGCTGCTGAGCGTGACGAGAGGACGCGGCCGGCGTTTGGCGTCTCACCTGCGTCCCCTCATCGGCAGCCTGGCTTCGGCCGACCTGGTCATGACCTTTGTGGTGATGCCGCTGGATGCCGTGTGGAATGTGACGGTACAGTGGTACGCAGGAGACGCCATGTGCAAGCTGCTGTGCTTCCTGAAGCTGTTTGCCATGCATTCTGCCGCATTTATCCTGGTGGTGGTGAGTCTGGACCGGCACCACGCCATCCTGCACCCGCTGGACGCGCTGGACGCCGGACGCAGGAACAGGAGGATGCTGCTGGCCGCCTGGATGCTCAGTCTGCTCCTCGCCTCTCCACAGGTATGTCAGCCAGGATTAAGCCCCATATTTTAAAACATCTGAGTTATCATGGGTCTGTGTTTTCTGTTTTGAGCTGTGAATTGACTTTTGAACACCTCCATGTCTGGATAGGTTCCTCCCAATAGTTCAGGATATGGTAGCCTCAAGAGCTTTAATCAAAGGCAACTGGACTTCTTTCAGGTTCTTGGAGAAGTTTCGCCTTCAGTTCTAAAGGTGGTAGTGTAACATGGGAATTGATACCGCAACGGCTACTGAGTTTGCCCATCAGCTGCCCACTACTCTTTCACGGATGTGACAAACGGTGGTCACATTTCATAATAAAAACTGTGCAAAGCTATTCTCATCTTACTTATCTTTAAGCTACTGGTGCTTGTTTGCACCTGCTAACGTTTAAAAGTAACTCGACTTCTCTATCTGTCCACATGAAGCACTCTCTGTTAACCACTGTTTACAAAACAACCGGACGTAAAAGTCATTGTACCCGGATGTAATTTGTTCGTTTTTTCCAGGGTTGTGACTGGCTGACGTGGTTTTACACAGCTCTTGACGGCGTACTTATGAAGATTCGTGTGAACAGAGATATTTTTTGAAAACGGGCTCGTGTACAAACATAGAAATCTCTGGAAAGAAATCTCTGTTTTTATAAATGCCCGGTTACGCGTGTACGGGGCCTAATTGTCCTGATGAGAGATGTCGTACAAAGTGCTGTGAATATGACCTTGACTTTTAGAGTCATTAAAGGAGAGCCAATTAACTTGCTATGGAAATTGAGGGCAAAGAAATAACTCATTTTACCTGGCAGACACAGCAGGGAAGGAAATGATGAAGCTGTGTCCAAGACTGGATTGTGTGTTAGTAGTGTGATCTATAAATCTCCCACCTTGTTCACTCTCTCTCTCTCTCATGTGTGCACATGCCATTCTCTTTCAATTAGCTGATTTCACCAAATGTAGACAAATGTACACAATCCTGGCCATCCAGCTGTATAGCACATAATAATATTTTCAAAATATGAACTGTGCAATAGATCTTAGTAGCAGGTCTAGGCAAAGTAATAACAAAATAATCATTTTTTAAAAATGCCAGATACACCCTCATCAGCATACACCACATCAGCCAAATTAAGAAATGATAACGATCTTGAGATATTGTGTTTCTGTTTGGAGAAAGTGCAATCTTGAAGGTAACTTTAGGCAGTCCTCTGATAACTTTAATTGGATTTGGATGTGCATGGAGAGCGCGAGTGAGATTTTGTTGATGTTTTCTTGCCATGAGAGTACACTTGCCACCAAGCAGACAGAAATATGTGACAAACATGTGACAAAGCACAGAGCTCTGATTATTTGAGAGATTTGACTATTGAGAAATGAATTCACTAATTTAATTATTAAATTAAAAATCTCTGATTTCATAAATACAGTTCACTTTATTCTTCCAAATTTGCTCAACAGTTTTCTTCTTCACTTCAAATCGTTTAACACCAAAAATAACTTTGACATACTTTACTATAATATATGTATTGTTATTCAAATTCTACGTCTAAGTATCATTTTGTTGTCCTGTTGTTTTGTCGTTTAGCCTGAAATGTGATGCTTTTATAAGACTGATAATCAGACCCTCCAGGATTTTGCGATGTTGGAATTGCGACTATTAATGCAAATTCAAGCCAATGCCTGTGAATTCATTACTACCGTGCAATTTTTGACCAATCATTGTCGTTTCCCACAAAACGTTGAGCCATACGTCAGCAAACTCACTTCCTTGTTACGTTTATAAGAGGCAGGAAACGTGTTTCCACAATTTTATTGCAACAAAACACCTAAAAACACCACAACTTTTTTTTTTTTAGAAAAGCTGCCACAAAATCAGGCGTTTTAGGCTCCAATCAGTATCAAAAGGGCCGGCGAAATCATAATCTTATGCATAGATTTGATATCTCACATCTACTGAACTGTGCAAAATGTCTATCACTGGTATAAATAACAAATCGAGAATGCCAGTTTAAAATCACCAAATCTCTGAAATACTACTTTCACAACAGTAACACCAACATCCCTCTGAGTTAAAAATAGAATATAAAGTATAATTGAATGTGCTTTTGCTGTACCAGAACTGGGTTTCCTCTAACAACTACACATACTTCCTCTTCATTTCTCACCTCTGATTACACGTTTTCTCATTTTTGTCTCTGTGTGACAGTTTTTCATTTTCCGGGCGGTCAAGGCCGAGGGTGTTGACTTCGTCCAGTGTGCCACATTCGGAAGCTTCCAGAAGCGCTGGCAGGAGACTGCTTATAACATGTTCCACTTTGTCACACTCTACGTGTTCCCTCTGCTAGTCATGAGCTTCTGCTACGCTCGCATCCTGATTGAGATCAACCGGCAGATGCACAGAAGCAAGGACAAGGGTGAGTGAATCTCTTTCTACAGATGTGACCACAATATTGGCCTGTCTTTTGGTGTAGTGTCCGTATATGTCTCCCTAGCAGGAGAACCTTGCTTGAGACGCAGCGGAAGAGATATGATCCCCAAAGCCCGCATGAAGACTCTAAAAATGACCATCATCATTGTCGCGTCCTTTGTGATCTGCTGGACACCGTACTACCTGCTTGGAATCTGGTACTGGTTCCAGCCACAGATGCTGCAGGTGATCCCTGAGTATGTCCACCATGCCTTCTTTGTTTTCGGAAACCTCAACACATGCTGTGATCCTGTCATCTACGGTTTCTTTACACCGTCTTTCCGAGCTGATTTGGCCAGCTGCTTGTGTTGGAGGAACCACAACGCTTCAAACAAGTCTCTAGACCAGTTTTCTGGCAATAGGAGAGAAGCCAGTGGAGAGGCAGAGTCAGACTTGGGCAGTGGTGATCAAGCCAGTGGACAGAAGGCATAGGGAATTTCAAGAAGTCATGAAAGAAAGCACCATAAACAGTTGTACATTGGACTGAGAAACTGTTCATTTATTGAGAGCTCTTGTTCATGGGATTACGGTTTCAGCCAATGAGCAAACATCTGCATTCTGTAGTGCAATCTGCATTTAAACCAACTGGAAGTTAACACCTGTGTTTATTTGGTTCTTGAACTCAAGCGCTTGAAATGAAATGTATTGATGGCTATGAAATATTAAAATACACATCTGTCTTTGGGGGTGGCACAGTGGCGCAGTAGTTAGCGCAGTTGCCTCACAACGAGTGCAGTACCCTGGCACCTGCAAGAAAACATGGCGGATCAGCAGTTCTACCTGGCGGGCGGAGCTTCTCAGATAGGAGGGTGGAGTGATTCAAATGTGCTCTAATGTGAGTAGAAGTAGTAGCCATTCTCTGTGGCTGCCCTGGTTTGCATGTCCTTGAAGTGTGACTAATTATTGACGGGTTTAGACCCCAAGGGCCTGTTCCATTTGATGTAGAGCTTAATGGTATCAATGAAGATGCTTAAATGACCTCCATTGCTTGACTCTTGACCCCCTATTGGAGTTGAACAATATGACTTCCAAAAACAGAGGTCATATACAGTACTGTGCAAAAGTTTTAGGCAGGTGTGAAAAAATGCTGTAAACAAAGAATGCTTTCAGAAATATTAATAATGATTGTTTATTTTTATCAATTTACAAAATGCAAAGTGAATGAACAAAAGAAAAATGTAAATCAGATCAATATTTGGTGTTACTACCTTTTGCCTTCAAACCAGCATCAATTCTTATAGGTACACTTGCACAAAGTGAGGGATTTTGTAGGATCATAGTCATTATATTATTTTGTAGGATTATAGGATTATAGATCTGTGGTTAGTTCTCCAAGATGTTTGGAACAACCTACCAGCCGAGTTCCTTCAAAAACTGTGTGCAAGTGTACCTAGAAGAACTGATGCTGTTTTGTAGGCAAAGGGTGGTCACACCAAATATTGATTTGATTTAGATTTCTCTTTTCTTCATTCACTGCATTTTGTTGATCGATGAAAATAAATGATTAACACTTCCATTTTTGAAAGCATTCTTTGTTTACAGCATTTTTTCACACCTGCCTAAAACTTTTGCACAGTACTGTATATAATTAGAAGGTTTGAAAACCCTCTAAAAAGAGTCATTATTTCAGGCTGTATGTGAGCATCCGTTACTCATAAAGGACACGTGAATCTTTTCTATCAATAACAAAACTCTCCACATGTCGATATGTGTATTACATATAGGAATGTTTATCTGTTGTTAGAGTTGTTTTGCGTATGGGATGTTTGATACTCAATCTTGTGCATACCATATCTTTAATAGAGCTTCTCAGGATATGTGCATTCAGATTTTCAGAAATGTACAGTATTGTTCATTCTCAATCAGCACGATTGGGGCTTGATACCTCATATGTTGTTAATCAGTGTAAACCATGAAGGCTTGAGCATCATTTCATACTTAAGCACAATATCTATGTTCTAGCCTCTTTAAAGGTTCACATATAATAACCAGTCTACTAATAAATGCCATTTTTTCATTAATCCACGAGTTGTAAAGTTCTTGCAAACTGCTGAGTAGTGAAAGCGGTCTTCTACTGTAAATCTGAGCACAGATTCAGTAAATATATGCCTGTGGTGTGTACTCTGTGCTTTCAAAGCTGACAGGATGCTCTGGAGTAGCTGCAATCTAATCACATCAGAACAGCAGCAGGCTCACGTTATCTCTGACGCAGTCTCAACCTCATTATCACAGAGCTCTCATCACCACACACACACCCCCACACTCGTGATACCAAGGGACCAGATGTGATAATAGCAGACATCACGACTTCTGTTGTCTCTGCTGTTGGAAAATAATACAGGTGACTGATCTCATCCCATAAGTGATTACGTGGTAATTATGTTAAACTGAATGAAAACTAAATGAAATGAGATTCACTTCACAGGAAGACCTCCCTCTCCGGTCTGACCACATTAGCACTCTCTTTAGCCGCGATTAAATGGAAACGCAAATGTAAAACATGTGGAGTGAACATTCAATTACCACGCCAGTTGATAGAAGCTGCCAGGGCTAGAAGCTAACAGATTCTTCTAGCAGATTTTTAATGGCTAGTTGCTACTTCTTTGAGTGTAGAAGCGTCAACTACTTGAAATTCCTTTAAAAAACAGTTTTCGGACACTGTAAAAGTGATTGAATATTGTAAAGTTTAAGTTGATTTTAAATAAATCCATGATTTATAGACAAAGTCTGGACTAGGTAAAGTGTGGCAAATGTTTAATGGGTCCTGTCACAAAGTCTGACGCAAAGTAACACATGTAGACACATTCGCAAGACCATTATATTGCATGCTTTTGGACTGTGAGAGGAAACCGGAGAAAACCCACACGACCAAGGGGAGAGCATGCAAACTCCACACAGAAATGGCCCTACGAACTGTACCCTAGATATACAGTATAATCATAAATCTTCAGCAAGAGCTCATTAAATTGTCCGAAAGCCACATTTTTATTATCAGTATTTATCAGACGCTCAGTAAACAGACTTGAACCCACAACCTCTTGATTCATAGGCAAACATCCTACCATCAGACAAGCCTGATTACCTCACTATCAGATGTGCCCTGTACCTTTTAATAAGGAAAATTACCACCATTTCATGATATATTGATGATAAGGGTACTAAAATGTATCTCCAAATAAAATAATGTACATATTTAACTTTTAATAAGTAAGACCCTAGCATTAGCATTCATACTGACGCTAATTTAGATTCAGATTGATTCCTTATTTCAAGTTATTTTTAAAAAAAAATCTCTCTACACTTTCCTCCAGCAGAGATTCATTTTCGAGCGCTAATTATGACACATGCTCAGACAACATCAGCTATGTCACATATGTGTGCTTTTGTACCTGATAATGTCTTCACTGAACTGTTATATTAACTTTCAAATAGCATTAATCAACATTTATCATTTCTGATCAATTCTTTTTTGAGCTAAGTAAGTATTAATTTTTTTGAGCATTAATTAATACATTTTATTTTGTACCTTTCTGATTCTAAGAAAGCGGATGATTTGAATCAGGTATGCCAGAAACCACAACATAAATAATACTTGGAACCAAAGCACCAATTATCAATTTAAATAATATCCAACATATATATGTTGCTAATTGTGCATAATATTTAAACAGAAACTCAGCTAAAACAAAGCTAACACAAAGCACCCACGCACAAAAGAGCAACCAAGTTGAACCAAAGCAGCAGCACCTTCAGATAGAGCCTTTACCCTAGTGTGGGTGGAACGACTGTCAAACGGCCGAACAGTATGTGAGAGCACGTAAAATAGCTGTTGAGAGGCTAGAGAGGGCACTTTTCATCCAGAACCTGATTAATCTCACCCAGCATTTTCCATCATCTAAAACTGCCTGCTCCTCTTCCGTCTCATCCTCCAGTGTTTCTCAAGTGAAATTATAGCAGCTCTCACACACATAGCACCACATAAAAATACACAAAACCTGTGCACAGCCTGTGTATGTACCCTCTATTTTGAGAAAGGCATTTTGCCTCTGCTAAAATGAAGATCATATTTTGTAGAATTGGGAGTCAAGACCACCTAAACCGAAACCGAGACAGAGACCAAAGTGTGTCGAGCCTGAGGCAAGACTCTGGCAGAGACTGAGATTAATTTTGAGCCATTTTGGACTAATTTTACTCTATAAAATGAGCTGCTTTTTGGCCTTTCTGGAAATAATTTCATATACACAGGAATGAATATAATGCCCAGTAAGTTCAAAATCTTGTGATTTTGATGGTATGTGTGTGGTTTCTGTAAGTTAAAGGGATTCTGAGTTATTAAAACACTAGTTAATGAACAAAGCAAAATGCCTGCGTCGGTCTCAAAGAGTTTTAATAGTAATATTCTCAGAGTTGTGGTCTCGACTAGTCTCGAAATAAAATCCTGAGTCCTCTTTGTCCGAGGCCGAGCCAAAACCGAATACAAATACGGCCGCGTCCGAGACAAGATCGAGACTTTTGATCTTGAGACTGGACTCGAGTACTATTTTGTGGTCTGTCCTACACAGTAGACAAAACTGAGCAGTTGTTCAACATTTTGCAGAGGGGTTTAAAGCTGGTATAGACAATGGATTCTTCAGCAGTCTATTAATGTTTGGTCTACATTTTTAGCTTTCATGGGCTGGAGTTTAATGTACAGTGGGCAAGAGTTGGTCATCAGTCATGGATAATGTGAGTCCGCTTCATGAGCTTCTTAAATTGTATTATTTTTTAATGGATTAATAAGACGAGTAAGTGAAATTTTACCCAGAACTACTTAGATCATGCAGAAGAATGTCTTCTGAAATGTGTAAATGTAAACAAAAAATCAGTTCAGCACAACCTGAAAAATATGTGCCCTTCTCTGTGGATTCAGGTTTGCTCTGATACGACTTGTGACGAGATGTGACTAGAATGCCAGAGGGAAGAGTGACATCTTGAATGAAGATGTATAACCTGAATGCAGGTCTAAAGCTGAGTAAGGAAGGGAGAAATCCATGCGATAAGAAGCGATCTGTTTCATTTGTAGGTGAAGCTGAGTAATAAATGCAGCCTGAGAATCACCACGGCCTTGTGCATTCTGTCTGCTCTCATTTCATCAAGTGTCATTGTGAGACACACTGGGACTACAGGTTGCATTCCTTGGTTTTAAAAACTTTTACGGGTTTTAAAATTAAATCACAACCATTTTTGTTTTGAAATTACCAAAAACGCTGAAGGACTGCTTAGACTATAAGTAACTAAATATTTGTCTTTTTCAATCCTTAAAATTTTATATTGAGACATTGTGAATAGGGTGAAAGTGAATGATGAATTTATAGACGACTCTAAATTGGCCTCATAAGGGGTGAATGTGAGTGTTATTGTGTGCCCTGTGGTATGTTGGCACCTGCCCAGGGTTGGTCCCCGCCTTGCGCCCATAGTTCCTGGGATAGGCTCCGGTCCCCGCTACCCCGATAGGGATTAAGCAGTTCGGATAATGAATGAATGAATGACAGAATTGCAGGATTTTTTTCCTGAATAATCACATAGTACTTTGATGTTTATATTTCATAATAAGCTCCTTATTTCCTAGAAAGAGCTATAACGTTACCAGGTTCTTTTGGTGCAGTTAATGCTATGAAGACACATGCACCGAACACATGGACATATTTTACTATGTGTTAATTTAGGATTGGGCTGTGACAGTATGGGCTGGTTTCCTGCTCATGGATTAAGCCTAGTCTTGGACTAAATTGTAGTACCAATGGAGATTTACCATTCAAGCTCTAAACTAGTCCAGGACTAGGCTTTATCCTCAACTGGGAAATTGGACCTGTGTGTTTTAGGAAAACCAGCCATTCACATAAAGCTTCCTACAATGAGACGTGCCATTGACCCAAACACCTAGCAATGTACTATAGTAAAAGTGCAAATTTCATAATCAATCTCTTCAAAGAAAGTCAATAATGTAACTGGTCTCGGGATCTTTGAGAGCTAGCTCTGCAGATGATTGTTTGCCTCAGGGGAATTTAACTCATCTAGTAGGAGTGAGGTTATTTTTATTTAGTTCATCATTCTGGTTGAAATCATTGTATGTTGTTGCACCATGCTGAATGAAAACATAACATTTTACACAGTGAATAATCTCATTTTTTTTTCGTAATTGCCATGGTCTTGATAAGGCATGAAGCAGTAGTATTTTGATATATGCAAACTGTCAAATTTCTTCAGATCTATTCGATCTGCATGTCTTAGTTCAGCACAGCTTGAGGAATCGGACACCGGAAACAAAATCGTCAACAACAAGGTCATTGGTCTCCATGGTTTATCAGAAATCCATCCCTGTAGCTTATGGCAACTTAGCGATTAAGAACAAGTGAACGCGATTCGAAAAATCAGTAACGTGTACCTGAAGCTTCGTATAGAAAATACTGTTGACAAACACCACAGCACAATATTTGGGTGAGAAAACTGCAGTATACACATCAACAACATGACCAACATGAAGACTGAAGATATCGAGGCTACTTCAACCTAAAGAAATACTCTTTACATTATTTTAGAAACAATATCCTATTAGGGATATCATAAGCTATTGCACTGTGGCATTTGAGTAAAATGATGCCGGATGCCCTGGAGAAGGTTCTTGGCTTTCATAAATTGTGCCCTTTGCAACAAATAGATTTAATTACACTTTGACAGTCACCCCAGTCGAATAATCAACATATGATTAATCGTTTATTGCAAGAAGTCAAAAGGCTGAGGGCAAAATCGTGTTAAAAAGGTTACCAAAAGTTCACTTTCTGTATTTGTTATATACGTTTTATTTTTAGAGATAATGTTTCTCAGACCATTAAAGGGATGTAACTTTGACTAATTGTGAATGGTCTGAAAAACACAATAGAATAAAATGGCTTTCTGAACTTGATATTGTAGCACTATTACAGAGTTTCTTGATTCATCGTGGTTATCTCTTAAAGCTAAAACTCTTAAAATCTAGAACAATTCACATCAATTCAATTCAAATGTATATAGCGCTGAGCACTTCAACCTCCAACAAGCAAGTAATTTGGTTCAAGTCCATAGAATCCATAAAAGTCCTAGCTGATGAGCTCTCCATAGAGTCCAGGTGAGAGTCCAGCGAGTGAAGCGTCAGCTCAAAAAAAAAGAAGAATAAAAAAGAGTCAGTGCCCTATCTCTAACCTCCGGCTGGGCTAAAATGACTATAGCTGAAAGGTAACACAGACGTGAGGGCTACCAGTGTTCTCGGCATCACGCCAAACCACCGTCAACAAACTTGCCCACTTTCGCCTTTAATCTCAAATGACCCCCAGATCTAGCCTTTTGCTTAAAAAAGGGACTTTAGTTTTCAAAAGACTGACGAAAGAGGTAGGTCTTAAGCCTTGACTTAAAAACTTAATGGGAGATTAATGGGTTAAAAGAATGAGATTCTATCACTCAGTTCAGTCTTTCTGAAAGCTGCCACTGCCTCTGGACGGTAAAGTTAATATTCAGTGACCAGTGTCAGCTGCAGGGCCTTATGGTTCATGAATCACAAACTGGCTGCTGACATCAATGGACAGCAGAAAGACACATCATCTGTCAAACTGTTTAAGATGTCAGCTGTTTCAAGACCATTTTTAAAAATGTGAAAATATTTAGCCTAGTTTTACCCCATCTCTCCATATGTATTTTTTTTTCTAGAAACATTTTAATCAAGTTAAAAAGCCAGAACAATAAACAATAAAATGAAAGTCTGGTCCTAGCTGCTGACTCAGTCACGGCACGCATTAATGTTTTCTCCCTGCTCATGAAAGACCACTAAAATCATCTGCAAGTAATTGGATCCAGAAATAGCTTCGGATACAGGCCTGGTGACAGTTCACATTAACCACTAAACGGCTTCTTACCCGTAATTATTTTCTTCTGTGCCTCTCAATAACATTGGAATTCAACGAACAAAACTGGTTACACAGGTAGGATGCTGTTCATTTAATGCATATTTATTATTATCATGTTATAATATGTGTTTATGTGTAATTCACTACATCACTGTTATTGTTTATGCCACTTGACACATATTTATTACTCTTTCTCTCTGTTACATTATTTCATTTTAAAGGTCACATATTATACATTTTTTCAACAACTTAAAATAGGGTTATGAGCTCCACTAAACATGTCTGTGAAGACGTTTGCCGTAAATACCTCTCAGATTTGGCATTTTCACCTGCTTTTTACCCTCTATTTCAGTCCCTTTCACAACAGGCTGTTTCTCATTAGTATTCCTAACTGGGTGTAGTGTAGACAGCAGAGTGAGAGTTTACCTCACGTGAAACCTCATGTGTGCTGCTAACAGACCATCCATACAGCCAAACATGTTCAACTCAACCCTCCGCCGCTAGCCTTCTTCATTGCGATTCCTACGCTAGCGCTTGGGAGAAAAACATGGCGGGTCAGGAAGCGCTAGCAGTTCTACCTGGTGGGCGGAGCTTCTCAGATAGGAGGGTGGAGTTATTCAAATGTCCCCTACTGTGACGTAGAAATAGGGGAGAAATCTAAACAGCTCGTTTAAGCTCACGATTTCTGACATTACTAATAATACTAACACAATTGACCATTTCTAATCAAACTCACAGTGTGTGCAGAGGCAGTGCAGACCCAAATGGACGTCCAAAGGAGAGAAAAAGTATATATTTTCATAATATGCCACCTTTAAATCCTTGACTAACACAAGACTGTGTGACTCTGACCTTTATGGTGTGTGAAACTTCTGTAGACGTGCAGAACGAGGAGAGAATATATCACACACATGTATACCAAATGAGAAGGTTTTGTTGTCTGAATTCATTAATTTTATCTAATGAGAGTTTCTGTTGGTTCTCTCATCCCCAAGGCCGTGTCCTGCTGATGGCAGGAGGATCCGAGGCAAACGCTTCCTCTACATTAATTCCCATTAGCAGAAGACGCTGTGTGTTCTGATAGATGAGTTGAGGTGTGTGAGACCACTGGGACTTTACCGGTTGAGCACATCCATAAAATAGAGAAGCAAAGGCAGGTGTGCAGTCAGACAGATAGACCGCTAGCAGCGTGGGTTCATCAGACACGTGAGAAAGTGTATTTACATCAGCCCTATTTGTCAGAACTGTGTCAGGGTGACAGGGCACAATGGCTATTAGAAACAGCTGTCGTCCTACATTATGTCGTGCGACAAACATTCATTTGGGTCTGTAACGTGTATGGCATGCAATCAACTAATTATTTGCATGAACAAGATGATGAAAACCATGATGAAAAGCTGAGCAACATGCTTCATTTGCATTCAGAGGGAAACAAAATATTCAGCACTGAAGGCTGCCTCGTACATGTTGACTTCCTTTGAAAAGCTCCATCTGCACAGATTCACGAGGTTGTTCACGAGCAGTATAAAGGCACAAGAAGACTGGTGGGACAGTAAGTCTGGTATGCAGGCTACAATTAATCCTTTGGCACACACAGCAGAACTACGAGCTGCGTGCATTTTATAAACATAGTAACATTGGGGGAGTTGGTATTGTAACAACGATGGTGGTCACCCCATGACTGGATGGGCATGGTTTGAAAACGCTGGACGATTCACGGGCCGATGCTCGGATGCAACCTGATTGCTCACACTACACAACTTTCACTCGCCATGTTCAGGCGAGTCGGCTCGTGGCTCTCCGTCAACAGTGTGATACCCTCATGAGGGGCGACCAGAATTTCAAACAGGTTTGACTGTCGTCCGAAACACACGATTGGCGATCGGGAGCTGGTTGTGAGGGGTTAATCGGTGTATACTACACAATGCACAACGTGTGATTAGGCTGAAATTCGGGCTGATCCAAAAAATAGTCGCATGAGTGAAAAATCGGCCGAAAATCGCACAGTGTAAGCCCAGCTTTAGCTGCCCACTGCTCCTTCAGGGCTGGGTCAAATGCAGAGGTCACAGTGCATTGTGGTACACTGTGTGCTGTGCTGTGGTGTGTTCACAATGACAAATGTGACCCTCCATGGCAAGACCAGTCGCTTGTCGCAAATTTTCAAAATTGAGTTATGTTTCAATGAAAGGGCATAAATCAAGCTTCAAAACGATACCTATATGGAATGAACCGGACGACATATGACTGAGATATCAACATTCAAAGGAGTCGGGTTTCTCCTGTCACGCCAAGTGAGAAACGGAGAAATCTGCCTTTGAAGTTAACTATCGTCGTAGCACTCACAGACGCTTGGTGCGGTCACGTTTTTAGGATGGAAAGGGTAAGTTTTTCAGCCAAATTTATTCCCAACAGTACAGTATAGACCTTCCACTGTTTCAAAACACTAAAAACAAAATCCAAAATTTTACCCCACGCAACATAAACGCTCGTTTTTCTCGGAAACCTCCTATGCGACAAGCGACTGGTTTTGCCGTGGAGGGTCACAAATAAGCACTCACTTTAACACAGATGAAACTAGAAAACAAAGGAGTTTGGACAAAATCATAGTGAAAAATGTAGACGGAGTGAGAATCCTTCTTGAACAGATAGTATTGACAACAGATTAGCAAGGCTTCATTCCTCTGTAAACACTGACTTGAATTATGTCAGTTATGTGTGTGTGTGTGTGAATGTTCGTGTGTGTCCAAGGGGGACACCGACAGGTGAGATGGACCGTGACTTCAAGACGAACTGCAGGATAACTCACACAGAGCATGTGAAGAGATCGAACCCTGAAGTGAGGATGTGTGGGGTGAAAGATACTGGAGAATTGCTGCAATAGATGAAAAGAAGAGTGGGGTTAACTGGGGTGTAGGGTCTGCGGGGGAAAAAGTAATGGGTTGATGAGGCACTAATTAAAGGATGGGTCTGCAGTGTGCTGTCTGCATGTACAGAGTCTCACACACACACACTTATAGTCACTGCGACATCAACCACTGCCTTCCTGTAACTGAAAATGAACATATTCAAGCAGGTGTGTGTATGCGTGTGTAATGATGAGCAGATGGAAGTGGGGAAGGGGAGATAAACAACAGCAGACGCTCCTTATTCAGAGAGAATGAGCCACCGAGCATTAAGATTTTTTTTTTTTTTTTTTTTCATGCAAACAAACAAACTTGTTGATATGCAAACATCATGACCTGGTTTATTTGTGGGTTTAATAGTTTGAGACCTATATTAAATTGTGAATATACAGCACTGTGCAAAAGTTTTAGGCAGGTGTGAAAAAATGCTGCAAACAAAGAATGCTTTCAGAAATATAAATAATGATTGTGTATTTTTATCAATTTACAGAATGCAAAGTGAACGAACAAAAGAAGAATCTAAATCAAATCAATATTTGGTGTCACTACCTTTTGCCTTCAAACCAGCATCAATTCTTATAGGTACACTTGCACAAAGTCAGGGATTTTGTAGGATTATAGTCATTATATTATTTTGTAGGATTATAGTCATTATATTATTTTGTAGGATTATAGGATTATAGATCTGTGGTTAGTTCGCCAAGATTTGGAACAACCTATCAGCCGAGTTCCTTCAAAAACTGTGTGCAAATGTACCTAGAAGAACTGATGCTGTTTTGAAGGCAAAGGGTGGTCACACCAAATATTGATTTGATTTAGATTTCTCTTTTGTTCATTCACTGCATTTTGTTGATTGATGAAAATAAATGATTAACACTTCCATTTTTGAAAGCATTCTTTGTTTACAGCATTTTTTCACACCTGCCTAAAACTTTTGCACAGTACTGTATATTAAAGGTGAATATTGCCACAGTGGAGAATGTTTATTATTATACTTGCTAAGGTCTTTACTGTAGAAGTAAATGTAAGACTCTGAACTGATTTAATCCTACTACCTTTGGCTTCTGTTCCTTCAAACAAGGGCAACAACATGAATAATCAGCAAGAGGGCGAAAGGGAAAACTGCAGTATTGATGAGAAAATTGCCGCAACACAGCATGCAATGTTTCATAAGCAGAAGACCACGACCTTAGTGATCGATTCAGTTTAAATGATCTATGAGCCATGAAGTATCTGAAGAATGTTAAAAATAAAGCACTTTGTAGTAGCAAAGTCTAATGGCTGAACAAAAACCAATTTAAGCTGCTTTAATTCAAGATAGCAACTAGCCATTTTATTCAGAAATGGTCATGGGAGAAACATGATGTTTTTCAGAGAGATTAAACTAAGGACGTGTCACAGCTTCTGGTACTGGATCATTCTTCTCCTTAAGTCTAAGTGAAATCCTGGAGATGTTCCTTTCTATGCTGCTCATTTCAGCAGATCTCAATAAACTATATTACCAGCAGCACACCGGTCTGATAGATAGCAGGACTATCATATTAACATACTGGAAATATTGTTTTTTCAGACAGCAGATGTGATTTTTCAGCTGTCAGAAAGGTGTCAGTCAATATTAATATATCAGTCAATTGTGTTACAGCACAACATTCATCATCCACCGATGGTTTGTTAAACACTGATAGTATCAACATTTATCAACTGACTTTTAAACACATGGGAGGAGATAAAACCTATAATAAGCAAATTAATTCATGGAGGATTAGCCATAAATCAATATTATGTTATAACACATTGCTGTTGCCAGCACTTCTGCAGACTGTAAATATATAACATGTGTACACACACTGGGTATGAGCTGAAACCTGGAAGCGATTATATTTGGCCATTATCTGATGCCTTTTTTATGGTGACTTCCAGAAAACTGGGAAATTTGACATTTCAGACCTCAGACTAGAAGAAGTGCACTAGAATACCACTCGAAGTTGGAGGTCCTACTAGCGAAGTCGGGGCAAATCGATCTACGCTGACTTTACTGAGATGCAGCAGCCTGACGTCACAGAACAATGGTGACGCCCATGGAAATGCACATTCTTGGTTCAGAGGTGAGTATCCTAACCCAGGGGTCTCCAACCACCGGGCTGTTGACCAGTACCGGCCTGTGGATCAGTTGGTGCCAGGCCATGCGGAAAGAACCAATTTTTTTTTTTCCTTTTTATTGATCATCGCAGTCCATGAGGTGTTTTATTTTGAAAAACGCTTCCATCTGTGTCTCATAGGTGGCGTTAAGACAAATAACTTGGTGAACAGGTAATATATTATGCACTTTACTGTGTTTTGTTACACGTCTCAACCCCCGCACCTGGCTCACAAAAAAATTGCAAAAAATAAAAATGGCCCGTGATGCCAAAAAGGTTGGGGACACTGTCCTACCCCACGACATCACACAACTTGATGTCTTGATGAGACTTAGTCAAAACAAAGCCTGACGAATGAGACGTTATAGCTGCCAACCCATATAAGAACACTCCAAACTTTAAGCAGCGTTGCTAGAGTTTAAAATTCCTGGATGTAAACACTTGCATTCACATTCAGCTGGAACGGATTCACAAGCTTTTAAAAGTGTGCTCTTTAAAAAATCTTATATACTTTACACATATGGGAGTGCCACTCCAGGTGATCACGCATATTTAATAACGTCAGTCTAATCCCTGTAGAAAACCCCCAGCAATGAAGTGTTCCATTTGAGCTCTCAGGTGGACACAGTGAAATGAAGTCTCTTTGTGGAAATGAGTTTCTGAAAGTCTGCTTCTAAAGCTTACTGAGCCAAACCGGTGTGAGACCAGCTCTGAGCTGTGAACCGCACGTCTCACTGCTTCTTCACCGCGAATGAAAATAATTGCTCAGGCGTTGGCATTAAATCTCCACACCTCCTGCATTAATGGAGGGAATGACGAGTCACTGTTGTATCGGCTGAATATATAAATCCAATTTAGTGCAGCGAGGGGGCCTACGAATGAGGTACGACTGTAATACATTAACGTTCATGAACTAGAGGTCACAATGGTGCAGTACAACCATTAGACATTTAAAACACTCATTTACATGATAAGAGCTTTGCAGATTAATTGTTGAGCTCCGTTCAACAATTAAGATCCCATTGACCGGATCTACTAAAACACTCTCAAGACCGCGCATGCATCTGTTGCTACGCACAAACGCAGCAAGATTTATTAGACTGCACAAAGGCCTCTGTGTACAACCTTTTGCATCAGCAATTAATGAGGGTAATTGTTCCGGCATCTTGATTAAAACATCTTAATCAAATTCTCTACTGCTCTGTAGTCTCTCTGAATCAGGAACGCGGTGAAAACACCACAGCCATTAGAGGTGAGCTGTCAGACAGGCAGGCGAGACATTTTTCTTGATTTAGATTAGCCATAACACCCCTTGTGTATGTGTGTGTGAGTGTGTGAGAAAGAGGCAGACACGGAGAGAGAGCAAAGTGCAGCATTTTTAATAGCGCTTTTAGATTTGATCATTTACATTACGCTTTTTTCCAGAGTGACTTCCACTTTCCCTGAGGGCAACTTGGGCTTAAGCCTCTTGCTCAGGGACACAATGATGGTAAATTCCAACGTTTCTCAATCCCAGTCCTCACGGACCGCCGCTCTGCACAGATTCGACTGATTAGCTAATTAGCAACGTAGGACCAGCGTGCGACGGTGCGGGAAATACCGAATATGTGCAGAGCGGTGGGCCGCGAGGAATGGGATTGAGAAACGCTGGTAAATTTGGAGGTAGAATTTGTACCAACCACTAGACCACCACCACCATCACCACTAATGTCTGATCCCAAACAATCTGAATACAGTCCCTGCAACTATACAGTATTTGTGTATATTTCATTTAACATCTTCTTAAATGTTTATTCACCTCTATCTGTTAAAATTGTAGTAGCAATACGTCAGTGATATTTGTGGCAAAAATATGTATCGGAAACATTTACAATACTATGTAGACCACACCACTTTTTTCTGTTCACTGACTTTGCAATGTGTGACTGTGAGTATAAAATGTACAGGTAGCTATTATTTTATGAGCTGTTGTCGCTGTAGGTCTGTGAAAAATAATTTCCATATTTTAATATATAACTGTAATTCTGTTTTTATAGCAGCTATTTCATGTGTTATATTCCAACACCTTTACACCTGATTCAATTTGCTGATTAGAGGAAACAGACCTCAGCAAATGTGGACAGCGAGGACTTGTGGACCATATTCCTTTAATCATAAAATAATACATGTGTAGTTTACAACTTCCAGGTTAGACTAAGATCGTTTACTCCATAAGATAATAAGATAATAAGATAATTTACTAGAAATAGATATTTCACTCCAAAAATGTTTGGAATTTTAAAATAAGCATGATAAAGTTTTAAAAGAACATTGACTTGTATATATTACACTGACACATGGCCATGTATTGTAAAACCAATGAATCAGAAATAAAGTGATGTGGTCTATTGTATTTTTCCAGAGCAGTATGTGTGTAACAAAGATAGAATGAGATAGATGGAAAGAGAGAGAAAAGAGCACCATTCTATTAATCCGGAACTGAGTTTTCAAGCACTGCTTCTGTTTCTATTGCTTGGAGTTGGTGCCTTGTTGCAGGTTCAGCAGCAGTAGCAGTCGCGCTCTTCAGCTGACGGCTGCATTGCTGTGTTTACTTAGGACCGTAGCACTGCGGCAAAATAACTTGCTCTCTCTCCCTCTCTCTCTCTCAATTATGACATTTCGAAGGAACCAGTCCCAGTCTGTTGGTGTCTAGCATTGAGAATACCAAGTGTTTTGATAGAGTAAAAGCTAGTACTGGAAAATGAACAGATAAGAAAAGTAGTGCTGTGACCGGATGCATCTTTGATACACATATTTGATAAATGCAAATACAAAACAGATCCTGCTATAATTAAGAAACATCCAGGAAAATGATGTGTAGTTGCATTTGTAGATGTATTTTGAATGAAGTGTTTATGTGGTTCGTAGGTTTCTAATTTGGCACATCATAAATTCTTTCTCGGGAAGTGTGATGACTTCTGGGGGCATCTCCTGGGTGGGGACAGAGGGAGCTCAGAGGGCAAGGTTTCTATGGCAACAGCATTAGGGTTTTGTGTGTGTGTGCGCTCATAGGTAGGCAACATACAGAGCCCAGCAACCAGAAATTTGCCATTGTTTACAGTGAGTCATAAGAGGTGTGTGTGTGTGTATGTTTGTGTTTATGTGTGTGAATTTTATATAATGTAAATATAAATGTGAATTCATCATGACACTCATGAGTAACCACAATTCATGCCAGTAACATTTCAGAACTACTTGTCCGCAGCTCGTTTAATCTTCCACCCCGGAGCAGTTTCTTCATAAGCCACGGCCGGCATTGATCAGGTGAGACATGAGACACAATTACAGTGGATCCTAAGCATCAGAGAAGTTCCGAAATTGCTTATCATACATCATCAACCCATTATCTGGGAGCTGTAATGACCTTCTCAGAGCAGCGTTTCATCAGCATCCAGTAATGATCAGGAGCTGCTCCAAATAGCCGACTTTTTATTGCAACACTACAACTTTTAGATTTAACCAGCAAACAATTAATCTGAAAACAGTCCCAAATGTATAAATCATAACTCATTCATGACTCATGATTCATGACTCATCACCTGGATCCATTAAATAACTCGTGAGTCACAAATCTGGGACTGTGGGACTTGTGTCAGTCGAATCTGTAGCGTGAAGCACACACATTCATGAGTAAATCTATCGGTTACCCTTCTCTAGAGCCACAAACATTTGTGACCCAATCTGCCATAATGAGTCGGAAGTCGGCATTCTATTTATTTAGATACGGGCCGATTATGTTGACAAACATCAAAAATATCAATTTTTCTTTTTTGGTCTTATATGAAAGAAAAGGTTTTCTAATCTATCTATCTAATCTATCTAATCACTATTTTTGTGGTGGGGACCAACCCTGTGCAGGCACACACATTCACCCAATCACATTCCCATTCACACCTGACGAGAGTTAACCCGTAACTCACAAGCTTTAGGACTGTGGGAGGAAAACCGAACACCTGGAGGAAACCCACGCAAACAGGGTGAGTGCATACAAACTCCACAAGGAAAGACCCTATGGCCGACCCGGGTATTGAACCCAGGACTTTCTCGGTGTGAGGCGGCAGGGCTAACCACCGTGCCACCTACTCTGCAAATTAAGATTCTTTAAATGAAAAAATGACAAATGATGCATACAATGTTGTTGTTCTTGGTTTTATTTGGTATTATGCGCTGTGAAATTAGAACACATAAGGAAAACCAGAAAGCTGAGACAGTGCCATCATACAATAAGCTTAAACAAGAAAACCAAGCAACAAGATCATTTAAGAACATCCCAACCATCCAATCCCTGTTGCAATAGAACAGTCTGGAAGTTTAAGAAAAATCTCAGGAAATGAAAAAGATAAGAATACAGTGAAGGCTGGACGCTAGATGAATCTTCTTTGTGGATCTGTGTGTTGGCATGATCAATATGCTTCTGCGTTCAGGCCAATTAGACAGCTTTAGCAAAAAGGCTTTAAATATCAGGCTGACGGATGTGAATGCCATCCACAGCTCGTATCTCATGCCCATTCTCCTCACATCTCACTCTGCAGCCAGACACGTTGAGACGCAATGACAGCTACGCTTGTGCACGGCCTGAGAATGATAAAGACCTAAAAATTCATGATATCAAACGCATTGTACAGACCTGGAATGCATGTGAAACGGGTGAAGATCTTCAGGGTTTTGAAGCAGAAACATAAAAATAAATGTGCTTGGTTTTCTATTACAGATGACATTTGCTTTTAACTCTTTTGCAACACCACTCTCATTCTTCCTCGTTTTCTTTTTGGTTGGAGGCATCTAAGCCTCGTAATCTTTAAAGCTTTTTTTAGGATCAGTTTTAGAAAAGAAAAGAAATAAAATGTCAAATCATTCCTTTTTCTTCCTATTGGTTAAAGCCTTAAAAGCTATCTCTCTACATGTGTATTTTTTTTCTTATTTTTCTAACAAGTGGGTCAAACTTTATAGAAAGACGTTAGTAAAATGTACCTACTATTGTCTGGTCTTTTTGGATATATTAGTTCATGAATATTCTCCATATGAATTATAAACGCTCCTGTAAAAATCAGCTGCCGGTTTGTATTTTTAAAGCTAATTTTGTCCTTGACCCACTGTTTTAAAGTTTCTAACAAACATTTTCACAAAATATTAAAAAAGCAAAAGAAAAAAATAACAATAGCAATAATAATATTAATAACAATAACAATTTAAAAGAACATAAAACATGGTTTCTCACTCTTTTTTTCTCTCAGTTACAGGAAGTACTGTAATGAAAGAAGGTAGAAAAGAAATAAAGTTCTACAAAAAGAACCAGCGAACAAAGTCTGTATTTTGCAAATAAAAAGAAACCCGTCTAGTCTACACTGCATGAGTCTTGCTATACACATAACAATCCAAAATGTCCCTTATGTGCCATGTTTGTTTTTTCCCTTTTGGTATTCTATTGACTTAATTCATTTTTATATTTAGCAAAGAAGTAAGGGAGAACGTAAAGCCTGTTTTAGACTTTTAAAGCTGAAGAAATTATGGATAAACCTTTAACACTCATTGGGGTTGTAGAGGCAAACCTGTAGCACACAGTAGGGCATTTTAAGAAAAATATCAGTGCGGCAGACCTACATAAACCAGACCCTCCAGGATTTCGCGATGTTGCGATGGCAACTATTAATGCAAATTCAGCCAATCCCCACAAATTCATTACTACCGTGCAGTTTTGACCAATTACCGCAACTTTTCTGCAATTTTTGACCAATCATCGTCGGTTTTCGCAAAACGTTGAGCCATACGTCAGCCAACTCACTTTTTGTTATGTTCAGAAGACGCAGGAAACGTGTGATATAAACACCTCACATTTACCTTTAAAAATAAGCAAATGATTAAAGGTTAATAAAAATAATATGGTTTTGTTCCCTTCATTTGTATTAATTGTTAAAGAATCATTTGTCAGGGAGACAAAATCGCAATTTTTTCCCCAACTTTGACTTGCTCTCGCAACTTTATTGCAACAAAACGCCTAAAAACACAGCAACTTTCGTTGCAATTTTTTAGAAAAGCTGCAGCAAAATCAGGCATTTTAGGCTGCAATAATCTAAAAAAAAGGCCTGTGAAATCCTGGAGGGACTGATGAACCAGGATCAAAATCTCAGTTGATCTAAGAAAACATACGTCTTGCTTTCCTGATGTTTCACCATAAAAGAGTCAAGTTCTTTGGTTCCATCCACGTGTTACTGTACAAAGTTGTTCCCTTGACTGTTTCATGAGAATTAGGAAATGTGGCCGCTACTGGCACAGGCTTTTACCAACTGTTATCCAATCACAGAACACACACACACACATACATATTAGTCACCATCATCACCATACATACACAATGCGCTTGCATGTTTCTGTGCTTTGGTTAAGGAAGTGTTACAAAAGATAAAGACTATGAATGTTAAAATAGGACAAAGGTATTTGGTTACATTATTATTATTAGACTACGTATTTGGCAATTTCCACTCTCTCATTATAAGAGGACATAATTCGTCCTTCTCTGGTATCAACATAGAAAATCTCCTTGAAAATATATCCCATTTTCATTTTGGTTATTCTTTAAAAGTTAAACTGTGTTTTCAAACCAAAAAGTGACAGCTCCACGTGGGTAGAAGGAAGTCGGACTGAGGACATCGGTAACAATTCCTCAATTTTGGAAGGCATATATTTGGTATGAAGCTTTTGGTTTACTTCATTTAAAGCACTTTTCATTATGACTTCCCCTGCTAACAGGAACTTCAACACAACGGCGTAGGTTTATATCTTAAAAGAAGGTTAATGGCGAGGAAAAAGAACAAAACTGTTTCAATTATACATCTTTGGATATCGTTGTTTTTTTTTTTTTTTCATATCAAAAGCTTGTAATCCAGTACCACACCATTTTTTGTGCCGGGATGAGAGAATGCCAAGCTGCTAAAGGCCCTCATTGGGCTCAAAACAACCTCAACGGGTTTCTCACAGCTCCTGCAAGTTCCCACTGCAACCGATTTGGCATCTGAAGAGTCAACTTGCTGGTTTGGCTTGAAGAAGGGCTTTGGGCTCGGCTTTGGTATGGCATCCTCTGAACTCCAAGCAGCAGAAGAATGGAAATGAGACATATGAGGTCTCGAGAACTTTTGGTTTCTCATGTTGACTCTGAAGAAAGGCCAGAAATTATCTCTTTCAAAGGATAAATTCTTCAAGGTCCATACTTTCCACAGAGCACTTTCGTAACTGGCTCCTCAAGGATGAAGCTCTTTGAAAGAAAAGACTCCTGTCTGTGTCTACTTTATCTCTTTGCTCTGTGTCTTTGCTCTTTGGAGGTCAGTAAAATCAGACAGGAATTCTTGGTCACGTTTGGGGTTTTGGCAGAATCCTTCTCATCATTAGACTAGTGTGACAATTACATCTCAGTGGGACTCCAAAGTGGTTTTCACTCATAGACAGCTTTGGTCCATCAAGGCTAAATTTGAGTTGAAGGCAGCAGCAGCAGCAACAGCAACGTGTTGAACCAGGGTCAAACTCTTCATGGCAGTTAGCAGGTGGGCACCCTGAATGCAGGTACCGGAAGCAGCTGGCACGGGCACTGGCATTGGCACGCAGAGTATAGGAAAGGGCAGCCTGAAGCTTACGAAATACAAGCCCCTAAATCTGACTCCTCAGAGTAAGTTCCCCATTTCTCATAATAATTTCCACCAGTGGCTAAAACAAGGCCAGGACTCTTACTCTGAGAGGCAGAATTCAGCCCGGAAACTTCTTTTGGCTGCGGTAGGCTGGCATACAGTATAAAGCAGCAGCAGGCTAACGTTAGCAACAATGGCTCAAACATTCTGAGGTAGGTATCTTTGGAAGTATACAGTTTTTGGTGAGTTACTATTAAAGATGGAGAGGTAGGTAGGGAGGGGGAGGGATGGCCTTTGTGGTTCCTCTAAAGCAGCCTGCCTCAAGGCTAGTAAGGTGAAGAGAATAACAATCATTTCATTCAGACTCGCACAACCACAAGGCAACGTGTTTCTCACTGTATTACAAAGTTAAGGCTAAAAATAGGAACACGGTTCTGGTTCTATACCATTCAAACTGAACAGGTGTTGGTAGTGTGTGTAGTTCAGTAACTCTAGTAAATCTATATGACTTTGTTCACCTCTTTATATGGATTATTTCAATATTAATGGTTTTGGTTTTAATTAGGACCTGGTGTTTCGGACCTCGTGTAAATCCGGAAAGTCTTATTACCAGAGGACACCATTGCTAGGGGAAGTTTTGGTTTAAGCAGAAAGTCCTCTGATAATAAAACAAACACTAGTTTTGGTTTTGCGTTTGCTACAGGTAAAGCTGAAACTGACTCTCCTAAGGCTTTCATTTGGCTCTCCTGTATGCACATGAATCATGTTGACACACAGATATTAAAGGCATTAAACTTTGGTCCAAAAGGGAAGGAATATATGAAGGATGAGGGCAGTTTGTCCTCCTCAGGAATGTTTTTAAACGAGTTCAAAGTATCATTATAATTAGAGTAAAGTGAAATACTCTGAGGTAGAGGGCAGGACTAATTTAAATTATTTGGGGGCGGATGGGGGTTGGGTGGGGGTAAAAGAGGCTTTGGTGGGCAGGCTGATGAGAGAAACCACTGAAAGGCATAGTGCTGCTGAAGGGGCTTATGCCTTGTGCTAGCCAGTGCCCGTACCTGTGCCAGGTAGACTGTTTGGATGCTGTTCGATGAGGACCTGGCACTGCGCTGGACGGTTTTGACCCTGCGGAACAGATCAGAGGCAAACGTCAGTGGAAATCGGTTGTGCCGATCAATCACCCCGCTGACCGCTCAGCAATCCCTAACACATGCAGGTTTTTGACCTTGTTTTTCTGTAATTCTCATGCACTGTCATCAATCAATGTGACATGACACTTGAGTAAACCCTGTGCAAATCCTGTTACTGGTAAACAAAGCTGGGATTGGTCAAGCATCACATTCACAAAATGAGGTGATGCTCTGATTCTTTCGTTCAAGAAAATCCTTTGATCCCTACCTGAGACACTAGCTCAATGACTTGAGCTTGGTGCATGGCTCCACCCTTAGCAATCCCATTGTTCTGAGCGCTGTGTCCTCCATCCTCTCCTCTAGGAACAGACCATTTGTCCTGAGTCCCTTTTCTACAGAGAAAACTACAGACACAATTCCAACATTAAGCAGCCAGGAAAACAAACTGCACATTTCAGAAAGGGTAAATGCATATAGATCGACATGCATTTCAACTATGTCCCTCAGACACCACCTACCTGCGGCGGTACCCAAACATGAGGAAGAGCACACAGAAGATGATGCAGGCCATGCCGATGTGGACCCCAACCACAATACCACCCAGAGAACCCTCGCTCTCCCGGCAGTTGCATTGACCCTCCTCTCCTAGAGTTAGAACAGACAAAAAACATGGGGTCAGCTTTTACAATGCACAACTTCCCCAGACATCTCAAATATGTTATTTAATTGTTATATTTTAAACTGTTTGAGTACCATTTGCTGTAAACCTACCAGCACGGGTTTTAGCACTTGTTCCATCCTCTGCCAGAGACACCAGCCTCTTAGAACAGTCACTCTCGCCATTGCCGTTGTAGGCCACCAACTTGACTTCATACACAGCCCCATGATCTAAAATAGCAGAAGCATTCATCAGAGGTTTTCAAATAATTCAGTCATATTTCATTTTAATTGACCATTTGCTTAGAGGATGGAATGTTCAAAAGTGAAATGTAGACTAAACTAAATTTCAAGACACATTTTTAGATAAATCATATAACAAGAGCATCACTTTTGTTACACAGCCCAACAATTTCTACGGTCAATAAATAAAAAGTAATGTTTTGATTTGAAGTCAGAGACTCTCTGAAGTCTGTCTCCCACAGCCTTGACCAATGACTGGGTCTCCCCTCCCAAACAGGTAATGCAACATTTTTTATGCATGCTTTTTACCTTCTTTGCTTTACTACATTCTTAACATAGTAAGACATGGTTCATATAATGAGTTTATTACATTTATAGTATATTGTTAATAAACTGGACCTCTTCTGTGGCAGAAGAGAAAGCATTTAAGTCTTTCTTTCAGTTTTTCTAAAGAAATGTGCAGTCAACACACACACACTTACCAAGGTGTGTAATGGTGTAGGCATTGGTGTGACAAGACATCTGAACTGGACCCTGGAAGTCTCCATTAGGGACCCTGCGGTAGGACAGTCTGAAGCCCTCTGCTTTGCCCGGCTTGTTAGGCAGCTCCCACAGAACTTGCACCGATGTGACGTTCACCACTTTAGTGAAGAATGCAGGTGGAGCGGGAACTGAAATATGAAAAGGTTAGAGAGATCAATATTAATCAAGAGAAATACAGGTGTGTTCACTTTAACTGAGAGGAATATAAATGGATGGACGGACAGTGCTGAGGGAGCTTAGAGACAGATGCTGAAACATCTGGAGAGGCAAAAGGTCATCTTGGAGTCAAGAACAGGACAGAGGGATGAGAGAGAGAGAGAGAGAGAGAAATACTGGACTGAAATGAATAAAGGTGCACAAGCTTGAGAGAGACATATTCGTACAAATGAGAACGGATAACATTCAGAAAAATGTGCTGAACTGAAACATGAGGAAAGACACTAGCTGAAGTGTGTAAACAAAATTGAGATGCGTTAACAGATCAAAGCTCCATACCGCCCCCTAGCGTTGTAGCAACAACAGTGCTGGACTGCTGACTTGCTCCCAGAGGTGAATAGGCTTTCAAGTAGATGAGGTAGGTTGTAGCGGGCTCCAAATTGGTCAGGTCATGCTGGTAGGTCGTCTTACTCACAGCCTCCTGAAGCTCTTTACTGTCTGGCTCTGAAATCAGGAATTGGTCAAATTTTTAATAAGAAGGTAAAAGGAGTAGCTTACAGTTAGATGTACACCACAGAAAATCTAATTTTACTATTTCTATGTTGCAAACACATTAGAACACCTCCTTGTCAGAAAGTGCTTTGATTCACTCAGCAAAAATATTTTACATCCTTTAAACATAAGCATCAATCCTGCTAATAAAGGTGTAGCAATTTAAACATAATGTGAATCAGGGCCAGTGAGTTTCCGGCTGGTGCGAACAGGTAACAGTAAATGTTCCTCACCGCCGATTTTACGGATGTGAAGAACATATCCGATGATGCTGTCGGTGACTTCAGTAGGAGGCTGGATCCAGGAGAGCTGCAGTGTAGTTTTGGACAGAGCCGTGGCCTTCAGGCCCTGAGGGGAATCGGGCAGCTCTTTGGTCAGAGACACTGCCAGACGAGCACTCGCCTGGTTGGTGCCTGCGCTGTTCTCGGCTATACACTGGTAGATGGCTTCATCTTCAGATGTAATACGAGTCACTGCCAGGGTGCTGAAGGACAATTCACAGGAATCAATAAGTTAGAAAATGTGAGAAAAGTGCACTGTTTTTGTTCATAATGTAAAAAATCACAAAATGTGCATTACGTATTATCAGTAATAATATTATAATGACCTTCTGCATGGCCTTACATCATAAACATGTTGCTATAAAGTGGGCAGTTAAAATAGTTTGCTGCGATGTTGTTATAATATTATAACATTTAAGGTTTATCAGTAAACATATGTTTATAATGTAAAAATGTTTGTTATTATTATTGATAAATTTCAGATGTTATCTTGCGTTCAGATTCTACAACATGGCAACCTTTTTGACAAAAATACAGAGCGTGAGCATATGATTATATTTATAAGTCTGTACTGACATCTTGTGGCGAAAGCCAGGGATTAACCCATGAAGCTGGTTTTCTAACTATCAAATGAGACATTTTTTCTCTGAGCTGTATATAAGTGACTTGACTTTGAACACTAAGTGTTTGTCCACCTGTTGTTGTTAGTGAGTTTGACGTTGTCTCCAGGTGTGAGAATTTTGCCATTTTTCAGCCAGATAAGATGAGGGTCAGGAACTCCTTGAGCTACGCAGGTGAACACAGCGCTGCCTCCTGCTGGTTTAGACACGGACTGGGGCCACTCGATGAACTCAGGAGGAGCTGTACAGGTACAGAAGCAGGAGGTAGGAAAACAAATGAGAGGTAATAATGATAAAATAAAGAGAAGAGTATTCTGAAATTATCATGACGTTATAACCATCCATTTTGTCATTGCTTCTGGGTCCACGTTGTTGGGAACAGCAGACTAAAACAGTAATTGTACTCCTAAAGTGAATTTAAGTGAGTGATTATTTGACACTGTGAACCCACCACAGCACAGCACAACACACATTGCACCACAACCAAATGTGATTTCTGCATTTGACCCATCCATGAAAGATTAGTGAGCAGATTTTTTTTGGACAGCACCCCTGGAGCAGTGCATAAAGGGAACAGGATCTTGCTCACGAGTAACCCCAGTGGTACCTTTACTGGGCCAGGCCAACTCCCTAACCGTTAAACTGTCATGGCATCCTACTTACTTAAATATTATTGAGTTGTGCAAAAGAAAATAATTGCATAAAGAAAACAAACTTTAAAATAATAAAATACACTACATTTAGAACATTAACTTTTTCAGCCAAAGACACAACACTGAGTCAGCGTTTAACATGGACAGAGATAGTGGCAGTTGTAGATAGTCACGAAAACAAAATGGATTTTATGGTACGACGCATCTGATTTCTTTTTCAATAACAACCACAAGGTCTGTGTCAATACAAGCAGCTATTCCTCAGTTTGATATAAATAATTTGATATAATTTGTTATACGCATATCGTTAACTTTCCAAACCTTTCCAAATTTCCTTAAAGAGGCGAAGACCAAATTTTTAAAGATTTTTTTCCTGTGTCTATTAAACCTGTTGTTGTTGTGAGTGTCCCGTGCAGATTGTCCCCCTGCTCTGTGGGGCAGATGTGGGTTTGTCGTTCCGCATGGCACCCGTTGAACGGTCACACAATGGCCGTGCATATATGTAGAGCTCTCCAGACTGCTGCACCATGCATCTCATTGATCTATTGACACCAGTTAAAACTAAACTCCATACCAGACACCCGACAGCCCCCAGAGAAGAACCTCCTCTCTCCGTGCTTGAGACGAGGGGCTGTGCAAGAGGGGGGGTCCACGGAGGTGTGAAAGGTCAAGGGTCAATGCGAAGCCTATTTCAATAGGCGACCATTTGTCAATGCTGGCATGGACCTTTGGGGTAGCACAGCTTTTGCCTTCAATAGGGGCCCCGTTTTTGTAAAGCGATGGAAAAAATTATACATCAGCTGGACGAGCAAATGCCCTAAATTATAAGGAATACGACTGTGGACAATTACTGATTGATTAGGATTTGAACAGAGTGAGAAAACTGAAATAAACCACTAGATCTAAAAAAGTACAATGTTGAACGTGAACTTCCTTTTTAAACCAAAAATTGTAGGTCATAAATTTGCATTGGTTATGTGTTTTTTAAGAAGATGCCATGTTTTAGCTGGCTGATGTGCAGACTAAATGTAACTGAAAGGAATGTGACTATTTAAGGCCCAAAAATGACAGTTACTCCAAATAAAATGACTCCAATTTTTCCACTTTCTACTGAAAAAACCGACGTAAAATACTTGCTCTAAAATCATCATCTCTATGTGATTATAATTTTTTTCTTATTTGTAACATTATTGATAAGGTTTGGTATAGATTACGGTTCAAGTCCACATTAGTGAAGTTCACTTCTTTTTGGCTATTTCAGCTTTTACCATTGTGCTGTTAGGAAATCACAGTTCTATTGGAGAATCGAGTGAGTCGAGAACAGCAGGAAAGCTCTTTGGGGAATTGTTACTCACTCTTAAAGCTGATCAGCTGGTCTTTACAGCTGAGACTTAACTGAAAGCTTCAACATCCATTCACATTAGCTAATCCATAGCACTGTATTGATCAGTGATCCTGACAGCAGTGAGCTGACCTTCAACTTGTGCAGGAGGTCACTCTTCATGTATTTCTGTTTGGTAAATTGGTCTTTGTATTGAGTGTATGCCATACATTCTTGTTTGGTATAAACGCCTTGTAAAATATATAGTGCTAGAGCACATTTAAATTCTATATAAAATTTATATATTTAGTAAACTATACAAATTTCAAGGTATTAATATGAGTATTCAATAATGATATAAAACTAAAAAACTAGTTCAGTTTCCCCTCTGACTGAGAAAACCCCACTCGTGTTCTGGCAGCTGTGGGATCTGCATTTTAAAGCCTTTCAATGTTTTCACCATCATTTTTCATATGAAAATCTTCTCCCCCAAAAAGAAGCGATAAAGGGCCTGAATATGGAGGGGGTTCCCACAACACAAAGCCGCATTCCCCCCCATTTCCCTCTGTCTCCCTCGCCCTGACCACCAGCTGTGACGGGAACAACTGACCCCTCTGCCGTGGACGTGGGGGGCAGGGCCGGAAAGGGGGCGGTCAACCCCTTTCTCATTTGGGAGTCATAAATTTTGCCAGACTCCACCTTTCTCTGCCTCATCGGCCAGACTCCGCCCAGTCCTGCCTCTCTTCGACCGCTTTCACGAGCAGCCGCTAGGTCAGTGTCAAAGGTGAGAAATGACAGGTCAGATGTCAGAGGTGATGACTCTTAACACTGCCTGCACTCAAACACACGCTTCTGGAGCGATTGTCTAACTCTCTTCTGTCTCTTCTTATTATACACGTCCAGTTCAGCATCTGTTTGAACTTCGGCGCAGACTAAAATAGGTCAAGTGCACTGGAAAGTGTGAGTGTGTGAGAGTCTAGTCCGTGTGAAAACACAGAAACACACATCCACACATACATCAGCACTAGCGCAAACACACACATAAATGCAAGGAATCATGAGGAAGGCGTCTGAACTTGACAATCATATTTCACACTAAATTGTTATTATTTTTAAAGAACAGTATTGAATTGTCTACAGTAAGAGGCCTAATGTTTTAAAATTAATGAGCTGGACTGAACTTCAGGAACATTTATATTTTTGATTTTTCATATTGCAACTCTTACTGACCTCATGCACATTCCGTGTAAAAGACATCTCTAAGGTCATAATTGTAGGCCAAATACCGCATCCTAATTGTCTCCCTTTCTATTTCTAGGTTAAAGTGTATATTTTATATTCTATTTATATATTACTTATTCTATGTGCCTTCTTCCTTGTTCTTTGCACCGTTAAAACTGGAGCCACGTCGTCTCGTTTCTCTGTATACATGTACAGTATATAGCAGAGATGACAAAGTTTACTTATAACTTTACTTACAATAACGAAAAAACTGGTTTCATCCAGAGACATGTTTTGACCTTAGATTTTACAGCTTTGGCTCCCATTTTGCTAAAAACCCTGAACCCTTTGTCTACTCCTTATCCAAAAAATAAATCAATAAATTAATGAATATATTAAAGATTAGCCCACCCCCCTTGGCCACACTTCCAATCCCCCATTTATACGACTGATAGGAAGAAATATTGATTGATCAGTTTAAACGTGGACACTTGGGATACAGACAGAACAAAATACAGCTGGATGCACTGATTTAACAGATACAAAGAGGCTTGGATATGAGGATACTTTTGTTAGACGTCCTTTCCTGCTTTAAAGTCTGTTATTAGAGTCCAAAATGTTTCTACAATACACCATGATTGATTCTGATTAAAACAGATCGGTGTTTTGGTTTGTATATTGGAACTCATCAGGAATCTGAACGTCAGCAATGTTTTTAACGATACTGACTCTTTTCTACTGCATTCAGAGCAAAATAAATGACCAGTGGAGCTTTGGAGGTGTTAATATATGGTAGAGCTGGTCAGTAATTATGATTGAGTTTCCAATGAGTAGCACAGAAAGCCCCATAGAACATAAACTCTGTGTTGTGTTACCAATTTTGTCCATGTTGTAGTCCTTAAAGTCAGTGTCCAGCTACCCTAAGGATATCCAATTAGCGAGGCTAATGCCATAGAGAAACACAAGCAGCCCGAGTACGCAGACAGTAGCCGGGTGATGGATGAGCTGTGTCACCATGAGGTATGGAGGGGGGGTCTCTAATGGCAGACTTCATTACCCACACTGCACCCCTCCACCCTCAAGTCCAGCTGGTCAGTACCATCAGCAGTTAATTACCAAAAATGCTAGTCAAGGGGCTCACACCATCAGTATAAGGGTGGAAGACCCCTGAGTCGTGTGACCAGGGGCAAAGGTGAGAGCGAGAGTCTGAATATCGACTTCTCACATCGCTCCCGGCCAATCAGCTTCCGGCACTTACGTCCAAATCCAATTCAGGTTGATGTCTAGCCGCCTCAGCAGCCAAAGTGCTCCATGCTCATTATCCCAACGCTCACATAAACACACTTCTTACTGTCATATGCATCTGTCTGTGTCATGCTCTTTTACACTTCAGTGCAGTGAAGGGAGCACTCAATAGCTGTGATTGACCAGGATGAAAGATTGGTCTTACACGTTTAGCTGCACATGTCAAATTGCTTCGCCTGTCATGGAGTTGTGTAAAATTGTAATTCTGTAGTAGCAGTGATGGAACACAGTATTAAAGTGTGACTGTTTCCTCACAGTCCTGTTTGCTAACATTAGCATCAACATTAGCACAGGGCACTGAATCCCAAGATGATCAAGAGAGTGTGCCCCACTAGTTTGGAATTTCAAGCTGCTTTTAATAATAATTAGTGTAATATTCCTGATAGCGTCCTGTTATGACGCAAAACATTTTTCCATAGTGTGAAGAGACTTACCCTGCACTACCAGTCTGCCCAGAGCGGTACGTCTCATTCTGGTGCCAGGCCGGTTAGCAGCACACACATACACTCCAGAGTGTTGCAGGGACACGTCGGAGATCATGAGATTCCCGGTGCCCAGAACCTGAATGCCTTCCACACCTATGGACCTTCCATCTGAAAGCAAGAAACACCACCGCAGTGAAAACACCACAAGAGTGAGAGATATAACTCTCGCATGAGATCATCAAAAACTCAGAATCTCAAAAGAAGCAGGATGTTTGCTCTAAGCAACAGCACTAATGATGATGGGAGCAGTGGATTCACATATCAGTTTTAAACAATTGTTTCAGATTTCATTTCAATTAAAACAGCAAGGATCCTAACCCAGTCTACTCCAAGACACAATTGGTCTGGGGTTCCCAGTAGCAATACACTCCAAGATTGCCGTCTGATGGACTGTGATGGTGAGGTTCTGGGGACCAGACAGGATGACAGGTTCCTTGTATGTGCGCGGAGTTGCCCCTAAAAGGAACCAGAGAGGACACGCTGATCATCATCATCATCATCATGATCTCTTTTTCTTATTACTGATCATCAGTGATCATCATCTCTCTTTCTCTGATTAATAGTAGAAGCAGTCACTAACCTGTGACATTGAGCTGGGCTTCGTGGCTGTAGCGAGTGTTAGCAATGTTTGTGGCTACACAGCGGTAAACTCCAGCATCTGTTTTCCTCACGCCTGTAATCTGCAAAATACCCATGGGGAGAAGAGTGTACCTGTGAAGACAGAGAGAGAGAGAGAGAGATCTATGGTCAACCGGGTCAGCAAGTAAGAGACTCGTTTGACTTTAATCACCATAAAAGAAAATAATTTTTGGTACGTGACACAAAGTTTGAAATCAAAGACAATCTAACCTGTTATCTGATGTGCTGATGGCCACATGGTCTTTCTCCCAGGTGATGTTGGCCTCTGGAATACCATTCACCTGGCACTGGAAACGTGCCACTCCTCCCTCCTCCACCGCCATGGACACCGGGTGAGTATGAAACTTAGGAAGGGCTGTGTGGGACAGACAAACAGCAGGTCAATCTCAGTCAACCACAGAAAAACCCCACAGTTGCAGGTTAATACTGCATCCTAATCGTCTATTTCTACTTCTACCTCTAGTTTAAAGTTTTTATTTAACACTCAGTTTCTAGTTTAAAGTGTATATCTTGTATTCTATTTATACATTGTTTATTCTATATGCTCTATTTGTTCTTTGTTCCCTGTTTCTTGTTGCACTGTTAAAACTGGGGCCACATCGTCTCGTCTGTCTGTATATCTGTACAGTATATAGCAGAGATGACAATAAAGGTTACTTTGACTTTGAAGAAGCAAGAAGTAAAACAAAAGGGTTGGGGGTGTCATGAAATGATTAATATTGCATGTAGAGATAACCGTTAAGTTACATGTTATACAACTTGTCATATCAGAGGATCTCCAGTTCAAGTCCTGGACCGTTAACGGTAACAGTGAGGTACTCATGAGAAAGGTACCGTCCCTAAGCACTGCTCCCCAGGCACTGCCGATCAGCTGCCCGCTGATTCTTCATGGATGGGATAAATGCAGAGATCATTTTGTTGTGGTGCACTTTAAATATTACTTTTAATGGATTATACAACTCTATAGCATCAACCCCATTGTCAATCAGTGAGTGTTGTTCTTACCCAGTAGACTTTCTGACAGTTGAAAGAGTTGGTGCAGAATTTTAAAAAGACACTGGTCCGAGTTTTGTTTGAGTTGTTTATTAAACTATTGGAATCAGGACCCAGTGTCCTAGTGTGTTAAGTAACCTAATACTAGCTGACTGGAAGTGTAAACTCTTAACCACAGATGAAATGTGAACGCCCCAGTCTTACGTTCAGTATGGTTTGTAAAAGCCTTGTTGTGTAAACCCAGCCTTACACTAAAAGCATATGAATATTCTAACTACTGAACATTTTTCCTTTACATGTACAAAATGAAAATGCTGAAATCTGGTTAATGCTTGAATCTGGAAAATGAGTAAAGACTAAGAACTACACCTTATTTGCATAATCAATAAAGGCATCTGAAGAGTGGGAGGCTCCAAATGCGAGTGTATTGCCATGGAAACCCTGTGCCTTTAGGGAGAGGCACCTAGTTATAATTCTACCAGATTACCCATAACCCCCTGGTTTTATTGGATCGAAGGAGGGTCAGAGGTAATTGGCAACAAGAGGCTAAAGCCCAGCTGCATGAAGTACGTGAGCATTTAGGTTTCTATTATCCCTGCTCTAAATTTAGTCTGTGCATGTTTGAATGTAAACATAATATATTTAAGCACAAATGCATCTTACTGACGTTCTTAGAAAGCGTATATTTGATATACATTAGATAAATTTGACATCATTTGTTACATGGATTTATATTTGTAGCCTTAAATCTCTCTCACTCTGTGTGTGTACGATTACATTTACATTTATGGTATTTAGTGGACGATCTTATCCAGAGTGATTTACATTTCCTAATTTCAGTGACTTTGGGATAAGGGTCTTGCTTAGGAGCACAGTGGTGGTGGTAGACCTCTTGGTCCAGAGGTGAGTGTCCTAACCACTAGACCACCACCACATCCCTTGATAAGGCAAAAAAAAAAATCCTCAAGAAAATTATGTGTGCGTGAATGAAGCTGGCTTGTTTTGCCTCATGCCTCCATTGATTAACCAGCAAAATTACACTTACATGCCAGCTGGACGCGGGCCTTGCGGCTGACCAGCATGCCATAGCGGTTCTGAGCAGCGCAGTGATATTCTCCAGCATCAGTGGCATCTCCATCTCGTCTCTTTTGGAAGCTGCGAATCAGCAGGGTGCCGTTGGACAGAATTTTGGCCCTTGTGCCAGCTCCTGTGGGTACCGGCTCGCCATTCTTGAGCCACGTCACGGTGATGGGACCCTCGCCCTCCACCTGGCAGTCCAGCATGAGCGGCTTCTCTCGCACCGCAATCACATCATGTGGCTCCAGCAGAAAGGCCGGCTCTGAAGCACTACACACACCTGGACATGAGAGGGGAGGATTACTGGTCAGAGAAACATCGAAATGGACTTGGAATGGATTTGCTGGCTTGGGATTTGAAGCTGAGATTTGATGTTGTTTAATTTGCTTTAAAACGTACTTCTAACTATCAAAAAGTTTCTTTCTGCCTGAATAAAGTGGAATTCAATTATAACTTAAGGCTCTAAGGAAAATCACTTTAGATTTGGAACTGCACTTGTGCTTAAGTCTACGCTGCTGGACTGAATGCTACATTATCACTATCCCCTTCAACTATTTATCATTAAACCAAACCGAGCTATAACAATAGGGCCAAATGCCATGTAGCCACTGAGCCAAAAAGGTCCTCAACAAAAGCAGATACGGACCCAAATACTAGCGGGGGTTATGAGGTTATGAGGTCAAGTTTGAGGAGCCACTTTTGAGTAAGCCCACCCTGATAACAAAAGCATTGTGACGACTCTTTTTTCCGACTCCCTAAAAAAAACTGCAATCACCCACCAGGAGCCATCAGCTCCTCTCTCAGATTGGGCCATCTGCCCCCTACTTATGCAGCCCCCCACCCTTCACACCCTCCATCCAGACCCCTCTTTCCTTTCACTCGGACTTGGAGGTGACTTTCCCATGCCACGGGCTCACCCCAGTCCTCTCTCAGTGTCAACTCTTACGCCACGGCTGTTTTCCCCCTTTCTCTGTTCTTTTCAGAGGGACGTACCCCGACTGCCGTCCAGCCGTATGGCCCAAAATGACCCTGAGAGATGGCCGCTGCCCTTGCCCCAGCTGTCTGCCCTAGTCTGCTCTTGAACTTGAACGGCAGTGTCATTTATGCACATAAAACCTCCATCAAATGTGCATCTCCATCCAATGTCTTAGCGCTAATTTTTGCAAGCCACAAGCTTTCCTGCGTTTTGCCCCTAAATTATAGAATTCTGTTCTGGACATTCTGAACATCCATCTGTCAAGAACAGAAATGTTTTATAAATATCATTCATGTTCTACTTTTCACTTCCAAAATTTCTACTAACTCTCACTGGATCTACATTCCAGGCTTATTATACGGTATTTACCCTTAAGAAAATAGTTGTAGAGCCAATCATGCTCGGGCCAAAACTAGGGCCTTACTGCTTATCAGTTTTTGTGGAGGAAATCAAATCATTCTCTCTTCTCTGCCTTTGTCATGAGGTGTCACCCTCAGCAGATGCAGAAGGGAAAGAGTCTGGCTCAGCTGTGCGCTGTTACCAGGGTTTGCTGCCTTCCGACCCCTGGTTCGCACCCGCCTCCTTCTGCTGATAATATAATTCAGGGGTCCCTTGTGGGGAAGGAACATTATGTCACAAGGAAATATCATCCAGTCCATATAAACACACCACAGGGCTTTGTAAGCTCTGACATATTAAATATAAGACTGAGGTTTGAAGGTGTGTTGCTTCACATAGCATTTTGCATTCACCTTAAACATGTAATAAACGCCGCTGCCCATCATTAGAGGCTAATGTTAAATATTATTAGGCCAGTCCACGTATGTAATTGCCTGTACAAATAGAATAATTCTGCATTAGACTTCAAAGGCAGCTGGATCTTCGGCAGCATGTGTGGCTGTGGTCAAGCAAAGAGTTTGCTGATTATACGGCCTTTGAAGTCACTCTAGATGTATTCTTTAGCCCTGAACAAAGTGGTTAGCCTATGCTAATGACCCATTTCACCTTGCATGAGTGCAGCAGAAGAGTGATTCAGCATTCAAATCTGAAGATGAATTCAATTTCAGTCACAGTTTAAGGAGAGTCAAGAATGAGTTTTGCTGCTATTGTTTAAGGGTGTCCAGAGCAGCAGGAGCCCTCCACCCATCCCCGCCCCTCCAGTTCTGACCCCAAACCCTTAAGGGTCATGAGAGAGTTGGCAATGGGTGGATGGTTCAGGATGGGGGTCTGTGACGAACAGCCCGTGTCCGGACACCGCAGCAGTCTTTATACTCCCAATTCATTGTCTCCACTCGGGGATGGCCCTGAACTTCACAGCTTTTGTGGTGGCCAGACCCTGCACTAAGCTAACCCCAGCCCCCAGGAAAAGAAATGCTAGAAGTGTCTGGGCCGTCAGGATAAGGCAAATATAAGCAAATCCCTTTGCTGATTGCAGGCCATGTCTTCATCTGCCCGTCTTCATCTGAGTAGCAGTTAGGAAAAGCAAGAAAGACAAGAGAAGTAGAGGACAGCTGCAATTTTGCTAATGTTAAGCGAAAACTTGCTTTTTTACATAATCTATACTTATGTTTATAAGTATCAAGCCTCATAGTATGGCAGTGTTTTATTAACAGAAGATTAGTAAATATTATTAAATATTAAATATTGAAATATTACATTTTACTCCTCTGAAATTTAATGCAAAAGGTCTACGTCCATGGATTTTGAGCTAATCACAAAATCATACAGACCACACATCAAAGACTTCGTATTTGGAACTTCAATACTAAAATATTCAGAGCACATATTCTGGTTTTAATCTCATTATAATTTCTTTATGGGCCCCCTTCCAACCCACAAAACGGGAGAAGGCCTGAGAGTCATTCAAACTTGGCCTCTGCCTACAAAACCTGTTACAAGCCTGTGAACAGGCTCCCAAATGCATATGCACATTCGCAAATTCCTAACCCTCCCCTTTCCCCCCATTATGTCCACAACTGCAGCAGGAGCTGCAACGCAAACAATAGCTGAATAAGAACCTTAGGCGAGGACTTGTAAAAGAGCCGGGAGGACTCGCGGGCCTCCGTGACATGAAGCAGCCTGGGACTCCTTCTTTTGTCTCCATAATGGGAGTTAAACTTTCCCTGGCTAGGACGGCCACAAGCTCATTCTCAGCATGCTGCACAAACACGCCTTTGTGCCTATAGCTGGGAGGCCGAACACATCTTTTGTTTAAGAACTGATTGTTATTAGCTGGCATATGCCAAGTTCAAAGACATGTAAACACCCCACTGTTTCCTGCTGAGACAGGAAACAAAAGTGAGTCTTGTTCGTCCTGCCTCCTGGATGGGGCCCAATTAGTGATGCCTTTTGTCCCTAATTGCTGCTGTTTCAGTCTGAATATACATATATAGCCTACAGGGGTGATGCAAATTACGTTTGGTGATTAGATTGAGTTGGTAAGTCAACTCTGTTTGTAAAGGGCTTGTCAAACCACAAACCTTTAGCTTGGATCAATAGGTAATATTCTCCAATTGGAGGAGGGAGCACACCACACGACTTTCGTCTCTAATCTTTAATTACTGGGGTGAAGTCCAAAAGTGGGGGATTTCTGGTAAGACTAAACTTCATTACATGGAAACCAAGACCTAAGTTCCTCTTTAGATTTTTTAAAATAAGGCACAATATAATTTCTAAGTCAAATAGAATTATTAGGGATAAATATAGAATATTATATATCTTTGTTGAAAGTACCTCATATTAGTCTTTGCTGCTATGAACAAATAATTAATTATTTAAGTGATGCCTAATCAATTGGTTGAACTATACTTGAGAGTGCTGCCGACATAACTGCTTCATCAACTTGGGAGAAATTGTCTTACTTTAATTAAAATAATGAATACACAAGCACTTAAGAAGGACATAGAGAATAGCCAAATGAGGCAGCATTAAGTAAACATGATCACTCACAACCTCTGCGGTGGTCTGTCGATAAAAACCTACAGGAGATGGGTACATTCATTGAAGCTTGGCCACTGCAAGCTGCAGCTCATCACTAGGGCCTGACACTTTCCACACAGACAACAGGGCCTTTAATGGCACAAATAAAGTATGCAAAACGGAAATTGGTTGTATGTGACTAAAATCCCAATCTCTTTATGGGGTTCTTAATTTAAAACGTCTCAGTTCAAGTAATGTTTTTGGTCGGGTAATAGCTCAAGATATGTCAGGAATTTGCACACTAGTGTTCTCATAATCTCATGTAAGCAGTAGCTTAAGGCGTTTTTCCAGTTTGTACATAACAAGACTGAATGAATGAAATTTAACAGAGCTTCCTTACCACATACTGATTAACTTTGTGGTTAATGTGTCCTACCTTACACTACAATGAACTTTGCAGATCATTACCAATATGGTTTAAATAAGAGCAGTGTGTGGTTTACATCTGTAATATCTTGTAATATTCAAAGTCATTTGTACAACTTCTGTGGTTAATATACATTCTGTTCATGCCTGGAACACAAAACCAAACTGCTCATTTAGAGGCTTGAACTTCATCACGGTCAACACGGTCATCTAAGCTAGTTGTAAATAAACCACAATCACTATAATGAAAGTTCTAGCAGTTTATCTCTAGACCTGTGGGTTGTATATCCCCCAAGTCTCCCCACAGGAAAGGGGCTTTGGGATGAATTAGCAGCAAAGATCCATGCTGTGATATGCCCAGCACCTCAGGCTCATAATTGTACCTTCAGCAGGGGAAAGCCCTGAAGGATTACTTTAAGCCAGGCAGGGATAGAGACATCGCCCACCCATCTCCGCTCCGATTCACTCCTATTGTGGCCTCGTGGATTAGCTAGAGGGGTGTCTTGTCTGAATTAGTGATATCCACTATGCCGGCTGGACGATCGAAGGACACCCAGCAGAAGTGGGAGAGTGTGGGCAAAGTCACTGGCAGCTGTGTGTGTTAGTGTGTGTGTGTGTGTGTTGAGTGGGGGGGTATCCCAAACACATATATACGCCAGCACACACATGTGCACACACAGGGCTTTAATAAGGCTTCAATCTCAGTCAGTCTCCCCAAAAGGCACGACCAGTGTTATGGAGATGAGGGTGTGAGGGTCAGGTCAGAGGGGGTGGGGAGAACTGGCCACCATTGTCTCTAGGGTTCTTTTTCAGAACCTTTCCCTTGGACCGCTCCGCTGACCAGGCATGGGATCCTGAAAGGTTAATGCTGCCCAAGGTCAGCATTGCCCTTTCTCCATAAGATCATGAAACTCCCTCCTCCTCCCTGGGATTCACCATCACCTTCTGTTCTACTAGCCCACTGCTCTGTTTATTTATATTATCAGGAGAATGGCATTAGCCAAATCCACAGGTATAAACATGAGTCTAAAAATAAACTTATGTCTGGTCTAATGTATTTTAACTTATTTATTGAACCAATATTAAATTTCAATAACATAAAATCATGATGTTGTACTGTGCCTAATTAAAGCAACAGACTACATATAATTAATATAGGGATAATAATGATGTAAAAAAGGACCAAATCAAAGACATGTTCACACAGACAGCCTAATATTATTGTCAAATTCATTTTGTGTGCTTCGCATTTGCCTCTATATAATTGGTTTAATTATTTTTCATTTTTAGACATTGGGCTAAGCCTACAATTCTGATTTAGATTTCCCAAATAATTTGCACAAATGTTCACATCAGAAAGAACATGTAATGTCATTGTTTCCAAAGTGTTTTATAATATAACCAGCAACAGAACCATACCTTGAACATTAAATTTTATTTCTATTCATTAGATAGAAGATCAGATAATTATTCATGGAAATAATAAGAAGATTCCTGACAATACTGTGACTGGAAAAGATAAATGTAAATTAATTAATGTTAATTAACTTGACCAAATTTTTTATGCAACTGTCAACTTCAGCTTCAACGTTTTTGCTAAATAAATAAATTATTGACATAATAATAATAATAATAATACAATAATAATAATAATAATAATAATAATAACATAATAATAATAATAATAAAATAATAATAAAAAATAGGAAGAAGAAGAAGAAACAATTAATTGATAATGATTTATCTTCTAAATTGATAGTCGAACATTGGCTGTCATCTAAATTGAACTATGTAGTTCATAGGGGAAAATGTAATAACTTTAAAGGGTATAATATGCATGACGTTCTGTTTAGTTTATCAAGTTACCAAGTTTTTACCAAAGAAGGTTAATTCAACCACAGTTCAACTGAGATTATGCCAGTATAAGACAACAAACCTGCTAAAAACAAACGCTTTCTAGTATTGTCAAAAGTTCAGATTCAAATGACACTTTCTACAGAATATATGAAGTAAGATTATCCAACTAATATCCAAAATAATAGACCAACAGCATAATGTACAGATGAGTGGTCGACACTGATATTGTCTAATTCATATTAATTAAATTCAGCACTAAAGCAAAACTAAAGCCGTCATTACAGATTAGTTTGTTATAAAAATGATGATACTTACCTAAACACACAACTGCCAAGAAAAGTATAATCCGCGGCTTCATTTTCAGGCGTAAATCCCGGTACAGCGCAGAAAATTATTGAAAAGTGTAACAGAAATCTTCTTTGGTTTTTAGAAACGCAAATAGTAATTTATACGGTATTTCGTTACTCTTTGTGCTGGTTATTCGTGCGTTTAGAAGAGGCACCTATAACAAATGACACGTAATAATCATTTCTACTGCTTTGGCCAGCGGTGCTGCTGGATGCTGCAGGTCGCGTCTCAAGCCGCCGTTACAATAAACTCCGAGAACTGCGAGAACGCGCTCATTAGTTATGCAGCGTCTCTTCGCGGTCAGGAGCTGGACACTGATACGATGGTCTTCACTCGGACCGGTTCAGCCAATCAGCAGCGGCAGCGCTCCATTAAGGGCGGTTCTTTAACAGCGATTTAATAGATTACTATTTCACACGGTCCGGAGAAACACAGAGTTACTTATTGATAACAAAAATAATACGTGATGCCCGTTAACCTGCAATGCTTGACTCGGTCTGAATAAAATAGTTTTATTTTATGGAAGGGCATCTTTCATGAGATAATCCCTACACAAAATTAATATGCAATGACGGAATAAAAAGCAAGATTATGGGTTAACAGATATTCCACCAACAGATTGAAGGACCCTGCCCATAACAAGGATAACTACTAAGTCAAAAGGGCAGTTTAAAATTCAAAGCTCTAGGACCATTTCATGATATGTAGAGACTGAAATTTGTTTGATGGGTTAATAATAATATTACAATTTATATTTATAAGTAATTTAGAAAATTTCCGTTTTCAGTTTCATTTTAACAACAGTTCTACAGTTGGTAGATTAACTTTTAGGGAGTTGGTCCCATGATCGGAGGGTTGCGGGTTCAAGTCCTGGACCAGTAAAGGTACCACTGAGGTACTCATGAGCAAAGTAGTGTCCCAAATCACTGCTTCCCGGGCGCTGTCAAAAAGCTGTCCACTGCTCCTACACGGATGCAGATGTCACATTTCATTGTGGTGCACTTTGTGCTGTGCTGTGCTTTGTTCACAATGACAAATTACCCTTCACTTGAATTCACTACTGATGGGGTGATGTAAGTGATCTAATTGTAGGATTCTCACCTACAGATTGAGAGATTGTAGGTGAGAATCCAGCTTTTTGTGCTGTAAGAACTGCCCCAGCTGGGACACTATGCAAGGCCCTTAAACCATAGTTGTTCCATGAAGACTGTTCCTAAAATGAGGAAATATAAGCCAGTCTAGTCTGCTAGATGCCATAAACGTAAATATAATGAATTTGAAATTTAATATTAGACAACTAGGTCTAATGTAATACATACTATAGGGTACATTTATTACATTTGCACTCTTTTCTTTCTGAGCATTTGCTCACTCATATATACACCAGTCAACCACAACATTAAAGCCCATGTGAGCTGCCCACTGCTACATAGGATGGGTCGAATGCATAGGCTACATTTTGCTATGGTACACTGTGTGCTGTGCTGTGCTGTGACATGGTGTGTTCACAATGGCAATGGTCTCTCTCTTAATGGCAAGTGTCAGTTCAGAACAAATTATCTTAACATAAATACCAACAAAATCTTGATGAGTTTAGGAGACATTTGCTTTACAATCTATAATTAAGTTAAAAGCATCTGTAGGAGAAACTACTTGTATGAAGTGCTTGTCAGTCCTCAATGAATAAATCTTACAGGTGCTGCCATAAACAACAATTAAAAACGTGTCAGATAAAAAGGCCTCCTTAACCTGTGTTGTACAATTCAACCCCATTGTCCTACCACACTCCCAAGCCAATTAACATCCTTTAGAGTGGTATTAGAATATGAATAGAACTACATGCCAAATTAACCCCACTACTCCTCCCCTTATAATTAAAGGCTATTCATGCAAACATGTGTCAAGCTTACCCTTGTCTTCTCACTACACTCTTAGAACGAATGTGTAGAAAAATTACACAAATCATGTGTAGCACTTTAGTTTATACATTTTGTGTTAATGTTTAATAAAATTGTGTTGGAAAATTCAGATCTCTTACATAGGGTTTAAAAATATACAAAACATATGCATTTGTTCACAGCATTCAACACTATATGTGTAACCAAGGACAGCAGATGTGTTAATATTATACATGTTCAAACATCTTTGCGTTACCTTTCTTGACACTTTCACTTAAAATTAATACAAGAAACGTTGTCCCAAAACTCATTTGGTACAGTTTTTTATCCATTTTAACACATCTTTTCTAAGAGTGTAAGCAAACAACATGGAATTTGTATCTTCAAAATGAAAGAAAAAGTTGTCAAATGTTATCAATGTCAAATATGTTATCTTATCAACTCCACTGCGCCACATCAACATATTAATATTTATAATACTTAAAATAATGCTGTAAAACCACAAGACCAGTCCAGACATTCTTAGTTAACTAGCAACAGTTTAAAAAAAACAACAAATATGGACATTTTATTGTAAAATCAATTTTTGCACTGCATTCTAGACACAGATTAAAGTGTATGAAATTTCTAAACGCAACCAATGCGCAACACGTTAACAGTTAATATTGTTGCTCTGAAAAAGAAATTAAACTTAATTAATTGCAGGACTTGAGAGGTGTTGGGGTTTTTTTTTGTTAAACAAAAGAGTCCATGAAAATTGCTAAAAAAAAGAAAAAGAAAAAAAAGAACAAGACTGCACTGTTTTACAATTAGGGAAGCAAAAACTTGAAAATTGAAGGTTGTACCTGTAACTGGATTTTTAAAACCTGATCATATAACAAGCCCTTAAATGTGGTAGCCCACTAACACACTGAATTATTTCAATCCTAGAGGTATGCCTTGTTTAAAATAATATTTCACATTTCAAGTAAATGTGCTATTCGTCTGAAAAGTGTGGTATATTGGTATTACTAATACTTTTGACACATTCTATTGGATACTGAGATACCCATTAATTTTAATTTCTGGAAACGTTGGTTGTTGTCAGTAATCAGCAAGCCTCATCAGTTTAAAGAGGGTGTAGCAGGAGAAGACAACAGATAAAGAAAATGTGTAAAATCCGATATAGGGGATGATTGGCGCCATCTGCTGTTGAGAAGACTGTGTACTAGGCTATAAAACTCCCTCACCCATTCCTTGTATGTACACACACACACTAGAAATTCCATTTTATGGACATAATGATACAGAAATAGTGAGAAAAGTGTAAATGGTTTTAAAGTTTAAAGTTCAGGGAGACAGGAGTATAAAAGATTTACAATGCCGTGTAAGTAGTAATACATTAACATCGGCCAGTCGGTAGCGTAACGGGTGTTGGTTCTGTGGTCGGAAGGTTCCGGAGTGGAAAAGGTACCACTGAGGTACCGTCCCCAAGCAGTGCTCCTGCCAAAAAGCTGCCAACTTCTCCTTCACAGATGGGTCAAATGCAGAGGCCACATTTCGTTGTGGTGCACTCTGTGTTCTGTTCACAGTGACGAATAATCACTCACTTAAACATTCTGAAAATGATAATTAACTCCCATCTCTACGCTGCACTGTACTGACAATACCCTACAAGAACAGAAACCTCTCTTGAAATATTATTGTGACAAACCCTAATTTTACAGCATTATTTGTACATGGATAAAGAGAATGACACATATAATTTAAGAAGAAAGCAGAATTCTATTTTTATACAAGTTTGCACATTTTAATTTGAGAATTTATAGAAAGATTAACAAACATAGCCATATGTGTCTAAAATGCAAGTCATTAATAAAATTCTACATTTAAAAAATACAGACTTAAATATTCATATGATATGTATATGCATTAGATAAATTGCATTAAAGACCTCCTGGGCCAAGTTAATATTCTATATCTACACATAAATATGTTTTTATTTGAGACCATGTTTTTTTTTTTCTGAAATAATCTTTGGTCTTCATAATTTCCATTAGTATTTGTAACTTTTGACCATTGTTGAGTTGCTCCATAGCGTGCTCTGTCTTCATCTCTGTCATTCTCCCAGGATAAAGGGCTCCAGGTCAAAGTCTGGGACCAAAACTGGTAGATCTGAAATCTCATCATCCAACCAGGAAGACGGCACTACAAACATACAAGAGATATAGATTTAGTCCTCAGAGCAGAGCTGGGGGGGATCAGTAAGATGTTATATTCATATACTTAACGCAGTTCAAATTTCAAATATCTCAACATAAAAAGCAATTACCAGTGAAATTGATGCTGGGAAAGTTATGCAACATTTCATCGTTATGACACTGGGCTTGTTGGGGTACAAAAGTTTCACCAACAGGCACTTCTTTCCCTTCGTCAGGCTGACATTTGGAGTCATCAGGAGGCTCCTTATGGAGTAGGCCAAGCTGTAAAACAGAGGGACAGCAATCTCAGTAATCTTGGGAAAAAACTGTCAATACAGACAATTTAAAAACAGTAAACTCAGGTTCTACCTTCTGGGAGAGAGCTTCTGTTTGACTGGGTGTTAGATGAAGGCCCATGTAGGAGTCCTGTAAAATAAACCATAACTTAGTTGCACTCATACTAAATCATAATAGGTTAAAGGCTTATTAAAAGCATGAAAATTCACAAGAATTACAAGTCCACCACTCACACTGTGTAGCTGAAATTCTTTCTCCGTTGAACACAATGAAGTCATCGCTTTGGGCTGGAGTTGGTCTCTATGAGGCAGAGGCAGTTTTGGGTAATGGGCTGCTCTCTTACTTCGACTGTCACTAAAAGGTATCTTGGGCTGCATTTTTGTTGGCTCATTCATGTGAGATTTCTTTACTGCCACAGCGTCCATGCTTGGCTGGTTTGTTGGATTCTGCCAACATATGTTCTGTTCCTCAGCAAGCATAAGTGTTTGTTCTGCTTGGTTTGACCTTTCTTGTCGACACCGGTAGTGCTGATTTTGGTTGTAATCCACAAACTGTGACTGTGGATCCCAACACTGGTTAGGTTCCAGGTATTGTTGGTGCTGCAGTGGCTGTGTGGAGTCTTTGGGTAGGTAATGTTGTTGTGACTGATGTGATGCGTATTGGTGAGTTTGTGGAAACTGCTGTGCCTGTTCGGTGACTTGTCGGTGATATTCAGCTTGTGTGTACTGATGCTGCAGGTTTTGATTTTGTTCAGGTGGGTGTTGGAGAGTGTAATGATGTGGGTTTAGATGTTGCTGTGGTGCTTTATTGTGTAGATGCTGAGGTTGGGAGCTCATTGGCTGCAAGGCTTGCTGTTGGAAGTGCTGTCTTGTGTCTTGTTTGGACGGATCCCAGGCCTCGGGTTTATAGTGCTGCACAGAAGGATGAGCCATTAGTTGGTGCCCCGTTGGTGGAAGCTGATTAAAGCGATATGATGGCAATTTGGACTCATGATGCACTTTGCTACTGTCTCGTGATACCCCCTATGGGTGCAAACAAGCAGAGATAAAAACATTAAACATTCCTAAGTTAATACTGAATTACAGATCTATCACATTATCTATCACAATGTAGAATTTCACATTCTTGTAGTTTATACTGACCCTCTATGTTACTAATAAACATGGAGTGAATACACGCTCATTATATGTTAAATATACTTTCCTCAATCAGTACCAAACCATAAAAGCCAATAAAAAACCATACCAGTAAATAATTACCAAAAAGATCAAACATTAATTTGCACAGTATCTTATTATGTGATGTTATTCTCAGTACATGTTGCGTTTTGGGTTTGTCTTTTCTACTTTTTCAAATTCAAATCACCTTATTTTTATAATGTGTGCCGTCTTTTCGATATCTCGATATGAGCAGTTAAACACGTTTACCTCCAGATTCACATGCATGTGGCTTTGCTAAAAGATGTATGACTTTTCCACCACTGCTGACTAACCACCGAATTACAGATGAATAACGCTACACCACATTCACTCAGAATGGAATTTACACAGCAAATGCCTGTAAAAAGAACTTGTCCCAGCAGATCACATGGCATAAACAATGGTGGTGGTACTTTCGACCCCAAATTGCATTGTGAACATTCATGAAGTTATAATAACTTCTACACAAGCATCATAATTGCAACATACAACTTGTGAATTCATTCATTTATTATCCGAACTGCTGAATACCAACTGGGGTCGCGGGGGTACTGGAGCCTATTCCGGAACTTATGGGCACAAGGCGGGGACCAAGTCTGGGCAGGCGCCAACACACCACAGGGCACACACACTCACACTCCCATTCACACCTTACGAGGCCAATTTAGACTCGCCAATTAACCTGTACTTGTGAACTTGGTGTTCTAAATGTACAAAATCTACTCATTTTCTGCTTTATCAAACTATTTATCACTATTTTATAAAATTTTAAGCTATAAACATATTAACAAAAATATTTTTCTCAAAAATGATCAAGATCATTTTATTGCCCAGAACTACACAGAATAGGCATCAACTTTTACCATTGAATTTCTATATTCTCTATATACTTATGCATGTCATATAAATGTTTAAAACTGTTGGCACATTTTATATTGTGATTTTTGTGTCTTATAAATATGTTAATATAGAACAATCATTAGGTACCTTTAATATTAAAGTCCTCTTTGATTAAGTCCACATTTCACTATAGCTAAATCTTACCTGGTTAACTGAGAGGAGCGCTGATGGCATGGTTGGTGAGAACTGTTTTGCCTGTTGCCCGAGGGATTCCCCACCACTGGGCACCATTAGTGGGTTGAGTTTGGTTCTCTTCCGCGATGAAACAGCATGAGGCACCGCAACCTGCCTGGAAGCGTGTGGCGAGCAAGAGAGCGAGGAGGAGGAGCAGGAGCGAGACACACCAATCCCACTGCTGTAGCTGCAATGGCTGGCAGCTGAGTGGACGGACTGGTTACTCAGAGAGGAGCTGCTGAGGGAGGACTGCAGGGACTGATTGCTCAGGGAGGACTGCAGGGAGGAGTTGCTGAGCGACAGGCACAAGGACGCGGAGCTGAGGGAATTGGGAAGAGAGTGGCTGCTGAGGGTTGTCTGGAGGTTGGGGTTGCTGAGTGAAGACTGAAGCAAGGGGTTACTGGTGGAGGCCTGGAGAGCAAAGGGCAAATCTGGAACAGAACAAAACAAGCAACACAAAAAGATGTCAGAGTGAGAAAATAATTAATTAAACCTTCCTCTGTGGTAAACAGGCAGAAACCTTAAGAGGAAGCAAGACTTGAAATAATGACTTTAAGAAACTAGCAAGCTTCGAGATAAACTACTTTTTATTTTCCTCCATCTAGGATCCGTCCTCTTCATTTCACAATCAGAAATGACTTACCCATAAGGCCGTTACGGCATCGACATAGAACCCACATTCATTTGGGGGAAATACTGTATATTATCTGTCAGCTGGTCAAACAGTCTAAGCCAGAAATCTTACTTGGAAGGGGGCAATCACTGTCAGTTAGGGTGGCAGATGTTGCAGGTGTGTTGGAAAGCTGGTGGACATTGGTGGCGGTGGTGGTGCTGAATGAGGACGAGCAGCTCTGAGACTCTGCTTCCGCAGCTGTGGACACTGTAGAGGGCAGGTGCAGAGTGGACAGGTCTGGAAGGGAGCCGCTCGTGCTGAGAGAAGGGATAGAGTGGATGGAGCAGCTCAGATCTAGAGAAGGGGAAATGCTGAGGTGAAAGAAAACAAAACATTTTAGTTTAGTTAGATGTTACATTTAATCTAAGTATTTAGACATGAAAAGTAATCTTACTGTGTCCCACTGGTGTCACCTGAAGGCATCTCTGAGGATATCTGAAAGACAGTGGATGTAAAATACTAGGTAAAAGCTCTTTATGTGCCAACATAATGCCAACTATTCTCCCAATAAATTTTAATACCTTCTGTGGTTTAAGAAGCTTCATCTCCTCTTGAACACTCTCCTCAATCAGAGGCACTGAATGAACAAACGTTTGGAAATGTTGGTTCACAAAGAAAATCATCAATGAAAAATTGTTTCAAATTACCAAATTATAAATAATCTTGTTAATTTGCCTTTAAAATCTAGATAATAATGTTAACAAACTTTGATTTTTTAAGCAGTTATAAAAAATTCATGCCAAGTCCAGCTGATATGGAATTACGGTCCCTTTAAATAAAGAAAAATAGGCACAGACCAGTTTGTCTGGAGCAGGCTGTAAAGACCCGAGCAGGACTTGGCTGTCCACTACAAGTCATTCTCCCACTTGTGTGAAGGGCTGAGTCTGAGTTTGTTCTGAAAAACAGGCCACAATGAAGGAATAAAGATGCATGAAGTAGGCGTGTGCAAAAAAATCAAATCAAATCGTGATTATTTCTCTGCCGATTCAAAATCGATTCATGCATTCCCAAAAAATCTGAATCATATTTTCCAATTTACTTTTTCCCCCTAACACGAGTTTCTATAGATAGTGTAATGTGGAAATCTGCCCAGATAGACGCGTGAGCATGAAGAAAACGCAGGCAGTATGCGTATAATATGCATTACATTGAGTAAACTACATTTGATTCGCACTGTCAAATGGGAAAAGTAACTCAAAACAGCAATCTGGAAAACAAGTTCATCTATGTAGCGAATTGTGACTTGCTTACGAATCGTGAATCGCTTATGATTCGAATTGTCCAGAATTGTAATCGAATTAAATCAAGATTTTCTGAATCGTGCACCCCTAGAAATTAATACAGTGGAATAATAACATATTACATGTTTCTACACACCTACTCAGGGTTGCCACCGGTAACAGGTCCACTTGGCTTTTTTCATTTGCAGATCTATTGGACCAGTTCCTTTGGGTGTGACTGCATGAGAAAATAACCAATTTACATCTTAATATATAGACAATTCATACCTCAACTTTCTGAAAGCAGAGCAACTGACTGAGCAGAAAAATGATAAAGTGCTGAAAAGGTTACAGTGATGTGGTAGACATTATTACCTCCGCCAGCTGGGGCCAGACGGAGGAGACAGGTGGAAAGACAGATAGGGGGCGCTGTCAGTCTACAGTGTAGTTAAGAATACAATAACTCTAGGTGACTATGAACATTAGGCATACACAGTAGTCTTATAGAAATTATCCAAAATCACTGGCAAGTTTCTACAGTCATTGAAAGTAACGTTAGCTGGGCTTTTGAATGCAACAGACCGAAACGCTGCTATATTAAATGCAAATTGTTACTGCCCAGTTACTGAGTGGGATACATGTCTCCTATTTGGCCTTCCAGGATGGTTGTGGAGGCGATTTCTCTGTCCAGGGTCTGTCCTGAGATGGTGGAGCTGAGTGGGACAACTGTTGTCTGTGTTACAGAGGAACTGTCTCTGAAGATTTAAAAGCAAGAGAAAAATACGAGAGAAAAGACTTTAATGCAGCACCAACACAAAGCAAACAGTTTGAACAAACACTAATGCTGGAAATGGACAGCAAATTCAAAACTTCTCCAAGGACGCATACATTGTTTATTTAGGCATAATTTTATTTTTGTCACTTTTATTTCCAGTGTAGAATAAAATGATTTAAAATAAAATGACAATTATGTCATTAATGTGCAGACACCATTATAAATTAACCATACAGTATATGGGCTCATGAAGTGGACTAACAATCTGACTGACTTCGGGTGGAAGATGTACCTCTGGCTGTCACTAGAATCTTTAAAATATAGGTGATTCCCAAGCATCACACATTAGCCTAGATAACCAAAAGTTTGCGGTAGCTACCTTGCCAAAAATATACATGGTTTTAAACTATAATATCTGCCATTTCTGTGTTTATACTTTGTGCAATCTTGCTTCTTCATAGACCAAATAATTGATTTATGCGTTCAGTCACATGGTGTGCTTCTATTTTAATAGGACATTACTGCACGGGTGTAGGTTTTTAAAGGAAAATGTAGCAATATAAAGAAATATGTTAATATGATTAAAAAAGTAAGTAAAACAATAAAAAAGTAAATAAAATAATTAATGCTAAATTATAGTAACTCACCTGTGTCTCTGTGGAATATTTTGACATCTGACTGACGTTTGGCAGAGATCCTCCATAATATGAAGCCAGGCTTCTGACTTGTCGAACTCTCTGGGCCTGGAGCTGAAAAGATAATGAGGGGACAGTTGTTATTTAATACAAGACTCATATCCAAAGCTGCACCTGGTATGTGATATTGTAATCTATCATTATAATCATTATTCACTTAATTTTACTTTCCCAGTTTAATTAACCAGGTGGATTGACAATATCTCCCAGTCAGAAGTGGATCAAGTGGAAATTGATGTCAAGTCGCTTGTGTTTTTCGGAAGGTTAAAAAAATCACGTGTGCTCACACAGGTAATAAAAGCTTTACATGCATTATTTAAAATGCTGGCATCTTTTTTATTGTTGAGCAATGAAGCAGTTATGTGTGTGGACTTCATGGTGGTGTCCATAACTAGTTTTCCACTACAAATGAAAATGTAGAATAAAAGCATGACTGGATGATGACTTGCCAAAGTCAAATTTCACCTCTCTGATAATAAGCATTACTGCAGAAAAGTGTGCTGACATTTTTGCACGAAGAAAAGTCTGGCTGTTGGACAAATATTTCTGTGGCTGCTGATGTGTACTTTTGAAGATCGATATCTTCTATCAAAACAACTCCCAATACCACCGTAATACAGGTCAAAATGCCACTTTTAGGCATACTCCTAACACTCTGGAGTCATGTTAAAAGTCAAACGGCTTCGAGTCGAGCTATTTGTCTTGTTACTGGGATGCAGCCCGTCGGAGAGGCTTTCACAACAAACCGTTAAAGTGTTGAAAATTGAGCTGAAAGCGTTCAACAACTCGACTCACTCTCGTCGACGTGATGTCCATCATAACCTCCTCGAAGGCGGCGATGTCTTCAGCCTGCCGCTGCGTGTGCAAAGCGATTTTCTCGCTAAATTTGCGGGGGCTGCAGTTCAGCGTTGCGGCGCCCGCACCAGGCCACTGTCCGGCTCCCGGAGCTCCAGCCCTTTTTCCTGCCATATTCTTCAGCTATCGCATTACACAAGCGCGAAAGTTGCCTTCCTTGCACAAAATGCAGTGAGCCGAGAGAAAAAAACTCTCGAAAAACATGCTACAGAAACACCCATTATATGCATGTTAGTGCATATAAAAGAGTTTTGAAAGATCCATAGATTTCCGTTACCTGTTGCACAAGAGGACCTGGTAAAACTACAAGTCCGCTCTGCTTACTGGCAGGTGGAGCAAAAAGTAACTGTGGGATTATGGGAAATGTCGTTTTTTAAAGAACTCTCCATCTAAATGTCTTACCAACTGTTCATTCACTGCTAATAAACCTTATTTGTAATGACAAAGAGAAAAAAAATGTCTTGCTTGACAATTGAATTCATGAACAAAAATCTATTTTTGAAGTTATTTAACTTGAAAGTGGACAAAAGAACTACAACTCCCATTCAAATCTTTCTCTTGGCGCAAGCTACTTCCGCTGCTCTCACCCGCAAATTTAATTTGTGAAAAGATGTCGGAGAAAGTCGAGAAGAATAAAGTTGAGCGTTCGGCTAACAGCAAGGGCATTTCTCTGCCCATGTCTCGTGTAAAATTAATCATGAAAAGTTCTCCTGACGTCTCCTGCATTAACCAGGACGCGCTTTTTCTGACAACAAAGGCGACGGTACTTTTTCAACGTGTCTTCATAGTAGCTAGCTGCTAACTGCTTAGCCTCTTAAGGCGTTTATAATGTGAGGGTCTGTGGCAGCTGAAGCAAACGATGGGTGTTCTGTAACTTTACAATGGGTTCTAGTAACATTTAAGTTTAAATCACGATTATCAGGCATCCTTTGACATGTAGTTAACATAAAGTGAAATCAATAAAAGTCCGACTTTTATTAGTGACTGTTCTGCTGAGTCGGTATAATCATAGCGTTAAGCGTGGTTCCTGCTCCTCCGCTAAGCGCCCTTTTTATTCTGATTTGTTTTCAGGAACTTTTCGTGCAGCATTTGGCTCTGTCCTCCTACAACAGCGGGTCTGACAAACAGAAAAACACGCTGTCCTATAGTGATCTGGCAAATACTGCAGAAGAGACAGAAACATTCCAGTTTCTAACAGGTGAGAGAGTTCTCATAGTCCATCTGAAGGTAACAGATGCACCTTATCTCACCAATTGCATAAAAAAGAAAACTCGTGAAGAAAAATCTTTACCTCCTTCAAGTGTGGAGCAGTTTCGTTCATAGGCTTGTTAATTGATCTCACCAGTTTCTCTTCAAATAGAATGAACTGTATTTTTGAAGTTTTGCATAATGGCATTACTTTCTGGGGCACTTAATAGTGTGACGGTTAGGGAGTTGGCCCTGTGATCGAAAGCTTGCCGGTTCAAGTTCCAGACTGGTAAGGGTACCACCGAGGTACACTTGAGCGTAGTACTGTCCCCAAGCATTGCTCCCTGAGTGCTGCCAAAAGCTTCCCATTGCTCCTTCATGGATGGGTCAAATGCACAGGTCACATTTTGTTGTGGTGCACCGTGTGCTGTGCTGTGGTGTGTTCACAATGACAAATAATCACTCAAATTGAAATTCATTGACTTTATTAGTCCTGACTATAAGCCCCAGGATGGTACCTCGGTGGCACCTTTACCGGTCCAGGAATTCACTGGGCCAACCCCTTAATCGTTACACTACCTAATAATTGAGAAAGTGTTGATGTAGATGCTGCCCAGAGTTCAAGGTCACCATTATCTTAACCTTCACATTCTCACACTGGATCTCATGATCACTTCCATATTATTTGGTTTATTTACTACTGAGGTTTATATTTGCATGGCACCATTGTATAAATTCTGGCTGTATTAAAGGCAGTTATGCTTTACAACTGGTAACTTTCCCTTTCTTTCCTTAGATATTCTTCCAAAGAAAATCTTGGCTAAAGATTATCTCAAGTCTCTGGAGGAAATGGGCGAAGATGATATCTGACCTTACTGGACTTAACCAGATATCTGTTACACCCACCTATTTGTTGAAAGTGCATAGCCTGAGTTAAGCACCTCACCAACACTCACTTCAACTTCTAATCCTCACAACAAAGAGCAGAGGATAAATTCTGTTTTACACAAATTTTCTTCTTCTATTCTGTATTAGTTGGTAATTGTATTTTCTACTTTTGTACTCATAATGTTAGTTATTGGTCTAATCACTGATTATGATGAGATTTCACAGTAGGCTGTAGATTATTCCCACCAAGCTATTACTAGCCTAAGTACACCATGGCTGCTATTAAGGATGTGGTGTGAGCTTCAGAGACAGGGATGTTATCTTATAAAGGTTCTTTGAGAAGCAGCTTGTTTATTGGTACAGTCCATTACATTGTACATATCTAATAACAGGTGGCTTCAGTTCCTGAGTCACAGCTGCTTTAAAAAGTGGTGCTGATGGAATGAGTACTGTTCATCCGGGAGCGTTACAATTATAGTCTCACTCCTTTGCTGAGGGGGAATAGTGTGAAGAGAAGAAATGTCTTTTTTTCCTTTAAGAAAGTTTGGTCCAAATGATAGCTCAATACACTAGTGATGTAATTGCATAGCAATTTCCTTTCAGAATTAGAATTCATTAACAGCATGTCTATGTGTTGGCTGTGGTGCTTTCAGTGCAGAGAGATTAAACTCCAACAGATTTCAGAGCTGGGCTATGAGGTAGACATGTACTGAATTTCAATGCTGTAAATTCTTTTACTTGAAATTTGTATGAAGTTTGGATTTTTTGTACAGAGTGCTGTATAATTTTGGAATATATGTCAAATAAACACTTGGTTTATTGTTTTTTTGCTCTGGTTTCTTAGTCATGGTGTTTAAGAGATTTAGTGGAAACAGACTTGAAAGCACAATATGAAATACACAGAAGAACCACTTTATTGTATACAAAAGAAGGGTGTAATGCAATAGACGTGCTCTATGTATTTGTTGAATCTTGCTTTTATCACAAACATGAAGTGTACTCAAACTTGAACGGTTTTATTATTTCACTGAGCCAGTAGTCTGGCTAGTCGATGCTGTATCATATCCAGAGTTCTCTCTAACTTAGAGAGATGCACCTCCAGTAGAGTTGCCATTTGTTGCCTGCCATTTATGGAGTTCATGGTGTTTGTGATCCTCTCCTTTAAACTTAAAAAAGAAAAACATTCTTTTCCATCTGCAATGGCCATTTTGTTTTAAACAAAAAAACATCAATACATTTTAATAAGATCCTAAAAATGTTAAAATCTACATCTTAATATATTATGTTTGATGGCAGAAAAATCATAGCAGATATTGGTATTATTTCCTTTTTACAGAATTTTGCATTGCTAATAAGCTCATATAAAACTTATATACACCTTGAGAGATTGGCTATGGCTGAGAAGGAAGAAACATTACCTTGTGTAACTGTAGTGTTCCTGTCCATCCTTACGCTTCTCCGCCAGGTCAGAAAAGACCTTCTGCATGGAATCTACAGTCTCTGCAACATTAACATGGTCGGCCTGAACCCCCAGGACGTCCTCTCTGGCTTGTTGCTCGTACGATGCTCCCCCCTCCTCCAAGCCACTAGCCTGGGCCACAGCCTGCAGCGCTGCCCGGTTCTGGAGCACCAGCAGACGGGTTTTCTCAAACTCCTCTGGATCAGCTACATTGTCCCAGGGCACAGGGGATGATGGCGGCAGCCAGTAGCGCTGAGTGCAGTTGGCTGGCCTTCCAGGCATCTCAGTTACAAAGGGACTGTCTGCAGGGAAACTGTGCAGAAGCTCCTGAAGTCCGGACCCCCACTCCCACTCCATCTCAGGTGCCAACTCCACACTGTGTCCAGGACAGCACACACTCAGGAGGAGCAAACAACTGGACACCCAAAAACTGGCCATCCTGTTACAGCAACAACACCTCACAACTGGAGCTAATGGAAAAACACAGTTTCACACACACACACACACACACACACACACACACACACACACACACACACACACAAAACTAATTAGTCCACACTGTGTTTTCTTACATTCTTCATTTTTCCACTGTATCTCTCCTTCAAAACTACTTATCCTGGCTCACATTAAAATCCAAGTCTATTGTTATGTTATTATTACCCTATAATTTTTGTTATGTCTGTCATGTTTTGTGTAAACCCACAATGGTCTGTTTGTTTCCCAAAATTCTTTTGTTGTCACCACAAAATAAATGTGTAATAAAATCCGTAGCCGGAATGCTCCTTGACTGACCGCTTAAAAATGAGTTTGGAAAAGGAAGACAAACAAATGAAACTAATCAAATAATTAAGCAGACGTAAAGAGACAGATGTAAACAAGAATGTATAGATATGCTATGTTAACACTTTTAGTTCGTGATTTACAAGAGCTGTTTAAGTGTTTAAGTCTTAAACTACGAGCGACTCTGGGTCCGAAACGCGCCGCTGGAAAGCAGCACAGCGTGGCACTTATAAACATGCTTTAACCGCCTCGTTTTTCTCCATCTATCCGTCTGTCAACTTTCTACTTAATAATACACAACAAACACATAGCAAATTAAGCGTGTTATTTTGTGTCATCTCCCTGTTTAAAGTATTGATGGCTTGTTGAAAGTTCGATGGTCTTACCTCAATCAGCTGCGCTGTGATCCGCGTTGTAAGTTTGCTCGTAACTGCGCTGTCGGAAAATCTGACTCGCTCCAAACACCGACCGCCACCATTTACATACCGCCGGAGCTGAGAGCTTGTTCTCCAGAGAAAGAGAGATACTGACAATTTGATGGAGGATAGTGTAGGTTTTTATTATTTTGGAACAAAAAAATAATTTATGTATAGGCGAAGTCAACTTGTGTATGTGAATGTATCACTATAGTGTACTCACTAACAGTGGAAAGAGTCCTGAATACTGAAGTACACTGTTACATAATTGTGAGTTACAAGTTAAACTACGGATGTTGTTTAAGTGCTTAAGTAAACGTACTCTTCTTAAAAGCTGCTTTCCTTAAAAAGTATATATTTACTGAATACATATTTTACGTCATGTTCTCAGTCCAATATTGATTTGTTTGTTTGTGGAGTCAGTGTTTAAATGATCTCACAAAAATTATAAAATAACTACGGGGAATCACATGAACTCAGGCCACCAAAATGCCGGTCAAACGTATGAAAATTGCTTCAGATTGTAGGCATACTCGGTAATGAAGTGTCGTTATAAAAGGAGATAAGTAGATAATTTACTTTAATTCGTACTCAAGTATAAGTAAAATTACAGACTTTAAAAATATACTCAATTACCCGATAAAACTACTGTATTATAGCAACGTAAGCGGTTGTAATTAGTTACTTTCACCCCTGCTTTAACTACGGAGTTGTCACTCTTACACACACACACACACACACTAAAAAAGTTTGTTTAAAATCCTTAAATTCATTCTACACACTATTCTTGGACCCCAACATGTTACTACTGAATGGAAACTACACCAGTTTCAAATGTAAGTAAATAATATATACAAGTATTTTATCTATTATGTTAAGTTAAACATTACATTTCACTACGTGATGTATTTGTGTAACCATGCATATGACAAAAATCAATCTTGAATCTATTACAGCAGTTATTAAGTCTGTATCTAGAAGCTCATATTTAATGTGAGCCGTTTAGCTTAAGTCTACTCGTTGTTGCAGGATGCTATTTTAAAAAGTGTGCTTTCAGGATTTTTGCCAAGTACAATGTTTCACAGTACTATTAAAAGGGCTTGTTTGGAGAAGAAGGAAAATCGGACAGAAGAAAATTTATGATCATGCATTATAGTTACTGATCAAGTTATATGGCATAATACTGATTTAGTTTAAAAAAAAGTTTTCCTGTTTTTAATGTGCTTTGTTTGAGATAAGAAAGTTTAATTCCAAAAATCTGCACATACTTTTTAGAGCAAAGCTGAATGAGTACCAAGACAGCAGTTTGGAAAAACAAAGGCTTTTCGCCGACTGGCTGAATGTTTTACAAGGCCCTCAGTCTGTGAGTTCCATTATGAGCACACGTTTTCCTTTTGATGCAAGTCTGGGTAAAAAAAAAGAAGTTAAAATAGTGCAGGAATGTGGGGGCACTTTGTTAAGAACACCTGGAGGTCATGTGCCCTTTAAGTGCAGACTTTTTGCTTGGCAAAAAAATGTATTATTTTTTTTTTATCTGTAATCTATTTTTTAAACCAACTTACTTTTACATGCAACATATCAATGCAAACAAGCTATGAACAGATATGGACAGATTTGGTCCAAGTTCAGACTTGAGAAGATCCGTAACGTCTGTGTCCACGTGGCTTTTTAAAGTGAAGTAATCTGAAAGCTCAACACAATGATCTCAATAAACAGGAATGAAAACAGAATTTGGCAAAAACAGACAAGTTTGCACAATCTAGAGACAGCACATAAAGCGGATGTCAGGAGGGCGAGAACAAAATAAAATTAAGGATATAACTGCAAGCAGTGATTACGGGGGCCATGCAGTTTGCAGCTTTATCAGTTTTTGATGAATTGAAGTGGACAGACGTTGAAATATAACACATTTCATCCTTTTACCTAGGGTGCTACGGTTCAAAACGTATTAGGCAAAACGCAAAATATAGCACCACCAACTGGCAGAGTGGTGCAATTCTTTTGTGCCTGAGTAGTGGGAGGGGTACCAGACCTACCTGCCAAATTGCAAAGCTGTAGCCCACCCAGAGCCGGATTTCTATGACACTCAGTGTGTGGCATTGCAGTCCTATGCCAAGCCCACCACATTTATTTGCATATTACAGCCAAATGAATACCTAAATTAAAAATGTGCTCGATAATCATTAAAGAAGCGTGTATTGGGATTCAAATGATACCAGTTGCATGCAGATTGGATAAAAATCCAGGGTCTAGTTCACAAGAGATGGTTTTGCATATTATGCAAATTAGCGAGAAATCCAATATGGCAGAAATAGATGCGAGGGTCTATAAAGATTCGTCTTGACCCAAGGAGTAAGCTACGGTTCAAAAGTTATTAGGCAAAACGCAAAATAGCTTATTAGCGCCCCCAACTGGCAGAGTGGTGCAATTTTTTTTTTCTTGTCTGAGTAGTGTGTGGGGTTTGGACTGTTGGGGTTTGGGCAGAGTGGCCCAATTTTTTTGCCTGAGTAGAGGGTGGGGTCCCGGACCTACCTGCCAAATTTCAAAGCTGTAGCCCACCCAGAGCCAGATTTCTATGACACTCGGTGTGTGGTGTTGCAGTCCTTTGCCAAGCCGACCACATTTATTTGCATATTACAGAAAAATGAAGGCCTAAATTAAAAATGTGCTCGATATTGAAGTGTCTTGGGATTCAAATGATACCAGTTGCATGCAGATTGGACAAAAATCCAAGGACTAGTTCGAAAAAGTTGGGTTTTCATTTTATGCAAATTAGCAAAAAATCAAATATGGCAGAAATAGATGCGAGGGTCTAAAAAAATTGTCTTAAACCATGGAATAAGATGATATAAGATTTTTGAGAATTGGAAATGGGGTTCAAAAATTATTTGAAAAAATGCAATTTTTTTTGTAAAATCGCAAAATAGCTTATTTCGGTGCAATTTTTTGTGCCTGAGTAGTGGGTGGGGTACCGGACCTACCTGCCAAATTTCAAAGCTGTAGGTCTTACAGGTTTTTTTTTCCACAACGCGTTTTAGTGCAGGGAAAAAATATATATATATCAGCACGATTCCAATAGGGTACCACGCAGTGTTCCACTGCATGGCCCCCTAAAAATATTTTAGAGAAAAAGACACAAGTCAGAGGAACTTAAGTTTATTAATCAATGCAATATACAGTCAAGCAAAGGTCAACTATATTAAATGATACGTATTCACATTATGTCCTAGCAGGGTTTACAGCATATCTTGAGCTTGCAATCATATTAACAAAAAAGCAGAATTAGATAGTGAATATGAGAGAGAGAGAAATCAAAGCTCACACTTTACATTGACAAGAAATAATGATGTCATGGACAAAGAGTCCAAATACAAGAATGAGAAATAAAAAACCTCATCACAACAGGAATGACAGCATATTTAATTTGGCATGTTGTTAAGGAGGAAAGATATACAATAAAATGGCTGATGTGGGGGGAGGTTTGAGCTCGCAAGGCAGCGCTTTGGAACGCCTCGGTAAAAAACTTTGGTCTTTAAGTTTTTTTTTCTCTTCCATGGCTTACATGAACACAGTGTGGGGAAAAACGAAACCCGACAGCACTGGCTGGAGTGTTCCAGATTCTGTTTCTGATTACAATCAGACGGGAAAAAAAAACAAAAAAAAAAAACACTTGGGGTAAATGGTGCTTTTCGACATATTAGGTTTGTCTTGTGACTTACATTCATAGGAGGTAGATTAATGACCAAAAACATGGCATGAATGGCAGTGATGTAAAGCATGACTTGCATGGTCTGGTTAATAGTGCATATCGTAAGGCCAGATATACCAGGGTCAGGGACTTGGGGTTGGAGGGGGGTTGGATGTAGGCGGTGATGTCATGTGCTAGCCATCAATGCAGTTCTAAGGCTACTTTAGGAAACAGATGAGGGAGTGTCAGGAACAGAAGCGGGGCAGATATAGCCCTTTAATGGCAATACCTGAGTTAACGGCAGTCGTTTATGACCGCATCAAGTCACTAAATATTTATAAGTGTAAGTGTACAAAGTCTGTTACCTTTGCTGAAACTAGTGGCCATGCGTCTGTAATGGCCAAAAGAGAAAATGCTCAAAACACAAAACCCTGTGCACTCTATAGCAGGTCACTTCACCCCTAATAAGCAAAAACTGTTTAAATGAGGCCTCCATCAAAATTTCTTTAACTATGTATGCGCTGCCTCGCATGCAGCTCAAACCTCCCTTTAGGGAAAACTGTTCAAAAATAACAAATAAACCCAAAAAACATGAGGTTCACAAAAGAAAAAAATTGATGCAGCATACATCAGGCTTATGAGGTACTTCATGTCTGTACAATTTTTAGAAAAGACCTCCGAGTCACATGGTTCTTTTAGAATTCCTATCGTAGCAGAATATACCTCGTCTTAGTTTTCGTTTACTTTGTTTATGCCCGATTTTAAACAGGGCTTTAAAAAAACTGTTTAGAAAGTGCAAAATACAAATACTGATCGATCTATGCAGCATTCACTCCAGGTTGCATGATAATTCATGTATAAATTCTTTGATGTGGCAATAAAAATCAAATTAAAAGGATCATCACCCATTATAAATATAGGGAGAGAGAGATTTGAAAAGGCACACGCACACACACACACACGCACGCACGCACACACACACCAACTTGATGTCTGTAGCTCAAAAATAACACCAATAATATTTTAATTGATTCATACAACCCTTTGTACCTTTTAAAACCGATTAAATTCTCTCAAAATAAATTGAAATATGCCAGTGTATCAGTATGTGCTGTGACACATTTGATAAATTTGAGAATTTAATTTCAAAACAAATTCCCTTTGTAAAATGTAGCAAAGTAAAAAAAAAAAATCATCAAATTGCAATAAAAAGTTAAATAGCTTATTCTCGACCTGCTGACCCTTGCTGTGGAGTTTTGATTAAGCAGATCTGTTATTTCTTTTTAAAGGGTTAAACCCTACAATTTGTTTATTGCAATACTGGATTTGAGTCAAGTAGAACAATCAAGTATTATGCAAACATTCTCCAAACTGACTGATAGCGAGAAAACCACCTGACGCAGACTGACAAGCGGCTCCAAATCACTGCTCTGTTACTTCATTGCTGCCAAAGATGGACAACAAAATAAAAATCTACAAAACAAGCTTGAAATTTTGGATACAGCAAATTTTGCATTTCCCTAGTATTGCAAAAACACAGCAGTGGTTACTGGGCCATTCTTGCACAAAATCATCACTACGAATATGGCACGTTGCTACTGATGGGACACGGAGAGGTTACTACCTGCTTCACGCACAAAAACTAAGTGGACAAAACCCCGGACAGTGAACTCCACTCAGGCCGCGCTCCACAAGCAACAACAAACAAACGCCACCATGCAGACAAAATCAAAACCTCTTACTTATTGCTCAGACTCCACCCTCACGGAGAAGCCTTGAGGAACGCAGTAATGCCCACTTTTACGCTTGTCGAGATACAAATACGGAATAATGAATTAGGACGACAGTTTTTGCCAAATGCTGGTTTCGAGCTCACAAAAAGGTCGCCATTCTTTTACTACTACATTTTAAAAAGGGAAGCTTTATATCCACTCCCAATTTGGTCCCTTAATTTTTATTTTTACACACTAAAAAATCCTTCATGTAAGTAAAATAAAACTAAATCTCTCTAACACACAGTATTGGCTTGTGTTGTTTGGTCACTATTGTTATTATTATTATCATTATGATGTCATAATTATATAAATTAGGGAAACGTAACGCTAGCACCCGACACTATTCTGAGGTAGTTCATAAAGCCGGTATAGGAAGTCAAGTCATTAAACTAGTCATCTCATTAATGAATTTCAGTATTCTGTGTACATATGCACTCTTGATGCCGAATGGTATATCATGTGAAGTGAGAATTAAAAAAAATTATGAATTTATTCAGTTTCAGGTTTCAACAAACAATGTCTATTGAGGAAACTATTTGCAGGACAAATAATGCCTGGTAAAAAAAAAAAAAAGTCATATTTTGTGAAACAACCCTCTAATTTGTGAATTTATAAAGACACACTTTTATGGCAATTCTGAATGTCTAAGGGAGCTGGCAATTCATGAGAACCAAGATTCTTAGGTAGAAAAGAGATCATGAGCATTCTGCTATACCTCAAAATAGTGGCTGGATGAGCCTAGATGCTCTTCAGCTGAACATCTTGATAAAGAATAAAAGCACTAAAAGGATTAACAAAAAAGAAACACCACAATATTGCCTTAAGTTATATACAATTCTTACAGTGCAGCACCTCAAACACAAGCAACAGATTTTTTTTGTGCCAGTGTGTGTCTTTAATAATTGCCCAAATGCTTGAATGCATGAGTACACCACAAAATTATGCAAAGCTGAACGGAGGAGGTTACGTAACGGGCATGCATGAGACGAGAGCACAAACACCAACCATCCTGAGGAGATACCAACCTCGATTCCACACTTCTGCATGGGAGTACACTCACAAATTCTGATCTGTCAACGTTCTAAGCTGATTAGTTTTCTCTGGAATTCATGTTCTCTTAAGATGAAGGGAAAGACAACAGATTACAACGAAGTAATCGAGTTTCATATCTACTGACAACTGTTAATGTTACAGTGCGAAAATGGATTGTTACAGATCTCTTTGTGCCTCAGCCAAACGTAAAATCTGAATTTAGAAGAAAAATGCATTTAAAATGATTACTGTAAAAAAGGTCAATCTCAATAAATAGATCTACTTAAAATAGACATGTCTGTAGTCCAAAATCATTTTGAAAATCTTTGCTACTTAGGGATTGTGAAAAAGACATCAGGGCATTACCAAAAATATGAAATAAAAACTAATAAATATCATGCCAACTGAACAGCAGGAATTCTCAACTCATAGCCTTTACACTAACTGTCAGACATATTTGATTATCTACCAGTGCTTACCAGTACGTACCAGAGTCTAACACTTGTAAAAGCCAGATCTGATTACTTCTACTGAACAGTAAAAAGTAAATGACAAGCCCTCACAAACCACGCTATTAGTATGACATTACGACAGTGTAATACTTCTTAACGTTCTTCTTTACTGATTCACTTTTTCATCTAAAAGGTTTCAACCACATGACGGGTAAATGTCAGTTTTAAAAAGTCCGGTCACACCACAACGTCAGAGTCTTTAAGCACAGCAAAGCACCTCTTAAACTTTAGGCTTTTCTCTTGCAGTTATGCTCAATTTTCCATCCACTCTATAACCCAGAGTTTCTCAACCCTGGTGATCCCGCCCCAACGGTCTGCACAGATCAGATGCTTTCTCCACCAGCTCGTCCTGATGCTTCACTGCCAATTTTCTGCAACAGGTTTGATGTGGTTGGGGAAAAACATGGATCTGTGCAGAGAACCAAGTTTAAAAATGTTGCAATAACATAAACCAAGTGAATTTACACGGTGAAATAAAGAGATTTGGCTTTTTCTGTTTTCCTGCAACACAAACAGCCTTGCAGTCTGATCTAGAAACAGCACCATGTTCATTCTAGTTCTAATTTCTCACTTTTATCTTCACAAACTGATGTGTTTGTAATGTGCATAGATGTACAAAATAGTCCATCATATTTCAAAGATGAGTTTCATTGATATCCATTACGGCATTTTTTTAATTTTCCTTTTATACCGGGCACTATGAGCCTTCTGCTGTAACCAACATTTGCAATGCCATATTTTGGAATACCATTCAGTTTACTTGCACGGTTAGAAAACCAATTCTTGGCAAATATATGAAAATTAATCTAAAGATTTAAAAAAAAAAATGCTTTAAAACAATCCTTTGGTTAAATGAATATTTAAAAACATTCTAATTCTATTGTGCCCTGTGGTAGAATTTACAGATTCTAAGTATAATAATAAAAATAAAATAAAAAACAATAACAGGGACCAGCATATGGTCAATTTGACACCAACACAAACTAATGAGATAAACAGCTCTGAACAAAAATATCAGTTTTGCATAGTTATCAGAACTTGTGGACTTAGTAAATTTCTGCATGTACATGTCTGCACCAATTTGCCTTTAGTCTGCTTGTGTGTGTGCACATGTACAAACGTCTCAAAACCAACTGTCCTTTAGCGTTTATCGTTAGGAGGAGCGGTACTTTGCTAACATTACAATCTTCACAACATCAACTTAGTGCAAAAACATCTCATACTATTCTTTTCTCATATTTAGAAGAATTGCATATGCTGAAGAGTTCTGACAATCTAAGGTGCTGGTTTTAAAGGTACAATTCTAAAAACTCAGTAACAAATCAGAGCTGTTGTCACTTTGTCACATTTTTGGGACAAAGTGAATAGTATCAATTAAAAAAAGGTTGTTTCTGCAAGAGGCCTATGAAGTAGTTTAAAAATCTTTTTTTGTGTTAACTAAAATGATAAATACTAACATTCCAGCGGCAGAATGGAAAATAAATGACAAGATATGCACATCATAGTGAGCAGCCGCAAAGAAGGGGCAAATATAGATAAAACAAATGCGCTGCATTAAAGAATTGCTCGGCGAAACACGACAGTACTCACTACACACAAAAACAGAGCAGAAAATGCGCGTTCTAATCCATCCTGATTTGCAGTTTAAGCTTGCAGTAATCATTCTAAACTTTGAGGCATCAACGCTTTATTACTGGTTAAAAACTATGGCAGCCCACATACAAAAAAGGGTTTAAATGGCACCAAGCATGGCCTCTCGAGATACACCTTTCAGTGATTTCTGAGCACACAGACCGAAGGTTATGAGTTTCTAGGTGACACCTGTGATTCAGTCCGGAAACGATTCCAAAAACACCAGGCGTAATTATGAAGAAATGACCAATGCAGTGATGTTACCATCATATCAGAAACAGGCAACAAGAGGTAGGACATCTAGCCATTTCCACACAATTATCCACAAACTTCATGTTTTGCGTTTAATGAAACTGATGGTACATGTCCAAGTGCATCTACTTTCACAAGTTTAGAGACCGGCGCAAAAATCGCAACTCAAGTATTTGAGACTGAGAACTAACGTGCCCCTGCAAACACAGTTCGGAAAATGACGAGGATGAAGGTCAAAGCTAAAAAATATTAATAATAAAATAAACCTCACAAACCAGTTCTATGGTTGAGGCTTTTACGGTGATTTCATGGTAAAGAACATGTTAAAATATTGGTTTCAGGATAAAAAGTCTAGCACCTATGATTATGCCTCTTTGTGCTTCAGTTACTGTAGGACGACAGTATACTTAATATTTGTAATCTTTCTTGGCTAAGTTGAAACTGAAAACCTTACAAAATATATCCAATTGTCTGCAATTATAAAATATAGTCTTCTATAGGCTAATACTGCTACAACGGGTACAGGAATTTGCACTACACACTATTGAAGCACCCATCTAAAGTCACAACTCATATACACAAACGTCACTAAAATATATATCAGTTATAAATGCACAGATTGAGAAAAAAAAAGGTTAAAACTTGCCCAATTCTAAGCTTTTTAAGGTTAAAAACAAACGTATGGGGAAGTAATCTTTACAGCTAAATAACTATCATAGATTCTTACACTTTATGAGTAGCTTTCCAAGGCATTTAAATGTCTGCAATATATCAGTATACAGAGATTAGTACAATATATCGTGGTATAAGATCAGTTTCCTGTCTAAGAAAGTCTACGTTAGAGACTCTTGCTGTATTTGGGCGACAAAAGAAAAATTAAGGTGCGTAACACATTCTGACTAAATCTTCATCCCCACACTACAATGACACGGCTAGATATTTACAGGTTGTAAAACCCTCTCTACAGTTAAGGCCATGGTTACACGAGCCGTCAGCAAGTTGGGGACGTGGTGCTCTGGAACATGGCAGTGTGCACCCCGGGGTCACTGTCGTAACTGGATATGCTGCAGCCCCGAGCCCTTCTCTCAACCACTTTGCACAAGGCTTTGAGAAGCGCAAAGACTCCACTTTTTGATCCTAGACTCCAAAGACACCGACAAAAACGTAGTGTCGGAATATCTCTGGCGAAACTAAAACTGTATATTCACAGACTTAATGAACACACGTACGCACACCTGCTTCAGATCGGTCTCATACGATGGCAAAAAAAAAAAAAGAGCAATAAATAGAGACCCGTCCCGCAACCAAACGATCTGAAGACAAAAGATATTAGTCAGTCAACCTCATTTAGCGTAAATGTAGACATCTAAAAGCAAAATAGTTTAAAATGGATACTGCTATTTCAAACTGTCCAGAACAGATTCCTCATTAACGAGCTTATGAAGATTGTGAGTGGGAGGAGCCAGTCCTGCTGGAACTTACACACCCCATTCAGACCCAAATGAGCTGATTGTCAAAAACACTCCTCTCGTGGTAAGAGAATCCCAGTAAGGGGTTTCAAGCTGATTCTGCTGTCATAGCGAATCATTCAACATGTCCTTATCACACATTCTTAAAATGAGTCTGTTCTCCAATATAAGCAGAACATTTTTAAACACCCAAGTGTCAGTCAGTTGTTGTTGTTGTTTAAGGACAGCTACAGTGGATGGACAGGTCAGGACTAACAAAAGAAGACGAGAATAAAACATACTTGTGTTGGTACACATAAATGGAACATAAAACACAACAAGTCCTTACGTTGTGTCCCTCGAGTCAGTAAGCTTGATTGACCAGGTCATGTAGAGGACTGAGAAAGGTCATTAGATGAGACCCATAAAAATGGACACACACACACAAACACACACACACAGTGTTTGAAGATATGACACTCAACTCAGGCTGGGCTCAGGCAAAGTACATGGTGCGCAGTGTGTCCTGGTGGATCTGCACAGCTTTGGCCAGGGCCTGCTGGTCTCGCCCATTACTCTGGCCTGACGTGTGGCTGCCTTCAGCACTAAAAAACACAAACATTTTCCATTACGTTATGACACAAGAAATACTAACGCTCAATATGCATCATTTCAGAATCAATCTAGTTATAAAGAATCAAAGTGATAAACAGTGACAAAAAGTTAAAAAAGTAACGAGTTACAGTAACGGATTACTTTTTGCTGTAACATAGTAATGTAAGACAATACTTATCAATTTTCAGCAATATTTTACTAGGTACATGTTCGGTAACGTGTGCGTTACAAAGCACTTTTAACCAAAAATGTATTTGTTTAAAAACAGCAAGACCGCAAGACCTCATATTAATTATCTGTGATAATAAAAAATGTGCGAGAGTTGTATTTCCTGTTGGTGGTTAGTTGAGCCCCTTGCACAGTGCATCACATAAGGCTTGCTTCTCCGGTGAGATGGCAGAAGACAGTACTTTTGCGAGGTGGACGTTTGCGCATTACTTTGAGTTCGTCAGGGATGAGGACAAAAAGAATGTTTTAATCAAGTGCAATCTTTGCCCAAACCCTAAAGAACTATCAACGTCAAGAAATAGCACTAGCAATTTGAAAAAACACCTCGAGCGCTGCCATGCAAACACTCAGCTGACTGAGAAGAGAGAGAAAACGGGCAACGAGAGTGATCAGCCAAAGCAGCAGAAATTAAGTTTCACACGGTCTGCCATCATGCCACTTGAACCTCGAGAATGATCTGCAATATTTTTTCTCATATTAGAATGTCAAATTATATCTTCAGAGTTATTTTGGTGAAAGTAACTGAAAAGTTACAGAAGTCATGTAACGATTACAGTTCTGAGACAGTAATATTGTAAGGTAGCGGATTACATTTGAATACCAGTAACAAGTAATGTATAGTGTATTACACTTTGCAAGTAACTTGCACAACACTGGTGATAAAGTACACAACCTCCATTTCAACCACTCCTTCTTAGACAACACAACCTTTGCCACGTGTACCTGTCATGCTCCTTGTCTACCAGGTGGTAGCGGGCACGGAAAGCCACCAGGTGAGCGTAGTAGGCTGGTGCAGGGATGGAGACAGAGCGAGTGCAGCGCACATAGGTATGGCACAGCTGATACGTAAGCACCTGCAGCTCATCTGAGGTGAAGTGGTTGTCATCCCACAGCACATGGTAGTGAGACGGCCTACTGGTCCCCTACAGAGAGAGAGAGAGGGAGAAACGGTCGTGATGGGACGAATGATGGCTTCCTTACTTGTGTTACGAAGCATTACAGCAACATAGTAAATATTTCACATATTAAAATGTTTAACTGTTTTTGTCCATTAATTAACAAGTGAGCTCCGAGATCTGAGTATTAACAGTTTTTTAATAATGTCCGATATTGATACCTGAATACCAGCATGGCTGCAAAGGTAGAAATCAAATTCTGATGGATGAGTGATTTTTGTGTCAACTGTGGTTCCAGCTGGAATGTTACCACTCTTTCCAACCTTGAAAAATAATAACAAACACCATTAGAGCTCAAAGACAACTCCATTAGCAATGTAACATTAATAAGAGATGCACCGATCCAACTTTTTGAGTTCCGACACCGACGCCGATACTTGGGCTTTGGGTATCGGCCGATCTCGAGTACTGATTCGATACCAGTTTTGAATTAATAAGTATTTCTTTGTGAGGAGGAGACTGAGATTATTCCGTTATGCTTAAGGAAATACTTGACTTAAATGCTGTTTTCCTAACTAAAACAAAGTAATAATTACACACCCATATGTATATGCTAAATTCTCAAAAATGATTAGTGTAAACACAGTTCCGTAATTTTGTGACGGTTCCTAATCCTGTGGCGCTTAAACGATGAGAGGTACATTTCCCAAAAGCATAGTTGCTAACTATGTTAGCAACTAACATAGGGTACATTAGCAATTAACATAATGTTGCTAACGTAGCAATATGTTAGCAACTATTCTGTTGGGAAATGCACCCCAAGAACACAGAGATTGTGCGAGAACTGTTGTTGTTGGGGAAATTAAGCTGTTTAACTGTATGATTTTGGGGTTGTAGTGTGTTGCGCTGCTTGTTCTGCTCATTGTCCTATCCATATGTATGAATTAGCACAAATATCAAACCAGCTTTACCGCAGTGCCAGTTCCCATGCGTAACCAATTGTATGTGGGCGCATTCACAGCAATTTACAGACCGGCTCCATAATTTGACCCAATGCCACAGATACCCGATCCAGCTATTTGAGTCGATGTTGGACAGATATCTGATCCACTATCGGATCGGTGCCATGCCTAATATAAATGTACATAAAGAACCAACCCTCTCATTTCTATCCATGCAAAATAGTCTGGTATGGTGTCTCTTTTGAACCACCACAAAGGTGATGCCTGGCTGGTAGTCCTTCTCTAGCTTGATACAGGCCTCACGGATTGCCAGTAACTCATGTTGCAGGACCTGACCAACACAATGAGGAATGCAAATGACTACAAACAGCACACAAAATGGGAATAACATTGTTTTTAAAAAATGGGAGCCCCCATATTAAAGGTCTATAATACAACACTTTACCTGGTTAAACTGTCCTTCTGAAATGCCATCTCGGTAGTAGATGATACGTGTGGGTTTGAAGCGAGTGGACTTGTAGAACTGGATCAACAGCTCCCGTACCATTGCAGCCAGATCCTGGATGATGTCCTGGCGGTGCTGCTGAACTCGCACCGTGGCACAGTAACGGCTCGGGTGGGCATCCATGCTGCCAACCACCTACACCAGACATAACGCATAAGTCTGCACGGCAAAACCAGTCGCTTGTCGCAAATTTTCAAAATTGAGTTATGTTTTCATGAAAGGGCATAAATCAACCTTCAAAACAATACCTATATGGAATGAATGGGACGACATATGACTGAGATATCAACATTCAAAGGAGTCGGGTTTCTCCCGTCACGCCAAGTGAGAAACAGAGAAATCTGCCTTTGAAGTTGACTATTGCCGTAGCACTCACAGACGCTTGGTGCGGTCGCGGCTACGTTTGTATTTACGGTAGCTTGTGCTGCATTCACAGCCACACGGATAGCCTACCTGCGTTAGGTTAACTGAACTCGGGAGATGAAGATGGATTCCGGAGAAATATCTTCACGCTAGTCAACGAGTAGATTTACCGTAAATATTGAAGTAGAGCGGTCAAAACACAAACTTTTAACATTCTGCTGGAATTGAATTCCTCACCTCAAGAAAGTCACGTTTTTAGGATGGAAAGGGTAAGTTTTTCAGCCAAATTAATTCACAACAGTACAGTATAGACCGTCCACTGTTTCAAAACACTAAAAACAAAATAGCCTAAATTTTACCCCACGCATCATAAACGCTCATTTTTCTCGGAATCCTCTGTTGCGACAAGAAACTAGTTTTGCCGTGGAGAGTCACAAATATAGATGCGTTTTACAGTCAGTTGGATAAAACTTCTTTAACGTTACTAAGCTCATTCACAATCTAATCATACAAAAAGAAGACATTGCTTTCTTCAGTAATCATACACATTTGTGAATTATGGGTTAATGACGCCGTGCAATGCATGAAGGTTAAAAATCAAAGTCGTACGTACATATCTCAATAATAGCATGTAAAAAAAAGAGCAAATGTGAACAGATTCGTAGATAATTTCCAAGCACATCTGTTTAGCCAATTATACTGATGTTAACTGACATGAGGTCTGTTTTGACTTACTGCAGCAATAGAGGGCTTCTTTCCATCTCCTGCTGGAGGATGAGTCACATCGGCGCCCAAAAAAATGACCGGCTGCTGGAACACTAAGGGCCTGGAGGCAAGCATCACAGCCTTATTGCAGAGACAGGCTAATCAAATGTAACTTCAACTCTTTAAAGGTCATTGATTATTGGGGCAGAATAAAATATCCATTTTGATGATAAATATGCAATTTAACAAGTGTTTTCTTTTCAGGCCAATTCTTAACCATACAAAAGAAGCTCCAGGTATTTGTACTGTCTAATGAAAGACAACAACTGATAGTGAAATTTCACTCTGTTTATGGAAACTCTTTGTTTTTCAGCTCGTCTTACCTGCCCTGTGGAAGCAGAATGTTGTTGACTCCACCCAGCTTGACATTAATCTTCAGGCAAAGGTTGGAGAGGGTCTGAGGAGTGGTTTTCTGGACATTCTTCACTTGGACACACTGTGTGGCCATACCCAAAACTGTGTCCCCAACACGCTTGACCTCAGCTGTAAAAGGACAGGCAACATGAAAAAACCACAGCAACCGGCAAAGAGACAGAAATGGGAATATTTAAGAGATTTGACCTACCGTATACAGGAGTCTTTCCTGGAAGGATGACCACAACAAGCTGCAGGCCCTGATAAGTGTACTTCAGGTGCTTGAACATGGGTTCCACACTATCAGCTCCCTGGGCGTACTTACAGAAACAGGGCTGGCCTTGGATGGGCATGCCTGCATCACGGGAGATCTTGCGCAGCTGGTCTGTAAACGCTCTAAAGATAAAGAATTAAATAGAAGGATTAGCTATTAATGAAGTATCAAATGCACAAAATTTTAGATACCCAGAAGGAGACTTACTTCAGCAGCAGTTCAGTGCATTGCCTCTGAGGAGCAAAGCAGGCGATGGCCCACACTTTGATCTCGATTCCGGTATGAAACTGTTTGTTTCTCATGTCCCACACACCTTGAACTGGAGTAGCTATTGCCTTGTTCTGGTAAAAGGAGGAATAAACAATATTCAGATTAATTATAAAATAGAAACATAAATAGAAACAGGTTTGAACAGTGCTTAACTCACCCTTCCTCCATAGAGAATTGATGGTGCCTGGAGAACCCGACCGTACACTTCCGTCATTTCATCCCTCACCATAACCCCAAATTCACGCACATAAGGATCAGCGTTAAAATTGGCACTTCTCATCTGCAAGACATGAAATCAGCCTAATTTAGAAAGAAATGAGGAGACGGATAATCACTTCTTAACAGACTATGATACGCCTGCTGCTTATTCAACAGCAGAGCTGCACTGACCAGTTTGCTGATTTCGTCTTGGCGGTCAGGAGCTGATCGGGCTGTGGCACGGATCATAGTGGAGGTCTGATTGTCTGTTAGTTTCTTTATGCACCGCTGTCCAGCCACTATGTTACAAACCTTGAGACAAACCAAAATGATGTTTGTTAAAAAGGTGCACAAGAAATATATACACACACTACAGGAATTACTGACACTAGAAGGCAAGACACGCCCATTACTAACCTCAAGAGGAAGGTAAGTGTGTTTTTGCTCCTGGCCGACCTGTAAACATGGGAGATGAGGATACCGCAGTACCAGTTTGTATTTATCTTTGAAGTACTGTGCCACAGTGCATTCAATAGTCTGCCCATTCTCCTGCTGCAAAGGAAATCTGTAGACAACAAAAGAAGTTAGTTCTCTACAAAAATACACTTTAAACTCCAAATGTCAGTCTTGCTTTTAACAGGCATGCAGACTAAAGTACTTGCTGTCAGAATCAAGAACTAAAACCTACAAACAGGTGGATCAACAGTGAAGAAAAATTTCCCAAGTAATCTTATAAACGACATGAAGTAATAAATCAGTGGTTTTAAAGAGCCCTTACGTCTGGTGGCTGGCCGGTCGCCTGGTCACGTTACAAACTCTGTACTTTCGCCTCATCTGGCCACAGTGAGTGATCTCCACCTTCAGACCTGCACAATGGTTCATATGTGAAGAGCATGACGTCAAAGTGCTATTTTAAAATCACATTAACTGTAAAGACGAAACCATCAACAAAACGGCAAGATTACCTTTTATCTCCTTGGTAAACTTCACTCTCTGGGAATCTGTTAAAGGCTTCTGTTGTTCTTCAATGCTTTTGAAATCCAAAACCTCACACATGAACTCAATCACTGGTTGGGCTTTGTAGAACGCAGTAGCCGACACTAACAAACAAAAACAAATTTAAACACTTCAAAAAACAGCAAGAACTCTTAAATAATTTGTATGCATTGCACAGACTAATGCCCACCATCAATGTTGAGCATCATTTTCCAAAGAGATGGTCGAACAGACTGGTGGAAGCCAAACCAGACCTCTCTCCCGCCACCAAGAGGGTTGGAGCAGCCTTCTGAAGGTGTGAAGAATGACCGACCAACCGGTGTGTACCTGGATTTTTAAAAAAATGGCAATTGTCATGGCAATTCTATTTAAAATTTGTAATGTTTTTGCCTTCAATGTAGTTATTTGTGGATAACCAACACACAAAGAATCAACAAGCAAGACCAGCATTTTGCATGATCAAGCAGTGACCTCTTGTGGAGATAATGTAAAGTGTTGTATCACCTTCTACACTAAATACAAAGAGATGCTCATGGAATAAAAATGTATTGAATACAAACTAGATTAAAATTCCTGAAGGTGAGGAAAGCAGTCAACCCACCTCATGGAGGGCAAATGTCTCATGACCACATCCAGAGCCTGAATGGTCTCAAACGGGATACTTGGTAGTCGCCCAGACAGTGCTTCATGAAGAGCTTGCAGGCTAACACACGACATCCACTTTATGGCCACTTTAAAGCTCCTGTCCTTCCCTTCGCCGGGGATGGTCACCTCCAACTCCACCTAGCACGGCACCACGCACAATCATGTGAGGCGTATATATCTTTTGACAACAAAAAAGAAAATTACTTCTGTCATTACTTGTGTGTCTCAAGATTAAACTCACTTTGTCTCTGCCTATAGGTAAGGGCATTGCTGTGTACAAGTTCTTTCTCCCATCATACACAGGCTTTCGATCACCAAAGATCTGCGTTTTAAAGTGCTGGACCATGTGCTCGACAATTTCACTGGGAAGAGAAAGTGTGTTTGTATTCACATGCGATTTGTCAACACCACATCATTATTGATACCAAAGGAATCCCCCCTCCTCCCCACCCCTCTATTGTACACTGAGGTTTGACTCAAGCAGAGTAACTTACCGGTTGACCCTCCGTGGGCACTTCTCGGGTTTGATGTCAATGTCATAATGGTAAACCTCCAGTTTGGGGATTTCCATCTCAAAAAAGTTGGCTTGAAGTTTGATTGTCCTGCCCATGGTGCCAAAGTCTGGCCTCTGGGGTGGTTTGAATACATACTCTGGTAATGGAGGAGATGGAGGAGCTGTGGACAAACACAAAATGGTTAATGACTTACATTTCCAGCAATTATCTAGTTTCAAAAATCAGATTTTATTAAACAGAACACATTTATTGTTCCCTTAAATTAGCTGGTCAGATTCTTGATTTACAACAGTAACTTGTGTAACTGATTATTTTGTAATTACATAACAAGTAGTTCAATTTAGACTGTTGGCACAACCAGTTGGTTGATACTGACATGCATTGATATTTGAAGCAGGAATGCATTAATAATGATATGCGCAACAATAATAATGATGTGTGCAAGAAAGATCACTTGGCCGCTAAATTTTTACAAAATTCAGCAACATCTTAGACGAGCTTTTTTTTTTTTGCAAAACATTACAAAAATGTGTACTCACCCCCTCCCGTCCCCACTATGTTCATACTATTAGTCAAGAAACATGTTTACCCTCCATAAAGTGTATTTCTACAGTTTAACACAGAATTTAGTCCTAAACTTTACTCTCAGTTTGAAAGTGTATGATAAACAAGCGGCATTCCAGTCAGGCCAGTCACAAACATTCTCCAAAATCTTTTTTCATTCATCACCAACAATATAAAGCTGTTTAAATACTTTTTAAAGCCTGGTATAGAGACTATTCAAACACTACTAAAAAGTGTTGAACTTTTGTGAACTTCAACAAGGCTGCATAAAGCAACATGAGCTTGTCTACACACTTTGGATAGTTTGTGTAAATTCTGTGACATTTTGAATGTCAATATGAGTCTAAAAGGTTGCATTCACACTGCGACTTCCCAAAACTGTATGTATGTCTGTACATGCCACAGGGAAAACTGGAAGGTCTCAGAGGTGTTTAGCTGCTAGATTCCCAAAAATGTTTCAACCCACTTTATCAAACCTGAAAACGTGCCCCATTTAGAAGATAGCCACGTATGACAGATTAGGTCCCATCCCGATCAGCGCTGCAGACTTTCTCAGCCCTTTATCAAGACCCAGCCAGCAACAGCCTGGCGTTCTACCCCACCTACACAACCGTACTACCCTCCTTCAGATCCTTCCAACTTGACACATCGTTCACGTCTGAAACAAGAACACTGCCCTGAATATTTGACTGAGAACTGTGATGTAACCTGTCTCAAAGTTTCAACGAGATTGGATTACAAAGAAAACTTTCATAGTCTTCAAGTTATTAATTAACATGAACAGCTATTAAAATGTTGTTAGAGTATTTGAAATGTAGCCTGAAAAGAATTTGTCCACTATGCGGGTAATGGTGTGGCCACAGTTTTCTTACTACATTTATGATATTTGGCAGATGCTCTATTTAGAGTTATTTACAAAATTACTCTGTAGTTAGTAAGAAATTCTTACACTGGTAAACACACAAAATTAAGAGCTTCTATTTAACCAAGTTTCAAAGTTAAGAGGAGTTCAAACCCCAGCAAGACTCAACGACAATATAACACACAAACAAACCGCTGTAGTTAATAAATTTCGTAATATACTGAGTTTGTAATGTTGGCTTTATATACAGGTTGATTTAGTCTGTGTAAAGTAGAGCTGCATAATATAGTCATTGTAGTTTTGTCAATTCAACTAAGACAAATTAATGCTGCATGATTCTACCACTAGTTTAGAGTTCATATATTTATAGTCTATTATATATGCATATTCTATAGACATGTTTCTTCTGTGTCAAACTGGAACCGTGCCGTTTCATCTTTCTATACATTTGTATATAGCTGAGAAGACAACATTTACTTTGGCTTTGAGAAAAATGATACAAAAGGAAAGGTAGTCCAGTTCTCATTTACAATGACAAATCCACAAGTTTAATATTAAGCATTAATAATTTTTTAAAAATTATTATTTTAAGCATTTTCAGTTTTAAAAATTACTTTTTACTATGCAGGTGCACTCCTCTACAAAACCAATCCAATCATAAAACTTTTTTTGAAAACAGCTATTCACATCACTGAATAAAACTTGAATTTGTTATTGCAATATATATCGCAAAAATATAAACTGCAATTCTTTCCTGAATCGTGCAACTCGAGATGAATAAAGCCCTCGCAAGTACTTACAGAAAGTGACTTAAATACAGACTTAAGTAGACAAAGTTCTTCTAATTAGATAATCGACAAATTTGCGCTAATCAATTATAACAAAAGCATTTAAGCAACTTTACGTCAGGTGGAAAGTGCGCAAACTTAGAAATTCTATATTCAAAATAAAGACACTTATTTTGTATGATTAGGAGTTGACGCTCATCTTTTGCCTGTTAACTAAATATTTGTCTTAGTACAAACATTTATTTCACCCTTATAAGAAGGACTTGGCTAACAAGTTACCAAACTTTGCAACACTTATTCGCAGAACTACTGTTCGAAACCAGTGTAGAAACAAGTCAAGAAGTCCGGGCATGCAGCTAACTGGCTAACAATAACAACAGGGCCTGGAAAGGAGGAATATTTAACAAAGATAAATAGAACCTTAACGTACAGCTCAAACGGTGATACAATTACAGCACCCATCCCAAATGGATTTTAGTAAACGCTGCCATTTGAAGGGAAAAGTAGCTGACAGAAAAGAAGATTCTCCACATCGAGGTTAGCAACTATTCACTAGCTAGGCTATGCTAAGCTAACCCCTGGCTAGCGATATTATCACTCACCCGCAGCTCCGCCGGGATACATTTTAGATGTTTGGAATCGGACCTCGCCCTCAGCACAGTGATGATGTTCGCCCCTCAAACGTCGCGATGTGCATTCGCGACCAGGAGAGCTATTTTAAATTAAAAGAAAACCTCTGTTTTATTCGGGGAAAATAACGATTTACACGGGCAGCAAATTACAGGACCACGAGAAACATGGCTGGTCGTGTCCCATCCCCCATCACAACAGCACTAGAAGCTCTGATCGGTGACGTCACGTCGCGCTTTTTCATTCAAATTAGCGACACGTAGAAACATTACACATTTAGAACGACCAAAGTCGATATTTTTACATATTAGTAAATTGGAGCCACATTAAAAAAACATAAACGCGGCCAACTGAGTTAAATAAAATAAAAAAAGAACAATGAACTACAACGAGACGTCATTTCCGGGTTTGTTCCAAAACTCGATTTTGAGACATCAGCGTCTTTCAAAGTTGGTGCTGACATTTGTAATGAAAATGTGACAAAGCATCACAGCACTGTCTTATCTAATTGAAGGGTACTATTTTCTGAATATATTTGCCAGTTTTTGTTCGTTTATCGTAAGCACCAATTTGATACTGTTTTACAACTTTTTTGCCAACCACATGGTGGCACCATTTTACCATGATTACATGTGTTGGTTAGGCTGCGCTCCAAAAAGCATTGACTGTACGAGCGATCAACAGTATTTGTGGTTGTTAAGAAAAAAACAATAACTGATCAGTTTACAAAAATGAAGCCTTTTGATCTAAAATGTAGATACGTAAGATACGTACATACTTTTTTTTTTTTTTTTGGAAACTATCCGCCTCTTGGTTTATAGTTGGCAAATGTGCACCATCGCTGCAGCGCCGGTTCGACTTCAAATATAGTAACATACATCACTTATTTAATGTACATTAAAATAAAATATGCGAGAAAAAAGAAGGGAAGAAGCAAAGAAAGAAATGTTGCATTAAAAGTTGTTTTCAATCAATTATTTTTCGACAGTATTTGTCCTTTTGGAACATGAAATATTGCTGCTTGTTTAAATTAATTGTTTGCCCTGTTTATGTTTGTAAACACACTCTAAAGTTGGTCCCGCATAAATGGATTCCGTCTTTTTATAGCCAGGCTCGGAAAATGGTTCAGTGAGTTTAGGGAGTAGCTCTTGTCTGTACGCTTTGACCAATGGAACTGAATCCTCCCCGCAGTGCGTAAGAGCGCAATTTAGGATTTAACCAAGTCTTCGCTCCAGGGCTTCCAGCAGTCTTCAAGAGCGATCGCCGACGTCTGTACACACAATGGCAGAGTAAAGCTCCCGTCCATATAGTTAGACACGCCGAATCAGCGCTTCACAAGCTATGACTGGAGTATTCGACAGAAGGATTCCGAGCATCAAACCTGCCGATTTTCAGAACGCTTTCCAGCTTTCCAGCATGCACCACCCGTCTCAGGAATCTCCGACCCTGCCCGAGTCGACCGCCACGGATTCTGGTTATTACAGCCCTGCCGGAGGAGTGCACCATGGTTATTGTTCACCAAACTCGGCTTCATATGGAAAACCTCTTAATACCTATCCGTACCAATACCATGGAGTCAATGGATCTGCTGGAAATTATTCTGCAAAATCTTACCCCGACTACAGCTCATACAGCAGCCCTGCATACCATCAATATGGTGGAACATACAGCAGAGTGCAATCACAACCAAGTCCACAAGGTGAGAATTATTATTAATATATTATTATTATTATTATTATTATTAATGTGTGTTATTATTATTATTATTATTTCCGAAAAACAAAGGACTGGCTTTTAACGAATCTGTCCTGGATTTGTTAGGTGTCAGAAACATTTTAATAGTAAAAAGACTAACATATATCGAATACTTTTCTGATTTTTTGGGTAGCAGGGAATGCTGCCATTATTTAGAAAATCATATAAATAGCAGTTGGAAAATGCGTATAAAATGTGTTGTGAAGTAAAAGTTTCATAACCTTTAGTCAAAAGCGATTCTCTATATTTTTCAACACTTCTAAGATTTTGTGCGTTTTCTCTTAACTTTAAGAAACAAATTCACATCATACCAGATATTTTCAGGTAGCCTACTTATTTCCTTGTTCTCTTATATTTATGATAGAAAAAAAAACTGTCAGGCAAGTCAAGAATGGTAAACAGAAAAGCAAGAAAGTGCAAACCTCAGACGATTACTCAGTTCAACTCGCAGCTTTGGGAACGCTTTCAAAACACAGTACCTCGCCTTACCCGAGAGAGCCGAGCTGGCCGCGTCTCTGGGGCTCACACAGACACAGGTATGAACATTTCTCAATTCTCCTTAAATATTACGCTTTAGTAGTATATTTGTTCTGGGAAAAAACAAACAAACAAACAAAAAAAAACCATATGCACCTTGGTTTATCAAGCTCTAAAGTGATAATAATTAAAATGTCCTTAGTTTGTTTATTTGAGATGTGATTTTATTTAGTTTTTAATTTGTGTTTGTTTCTTAGAAACTAATTCTTGAATTCTCCCATGCATGTGATTCTCCCTACAGGTTAAATCTGGTTTCAGAACAAAGGTCAAGCTGAAGAAGATCATGAAGAACGGGCTGCCTCCTGAAGCACAGCCGAGCTCCAGTGATCCGATGGCATATAACTCTCCTCAGTCTCCGCGGTGTAGGACTCACAAGCTCCTTCGAGACCGCACCACCAGCAGCAGAATCTCAACCCCACCACCTCCCCATTTTTGGATAATACCGCGTCCTGGTATTCATCTTCCGCTCCGATCGCTCTCACCTTCAGGCTCCCCAACTCTTTACAGCACTCCCTGGCTCTCGGATCAGGAACTTACTGAAATTTGTGTAATACTCTGTTGTATCGGACTCATGTTGATTTTTTTCCTGAAGAATATGCAATGTAACTCGACAGTCATAGAAAAAACGTGTATAATCAGCATGAAATGTGCATGTAATTTGTGCATTTGGAAGACTTATTAAATGTTTTATGGACTTTGGAGCGGAACACTCTTAATGGTGCCTTGAATTTAAACCTCAGCGCTTGTGCATCTGTGGATGTGCCATATCATTAAGGGCAGCGTAAAAATAAATATAGATATTGCGTATTTTTTCTTCATATATAATCTTTGAGTCCATATCCAATTTTTTTACAATGGCTCAGTGAATAATCATTGATGCTGCATGAGGTTATAATCATCAAAGCTCGACTAGTCGTTCTTAGATTAGTGAAGGCTATAACGTGCATCCGTTCAAAAGTTAATAAAGCAAGTGGGCTTAGAATTAAAAGTATGCTTATATTCAGTTTCGTTTTTTAAAGCAATCATAAAATGAAATAGATATGTATTAATAAACATGACGTTCTGGAGAACAGAAGTACAGTCGTAGACACATACACTAAAATTTCAGATAAAAGATTAAAATTGGGAATAGTCAACGTAGCCTTGAATACTAAAATTATTATTATTATTATTATTATTATTATTGTGTGTGTGTATTATTATTATTATTATTATTATTATTATTTGAAGCCTTGATAGCCGAAAAGAAACAGAAGGAGCAACAGGTCTACTACTACTACTACTACTATTATTATTATTATTATTATTATTATTATTATTATTATTATTATTATTATTACACAGAGAAATGTTAATAGGCCGCTGTTAGAAATAAACTGCTTTGTAATAGTAACTAAACTGTTATAACGTTAGGTTTATTCCGAGTTTTATTTGAAAATAATCTGCTCTGTATTTAAATATTTTTTGAAAATATTTTAGCTAAAATAAGCTGTCTGACAGACTGTACGCAACTTCATATATATTCCCGTATCTGTTTGATTTTTTATAGCATCATATATGTCGTATCTGCGCAGTAAACTGACTTAGAACATTTGCAGATTTATCTTAAAAGCTCGAATTATAAATTAGAAATCAGAAATGTCCGAGGGTACTGCCACTGTCTTGTTAAGACACTCGGATAAATGCACACACACGCAAGCCTGAACACACAAGTTTTTTTTTTTGTTTTTTTTAAATAATTGAAGCTGAACCTAACAAATTCTTTAAATTGCCCTATATAAAATGTATGGCGTGAAGACCAGGAAAGTCCCAATAAGACCAAAATGGGTGATCAAAGTGTCCAAAAGTGTTACAAGGATTGAAGATGGTAGTGTTTACCCCTATTTATCAATTTCAGTGAGTGCAAACACACACACACACACGCGCGCGCGCGCGCGCGCGCACACACACACACACACTTCTCCTGTGCCATTATATCGAGAGCCTTGTTAAATTCCAACTGAACGGTTTCCACTCAGAATCCTTCTGCAAATGGTGTATGAATAATGACAGTTAGCTTTACTGGACAGCTTCAACTGTAACACTCAACAATAATTATACTTCCACCAGGATTAGGATTCCATTATCATAATCTGGACATTTACAATTATCTATAATTTGCAAAGATGCGCTTGGTTCTTGATTGCAGAAGGCTTTTTTCTGGCTCACCATCACTAAACAGTGACAGTAATAACGGTTAATTTTGCAGGCGATATATAAGAGGTGTGGAGCTGTGCAAACACTTTCACACCTGGATTTGCTTACTGAGCCACGGGCAGTTGCCTGCACCGGACCGTCCGCGTTCCCTGCGCCGCTTGTCTCCAAAACTAGAGCCTCTGTCCGATGGCTAGCAGAATACTTAAGGTAAGAACTGTCTCTGAGAATGTCAGTAGGGGGATAACACCACTGCATTCATTCTCTAGGTGGAGGTCTGGTGCTGTCTGATCCTGCACTGCCATGAGGACATTTGCATCTGACTGTAGTCTGTTATCAAATGCAACAACGCGTTATGAGCTTTAATGTCTTTCAGTGCCGATGCATTAATATCTGATGTAGATTATTAAATCTCTCTCTCTCTCTCTCTCTCTCTCTCTCTCTCTCTCTCTCTCGCTCTCTCTCTCTCCAATTGGTTCATGTCGTTCCTGTCTGTCCGCACGTCTGTCTTTCTGTGGCTCTTTCTGAGGCTCTTTCATACACACACACACACTCACTTACACTTATCTTTCTCCATTTTTTCTTTTTGTGCTACCTCCCGATATTAATTCAGTTTCAGATCTGTCCATTCCTCTGTCTGTCTATCTGACTTTCTGTCTATCTACCTGTCCTACTTTCTTAAATCCAGGAATATATTTTCCAATTGTATAAACAAATGAATATGCCAATTAGCATGTTTCCTCAAAACCAGATTAATGGATCTGGACAATTGGTGCCACCTTCATATAGGCCCGTGTTTCATAGCACCACTTGCGTAAACTTGCTTATAACAGGAGTGGACAAATAGGACAATATTACTGCATTGCTAAAGCTGTTTTGTATGCCTATCAAACGTCTAAATGAAGCATCCCAATCCGTTGATCACAGGAGCGTTTTTAAAAATCAAGCTCCATTTGTGCGGATGGGGCTTCCTCAGTCTGACAGCTGCAGGGGCTTCTCCTCTCCCCATTCAACATTGTAATTTCAGATAATATCCCAAGCGTTCACTCTTCTCAGCAATTTGTACATGAATAACCGAATAATTTCGTCTTTTGTTTCGTCTTTGCTACCTCAAATCCAAATAAAGATGCCTTTCAGTATTAAAAGTGGTAGAAAATTACAGGTAATTATCTTTGACGGTAAAAACGCTGTAATCAGCGGGCTACATCAAAAATTACCCTAATTATGTCTGCATTTATGAGAATAGGGGAAAAAAAACCTTCACTTGGATAAAACCCATAAATTGTCCCAAATATCTCCTTCATATTGAACGAGACTGCAGCTGGGTGCTTTGTTCGGGATCGATCCTGTGGCGAATGGCATTCAGTATTTCACAGATCAAGACAGAGAGAGAGAGAGGAAAAACATTTTGTCAATACTCTAATGATTGAGGCAGAGAATGACAAGATGGACAAGATGCAGTTCTATTTTACAGCAAAAACCCGTTGAGAAAGATCAACTCAGGTAAGCGATTTGGGTTTTTTTTGTATTAACTTTGTACTGCAAGGAGCTTATTTTATTGTCTACCGCCTAAAAGCAAATGTTGTTGTAAATGCAATATTCGTCTGAAAATAGTCTTTTTTCAGCTCAATTTATGACATGCAATTATTATGAGAGATATAGAAGAAAAATATAAATATATATATAGAGAGAGAGATAGGTTATTCAATTTTATCATCGACAGTGGGATCCAAAAATAGGAGTGACGCATTGTTTGAAGCCATGGTTTACTCCATTTATGACAAAACATAAAAAGTATTTTACAACTAGATTCGGACAGTGTATTTACATACAAATTGCGTTCTTTACATAGTGAAAACATACAGTCATAACGCAAAGACCGCAATTTTTAGTTCATATTCAAACGTGACCCATAAGGTGCGTGGACGACGTCAGAACATCCACTTGAGCCCCCTTGCCGGCCACACATGTGTGTATGTGTGTGTTTGCGTGTGTGTGTGGATATGTGTGTTTGGTTAAAGTCACAAATATAATAGCAGATGGTTTAAGCAATCCCCGCTTGAGCTGTGCCTTGTAACTAAAATTTGACCAGTCGCTTCCAAGGCCAAACGTTTGCCATGTTAATATCCTTCAAAAGAAAATCTTCCACAGAAAAAAAGTCTTCTGCATTTTTTAAAATACCAAATATCGGTGTGTGTCACCGCTGTCGCTCATCACTGCGCAGGTAGAAGGGAAGGCGGATGATGGAGGCCTCCGGCCCGGCCGCCATCCAGCACTTTATCTCTGCATGGAGTCCTGGTGAGGAGACGAGTACCAGTGTGAGTATGCGGGCATGTAGCTGTTGGCTGACATGTTGACTCCTTTAGAGGACGCAGACACGTCCCATATAGGTGGGATGGCCGGGGAGCGGGGGGACAGTGCGAGAGAACCCTGTAACTGATCGATCTCATGAGGGTTACTTCCCTGTTTCAGCAGCTTCTTGAACTTCGATCTCTTGTTCTGGAACCAGATCTTCACCTAAAAAGTGGGCAAAAAGAGAAACCAAATTACTGGATGTTTCATTCTTTGCATGCATGACTCTTTAACGTCTTAAACTCTACGGACCCGTGTATAACCTGTAATATCGTAGGCGATTTCTCCAGAAAATAATTTAAATTACAGCGTTAGGGTTAGTAAACAGAATATTCTCTACAGTTAAATTATTATTGACCAAGCATGTCTCATTATGAAGAATCTGGAACATGGTGGACAAAGAACAGTTACTATCTATTAAAGTGTTATTGCTGTTATTACTGTTCTAGAGTTATTACTGTTTTGTTCTAAACGCTCAATTTAAGAAAATTAGAATTAAAATAGATTAAAGGTGATACATTCTTTGTTAAATTGCATATAACAGTGCAACGGTTGTAGAGAAAATAGTAAAATGTGTGGATTGTGAAATGCGTGCATGCTTTTAGGGGAAGATTATTTAAATTGAGCTTGGATGATGTAGGCTAATTGAACAGGATTGTAGGCTTATTGTAGGTTATTAGCTGAGTCGTACCTGCGTCTGCGTGAGACCGAGGGAAGCCGCGAGCTCTGCGCGCTCCGGTAGCGCGAGATACTGGGTCTGCTGGAAGCGGTGGTTTAACGCCTGAAGCTGTAAACTGGAATAAATCGTCCGCGGCTTTCGGATCTTCTTGCCTTTTCCGTTGAACCGTATTTCTCCGTTTTCGATCACTGTCGTTTTCTGCTGTTCTGGAAAAGATAACGCGTTGGTATTTGTAAGAGTGTTTAAAAAAATACAGCGTAATTTTCGCATCAAAAATAGCGTGCAGTTGAGCTTAATTCGGATATACATAAATGTAAAGTTGCAATTTTAACATCTTTCAGATTCGCATTTATGGCAATTACCCTAAAAGACAGAGTAAATTAGATGCTAATTATAATTTGCAGTGACGGCGAAAATCGCCAGTATGTAACTCAACAAATCAATTTGAGGAGTCATTACAGCAGACAAGGATACGAGGACCGAAGCCCATCAACCGGTGCAAAAATGCACAAAGGAACAATAGGCGAGGGTAAGACGTCTTAAATACGGAGAGCAGAAGGTTGCTTGTCTTTCCTTAATTTAATGCGTGCTTTTTTCGTTTGTGCCCGTGATATCTTTCGTGCCCTAAACAAGCCGGTTAACTCATCGATACCGAGACGCGGCACAGGAACTACTTTTTGCCTAATTAAACAATGAAAACAAATACGGCGTCGTGCGCGTAGGAATGTAAATGTCCGCTTACCTGTGGCGTCTAACCTGGTCTGTGCGGCGGCGGTGTTGCTGTGGTATGAAGGCAGGTATGGACTGTGGTGTGGATGGCTCATATAGGAGTAGGGTAGCGACCTGTTATAGGAGTTTGTGCCGGAATAGGGAGAGTTTTCGTGCTGGTGTGCGTGGGCCCCGGAATGGAGGCAGTGCAGCGGATAGTGACCGGCGCCCATCGACGGCGAGCTTTGCTGGGAGTGCGACTGCTGACCAAACTCCATGAAAGCAGATTTCGACGAGTCCTGAGCCTCCAGACCGTCAGCCATCGTGGTCATGGTCATCATCAAATTTTCTGTCTTGAGAGCACTTACACCCCCCGTCTCTCAAGTCCAAATAGCTCCTTTTGTAGTGTTCCCCTTTTCTCCCTCCACCTTGTTTACGAAATATTGCCTTATTACTCCGAAACCGCGTCTTTTTGCCCTCCGTGGTTGTTTCTCACGCGGTATGGCGGAAGGTGGGCTTGAGTAAAGGCAGAGATTTTAAGGTGGATTCTGTTAAATTTGAGTCCTTGCTTCTAGACTTGATGCAGACACTACAAGTAAAACGGTTTGTCTCCAAAGGGCAGCGCCTTGCGATTGGTCATCCGCCGTAACGTCATCAGTCCTGCGCGAGCTGAGACTTTACAGCGAGTTAACCTTCGTCTAAACAGCTCCCAGTCAAGCCGCAACCATGTGCACGATAATAACTGTGGGATATCCCTCACATATTCACAAAAACAATTAACCTACTCCAAAAAATGTGATTTTAAAAGGCGTCTCGAACGTGCCTGTTCGGAATAACGAGGAGGAGCATTGTCTTTGGCGAGGCGCGCTCGGAAAAAATAAAGCAGACAAACGAGTTTGGAGAGATGCCACAGAGGAATGATTCTCAACCGAAAGATTACAGGGATGGTTCTTATTTTTGTCTCGTGACAATCTTCATAAACCAATATACCCATCCCAAACGTACATACAATTCAAAAAAGCAAATTTACGTGAACTTTGAAAATGAAATAAATAGATTTGAATGGATGCCACGGGATATAACCATGTTTTGGTCCCCAACATAATCATTTAAGGGATAATTTTGCACCATTATATTCATAATCTTCTTCTTCTTCTTTTTTTTGCATCATTACAATGTTTAAATGTCCTTATTGCACTCCAAATGTATGATTCATATTTCCAATATTTAACGCTTTTTTCTTCATTTGGCCGGCTATGTTTTAAGAGTTTGTTAAGTTCAAGCTAATGGTCAAAAAAGCTAATGATTACGTTTGTGTAGATCCTTGTTGAAGCTGTAATTTTGCGAACAGAGCAATCGTTGAAGTTCCTGCGAATTACGATCAATTATTGTAAGAGAAATCCGAACGGATTCATAACGAATTGGAATGAATTTATTAGGCTTGTAATTACGCGATATGCTGTAGTCTATGGCGTGATTAAGTAAGTAATAATCCAGGGTTGTATCACTGCAAGTCCCTGGTAACTGGCATCATTTCCCCATTGCAATCAGGAGCTCGTTACAGTCATAAATATATGGAAATTACCGTCAGTGGTTACCGAGCAAATCTCGATCATATTATAAACGCTGTAAATATACACTACTACATTTATTTTAATTCCCATTTGCATCTCTTTTATAATAATGGTCAACACCATTCATAACATGGCTTACATTTAGCCTAAATGGCGACGAAAAACTAATTATAGTCGCAATCACTTAGGTTACATTTTTGATTGCCCGCTACACTGTTTTAAAATTGCAATAAAATTAAGAACAATCCATCTGTAATGATTATGGACCAAGTTTTTTGGATGTGGAATAAAAGTGGATATAGCATAAATTATCCGCTAATTATACGTCAGTGTCGCCTCAATTATCCTCTTATCAAAAATGGTAGTCTAAATGCAGCGTTTAGTTTCAATTTTCTCCCTTTCTGTTAGAAGAACTTGCTACCTTGCTATTATTGCCAGGGTTGTTATTTACTTTGTGGGATTTAAAAGTGCACAGTCGTCCTGGATAAGCATTCTGCACCAAGGGACTATGGAGAGACACACGGCCAGCTGGTCGTAGGAACTCTTCTGGTGGATTTTTTCCCAACGAAATCTGTTTTTGAAAATGCATAATTGGAGTATGTCTCTAGAGATTTCGGCAGGTAAGAGACAAAAATTTGTGTGGTCAGCGGGTTTGTAGTGTGGGTCAGCGACTTGAAAGTTTTGCGTCATTAAGAAAAGTCTTCTGATTTTTAACTTAGCCATGTGTCACTAGAATGATTTTAGCCCACTAGTCTCTATTAGGTCTGAATTAACGAGTTTGGTGATTCTCTTGAGCTCGCCAATGCGAAACAAGATCCACGTAGGGCCTGTTCTGTTATCGCATTTCAGTGGTACTAACTGAACTTAAATTCTACCGCCTTGTATGTAACTACTGTATAGGTTTAACTGGATACGGCAACGCAGTGTATGAATGTTTGACTATATATCATCCAGTGTCGTTTCTTAAAGTTACTCTATATACACTACAATTAAAAGGTTACATTTAAAACATTTTTGACATACGCGAATTAAACGAACAATCATCTTAAATGATCTCGTGTTCTAAACACATTTATACAAAATATTTTTCGGATAATCAGCAATTATCTTAATCTGTTAGGTTTTGTATATTACTAAAACCTATAATAGAAGATGCATTTGTAATAGTGTAAAATATATCCATGCTTGATTGTAATATACAGCCGTGTCCATATTTGAGTAAAACATCTCTTACATGTATTATTTAAATTTGACCAATATTCAAGGTACAGTTTAGCTTACAGGAGACGTTTAATTCGAGCGGTCCAAACGCCAATATAACGGTCACTACAACTCTCAGGTGTAGTGTGAAACATTGTGGTTTTGAATTTTATCCTTTTCAATTTAATGTTAAACATTTTGTCATTCGTGGCAGATTTTATTTGTCTAAAAAATGAATATGAACACTGTGTTTAAATATATATCAATTATGTAACAAGATATCGATATTAGCATGTAATACTACCACTAATAATACTAATAAATAACTCCTGAAACCAAATCCTCAACAAAAACACGACTAACATTTATTATTATTATTATTATTATTGTTGTTGTTGTTGTTGTTGTTGTTGTTGTTGTGGTGGTGGTGGTGGTGGTATTCTATGTGCCATTTATATTATAACTGATTCTAATAGAACGCCAGCTCAGCATAAATCGTAAAAGAGCATAAATTATATTCGTGTGTGTGTGTGTGTGTGTGTGTGTGTGCACGCGCGCCTACGCATGTTTGCGCGTGCGCGTCCTAGCGCTCGACTGTCTGAGTTTAATAGACTCGCGTTATTTCCGCCGCATGGTTTACGCTAATCACATCTGAGTGTTAAACACATAGTTCCTTCTAAACCTTCAACAAGAGCTCGAATGTTAGTCCATCAGCTGTGTATGGGCCGGTTGGTGAGGGCGGACTGAACGCTGTTTTAGCGCCGCATGTTCACTACAGACTCGCAAGTCCAGTACTGCGGAGTGTGAAGGCAGATGGATCCCACGCACAGCTGCACTACAAGGGCTGTATAACGACCCCTGCATAGTATACCAGAGAGCATCATAACCTCCACCAAACCCCTCCCTGCAGCCGGCAACGGATGTGTATTTCTATCCCTGCTATAGTCTCTTGGCATCATAATAACATTTATTTTTTAAACAGTTTTAACTTAAATTAAATTATCACCTGAAGTATAAATTAGAGCTACGGAGTTCATTTTAATATGGAAATCCAATGAAATAAGATGTGACATTAGGGTTGTAAATGAGGTCGGCGAATCGAGCTTGTCTTCAAATACTAAAGTAGGCCTAAATTAAAGCTGAATAACACAAATATTATACAGTAGTAGCCTAAAAATGAATATCTATAATGATCATATTTGCATAAACATGCAACTGTTTTTATAGTCCATGATGGAACCGATTTCATGCATATGTAAAGGCCAGGAGTGTCAGCCTGGAAGAGTCTATTTTAGAGGGAAATTAACGTTCTGGTCTCACAAAAACAAGGCAGCGTCTGAGATAGTGTTTCTATGATTCATAGGCTAGCAATCTTTATATGTATTATAAGTACGAGCAAGATTATTTCATGGTTCGGTATCCAACAATGTAAGACAATTATAACCGACTATTTTCAGGATCTAGTGCAGACACTGGATTGTTTACTACACAAATAGCAAGCCCACGATAACCTTTAATAGCAATCAAATTAGCTATTATGTAAACTGCTAAATTCTCAGTGGATTGTTTTATGTGGTCGTACTTCCGTCATTTTTATTTACAACATGTAATCGAGACCAATTAAATGTAACAGTGTCACTTATTTTCAGTTAAACGTGCCAAAAACAGTTATTTGGAGTGATGCCACGAAATGATGTTTTTGGTATCATATACAAAATCTTTTACAGAATGGAGAAAAAACATTATTGGTGTGCTACACAACCTCTGAAGAGCCTCATTAAAGAACCTTAGATGTAATTCTAAGGTTGTAAACCAATTAAAGGTTTTTAATGAAGCCAAATGTCCTGGCACAGGGCCTTTTATGAACCGCTGTGAATCTTTGTTTTTATTTTTATGAATGTCCTATTCACAAGCCTACCTGTTTATGATCGAATCCTGATGGACGAGTTGTCCAAATTATGGGCTTGTATGGGGCGACACTTCCATTTCGTTTACTTTCACAAGAATTCAAGTAACCTTGTCTTGCTTTGACGTTTAGTCGTTCTTTCCAATAAAGCAAGCAAACATGTTTTCCTTTTATCTGAGGTATGTTAGGTAAAAAGAAAAAAGCACATTAGTCTCATTATGTTCAGTGCAAATTGCGCCCAACAGAAAGCTCACCTCAGCGTTAATTTTCGGTTCACCCAAATTAAAGCGAATCAGCTGAAATATCTTTTATCTTTTGAGAATGTTGAACAAATGAGAACAGTGGGATTTTTCGGGGTTCTTTTTCGACTTAATAGAAGACATTATTAGCTCTGACAGCACACAGCTCAGGTCTGGAGGAGAGGATTTTGTGGAGAGATGACAGACAGGAAGGCTAGCAATCATAGGCTTTTTTATCCGAATGTACTGTTCGATGCCGTTTATCCTTGATGATAGAAAATTGCTCTGTTGCCAGGACGCGGCTGCTGAAATAGAGGGCAAGAGCAACATTTCCATTTTCCAGTTTGAAAGCCATTGAAATGAATTAGTAAAATGAAAAAAATCCAGCGGTAAACAAAGGGGGGCAAACAAAGATACCCCCTTTTCTTGTACCGAGTCCCCTTTCATTTCGTATTTTTTCGTTTCCCTCTTTTCAGATGCTTTGAATTCAGCACTTACAAATAGAAGCCCCCCATAATGTGCATGAGATTATTAGTTATGTTCAGTAAATTCACTCTGTCCAGTGTGTCCAGCAGAACCGATTCATTAAGATATTTTTTTTCCACATTTCATTATGAATTCCAATGCTTATAATATCAGAGGAAATGTATCAGTGCCATAATTCCGTCACCTGGTGTGATGCAGACTAAATAAAATTACACAATGTAAATAGATGCAAAAATGCGTACAAATAGTGGTTGTAAATTTTATGTTTTAGCACTTTGGTGACACATGGCGTGTTTGTGAGGAGCGCTGGCAATAATTCTGGGTACCGTATAATGCCCCTAAGAGGAGTTAGTCAGGCTACAGTGTGTTTTGACAGTTTGAGAACACACCCGAGTGAATAGTGGGTTTGCATGTCATCACAGACACATGCTTTATTGTTATTTGGGCGTGCACTGGCCGAGCACGAAATGTGTTTTGGTAAACATGCGCGCGATGGAGAGTCACTTTTAGGTACTCACACTCTTACACAAAACCGTTAAACCTATGTAATATTTTACAGTATATACAAATAAAAACTGCATAATAATAATAATAATAATAATAATAATAATCATAATAATAATAATAATAATAATAATAATAATAATAATAATAATAATAATAATCATAATAATAATAATAATAATAATAATAATAATAATAATAATAATAATATCATCATCATCATCATTATTATTATTATATAAGCTTTGCAGACATTCAAATTAAGGATAGTTAATTATAGGTATACATTCACAGTCTTCATGTGTCACGTGGACGCCCTTGTGTAAATGTCAATAATTTCTCTTTGACCAGTTAAAAAGGCTTCAAGATGCAGAGCAAATTACCTTACATTACTCAAGGCCACGTGGCTTACTAATTAAAATATACGTGTATATTTGTAGCTCTATTCTTCCTGGACGTGAAAAGCAACTTTGACAGTTTTCCTTTCACGCAATGTCTATAATGCTGTCTGCAGTGGCCATTTTTGGACATCACCATTTTGGTTTGTCATCCATTTTAAAAATAGTTTGCTATTAAACACAATGTATTAAGTAGCTGAAAAGGGAAAAAAGGGGAAATATCAAAGCAAACAGTGTCTGATCGTATAGGACACACAATAGATGTAATTTGTCTAATTATTCAGTTACTATTTGTAATTCGTATTCGTAAGCATCATTATAAGGTGAGGAGTGCGACTGTGTTGTCCGTGTGTAGATGTATTCCGCCATTGTTATGGTGATTTTAAAAGCGCGTGCAAATCAGATAGGCCTTTAATCCATTATTTTCCGGACATGATGGTATGGACTAAAATTGCGTGTGACTGAACAAGACGTAGCTGTCTATGAATTTGCTAAGATCCAATAGCACAAACAATAAAGAGAGCAGAACAATTGTGCGCCTGAAACTCAAGAACGGTGTGTTAGATGAGGCGGAAAAACGCGGAGAAAACAAGTCACACCTGGTGGCCCGCCTCATGCCTCCTCCTGCGTTCACACAAGCTCCAGTGTTCTCATGAAACCACCCAGATATTCCACTTTATTGTTCTTCACTTAATAATCAGAAAGAGACGAAATACAGAAAAGAGAAGAAATCGAAATCAACGTCGTTTCAAAGATACATTAGTGCTTAACATATTATCGAATCTTTACTCAAAGTACAGAGGCAGGTCATACCAAAAGACACTTACATCTCTTATCCATGATATCTTAATATTTCACTTTAGAAATTACCGGACCTATTTAACCATAACGCGAATAAAATATATTTAACCTATAATTTTCCATCACCTTCTTCCAATTATTAGCTATTGACAGTAAAATTCTGGTTTTAAACTAATAAACGTGTTAACGATTATTGAAAAACCTAATTGGCATTTAAGATGCAATATACAATATATTATAACCAGTGACGTTCTTAAAACTTGTCTTTAAAATGGCATGTAATAGAAATAAGAAATGAAAGAAATATATATTAAAACACTAAATACTATTTTATGATATTTCTATACGTGCAATATTGCTATCATGCCTACCAAATGATGAAAATGTCAAAAAAAATTATATTATAGCTTGCAAATTATAAATACATTCTAATGTATGAAAACCAATATTTTTGTTTGTTTGTCTACTGTCTAAAATAATGTCTATTATGTTTTACAAATTGGGACAGTAATTGTTCTTAATTTAAAGGGTAAAGCAACTTCCCATAGCATCAATATTAAAATGTACATCTGTAAGAGGACTGGGGAGGTTTTATATTAATGCTAAATACTGATTTATGATTTGATGTTGCCCTAAATTAGATGATGCAATTTAGATGGTCACTTGGGAAGATAACTGTTGTAAGCCATGTAATTTCACATTTATTAGTGCTTTTCATACGAAAGTCCTAAAGCTCTTATTTTCATTAGCCTTAAATGCTATTTCAATTCAAGGGTTTTAGACTGTGTCCATTTTACCAAAACACAAGCAGGCAATCACACTGATAACTGCCCTTGGAAATGCATCCACCAACGAGCTTATTCAATCACTATAAGGAGAGGGTGCTCATATAAATAATGAAAACCAGGCAACATTGCTTTTCAAAATGCATCTTACTACACCCAAGAAACAGCAACTTGAAAAGACAAAGTACTCCACTTGCATCAGAGTTATGAGATAAGCACACTTTCTTGTTGGTTCAGCTGGGATTATATTTTGTCTGCATCTGGGTGTGTGTTTGTGTGTATGGCTGGGTTTAAGTTTATAAGGAAAATAAAGTCCATATCCCTTAGACTGTAAAGCATTGCCGTTACAGCAAGATGGATAAAGTGTGACAGGAGCAGAGGAACTATGGCATCTGTCTTATTTGAGATCAGAATAGATTTGATTTGATCACAGCATGTTGGGGCCATGCGGCTAGTGTGGCATGAAGTGGGTGGAGAGATGTCAGTCATGAGTCCACATATCTTCTTTGCCCAGTCTCTAGCGTGTCTCCACAAAATATGGCAAGCAAAAAAATCTCTATGGATTTTCTGTAGGTGGTGAAGGATCACAGTGTTTTGTTCTTTAGGAGGAAATACAGTCTAAAGTGTTTGAACACCTGTTGTTAGGGGAGCAGAATGCTAGATCCACCACTAAATTTGTCTGAGATGCCTTTTATGGTTAAAACTGCACTGCTTTCGTCCATCACCGGATAAAAACTAAATCACATAAGATAAACCCTACAGTTATGACTCATTAAATGCAAAAGATGTAGTGCGATAGAAGCCTAATAGAGAGCAATCTTGTTGTATATATATTTTAGTCTGATAAATGTGTTTACTCGTCATTTAAACCAGACAAGAAGCACATTTTCTCTTTACTAGCAAATCATCCATAAAAAATGATTTTTTATATTTTGTTGATTAATAAGCTCAGGTGAAACAATGTAAGCCAACATGTCTGTCTGTCTGGAAAGAAACATTAGAATTCAGCCTATTGATTGAGTATGATGGCTTCATCACCCACAAAGCCCTTCTCCCCACCCACCCAACCACCCACCTCCCCGACACTGACGTCCGTCCGCGCCTCCTACCCCCTTCCCCCATTGCTCGTTGGTTTCTACAGCTGCAGTGAGTGAGAAATGACCGGAGAATTGGCCTCTGGGAGAGCAGCAAGCCATCCTGGTGCTATTAGGCTCGTGGCTAATAATAGGTGTTTCAGTCCGGGGGAAGATCAATCAGGGGGAATCATAGGGAATGTTCTGAGGAGCACTTTTACACATCTGTCCAGATGGATGAAATTACACTTGTCTGTTTTTAGTTGCATTACTCCTAAATTGGTTGTCTGCTTTTTTCCCCGCTCTCGAGCTCTCTCCCCTCATTCATGTGTCAGTGGTCTGCTAAAAGGATTCGCCGCTAAACTCCCTGTCATTTTAGTCTTTTCCTCACTCACGTCCCCTCCTGCACACCTTCAGCTTATTTAGTTCCTTGCATCCGAACAAGAGACGGACGACGTCTGAAAAGGCTTTACGCTTACCAAGAGGTTAATTGCAAATCAGTGGAAGAAAACTTTCTTGCATGGATTTTAAACAAAGTTTGAACAGTTCAATTGGGGAAGCTGACAGAAATTAGCAACCTGTTCTTGTGTGAGCCATTTAGTACACTGCAAACCAAATTAATGTCTTGGTGTTTTTTTAAGTAATATGATACTGATCACGCATAATGATTTAGTCTGGCTCTGTGACCGTGCTGCCATCGTATTGTTAATCCTTTGTTCATCTTTTTTAAAAATGCAAGAAAAGGTTGATTTGAAATGTGGTTGCCCATGCTCACCGCTGCGATAGTAAGAATAGTTACAAATAATCTGTCTGTTGCTTTCTCGGTCCACAGCAACCTGGCTGATGTTAGAGTGGGTTTGTGTACTGGGCTGTGGAGGTAACCACATGTTGGTCCGACCCCCTGTGATTCAGTACTGCCAGTTAACTGGCATGATGTGTCAGTCAGCCAGACCTGTGTGGAGACCAAGAGGGGTCATTTACCGACTACGAAACAGCTGCATGCATCTGTGATTTCGACTGGCTGCCTGACAGCTTGAAATGCAATACCTTTAGGAGTGACAGTGTAGCAACTTATGGGTTTTGGCCTTTTCACTGATGCCCATTGGAGAGTTATGTTGAGCTTAGGAATGATATCAGTCTTGCCGATGTTACAAGGCTGATCTGCTTGTAGCGTAAATTCTTTTAAGTAAGAACCTCTGACACTGTCACAATGGGCTGACACTCACAATGCAGGGTGAAACTGCAGTGAAACTGCCTCTCCAAGATTTTTTTATCACCAAAAATGAAAACTGCACGTCATTGTTGTTTCTTTGCCTATAGGGTGCCTGATTTGAGATGTTCTTTTATTGTTGATTGCTCAACATTGAGAGATATTTCAAGGACTGGGAGAGATGTCTGACGAAAAAAAAGTATTTTCAAAGAGGTAAGCACGATGACCAGAGGAAGGAAATCAAGGCTCCCCAATGGGTTGCCGTAGCAACCGTGAAAATTAGCATTGACTTCAGTAGCAAGGCCAAGAAACTAGGCTTTCTTGGTATTTTTATGACTTGAAAAGTGACAATCAGAGTGGATCTAAAGACTCCCAGCTCCATTTATATTGAAATCAGCTTCTTTCTTTTTTCGCCGCCTGCACACAAAAAGTCTTAATGTATGTATTTTGCTCATTTCACCGTGTTGTGCATTTTGCCTGTGATGGCCCCGTGCTCATGTTTGCCTCCCACTGCGGTAAACAGACTGCGCCTATGACGGCAGCGACTGCATTTCAGAGCGCTGCTTACACGAGCCGTAGCTGACACCGGCTCCCTCATTCCCAGACACGAAATTCAGCTCTCGTGATTGCCAACACACATAATGATAGCGTCTCCCAGAGTCACAGAGGTGTCCCACTGATTCGCCGACGCTCTGTGTCTCTCCTTCTCTCATTCTGTCTTCCTCTCCCTCTTTTCTCCCTCCCCACTGCCACCCCCCTCACGTTGCAGGAAATTCAGCCGCATCCGCCCCGGAGGGCCCACCAACAACACCCATCAGAAACTGTTGTTCATCGAAATGAAGTGTAGATTGTATGCTCCGACGCATGCAGTGGCTCGCCGGGTCCTCTCTTGGCGAGAAAGCCCCAGTGCTGTGGAGGAACAAGCGGGAATACATTAAAAGGTAATGAGAGATCAGTCAGAAGAGGGTCGTGCAGGGGCACTGCTTGGCATCGTGGTGGTGGAGAGAGAGCTTTCAGCATGATGGGATTGTCATCTCTGCTGAGGAGCTGGAAGGGGGTGGAGTTCAACAACGTTACTCTTGGCAACAGTTGCTAAGCCCTGCTTCTTGTTGATGTGCTTATTTGTGCATCAAAACTGCATATGAGATCAGCAAAGTGCTATCCAGAATGAAGTCCTCTTGTATTCATCTAGCTTGGATGTACTTGGATGGGATTTTTTCATATACTGTGTAAACTGCACTATTTAATAAAGATGTGAAACCCACCTATTCATGCTATATGTCTCATCTATTACAATTTAATAAAGAGGCCTCTCTCCTCAACGCATTTCCTGTCGTACACTTATTACGCTATGAACCTAAAACTCTGTTTTCCCCCGCCCACGCAGAGTTCTGAAATTTCCACCTCGTGTGGACGTGTGGACTGCATAAAAATATCAGTTTTTATACTGTATATACCTGGCAATGTGTGTACGGGGCCTAAAGTATACTTCTATGACTTCTATGAACATTCAATTTCTTGAAAAATTCAATCTCTTTATTCCGGTCCGCACCCTTGGAATCGCTTCAGTTCAAAAACAATTTTAAGCAGCTTTCAGATTTGTGTTCAGGGCTTCACATTACTCAAACTATGGGTTTTTGTGCCCTTTTCTGCAATTCAAGAAATTACCATGCGCTTGAGAATGATAATGGCAATTATTTACTTTCTTCACCAGACATTTAATTTGTCTCCAATACCACAATAGTTTTAGTTAAATAATGAGCTGATGATTACACCCCTGAGAGATTAAACATCTCCAAATATTTCTGCTAAGGCACCTCCAATCCCCCTTGCACACAGCTCTGCCATATGGCTACTGATGAGGGCAACATGGAATCACCTAATGGAATGCCATGGCAACAACACCTGGCAACAGTTCATCCCACCCCTCATACATACACCCCCATTCCCCTCTGAAAATGCTGGAACTTATTTCTGTGAGACAGAAAGCCCTGTGAACAAATAATGGGTGCGAGCCAGTCTAAATAAAGTGTGGTTTATGAGTTGCGGTCAGGACCATCTCCCTAAAAACAGGAGGGAAATTAAAAAAAGCATGCTGCACAAAAATGACTGCCAGCGTTATTTTTTTCCACTGAACTGTTATAATACGCAGCCATTTCTTCCCTCTCTCACAGTGAGAGACTCAGTCAATAAACGGCCGCCTGTAGACCAGTAGTCTACAGCTGCAGGACGGAGAAATAAGCCATGCACGCCAAAACAAACCCATGTTACTTTGTGATTTTTCAGCTCAGACCTTTCAATAATACATTTACTGGGCTTCTGTGCAGAATAAATGTTTTGCGTGCATGTTGTGTTTCACATTATATATTAACCAACAAAAGGCCAGAAACACTTGCTATCATTCATCTGCAAAATTATTGCACAATTTTGCTCCAGGTCATAACCATAAATGTTGAATTTGCAGTGTAGTTTAAACAGGGAGCACATTTCTACTTGCAATTACAAGACATGTCATTCTAGTTGTGGAGAACCATTAACCTCTTTCCGATGTGAGAGCAATACAGTGGAGAGTGAAAGGTAAATATTAAGACATCCTCTCAATCCTATAGGCTACAGACTTCCATTAAAAGAGCTTTAATCAACAAAATCGCTGAGAAAAGGTCAACACTGATTTCCTGTACACATAAACAAACTAGATATCAAGAGCAGATCACCATTACAGTTTCAGCCAAACCCTGAATTTTCATGTCAGACACATTGTCAACATTTACAAGGTCCTATTTGTCCCTCAAAACCAATATATAAAGTGTTGCATTGAACATATGACTAGGTGTAATTCAACCTGAAGTGAAGCCTTCTAATAAGACCATAAGGTTTCATAAATCATATTCTAAGCCCGTGGGGAATAGAGGTTTTTTATGGAGCTCTCTTAACGTTATTGACCAAAACAGCAAAGCTCTTAAAAAGAATTCTTTTTTCCACCACTCAAATGTCTCCAGTGAGGTATGCAGTCACCACCACCAAAGTCCTCAGACTGAATTAAGACATGGTTTAAGTGGGGGAGTGAAAAAAGAGGACCAAAAATGAGCAGAGGGACATTATTTGGCGACTCATAAAACTGAAAAAACCCCATACATTTTATGCCACAACATGCTCCACCTTACTGTAGGAGAACATGATGTATCTCTTTGGTGAAAAGCCACTCCATACAGCCACTCAGATGCAAACTATAATTAAAGGACCAGTTTCCCAGACTAGGATTAGGACTAAGACTAGACTAGGAGAATCTCCATTGGTACTGCAGTTTAGTCCAAGACTAGGCTTAATCCATATTCAAGAAACCAGCTAAAAGTGTATAAAGTTAGTGATGTTGTAAAATACCTAGAATACCTGATTCTAGCTATCAATAAAGGTATATTATTAAACATCAAAATGTATGTTATAATTTATATATTTAAGTTTTTGTCATGTTCAAATATGTCAAATATTTATACAGAAAATGCACCACTCACAAGTTGACAAATTGATATTGTGATTGACTGAGGTAAAAGCTGATATATGAATCCTTAACATAAACTTGAAATTATTCAGTGATGAATTGAGCAGAGGAAATCATAACTTGTTTATCTTAGTGGGGTTAAATGTCCTAATGAAAATAACAGTAGTGGGCTGCCTGTTTCGCATTACGGAGGTCTAAATGTGTCTGCTTTATATCTGAACATTGTGGCACTCCATCAAGAGCCGTGACGTGCCACGAGTTTAAAATATTCTGATTAAAAAGCAATGAAACTATGTAAAGGTGTGGACGGAGTACTGCCTTCAAGACGGATTATGGATTACCCTCAAAGTCCCCAATTGGACGTGCTCACATTCAATCCATAAGGGAACGATCGAGCAGTTCGAGCCTGTGGTCTGGTTCACTGAGGTCTGCTGAAGCTGTCAGGGGTTAGAGAGCGACTGCAGAGGGAAGCGAGGGAGAGAGAGAGAGAGAGAGAGAGAGGAGGCTGGAAGTGAGCTGGGCCAGAGGCTGCAGGAGCCAGGAGCCCCTGCCAGCGCTGCATGGTGGAAAGCTGTTAATGAGCATTGCAAAGCTCTTAAACATAATGATCTGGACTTCTCTCCCTGCGATAATGCCTATCACATGCCTCAGACCAGCCCCGGCAGCCTGCCCACGGCTCACACACCCAGGAAGAGGAGGATGACCTGCTGGAAAGGGGCGTAAGAAAAGGAGGGGGTTGATTGGGGAAAGTGCAACAGCACTAATTTGGCGTTAAAGTCAGCATGAGGTTTTGATACAGCCGAAGGAGAAATATTGATAATATGTATGATAATTACAACTTCTGTGATTGAACAAGGCAAATCGCACCAGCCGGCTGGAAATATTCCCTCATACTGTGACACAAACGGTTCACTCTGAGACTGGGATTAATTGGCTGCCGGGCTAAAATCAAACAAGCCGCCACAGCACAAATCCGTCAGCGACTGGCCTTATAAATTATCACACATTAGCCGATACCGTAAACATCGACGCAATCCATCTCCACTTGGAAACCCGGCCTCGGCGCCCGGCGGACAAGCGCTCCTCTGTTGTCTTGCTTTCAACAAATAAATACTTACAAGCCAAGATTGAGGAGGAAACTTCCTTTGTGTGAACGCCTGCTGCCATGAATCAAGCCTTTGACATAACTCCTACCGTTCCCGGTGCATGACGACACTTTGTTGTGGCGACTGGACACGGATGCGTGACAAGTCGGCGCAGAACAGGCCTAATAAATATCTCTCGCTCTCTCTCTCTCTGTGCCTACTTTGAGGTGGCTTTAATTAACCATGTGCTGCACACTCTCCCTAATGACACATGTCCCAACGAGAGCCAAAAATAACAGTGCTGCGGCTGAGAGGTGTGTGTGTGCACATCTGTGTGTGTGTGTGTGTCTGCATGTCTGGGTGTGTTGAGGGTGTTATATATTAGCAGAGAGCAGGTTCAGAGCATATTTAAGCACACTGCGTCTGGATAAAGACTCACATTGCCTCTCCCTTAGGATTTCCTCGGAGGTCCCGGCCCGAGGCGTGAGAGAAAGTGTGTACGGCCGGGTTGTGGTGGAGGACGCTAGGCAGAGCCACCTGTGGCTGGAGATGGCTCACATGTGCAGGCCTGACAGGACATCCGTCAACAGGACCAGAGCGGCGCTGAGCTGATCCATTAGCGCTAACAACCGGCCCGTGCCGTGTGCTGAGGAAACAGGCAATAAGTTAGCATGCAGGATCTGTTTCTGGATGTGGCCTTCACGGGGAAACGTAATCAGGCCTCTGTTCCTTCCCCCCACCTACACACACTCAAACACACACTCCTCATACTTCAGCACATGCACACACACGCCATGCCCACACCTGCAACAATGCATGAACACTCGCTGACTCCACAAGATCTGATTGGTAGCTGCATTTTCATGAGCGTTGGAATAGACGATGCTATTAAATTGAAACTGAAAACTACTGTTTCAGTAGCAAAGCTACTTTTTAAAAGCTGTGACTTTACAAGCAACTACTTTTTTGTATAAAAATGGATGTAGCAAGGCAAAATATACGTCACATTCTCTGTGACTTAACCTTCAACCAGGAGGAATCATGACGCATAAATGATATTTTTCCCGATGTAAACGTGTGCTGCATTTATTAGAGCACACGACTCTAATCAAAGTAAATTTTCCCAGGAGCTTGGCTGCAGCTACCATTTAAAAGTATCTTCCCCAACACTGCCAATCGAATGGAACGTGGTGAAACAACAGAAGCATTTGTGCCTCTTTTATATGAAAAATACAGCTCCTTTTCATCACTGGCTCAACCAAGGTGATTGTATTTTCGATTTTTGAGACTGTAAACCCTCAGAAAGTCTTCTAGCCGGAAAGCGAGAGTAAATGTGAAGCTTCTCGGGTAGGTAGGTAGGAGTGTTGGAAACGGAAGGCGCGGTGAAGGACAATGGATGAAAGGAGTTGTCAGAATGAGCCGCAGAAGAAAAGAAAGCACGAGAGAGCTGGAGTGCTACGGGAGTGGCGCACGGGGACGCCTTGACAGAGCCGGGGGGTGGCGGTGAGGGAGGAGGGAGGACGCGAGGTGAATGTGAGAGTCCTCAGAGAGCAGACACAGGCTCCCCCTTGACCTCCCTCTCAGCCCTGGATCTAAAAATGACACTAGAGAGGGGAAGTTTGACTCTGCCTTTCATGTGTCTGAAATAATGCCTGCTCCGCTCTCGCTTGTCATGAACGGACAATGCATCCAGTGAGATGGCAGACAATGCCTATTTGAGTCATGTGTTTCAATTGTTTATTGTCCCCCCTTCTGACATCTCGGCTGATTTTTAGGCAAAAGCTGATACCTTGACATGCTGGTGTATGGTCTTTAAGAAGTCCCCTTTTTAACAACAAATGTTGTGCAAGTTCAAACGAACTGTGTCATTGTAAAATAATCAGATGATGCACGGCGTGGATGGTTTTTAACAAAAGTTATCTAATGTCTAAGAGAAATAGTAGTTGGACAAAGCGAAGTTGTTGTAAAGCAATGTCAACAAATTCTGCAGTTGCCTCTCTGGGGTTTCTTCAGCATAGCCGGAATTTTGGCCGACTCTGTGTCACCCACACTGTTATTTCTCTAATCCTAAACAGATTTGCTCCTGCCACCAGAAAAGCCAAGGCCCGGGTGTCTCTGCGGTGTTCTCCACAGGCTACATTAATAGGCTACACATGTTGATAAGTTATGGAATAGATTAGATGCAACGCATGTGGTCCTGTGGTGGAAGTGCTGGTGGCATTTAGGGACATACTTTAACAAGGAAAGGATCTGATCCACGGTGCCCCTACTTCCAGACGCAGGAGGAGCTCCAAAAAAGCTACACAAATGCCTTTCCATAAAATCCTGTTCAAAGAGAAAGCTTTACACAAAGCAAAACTGTCTATAAAAACAAATAGTGAAGTGCTTTGATTTGATAAATTAATGCAACGGCACAGTAACATCAAATGGAAGGTTGAGAAAGTGTATTTACATTTACAGCATTTAGCAGATGTTCTTATCCAGAGTGACTTTACTAAAAAGAATTAATCTTTAGATGATCTTAAAAATATATATAAATAAGTATTTCCACATGATTAAACGTCTTATTTTCAATTCTTTTGGTTCAATTTGTTCATTGTTGTTTAGTTTCACTTCATTTAATAGCTTTGATGTAACGTCTTTGAATTAGGATGTTCAAATCCCAATCAATCAAGTTGATCCAATAAGATTTCATAATGCCGAAAGAGAGCTACTGAATCACATGGAAATACTTTCCATATTCTTATTAAGGCATTTCTAAGCATTACATCAAAGAGTTCACATCGAAAAAGATAGAAAGCTCAGGTCGCCCAGTTTCACGTAAGATGCTTGACGTTATGATGCCTGTGTTATGAGAATTCCGTGAGCAAATCACCCAAGAAAATAGTGTGAATTTCCAAGACAATTTGCATGGATTAGGGTCAAGGCTAAGTACCTGCTGTCATGCACAATCATGTCCCTTTTACCTCAGTACGTATTGCAAATTACAAATCGAACACTGAAACTGTCATGTACAAATGCTGCATAAGATTATGCCATTATACTTAAGCAAATGACACAACTCGCTAGATTCCTTTTTTTGAGTGTTCCATTTTCCTAATTTCAGGGACAGTCTTACTCGTTAACCCAGTGGTGGTAGTGCTGGATGTAGGATTCAAACCCACGACCTCTTGGTCCAGAGGCAAGTGCCCTAGCCACTAGATGACCACCACAATCACGCAGCGCTGTACAACAACATTAAAAGGGGTAAAGAAAAAAAACATTAAAAACAGACAAAGAAATTAAATGAAAGGACAAAACATAAAGATCATTGAATGTCCGTTACAGAAATAAAAGGAGCAAAATGTAAAGTTTTAAAAGCAAAATTGTATAATAAACATAAAAAAGTATAAAGCAAAATGAATATAAGTAAATGTGCAAATACTCCAATGGTTTAAAAAAGTATAATTAATTAAAGGCAAAGTTAATGACTGTATTTTTGCTTATATTTTTAACTGGCTCCTGTTGGGGTAGATATGATATTTGTGGGCAGTTGGTACCAACAGTGGGCAGCATATTGGCTAAATGCCATTTCAACACCTTTAGTTCCACATGTGGTCACCGCCAGCTGAGATCTAAGATCTACAAGGTTCACATTCATCAAACATTTCACAGATATATTTTGTACTTAAGCCATTGTGCACCTTGCAAATAATTAGTAATTCTTTGAATTCATAATTACTACTTTTCCACTAAACAAAATTAAACATGCGCAGATAAACACAGACAAGTTACAGCATGCATTTCAATATCTGTGTGTGTGTGTGTGTCTGATCAAGTGCAGTTAGAGGTCTCTTGACATCCAAGCCGGAAGAGTTGCCCGGTGGGTAACTAGGGAAAAAAGTGACCAAAATTACCCCAGGATGCTGGGCCTCAAGGCTGCCGGGTGACAATTATATGCATGTACACAAGCCCTCCGAAAACGGATCCAGGTCAGAGGCATCTGAATTTCAGCACCACACATGGAGCAATGGTGCACTCAGAGAACACAGCCGTCTCGCTCTGAGGGCCGAGCAGAAGGAGACAAGTCTGGGGGCAGTCCACTGTAAACAATAAGGGTGCTTCATGGACGCCAAACTAGCTGGCTCGAGGCTAGAAAGACATCAGCACATCAAAACTCCAGACAGAGGAGGGCGTGCGGCCATTATCTCTAAACAACCCCGGCCTTCTCGGAGCATGCAGGCCTTTTACACGCACTAATTAAGATAATTAGTAGCAAAAACTTGTAAACGGTAAAAAAGCTATTAGGAGACTTAATTTTTTTTTGTTAAGGATCGTTTGTTAGTCATATGCAACAAAAGCTCAATGTCAACTTAAGAGTGGGTGAGCTGTGTTTTGCTTGGTTTTAAGCCTTGTGGGATGCAGTTGTAATGATTTATATAAATATTAACAGCTAACACAAAGGTCATTGTGGCTAAGCAGTAATTGTTTAGGCTCTTGCGCTGTGCAGTGCGCAGACTTTTCAACAGAATGTCATTCAGCGCTGTCAAACATAAGCACACTGGTGAAGCCCTGTGGTCTATTTAAAATGTAGTAACTCTCTGTTCTATTCTAATGTACACACTCAGTTGGGTTTTATTTAATTATACAGATTGCCAGCCTCTTAACACTGCTTTTCATGTAGTGTACGATTTGACTTCTGACTCGTCTGCAAAATGGCCATTATCCTGGATGTTAGATTGCCACATAATGGACAAGCACAAGCATTTAACGGCAAGGTCAATACAAAGTTTAATAATTGCAAACTCTTTAAAGTCTCTTGAATGGAGTTGAAAGCCTGTGAAATACCTGCACACTACAATATGAGTGGTCATTTTTGGCTTCCAAAATGATCATCCAGGTAATGGACTCAGGTGGGCTTTTACTTTAAAAAAAAAAAAAAAAGCTGAATTGCTCTCTTTCTGTCTCTCCATTTCTATTAATCTCTTAACATTTTAACAGTCTGTCCAGTTTAATTCACATTCGTCATGCAGAGTTCAGGCACATGGAATCACCCCCCCAAAAACAAATCTGTATATAGCAGAGCCAGAATGGTAACATGATGGTTATGATCCATCCTGAATGCAGTAATTATAATCCCATGAAACAGAATTAATTACAGTAACTGTCGATTATCTGCTCTGTTTTATTTAGTTATTTCCCCCATGATTAGGACATATTGCACAGTTATAAGAACCAAAAGCTTCAAATTTATTTAAGGTTTTGAGAACATCTCGTAGTGAACAAAAACCAGTATGGAGTTGATTAAATAGATTTTTTTACTGCTTAAATACTCTCTGATCACCTGAAAAAAAGGGCTTAATGAAGTTCTTAATCTAGACCCGCTCCTACAAAATCTTGCATCTACAGACTAAGTTTGTGAACTTCAGTTTCACAAGTTCAGCTTCAGTATCATTAGATCTTGGGCTGAGACCTCTACGCTGATTCGTGTAACACAGTCTGTATGTTCATGTAATAATGATCTATTAGTCTCCTATGAGGCCTTTTTTGTTCTGTCCAGATGTGATAGCCAGCTTTTGAGGCCAAGTTCATGGCGTCGACCTTTTATTGACACTAATGTTGCCCGTTTGACCCCTGGCGTGTCACCACATTTGTGTAGCAAAAGGATTACTCAGACACAGGAAAGATGTGGCCCGCAAACTCACAGCTGGTTCTTCATCCCATACACTGCTGCATTCTGGGAACCCGACGTCTGTCTCCCCCTTCTCACTGCTATCTGCAGCCTTAATCTAAAGGCTAGCTATTATGATTCCTGTACTTGGCGTATCTGAGGCCGATTTACAACATCAACACCATCAATCACAAAGCAAAGAGGCCAACCAGCTGGCTGAACCTTGCCGTCTTGCAGGCCTATTTGTCATCCGGGGCACGTCCTCCTCGCATGTAACACTTGTTCACTCTGAGGACAATTTCCCTCCTCCGTAGACTCCCCCCAACCCCCTTTTTACCCCCCCACCCCCAAAACACTGTCCCCGTAACTCTAAACTTTGACTGTTCTTCCACAGCCAGGCCACGACAGTTGTTACATTTACAAGATTACATTTGAAAAAGAAGAAGCACAACAACAAAAAAAGAGCAGATCAGCAAAAAACAGTAGAGCAACAAAAACAAGATGATGTACAAAAACAAAATCTTTGCATGTTTTTGACATATTAAAATAGATCTTTTCGCTTTGCTGGTGACATGGCTTTGCTAAGCCTTAAAACATTTCACTGACCAAATGAAACCTCCCAGCAAACAAATAAGCAAGCTCTCACAAACAAGGCTATGAGTCATTATCCAGTAAAACATAGTCTGGGACGGCTGGTATGCACACATAAAACAACACGAGAGTATTTGACTATGTGTCAGGGAAGAAAAGTCAGCCTTTTCTAATTCTGAATAGAACGGACAGTTTATAAGACAATAAAAACCTTAGACATGCTCCATAAACAATGAAGCCTGTCATAAATTGCCTATAATAGACATGCTTGTTGTGTTGTCAGCGTATTCCATTCTCATGTTTGAATATAAACGGGGATGCTCGGATAATTTTTTATTTATCCATTTACTTGTTTTTTAATTAATATGAATATCAGCACATGGTTAAAATCCAAGCGATGTACAAGTACTTGCAGAATACATTACTAATACTTAGGCATTGCAGTTATGTGTTCATTCAGGAACAAATACTTTGGTGAATATTCATGTTTCAATGACACTTAAGCGAACAAAAGATTCTACTGATTTGCATATCCATCACCACACTTGATAGAGGATGGTGGAGCTCCTGGCACAGTGCCACTGCTGTATGTATCAGTAAATGATACCACACAGATCCCATGACTCCACAACGTTCGCTACACACTCCCAGCACAGCGCCAGCTACTCTGAATGCAAATGTACTGTATATGGCTGCAAAATGTAATGATACCTTCCACTTGAAACTACAACCACAAGAACAAATTATACAAAGCAGCCGCATATAGCTTATAACAAGTACATATGAGCTCATGGGAAGCATAAAGAAGAGCCTTTTGTGTCCGGGTGCTGATCCTGCCTTAAACAAGAAACCTTCAAATCGTATGAGTGTATTAATGAACATTTGGTTAAACACAGGGTTACTGTTAGAAAGTATATTTGTGAAATTGCTATAATTGAATGTCACAGATGAGCTATTCCTTAATAAAATTATACCAGTCCTAATTAAGAATTAGGGACGGCACGGTGGCGCAGTGGTTAGCGCTGCTGCCTCACAGCAAGAAGGTCCCGGGTTTGATCCCCAGCTCGGCCGTAGGGCCTTTCTGTGTGCAGTCTTCATGCTCTCCCCGTGTTCGCATGGGTTTTCTCTGCGCGCTCCAGGTTCCTCCCACAGTCCAAAAGCATGCAATATAGGTTAATTGGCGACTCTAAAATGGGAGTGTGATTGTGTGAGTGTGTGCCCTGTGGTGTGTTAATGCCTGCCCAGGGTTGTCCCTCAACTTGCCCCCATAGTTGCTGGGTTAGGCTCCAGTCCCTGCGACCCTGATAAAGATTAAGCGGTTCGGATAATGAATGAATGAACAATTAAGAATTAATCTGATGATTCATATCTGGACGGATGTTTTTAAAAGAGAAAAGGCAAATTTTTGCATCATTTTGCAAACTTCCCTTAAATAAAACAGTTCTTTCAATTTTCCATTACAAAAATGTAAAGTATAAATCTGCATTTTTAGTGTAAGGGACATCCATCTATAATCAGTGGATACAAATGCGATCACCTTGGTAGTCAGGCTTCAATATAACCCTTAACACCTTTATAAGAACAATCAATACAGATAGTTCTGCTCAGTTCTATGTTTTTTATTGTGGGTCTTGTTCAGTTTATATTACTATGCGTAGGCAAATTCAGACATTCCCTGTACTGTTAAAGTTGAAGCATTTATAAGCATTCATGAAAGTGTGTTAACACAGCACAGCACAGCACACAGTGCACCACAACGAAATATGACTTCTAAATTTGACCCATCTGTGAAGGAGCAATGGGCAGCTGACATGGCCAGTGCCAGAGAGAAGTGCTTGGGGACAGTACTATGCTCCTGAGTATCTCAGTGGTGCCTTTACCGGTCTGAAAGGAAATTATATTTTCTATATATTTGGGGTGTTTGCTGTTCTTGTTTACAAAGCTTAGTGACCAATGTAACCAGATTAAGTGAAAACTAAGAAATATTCTAAAAACATTACATGGTTATTATTTCTCTTGGCAGGCACCAAGCCTTTACTTTAGACTGCAGCCAAAACTGACCCGAGTTGGTGCCAAACTAATATGAGAAAAATGAATGAAAGTAGCAGCATAGGTTTACTTTTGCCAAAAGTGGCAGCTGTTGGATTATGCATGCAAAAGTCCAAATCTCTAAATATTCTCCAGATATTCATGTTGAAATTTGTCATTTAAAAAAAGACATTTAATAGTTATGATAAATCTGATAGAGGGTCATTAGGGTGATGATGGTCTAGTGCTTAGGATACTTACCTCTGGACCAAGAGGTGGTGGATTTGAATCCTACCCTTAAGCCCAAGTTGCTCCCTGTAGTCAGGAAATGAAGTTGTTCTGGATAAGTTTACTAAGTTTACTAAATGCTGTGAATGTAAATTTCGTTGCCAGTTATCAATAGCAACAAGGCAATGCCAGGGCTGGATTAACATAGTGTGGGGCCCCTGGGCAACTACACCTCAAGGCCCCCCATCCCCCTGTAGCGCAGGCCACGAGATTTTTTGACGTGCACTGAGGACGAGCTTATTCTGATTGGGGGAGGGGTATGCAATTGTGACCAAACAAGCCTATATTGAGAGATTTTGAATAAACATATTCTAAAACATCACAAATTTCAACATAAATATTTACATACAAAGCCCACCATCAATTCCCCACCAGCCCTTACTGTTGTTTGGGTGATTCAATCCGAATCCAGAATTGAAATTCTTATGAAGTACAGAACACTGCAGGGAGTGTTTGGTATTCTATTAAAATGAGCAATTTGTCAAAATTAAGCTACTGATTAATTCCTGAGAATTGCACACAGAACAGTGATGAAATTAAACTGCACCAATCAGAATCAGCAGTGCTCTACATATTGCGTTCATACAGGGACAAATTCTGTGCAATACATTGTGCATAACCACAGAAAAATCTATTAGACACAAAGCCAAAGAGCTGGACATGTTAGAACTCAGGTACTTTGGCAAGAATAAGGTGTGTTTTGCAAGGAGGTAAAATAAGGACCTCTAAATTGGACCCTTGGCATTCACTAGTCTTTGAAAAGTCTTAATGACAAATCACCACTTTCCCTTTCACCGCCTAGCGTTTCATGCGCAGTCTCCCCATGGTGCTCTGGACTCTTTAAAAGCTTGTCATTGGCCAAAGCTTTCAAATCTTAGCCTTTGGCTATACCTTAGAAATTATTCTTGGTTTCTTGCCCTTGTCTATGCTCAAGGGGGGTTAATACTTTGCTCCTTTCGAAAATCCAGTAAAATCTTTTTTTTTTTTTTTTTAGAGTTTATGATAAATGCTAAAATTGCTAAAATTCTGTATGGAGACAAGAAAGCGGAAGGTAGTGCCTCTGGTGCTGGAATAGCGTGAATGTATGCATGTGTGCGGGTGCGTGCAGATGCTCTTTGCAGTTATTATTCACAAATCCATTTTTCTCCCTATTCACGCTAATTGGGATATCTTGTATGCTCCAGAGTTTCTGAGCATGAAGATTTTTAATCAGATTGTATACAGATGCACAGTATGTTAGCGCATGATGTGTTCAACGGCATAGAAAAATGAGGTTCACTGATGTAGAAAAACAATTATTGAGCAGTAATAAAACTGAGGAAGTTTCGTACCCACTTTTAAACATCATTTGCCACCTAGAGTTACTGCTGCAGTGGAAATCTGCATGCTGCATGCTTTTAAGAACTTCAGAGGAAGCGTGGGGCTCCTGAATCCATGAAAATGATCATTAAAGATTGACAGAAAAGACAAAACAAAAACAATGTTGGCAGACCAGGTTTAAATACAATATTTGCCAGTTTGTTGAAGGCCAAAAGGACAAAGGCACACTGGTGGCATTGGGGTATGTTTTGATAAAATAGTAATAATTACATTTCTAAACATCCCACCAAGCTGTACAAACATGGGACTTCAGACCTCAGGGGAGAGGAGAGGGCACTGCGTCCACTGGTGAAATTTTAGCACGTGAACCCAGCGTCCACCAGTGGCCAATCAGGCCTCTCTGATCCAGACGATGCAAACCCAGGTGACCACAGACTATGTTGTGCTCTAGTCTTGTTGGTCTAACTACTTAATAAGTGGCTGTTAGAGGTTTTCCTGGACAAAGTCCAGAACTGAAGGGGCCCTCAAAGCAGCTAAGCCAAAATGAGGGCAGCTTCATTTATCAATCTGCCCAATCACAGACATTTCCGGACCGTCGGCCACATGGTGAGCATTATTAAAATGAAATTTTTTGCAGGGTTGTAGACACCTGAAAAAGTGCCCAAACGGATGATGTACTTGCTTTGAATACCTTATCGCAGTGGAAAATTCTCCTGGAAAATGTAGTGAAATCTTTAAAAAATGTTAAGATTAGTTCTATAATAATCACCATATTTGAAGTGCAGGTTTATATGATCAAGCACACTTTTTTATATCTACTACAATATCCCTCTGTGTGCTGTAGACATCATTATATCCTGAAGAATGTTGTTTCATTTCCAATCCCCTTTATAGATGACAGATGAGGAGTGGGTAGGTATTAGAGTGGAACACTTTATCACTTACTCTGTAAGCCCCTTGATGAGGGACATTCACTTGAGAATGTCATTCCTACATAGACAGAGAGAGAGAGAGAGAGAGAGAGAGAGAGACCACAAAGAGGCTGACTCAAATGCCTGCAGTGTAAGTCTCCTACAAAGCACCATTGTGACAAAACAAGACACGCAGGCCTACTACAAAAATGTAATATTCATCTATCAAACATTGTTTGATTTATTTGTCAGGCATATCACCGTCATCGTTCTTTATCTTTTCGTTTTTGTCATTTCTTACATAGTGATTGTATAGATATACCACGCTGACTCCACAAAATGCAAGATAAATAGTCATTTTGCAATACGACATGACAATTTGAGAATAAAATTCACTCAAATGCCCCAAATGTTGATCTATGCGACTAGTAAAATTTCCTTGTAACAAATTATTGCCTTAAACAAATATTTTAACACTAAAGTGCCATGCCAACATAATGGTCTTAAGTGAAAATGTTTATTCTTTCCTACAGCTAAGGACTGTATACTACATCTTAGAAGCCCATTAATTGTGTTGTGAGCCTCTTTGTTTTGAGTGTTCCACATAAATCAAAGGTGAAATGGTTTCACATAGCTGTGAGGTATTTATGCAACAATGACTAATGTACTATAAACGACGGTGTATTTATACGGTCAAAAATTTGAGTCACTTTAACCTTATTTCTAGTGACTTAGCCCCATTTGTTAATAGCATGTTGTTGTTGGCTGGATTTACTTATTTCTGACAAACTGAAGAAACAGCACTGCTCCCTAATTTGTTGGACATAGAATTCACCGACAGTGATGGACACTGAAATAGCAGACATATTGTTATACAAACTAAAACAAGACATAAATTCATAAAACAAGAGTACCATGTGTTGTTAATAAAAAGCTTTTTATACTTCAAGGTGAGCTGGACCTGAATTACATTGCACTAAAACAAACCATTTCCTCCTTCTTTTTGAAGAATATGATGTTGAATCTTCATAGGATGTTGTAATACATAACTCAATAATGTTGGATGTCCAAAGTTAGTTTACCTCCAACTACTGCTAAATAATCGTATGCTCCTGCAACCTGAGACAGACCTCCCATATTTCATTTCTCTCTTGCTGATAGCATTTATCAGCAAAATCCTGATAAAAACACAAAAAATGCAACTTAAGCCCGAGCATAACTAAGCCGCGGAGGTGAACGGGATTACTGAGGCCAGGCAGGACAGACATTAGATTGTATGGCTATAAAGGGCCATTAGCTTGTTGGCAAACTGTACCTCAAGCCCCAGATGACAGGCCTTTTCAAGACAGACGGATGAAAAATATGAAACTGAAATTCCTCATGACAGACAGTTGAATTAGTTTGTCATAGGCAGGACTTTCCAAAGAAAAAAGTAGGGGAAAAGTAGGTTGTGTGTCTTTTTCCTGTGTGTTTCTGTGGTTGTTATTGAAAGATAATTCCTAATTTAATATGTTATAATAACACCAGTTATATCAAATGCTGACTGTCGAAGCAAATCAGAATAATTTGTTTGGTGTGGTTTCATCCACATCTGATCATTATTAATATTTCAAAAATGAACATAAACAATATAAAAGGCCAGAAAGCTGTTGTGACAAGTTGTTTTTGATGTAGTGTGCATTTAAGTAAAGTGTGTTTCTGTATTAAACCCAAATCTATTTTTGAGGTAATTATGATATTTTTGTTTTTGCTCGGTCTTGTTTTGGACTTTACACTATGACTGTAAGCAATTATAAGATTTTGATCTCAATGTGCTACATTTAGAATGCCTTGTAATAATATGGCAACATCCCAGCTAGTAGCTCCACCGTTATTACGGAAAGATACCTTAGCCTGTTTTGCAGCGTTGGCTTGATAGCCATTCTCCTATATAGACTGAATGAGAGGAACGATTATCTGATCCTGGCCTCTCAGACAGGAAGACAAGCCCCATGTTCTGCTGTGTTGTCACTTTTCCTGACAGAGAGGGAGCCATGTCACTAATCTGAAGCAGGGATCAGCCAGATGGGAGCTGAAAGCGATGATGGCTCTGCTCACCTACCTACCCACCTTCCCTCCATCTCGTCAGGCTGCCTCCCAAACCAGAAGCCCTCGTCCCTCATCTTAGTACCCCTCGGGCAAAATTGTGATCTCTGTCCTGATAAAGGTCGGTGGAAACGAGACTGCCAGACTGGACAGACTCGGTCGGAGCCTGAGTGAGGACTCTGTCCTGCGATACTGTCCTAGAGGGGCCAATGAAAGGCATTCTCACATGTGAAGAAAGGCTGGGAGTCTGTCTGGGCAGCCCTGCCGTCTGCCCCCCTTCCCCACCCCTGGAGACACCAGGCGCCACGGTGTAACTGCAGTCTCAGGTATGCTCCGCACACATAGATTCCCAAGCTTGTTCATAAGCCTCAGTGGAAAGACCCTATACGTATGTGTGTCCTTTCACTCTTTCATTCGGGCTCAACTTAAGCCCGATTCATCTTGTTAAGCCAGTGCCTTAACTTGGCCTTTCTTCTCCATAGACTTTTTGTATCTTTTGGTTCAAGTGTTTAAGATGATTACAAAATAATTTGAAAATAGAATAAGTGAGTAGGATCTTAGTTGAGGTTTTCATCATCTGTCAGCAAAGGGGAGCCACAGGGCAATTTTCATTGTGGTGCATGTGGTTTTGTGGTGTATGTGCTGTCATTTATCTACACTGCAGTACATAGGCCTGCCCACCAGTGGCTGTCAGTTCGTTACTTCAACACACCACATGGATCACTATGTAATTTGTACTTTATTGAAAAATGCTTACCCTCATTGAGATGATTTGATTATTCATGTAAATAGTTTTATGTAGTTTTATACAACCACCAACATCACTATTCTTAAGTGATATTTGTTACACTTTCCATACTGAGACCCCTTTTATAGTAGTTTCTGCTGTTCAGGTAAACATTTCAGATATGCCATTGTCATTTGCCAAAAGAGGCGGAATCCTCATGAATTTTTTAATATAAGGATGCATCCAAAACACTTTTGCCAGGACATTTTCTCTAGATTGCAGATGGGAAAACAAGTTTATTTTATAGTAAAACTGAATATATCTGAAATGTTTGTATTTTCAAGTCTAAAAACAATTTGGCATGCTTGTCTACTATTTAACTAAACATTGGCAGCTGGTCAAAAATATGTATGGCAAAAAATCTTTAAAATGTTTTATAAATCAGGCAGCTTTGTAGTCTTTTTCTTGATGGAAAAACAGATATAAAAAGATTTCTGCACATAACTACACTACAGTCACTATCACAGTAATACAAACTTTTAGTGTTTACATAACATTACGAATTACAACTTAATATGTAAAGAAATTGTGGGTGTTGGGACATAAAACTTTCAGGGGATGTTTAGTTATTGTTCAGTTCAGGACTGGAATTAACGAATTATAGCTGTTACTGTAATTAAGCAGTTATTTCTGGGTATTTGTACTTTTATGAGTCATTTAGCTTGAACTTGAGTACAAGTTAAAGCAAGTCATCTACTTCACTACTTTTTTTTTTTAATGTCATTTTACTGAGTACACATTGAATTGATATTCAAACGTTTGACTGGCATTTATGTAGCATGTGTTCACATGTGATTGTTAGTCTCCACAGTAGCCTTATGACTTTAGTGAGACCATTTTAAAAACTTGACTTCACAAACAAACAAATAAATATGAGAGAAATACCTGAAAACCTGATTTTTGAACATTTATTCAATAAGAATCAACGCTAAAAGGCAATTAGTACACCGGGTACTCTTTGTATATTACATTAAGTACTTTTTAACACCAGTTCTTTAACTTGTAAGTGAGCTTAATTTCAGTTGTGTAACAGTACTTGTACTTAAGTACAAATATTCAGTACTATTAGCACCACTGCTGCTATCAGCTTCTCTCCAGGGTAGAAGCTCTCACCACTACTCAACACACATTACGCGGTCTGACGCACGCACATGCGCAGTAGAGGCGCGCAGCAAATAAGGCCAATCCCGTGATGCTCTGCGGCGTTTACACAAGTCTGTGTGGAAGCGCCGTCATGTCGGAGAAGAAGCAGCCGGTCGACCTGGGCTTGTTGGAGGAGGACGACGAGTTTGAGGAGTTTCCAGCTGAAGGTTAGTGAGTTTTACGGGTTTTGTTTTGGGACGCAGGTTGTTGGATATTTAAGAGCAAAGCGGCCAGAGCTGAGGTTGTGTTTGCGATCGCCATGCTATGCTAACAATGAGCCATCACTTTTAGTTAGCTTAGCTTTCTAAATTTCGCGATCCAACTTTATAATTGTATAATCGCGTCTGTAAATGAACCCGTAGTTGTCGTAATTTCAGCAAACGTCTCAACACAGCTGACATTACGAAAGAGGTGTTGTTATTAAGTTAGACGTGTTGTTCTTAAGAGAGCTACCGTAGCCTTAAAACGCTAGCTAATCTTCCGGTGGCGTTCAGTTGTAGTGATGCGAAGCGATGCTGAGCTAAAAAAGCTATGGTACATTTTGGAGCAGGGCTAGTAGGTTACATTTTAAAGCAAATGTTATTTTAGTTATTAGGTCATATTTTAGATGAGCCAGCACTTAGTAGTAAATGGCCGATGTGGCAGAACTGGTTAGCAACAAAATCTACTAGGTGGTATCATAAAGTCTGAGGAGATACAATAATGACAACACTAAGTTAACGCAATAATTTAATATGAGAATATATATTTTAAAAATGCAATGTATGCAGTTAAAGTGAAGGATATTTTCATACCGTCTTCATTTCAAGAGAGAGTGTGAAAAATAGCTGTTAGTGTCTGAGTAAAAAAATAAGTAATGAATGAAGAGTATTTTAGGTTAGTAATATGCTCAGTTGAGGTTATGAATAAAGGAACAATTAAAACTATGTGAAGTGAGTCGTCTGATTCACGGGCATATAGTCACTTAATACCACAGTCACTTTCACTGTCATTAATGCTATGGTATAATAACATAATTGCTTTTAAGTGACATTTTATTATCATATAATAATTCTGTGATTACTTTTTATTGACGCTTACATAAAATTTTGTCTCTTACTACATAGCATATGTTATATCTCATTATACTCAACGTCCTAAATAGGACTAGTGTCATTCCAAATTACTGTAAAGTTACTGCCTATATAGATGTGAGTTATACAGGCTGCACCGTGCTCTTATGTAGAAACATTTTGTAACGTAAAATGAAAGTTGCTACTGTATAGGTAAACATAATGTGCGAAATGTATTTTGGTCACAGGTGATTAAACTAATTTGGATCTAGCTGAAGTTTTCAGCTTATCATAATCAATTTGGTGGCATACAATGTTCATGTGGACATAAAAGAGACAGAAAATACCATTCATAATCATAAAAATAATTTGAGGTCTGAGATTAAACTCATACATATTTCTTCTGATTTGAAGTCTATAGCAATTATTTATGGGTTTTTAAATGCTCAGACTAACACCAGCAGTGTGTTAATGTTGGTTTTTTTATGTTAGATTGGACGGGTCTGGATGAAGACGAGGATGCTCACGTGTGGGAAGACAACTGGGATGACGACAATGTGGAGGACGATTTCTCCAATCAGCTGAGGTATTCAACTTTATCTGTGCCAAATTCTGGGTTTATATGTTTTGCGCTTTACTAATAAAACATTAATGCCTGCTGGAAATGTGATGGTGTTACTAGCCAGTGATGCTGGAAACTGTATGTAATACTTAATAAACAGTTTGTGGATCTAGTTCCTCATAGAAAGTCTCCTAAATGGAAGAGAGGTTTTCTCTACTTAATCTATTTAAACATGTTTTAAGTAGATTTGTAGCACAGTTGTTTCAAAACTATAATATTTGACTATAATACTCACTTGTAAGGAAAAGTACTTGCAACTGTTACACTGAATCTGTTACATGCTTTTGGTACACATTTTAGTACATACTTTAAAGCAGCCCAGGAAGCTATTGTCTTTTTGTTTTTTAGCTGTTTATATATTATATTTATGTTCAACTTTGGCGCTCCCTAATTATTTTACGTCTTTCTTGGCAGAGCTGAGCTTGAAAAGCATGGATACAAGATGGAGACTTCATAACACTCGCCATCTGGAACTGAAAATTGTCACATTTGAACGTTGTCAGGTCAATCTGCCAATTTGCGAATGTGATGTTGCTTTTTTTCTGTAAGAGTCCAGGAATGCTGGTGTTTGCCAGTGGCAAGTGAAAAACTGTGTTGAAATAGTTTTTCTTTTATTTTGTGCCCCCTACAAATGATTTGTATTTGTTTATAGTTCATATTAAAGTAAATCTCTTCCTATTCAGCTTCTCCTGAATCTTTCTTCATCAAAAACTGAAAACTATTCAGTTAAGTTTATAATGTGGGTGAATGAAAATACTAGCAGATGTTTTTAGTGCAGTTATTTTGCTTATAGCAAAAAAAATTTAAAAGAACAAAATATTGCAATTAACAATTAAAGTTTTCAAATAAAAATACATTGATTAACTGACAAAATAAGCTTTAGTGCCTGGTAGGTATTCCATTTGTAGTTATTTGTTTTATTGGGGAAAAAGTCAAGGTTTGTAGTTCAAATCAACAAGTAAATTCAGTGAAAGGGATTTTAGAGAGTGTATTGTAACAACTAGTTCTAAGTGAAAAGGGTCTTTGTGGTTAAAATGAATTCGAGCAGATGCAGCACTGAAGGGATGAATGTTCTTGAAATGAAGGCGTCATTCTGCCGTCTCCCGCGATGCAAGTTCTGGCAAACCTCGGAATTCACAGTCTGCATGCTTTGCTTTAGTAACACAAGGCTAATCTGGTGTAAATATATCCAGCATGGGGTTTGTGGAAATGACCAAGAAAAGCTTTTGTGTCCCTAGTGTCTTGTTCCATGTTTTAATAAGAACTCTAAACTCATGTTTCCATGTTCACTTTAACCTACATACAGCATGTTGCCAACTAAATAAAATAAGAAATATTTTGTTTTACAGATTAGCTATCAGCATATCCTAATCTACCAGTGAAACTGGAGATTTGATAAAACTGCATTTTAAAGCACGTAAGAGAAGAATCTATAGACACGTTTTCTTCCTCTAAGGAATTCAGATCCTGAACGCCCATAAAAGCGTGCGAGAGAGATGGAGGTGAGAAGCAGCTCCTGGGTTGAGTGTTGGTTCGTCCCTCTGAGCCCACAGGGTTTGGCAGAGTCTCGGCAGGGAGATTATCCAGTGTGCTGTTTGTTGGAGGCAGGGAGGTGGCCCCAGCATGTGGTCCCAGCCGCTCCTGCCCGGGCCTGCCCACTCCCGACTGGGCCTTGCTGCTTCCGCTCTGCACAGCGGGGGCTCACACACAGAACCGGAGGCCAATTTGCCCCAGCCGCACTCCTCTGGCAAAATGATTTCTCTGGATTTTGCGGCTCTCGGTCCCAGGGCCGTAATGAGCTGAAATCGATGCCAGTAAGGCATCTACTACCACAGGAGAGCTTCCTCCCACCCTGCTTCACCGCTGCCACCCCTTTTCTGTTTTATCTCTCTTTGTTGAGCCTTTTCTATTGAAATTCTAAATAGGAAATGTGAGTGTCTGGGCGTTTGTTGTTTTCATATTTTTTGGGGGGGGAGGGAAGAAAACTCTTGCAGGCAGATTATTTTCCATCAAATATTTTTATTTTGCTGTATTCTTTCCATTTCAAATGTAAACAAAATCATTAATAACTTTTGAACCATCACATGTTTCAGGCTGAAGCTCTTCTGATAGTTAAGCTGACATCCAGGGGGTTGGAATTAAATGAACTGAAATTAAATCAGTAATATCCGTGCTTTTGTCGTTTAACAAGGGAACACGGAGGAGCAGGAACATATGCACAAGAACAGCCAGACCCGCTTAAAACATGCAAATCCAGCTATACCCTTGAAAATAAGAGCTCCACACTGGATCATTATTTTAATTGTTGGAAAGTCAGTGAGGTGTGAAAATTACTAAGTGAGAGTAACAGTGGAGAAATCAAGGCCATTTTGTTTGTGCCACAGGCGTAAGATTGGCCTCGTGTTTTAAATAAAGGTGGCTGTTTGAGGGTTTTACTAAAACTAAAGTATATAAAAATATATGCTTGTGAATACAAATCTTTGGAAATTTGGCAGTCAATCTGTATTTATATATAAATGTTTATATTAATAAATGTAATTATTATTTTTACTATTTCACTTAAAAACAAATACAAAATAATTTTTTGAAAAACCCATACCCGAGACCTTCATTAAGGAGCAGTACTCGCAAATAGTTCACTCTCACTGAACTATTTCTTTTTGATTGTCTCAATCTTCTTTCCCAATTTCTGCTTAATATTTTTTTTTTCAATTTATTTTGTGGCCTTTCTCTTAGGCACAAGCCAACAACGCTGTGGTTTCTGGCTTGCACACGACCTCAGCGAGCTTCTCCTTTTGCGAGCCAAGAAAAGACAGGGGGCTGTCGAGCAGGGAGCACGCAGCTGCTGCAATAATAGGTCTAATTGCACATTTTCTTTTGTGGGGCTGAAATTAGTGGCAGAGCGCTGCTACAATGCCCAAACCTCGAGGAAAAAAAAAAGGCTCACGGGGGCAAGAGCTCACCAGTGCGGCCCATCACCACCACCCACAGCCCCCTGTCCACACCTGCACTCGCCCTCGCTAAAGCAAACACAGATAATAAGGTGTAATTACTTTAAAAATAATAATGAGAGTCCTCCATGTGACAATGGTTTGCTTGTTTATTGCAGGATGAAAATAACTTCTGAAGATGCAGATGGGGGATTCCCTCATCAGGAGACCCCGGAAGGCCATGGCCACAGTGCATTTTATTGTGTGTTAGCAGTGTTTTTCTTAAAAAAAAAAAAAAATCCAAACTGACATTCAGAACCTCTAATTGATGGAATATTGGACATGATGTTTATTTTGATTAGTTTAAAAAATTTTGTTAATACTCTTCCAAGTGTGTTCTGGTGATGTCCCTTTAAAAACATACCACCATATCTTTTGTCTGCCACTATATTGCGTTTCGTTCAATTATTTGGCATGATGGCGTTCCACACAATAATGCAACGAACACACGTCTCGGAATAAACACTGAAAACATCAAGTAAACAGCTGTATTGTGAGTAGAACCCTGGTTGTTTTTGTTATTTGTTTTGTTTTTGTCTGTAAAAAGGGGAGGATTTGAATGAACTGGAACGCTTTGGCGAATGTTGGACTTCCCTGTGAGAGATGTGCGCTAACAAACACAACGAGGAACACAGAGATTGCAAGCGAGAGCTGGTGTTGTTAAGGAAATTAAATTGAGTAATCGTGTATAATTATTTTTTAAAATATGTTTTAATATGTCGCGCTGCTTGTTCTCCTCATTTTCATTTCAATGTGTATGAATTAGCGCAAATGTTGAACAATAAACTATTTATTAATCGTTATCATGGTAAAAAAAATTTAAAATCATTTAATCATGATACGGATTTCAGGTCATATTGTCCGGCCCTACCCCAGGGGCTCATTGTGGGTTTCCACAATTCCAATAGCCTCCATCCTGACTGCACTTAGGCTATAACACAAACACTCTACGTTTCATTAACAGAAAAGAGCAAACAATGCTGAATTAAATACAGTTTAACCTGTTAAGCCCTGAGACTGTTTTACAGATTTTTGCTCTAAAAAAGATCCCCAAAATAAAATGTGTATATCTCAGCAACCACAATGTCTATTTTTATGCTTTTGGTGTCATTATAAAGGTAACACTTGTGAGATTGCTGTGGAATCAGCAAACATGTTACTGGGTCAGAATAAAGGAAGATGCAACACAGCAGAACATGAAACAAAAAATCATGTTCGGCAAAAAAAAAAAACCGTATTATCTGCGTAATCTGCGGAGTCTCGTCTTTCATATGATATACGGTATGCATGGTTAGCCGTAGTAGTATAGATTCTACAGCCGTATTTCTTCCACGTAGACCTACACAGTGTTTTTGTTCTTTGTTTATTTATGTGTTTGGTGTTGGAATTGTGTTATGTTTCGGTGGAATTTGTTGTTTGAGATTTTTAGACAGAGATTCTATCGGCGATGTTGATGTGCCGCATGCATATGTTTGTTTACTTTTACCGATTATTTAAAGCCTTCCCGTTCTGAATCGGGCTCTAGCCATTAAATAAACCCCCCCACAACTAAAACTCAAAAATTGGAGTCCTTTGCGTCCCCCTTGACCTACAGGTCCAGAGACAACTGACTCATGTCCCTCTCCTCCTCCTGCAAACGACTCGGTTCTCAGTGCTCTACACAAATGTGTGGAAGAGAGGGAGAATCCCTCTCCATGACTTCATCTCTTTCATTGGGATTCTTCTGCCAAACGCATACAGACTTAAATTTCTCTGAAGGAAGAGCTCTGTCATGGCACTTTGGAATGCTACCATGAAATGACTGCTGGATCCCTGTGCTTTTTCACTGTCGTTTAGAGATGATCGACGTTTACAGAGACCTGAAGTGTTCTCACGCAGAAATAACATGATGGCTTTGCTTCTCCGTAACGGCGCGGGCAGCGGTCGAGTCATTGTGAAAACCAAGGCTTTGGTTTGATGCCATTTTGTATTAAGGTCTCTGGTTTTTCTGGCTTGCAGGTCAGGAAATTCTGTTTAGTGACTCTGGGAAAAAGGTTTTTGAGGGTTAATGTATAAAAAAAAATATGAGAAAAGAAGCTTTGATATTTGGTATGGGAAATAATTCTCAGTAAGTTTAAATGAAAGACAATAGGGCTTAGGCTTTCCAGGGCAAAAATAATGGCTGATATAGAGGTCCACATTCCCCTGTTATTGCTGACTGAATTATTCTCATGACGGAGGAGTTTCTAGGAAAAATTGCTTTGATGTGATTTACAGATTATTTATAAGAAATATTAAGCCATGGCTTTCTGCTGCTTCATTATTGTTATGGTTCAACAATTACTACCTGCTCAATTTCTCAACAAAGATCCCACCAAACCTTTGTGCAAAATTTTATTAAATTCAACCCATTTAATCGTGTTTAATAACAGTTATGTTAATGTTGCTGCAAATGCCTAGGGCTGATAATTAGCCTGAGAAATTACAGCAACATTATACCAGCATGCGCCACGATGGCTAATGGTCACTTAACACTATTATAGTACAAAATGTTTAAATTACAACTTCAGTGAATGCAGTTGTTAAGACACAGAATATCACCTAGCTGTTCCGATATAATTAGATGCTATGAACCCACTGGCTCAATAGTCCTGAGCTTATACTATCATTACACAAACGAACGGTCATTGGCTCGAATGAATTTTACAGGACGGCAAAGTTTTTTTCCCCCTCTTTTTTTTAATGTGACATCCTCAGCAAGCTCCCTACTGTGTCTCCTTCCACCATGAAGCACAGTGATACCCAGCAATTACAGTTTGTGTGTGTGTTTTCTTCTCTCTCTTACTCCATTTTCCCCCCAATAATATTTGAAGCATGCCCTCCATATCAAGTCATCCCACTGCACTTAATAGCCTTGGACAGTCAGGGAAGAAAAATTAACAGAACAATTTAAGCACATCAAGGCTTGGTGGGGCAATTAAGCGCTCTTGATGTTATTCTCGCCGGCGAATTATCAGTGCTCCGATAATTGTAATTAATTAATCATCTCGCTTGCTCATGCTCACTTGCTTTTACTCAAGAACTGTAAGTTAGACTGTAGCTGACCTTTCAGGTGTGAGACCGGATTTTCTTTTCTTACCAGCATACAACACAAGTGGTGCTGAGCTGCTTTCTCAAGCTCAAAAATGCAAAAATCATGCACCACATTTTCAAAACTATTGTACATCGCACGTGATCAGATCAGTGATATATGTAGATGGCCCATTCCTGTTTATTGCCAGCATGAGCACATGAAATGTGGATCCCAACTGTGAAGCAGGGGGATCCTCTGGAACAATGTGGCATTGGGGTTCGAGAGCCTGGGAGGCCTGGCTCATGCACAGAGAATGGTACGAGCTCAACGAGGAAACAATTAATCATGTGTGAGTGGCTGTCTGCTAACAAGACAACAGCAAATGTTCCAAATGTCTCCCTGAGGCAGGATTCAAATCCAGAGAACTGCTCAGGCACGCGGCCCTCACACACACCCACCCACACCGAAACACATCAACGTGGGAGTTTGAGCGCACACACACACACATACGCGCACACACAGGTGTGTATCAAGATATGTGAGCTATATTACAACCTACAGAACGATGAAGAGGTTAAGCTAGATTCCTGGTGCTGATTTATTTTTTTTTGCATCACATACTGCATTGCTCACATTGGAAAGGTTTCATAAGATAAATACCAGGAAAAAGAAAAAAAAATTCTCCCAAATCTCACATTAATCAACTTCATTCTGAAGGCGAAGTATGGATTGATGAGCCCTTTCTTTCTGTTTTGAGAAATTTCATCTTTAATTCAATTCCGCGTCCTCTGAGTGGCAAGCTCCCCCGAAATGAGTCAAAACAGGCGACGCCTACAGAAATGGGATGGAAAATGTGCATTTTCTTTCGAACCACTGATGCAGGGACTGGGGAATTAAAGAAACACATAAGCAAACAAAGAACTGGTGTGTGTTTCAGGACGGGGCGTCTGGACGCCATCACCCCGGCCGTCAGGATGAGAAGTGACACAGGTTACAGGAGGGCTCCCTGCTGACGAACACTGTTCCTGCTTGGCGGCGGGAAAAAGAGCTTTGAATCCCTGATTCACTGCTCCGCACTCACACGTTTGCTGGCTAAGAGAAGCAACATGTGAGTTTCCACTATTTTTCCTCAGTGATCTGTGGCTTAGATGTGTCAAATATCACTGTCTTCATGAATACGTTCTGATTAAAACTGTGCAAATAAATTAGACATATTAACCATGTCTAGATTGGTTTCACATGTCCAAATGTAAAGCAAATAAATATTAAAGTAAAAGGTGAGTTTGTATTAAAATGATTTATACTCAAATAATCCCATGGTTAAAAAGTAAAATGTGGCAGAAATATCAATATTTTTCCTTTTTTGGCTTTGCCATAATTAAAGGACAAAGTGAATGAAACAAATATATTAAATTAATAACCGAAATCAGAAGAAATATTGGAATGTGTGAATAAAAGCTGAAGCTTCTGCTTTTTCCTTTCCTTCTTAGATGCGATAAATTCTAAATAAAGTAACAAAATTCTCATATCTTGCACTGAATTGTCTCAATACAAGAACCACAATCATGCTAACCATGTATGACTTCTAATAATTGATAAACGGTGTTGGCTGTTCCACTGTGGGATCTGCAGATCTGTTACCCTGGTGGTGTGGCATCAGGAAGGGGAAAAGGAAAAGACTTAAAGATTTGCTGGTGTACTCGTTTTGTTCAAAGACGAGCGGGCTTGATCGTTTCCCACAATGCCGTCGTGCGGCCCCTGTGATCGGCAATTACGAGAATAAGCAGGAATTTGAGGGGCAAGCGAGCAGGCAGAGGGAAGAGAATAGCCGAGAGCCTTTTCTCGCTCTTTGGTCAGCATGCCTGGGCTCAGTGTCTGTGGGCAGCATCTGGGTCCATTTATCCGCCCTGCCGTGGGGTACTCCGCGTCCTCTCGGGTTGCAGGTTTTCAGTGTGGGCTCTTGTTTTTTTGGACGGGACTAAAGCCTGTTGGTCTGGACCTTCTCAAACTGCCCCGGCGCATCCGCCCATCTCTCCAGAGGGGCAATTTTAGCCCATCCCAGATGCCCCTCAGCATGTTCAGTGTAGCTCCTCATTTGAACTGAAAGATGTTGAACAGATTCATTCAGAAGCCAAGCGTCCTTAAGCTTTTTGAAGACAGGAGTGGGTGGGCGTCGGCCAGCGAGGGCACAAGTGGTGCATGTGTGCGCTCGTGCCCCGGTGTGTGAGCAGGCACGCATACGGGCAGACACGCCACCACAAACGCAGGGTGAATAGCATCAGTGTGCGGAAGCAGCCGTGACGCTGGGCAGCCGTCGTCATTGCGCCGACCTCTGCGGCTTTGAAAGGCCTCAGTCACTCGGCTTCCAGGTCAGGTTCTCGCAAATCATCTATCTGCTCACTGCATCTATTCATGTTCGATCACTGGACCACTGTCAAAGCTGTTTATTGTTATACACCATGAAGGGGGGGGAATCGAGCAGGTTTGACTTGTTAAATAAACCAGCAGGATGTTATTCAAGTGTAGATCTATTTTCATGTAAACAAAAAGAGTCTGTCAAGGCCTATTATACATATTCTGTTTGTGTCAATGCCACCTCCGTTCATGGCACTACATTTGAATTTCTCCAAATTCTGTTTGACATATTTGTTTGGATGAACATAAAAGGGTCAGAATTAAAGGGGCGATATAACTTAGCATAATATTTGCGTAATAATCGTAATGCAGGACACAAAATTGATTTGAATGCAAAGGGCAGTTCTTTGAAGAAAAAAATAATAATAATCATTTTAAACTCTAATAGATAACAACAATAATATCTTGTTTTGTGTTACAAAAATGCTACACAGATATAAAGAGATTTTAAAGGAAAACGAAAAAGGTTAAATAATGTCAGTCAATTTCATCAGTGGCCTGCTTGAAAGCCAACTATTAACCTGTCAACATGTCAAACAGATACAACTTTCTGAGCGCCATCTCTGTGCCTCTGTTTCTTTAAATAGAGGGTATTTAACCCCTAGGACCTCTGAGGTCCCCAGTCACGGGCTATTAATAGACACGCAGACCAAAGCAACAAAGTGGTCCACTTATATGTTTTCAAGTGGTTCAACTTTGAAACACAGGTTTTAAACAACTAAAAATAGGGACATCGCTTGCTTACGAGACACACGTGTGGAGGAGGAGTGACCCCAGGCAAAGACATGTCAAGATTCTCAATGACTGTCAACATTACCAGCAGCTGAAGAAAGCTTAACCTGAAGCTGGTCAGTTTTCTGCAATGCTTTCTAATTTCACAGTGATTTGGGCAACATCTACAGGAGACATCATATAAGTATCATCATCATATGTGTCATGTATATGTTTATGCCATAAAAATACAGTCTAGTCATGTACTTGCCACACACAATACATTCATTCCTTTTTATAAAAAGCATATATAGAAGAGATGGCAGCAAATGCTGTAGATGGCACATAAATGTCACAACAAATAACTCAGGAATTCTGGAAAATGTCACACTGTGCTTGGTGCACTACAGATCAAAATATGAATTATGAAAGCCTGTAAATTCATTAGTTCATAAACACTACTTCAAGGTGTATTCCCCAATAAGGGATCATGCAGGTGCCATCAATATTTTGGGGGTAGAGGAAGCCCGAGTGAAGCCCATTTTTAGAGGCAAAGGAAACCTGCTGTGAAAAATACTGTGGTTCATGCTGCTGCTGCAGGAACCCAAGAAGCCACTAGCAAAAAGCTATGAATTATTTTGGGCGCAAAATGCATTTTCTTTGAAGACCATCTACCATTAGAGACCTTTTGCTCCTTTCAAAATTGTTTTTATGCTGTGAGTAATGTTAACCTTTGCTTTTGTAGTCACGGAATTCACTTTTTTCCATCACAAAGCAAATAGCGGCAGGAATGGCTCGAAATAAAGTAGAAGAACCTTTTAGAAGGAAAAAATGGGAAAAGAAGACTAGAATCAAAAATTTTACATTAGCTAGAGCCTTGGGACTTGCTGCTATAAATCGCTGCTGACTATTGTATCTGTGAGCTGGCAGTGCTCTAAATAATTATATTAAATCAGTACAGTGAGAAAATCAGTAAATGTGCTTACTGTGTAACTGTATATGAATTTGACTCTAATAAGCACAGAGGGTCATCAGTATTTTATCATAAAATGTAATGAAATGTGACTTCCTTTTAACCATTTTCATTCCACACAGCACCTCTCATTTTAACATTTCAAAGCATATTCAACAAGGCATGTCAACTTAAAGTAAATGTCTGAACTCATAATAGAATATATTTTTACAATTAATTAAAGAAACAGAAATTATTTATATTATTAGCGATGCAAACACTCCTCTTTGCTTGTGACTCTCATATGGAACGCCATCATGCTCAAAAACGTAGTTGTTCCATCTTGACTTTCAGTTATAAATCTGTCATTTTGGTACAGGAGAAATTACAAACAGCAACCACACCAATTATAGAAGACATAGCATTCATGATTTAAACAAATTGTTTGAAACAGTACAGCCTATGGCTTTCTGGCACTGAATAATAGTGTGGCTTAGTCAATACTGTGCTTACATCCATAATTTTAGGTATAGGGCTTGCCCTCAAATCAACAAATTTTCCCTATGATGAATAGATTACTTTTAAATACACATTTAATGTGACAGAGCAGAGACACAAGCCTAATCACAATATAGCTCTCATTTTAAAGCAGCAATTCATACCTACACGCTTTAGGAATCACTGATTTCTACATATCTATAATGAGGAAATCACTTCACTGGAAGCAGTTACCCAAACTGATCACATCATACGTTAAACTCAACACACCACAGTGAACACTCCTCAAGACTAAACTCACTGTTTTATTGGCTTGCAGAGTTTTGATTATGCAGAGACATTCTATGGCTTAGTGCTGTGAAGAAAAATAAGGTTAATGCCAGACGGAAACACTTCTTTATCCAATTGGTTTCTATGTGAATACAGAATAAAATTATTTGATGACAAATAATACAATTTTCTATATTTATTGTTTCCCTATCGATTACTCTCTAACATTATAAAATGGAAAAATGTTTGAAAATGAATAAATGCTAAAGTTTTGGTTAATTTGAGCCAATTTGGACTCATTTTGTTCTATAAAATGAGCTCTGGAAGAGAACTCGGCTTATCCAGACAAGGTTACCAAGTAGAGAAGGTTGCATTGCTCATATGTGAAAATACTACATGCATTACATTAGCTTTAAATCCTTGATAAGAGATATAGGGGTTTAATATTCATCTTCATCTTCAGTAGTATTCAACGTTTACATAACTATGTAATGAATTTCTCTTTGCACAAAGATTAGTTATTAAATGTAGCCTGCACTGCACAGAAATGATAGTAAGTTCACACTAATTATATATGGATATAGTATATAATGTATATATTTGTATGCATGTATACAATATGTATAATATTGAGTTTCTTAAAATAGTTTATGCTTTGAATGAACAGCATTTAACATTTTAAATGAAAGATTCTAAACTCATCTAACCTTGAAACCCTGGTTCAACTATTTATGGGAGTCTAACAATTCCTTTTTGTTTTTAGAGCAATACATATATTATTTAAAGGCATTATCCATCTTATGTTTATATGTATTGGATCTGTGATGCCATGATGAGATAAACTGTGATGACGCATGTTTTTCGTTTGCATATTTCAGATTGGTTTCTAACAAAACATGAAAGGGGTCAAAAGTGACCAAAATCTTCAACATCAAACTTCAACAAACCAAATAGCATTTTCATAAATAAATTATGAAATCCAAAACAGTTTGTTTTGAAGTTTTACTTAAACATTATGTGAGTATTTTATCTGGTGTTATTGGAAACAGAAACAGACCAGACATGAATGGGTGTTCTTTCTCCATTTTATTTCAGCTAGACCAAAGTAAGCCAAACCAACAACGCTATAAGCGGCATGATTTGCGTATGATATTCAAATAATTGTGAATTTAATATGCAGCATCCTTTTTAAGGTTATTGCTCAACTGCAACTAAACATATATATTTCCAAATATGTAATCCAGCAGTCAAAAGCTTTTAAATGAATGTATAAAGGATTCATGTCCCACGTTCTACTGATTTCTCTAATGTAATTCATGACCTCTTATTTTATACTGAGTTATAAACAAAGCTTTTGTTGTCTAATGTTGTGGGATAATGTGGCAGTATCTTTCCCTTTTTAATCCAGTCGTAGAATAAAGGGTCAGAAATCTTAATGCACAACACTGCACTCAGGTGCAGTCCCATTCAGGAGCCCGATTACAACCCTTTTGCATTAATATGTATGTTTTTAATGATACATAATGATGGCCAATGAAATGTTAGGGTAAGTCAAAAAGATTGTGTTGCCACGGCAACCACCTGGTCCATGGCGAGCGGAGTGCATGTGGTCATGCTGCACACATTATTGCGGCTGCTTTAAACAGGGAGAGGCACACATGCTCTGTAATTGCCTGTGCCATTCAGCCGCCGTGCATTGTGTGACTTTGGGGCTGGATAAATAGCTGCATCGCAGCTATTAAGGGATAACTATTAGAGAATCATGGCTTGAGCTCTGTATCTGAAGCTCATTTGGTTATTTGTAGGGGTCTGGATGACAATAGAAAGATTGTTTGACAAAAGTCAGATAAAGGAAGAAAAATTTATATTAGACTATATGGCTGGGAATTGATATTGTTTTAATATTGCGCAGTTATAAATATGATTACGCTGGATTTGTAGCAGCTGGCTGAAAGGTATATGACAGTTGCTTGGCTACATAATACATAAATATAAAATTATAAACATCTTTCGTATATTTTGTGCATATATACTATTTTCAGTATTTTAGCAGGGTAAAATATATAAGAAGCACTTAAATGCAGGAATCATTGCAAATATATTGCCTTCTAGCTCTGAGCTCTAGACAATGTCTTTTTACCAAAATTGTTATATATTTTTAATGTAAATTACAAAGGATTCAAAACTATTAAATATCTTAGTTTGTGATCTAGAAAGCTTTACAAACTTGTCAAATACTACAGTAGTTATTAAACAACACAATTTTTTAAAAATTTAAGTAATTTGAATTTTCACCTTTGCTGTAACATGTACCGTGTTCTCCAAGGCAGAGCAGCGTCTTGCTTTGGCAACCTGTGCACGTTTGGTGTGTCACTTTTATAAGTAAAACAGTCCAAAAAGTGAGGTTCATCTCCATCTGTTTTAGATGAGTGATGCGCAGCCTCTCTTTCACAAGGTAGATGCAAACAGTGCGCTGCACTTTGGGCCTCCTCCTGCGTATGAGGAAATCGGGTGATATAGTGACATCCATCAGGCCCTGAATCACTTCTTCATCATTCGCTCGGCCCTGTTTGAGAGGCGTCGTGCCAGCGTTTTATGAAATCAGTCATTCCACACATGTAGACATCCCTGCTGACTCAAAGATCTGTCAGACACATCCCCCCCCACCTCTCCCCGCCCCATCTCCCCTCTCCATTTTTGATGAAAAAATTCTTCAAGTGTGAAACTCCGTAGTCTCTTGGGGGTTAAAACTTTGTAAAGAGAGCATGCTGGGAAAATAGTAGGCCGGGCCCGTGTGCATTCAGCCTGGTCTGAGGTGTGCACTCAGCTAAAACAGCCAGTGTCCCCTCTGCAGGGTTGTCAGTGAAAATGACAGGCCCAGAGCTTATTGAAGGTGCTCTCTCCTCACCTGTCACAGATAAAAGCCAGTACACTAAGCTACTGCAATAATAAGTCTGTAAATATTGTTTCTGTAATTTTTTTTAACGACAGTGTTTACCAGCAATGGATAAAAGCCTCCTCTCTGTTCAAGAGTCCGCATGGGTTGAGGGGATGGTGTGCTCTCAGCCATAAATACACTTCTATGTGACGATTAGCATAGATTTTGAGATGGGGTCACGGTCCTGCACGTTAAATTAGTGTCTTTCTCTCATGAAGCATTAATCATAACATATGTACAGGACATTCTGCAAATTATTTTTGCCTTGAATGACTGTAACAGTGCCTCAACACAAAAGTACAGTACACAGGGATGAAAAAAGACATATCAAATAACCAGCAAATGCAGCATGTTCTCATTTCCTGCATAGAGCTCTGAGGTTTTTGCGGTCAGAGCAAACGATAGCCGGCCAATTTGATCGGAATTCTAGCTGAAAGAAAAAAACAAAAGCTTTCTAATACATTCCATGATCTGATGAATCTCAACAGTTTCGCACATGACATAAAACAATGTGCAGAGTTTTTGAGTATACATTTCCGACTTCAGCTTCACTACATTGGGGCAGATAGAAGAACAGAAGCATTCTGGTGCTGTGCCATGTCAGTTGATGGTTGGAAGATGTTCTGCATTGATTTGATTATTTAAGTCTTGATTTGGCTACATGACTTTGGTGTCTCTTGTGCAACGTTTTCTAGTAGTCATGGCAATGCTAATCAACCATCATAGGCCACATCCTCTCTCTGTGCCCTCCTGAGGAAGACGAGGTAATGTAGATGCTCTTGCAAAACTCATTACAGGTGTTTGTGAATATCAAACGCAGGTGTCCATCAAAGTGGAACTGATGCCAAATGATAGCTACAGGACTGACACTTTGGTGTAATCTTCTCAGTTTTAAGCTAAGATTATACTGTATTCTTTGTAAAAGTAGCAGAACTTGTGTGTTTTCCTTTGGTTTCAATCTCTGATGCATGGACTCTGTGGCCCCCCCACCCACTCCAAAGCAGCGGGCTTCTGTTCTCAAACTGTCAGCTTAGTTAATAAAACAACTGCTCTTGACTCCGCAATATGCCTGATTTTGCATGCTGGAGGCGTGCAAATTCTCGGTTCCTTTGAATTTCATCAGTAACGAAATTAATTAGAGTGGCCACGAAAATGTAATCATTGCTCCCTGGAAATTGAAATAAATTAGAGATGCACGCATTGGGGACTGCTCATTAGTGCTGACCTCGCGTAATTACTGTATCCATTTGTGAAATTCATAATGGAGTTGAGGCAACTTTGAACTGAGCTTAAATAAAAACTAGATTGCACGGTCCCCAGGGTTTCTGTGAATGTTCAAATGGCTTGTTTGATGAGGAGTGTTGTGTGTGTCTGTGTGTGTGTGTGTGTGCGTGTGCCTGTTTACATGTGTCTGCAAAAGGGCAGTGCAGAGAGTGACATGGTGGAAGAAAGAGAGAGTTTTCCAGCGCTCTATAAGATATAAACTATATCTAAAACACGAGAAATGTTATATATTGTGATTATAGTGATAAATGTTGTGGGAGGATGGCACGGTGGCACAGTGGTTAGCGCTGCCGCCTCACACCAAGAAAGTTCTGGGTTCCGAACCCCGGGTCGGTTGTAGGGTCTTTCTGTGTGGAGTTTGCATGCTCTCCCCGTGTTTGCGTGGGTTTCCTTCGGGTGCTTTGGTTTTCTCCCACAGTCCAAAGGCTTGCAATATAGGTTAATTGGTGACTCTAAATTGGCTCCATAAAGTGTGAATGAAATTATGATGGTGGTGACTGTGTCTTTAAAATACAGTAGATGCAGCCATTTCTATCATAATATTCAAAATACTATGAATCATTTAAAAATTTATTTGTAATATTTGTGTGATCATATACTTTAAGTTTATAGAATGTAAGGGGGTCACAGAGTTATACTAAGAGCTGGTCTCATGAGTAACACTCATGTACTGTATTTCCAGTTGTTTTGAAAGGGACCGAGAGATTTATTTTAACTGTTGCCATTTTCAGTGCCTGAGGTAATGACATTTGACAGTCAAATTGGAAGCACTTCAATCAAGATTGCTATAGATGAATAGCCTGTTATGTCAATTTGTTTTGTCATTCACTTAAGCCCTGTGCCTAGCACTGAGACTGGACTGTGTATTTAGATGTTTTGTACATCATAATTTTAGGCTGATAATTACAGCTGAACAAATCACTCAAGTGTCAAGTGTTCACAATGAAAATATGTGCTACCTTTTTTGTTTCACTGCGAGAAGCAGTAATCAGCGACTGATACCCACTCATCATGCAATAATGCAGTGTGCTAGAGCTGCTTCTGGCCTGTGAATCTGTCTGTCTGTTTTTCTTTCTGTCTTTCTCTCCGTCTGTTGGTCTCCACACGGACGACCCCCCATCAGGAGTCAGTGGGCTTTGAGTTGGTGACTTCTTTTGGGTCGTCTTCCATGTCTTCTGACAAGACTGCCATCGGAGTGACCACTTGAGTTAAAGTGAGTGGCTTTTTTTTTACATGACTTTCTATATTGGTTAAAAGGCCAAGAGGTTGTGGGTTCCAGCCCGACTGTATCACATCTTCAACACTGATTATTTGTCATTGTGAACACACCACAGCACACAGTGCATCACAATGAAACATGACATCTGCATTTGACCCATCCATGAAGGAGCAGTGGGCAGTTTTTGGCATCAGCCAGGGAAGCAGTGCTTATGGACAGTCTCTTGCTCAAGAGTACCTCAGTAGTACCTTCATCAGTGCGGAACTTGACTCTTGCGATCTTCGCATCATGAGGTCAACTCCCTAACTGTTACGCTACCAACCAGCCCAACCACCTTTAGGTCCCATTTCACTCCAATATTTTTAGGGGAGACTGTCCCTGTAATTTCAAAAGAATTAAACTGATGCAGATAAATACCACAAACGTAAATCTACAAGTAGAAGGAGAAAATTCACTCTTCAAATGCTGTCCAGTTTGAATGCCGCCTTGATACTGGCTGACAGAATGGCCATGACGAAAACTGGCACAATAAACAATTTGGTCTGTATCGTAACGCCGTGAGGGGTCATTTTTGAACATCCATGTATGCACATTTTCTGTTTGAAATGTCTCTAATTGGCATAAGCTGCCGAGTGTTTGCCTTCTCTAGTGAGACGCATCGGTGCACATCTTGATTTCAAATGCACAACATGCACTGCTTATGCCCAAACAGAAAGAAACTTTTGTTATAATTGTTGCAGTCAGCAGGGAGTGGGATCATTTGGCTTGATATTATGCACATATGTAAATGTTCCTACCTAAATTGATCAATTAGCTATTTAGCTGTGATGGTTCAGTGTCATAATTAAAAGGTCTGTTTTTTTTGGACTGTAAAGGTTAATTAATGTGCTGCAGTCATTTTTTTACGGACGCCCCGGGGGAGGGAAGACTAAGTTCTACACAGCCACATTGACATTTCATGTCTCATACACCTGTTTTTAGACAGATTCAAGATACTTTCACTTAAATAACAAATAGCTTCTGACTGAGATTATGGTCTTGTCAAAGTCAGTTTCGTGTGATGTATTACAGGGAACAGCTAAATGCAAAGCCTTCACTATGTCAAAGGCTGCAGGACCCTACTGTTTATAACCCTCTTAATGCCATTAAAGGCATTTAAGGTGACTTATTTTATTTTAAGCTAGTTTACTTTTCCATTGAATAAACTGCTATTTTAATATCACCTTTTTTCTATTTTTTAATGGGCAAAGAAATGAGCTCAATTGTGGAATGATCCAAGTCTATCCCAAACCGCCCCTTATCCCCATGATTCATAATTAGGTGAAATTCAGTTAATAAACATGCAGTCTGAAATATGTGTGCCAGCACACTGCCACTGTACTGCTGCCAAACAGATAAAAAGGAAGAAAGGTTTGAGTGTTGACAGGTCCATAAACGCAGCTATGGAATGGCGCTACAGTGAAACTGTGTAGTAATGTAATATATTTATTGCCTCATTAAAAGGGAAACCTGTTGGAGCTGTCGTGTTCCAAGAAGAATGGTCCTAAGTAAAACGGGCACCCCCGCATTTCTTCTCTTGTTTTTTTCCCTCCCCTCATAATCTCCATTGCTAAGTATAGTGTTCACTGTCTGGGACTGCCTCCATTACTGAGAATTTACTATAAATATTTTCATCTAGCAAATGATCATTTTTTGCTTTAGTTTAAAGAAGTACTCCTCTCAAAAATGCTTTTGTGGCACTGAATGAAAGCCAGCCGTACTATTTGCTCTTAATCGTCCATTCTTTGTTTTTGGGTTTGATATTCCTTGCATAAGTATAATATTTCATCATAAGGGATCATTTTGGAGTTATATGGCTACGTCATGCTGTCCATTTTGATACACCAAATAAAACTTGTGTGTTTTAGTAAGGACAGCTATCCATATCCAGTGGTTAGCGCTGCCGCCTCACAGCAAAAAGGTCCTGGGTTCGAGCCCCGGGTCGGCTGTGGGGCCTTTCTGTGTGGAGTTTGCATGCTCTTCCAGTGTTTGCGTGGGTTTTCTCCGGGTGCTCTGGTTTCCTCCCACAGTCCAAAGGCATGCACTATAGGTTAACTGGCGACTCTAAATTGGCCCTGTGTGAATGTGAGTGTGTTTGTGTGAGTGTGTGCCCTGCGGTATGTTGGCGCCTGCCCAGGGTTGGTCCCTGTAGTTCCCAGGATACGCGCCGGTCCCCGCAACTCCGATAGGAATTAAGCATTTCTGTGAGTTTTACATATCAGGATTATATCAGCAAAAAGTCTGATTGGGATCCTTTTATAGATTAGATAAGATTTAGCTTAATCTTACACTAATACAGAAAGCCGCAATTTTGGATGAATCCTATTAATGTGAACTCTCGTGGCTGGTATATGTTTCTGAAGATATGAAACAAGCGTTAAGTCAGACCAATGTTCATCAGTAGTTTCCTTTTAACTTCATCCGGCTTCATTTTGGCATAGAAAAGAAGGAACATCTCAACTACAGGTAGTTCTCCAAGTTTCTGCTGGTGGGTCATTGTTCTCTGCTCTAGTAATCTCACACACTCTCTCTGCTGCTACACTACTGTGACGGCATTTAGGTTGTTAACAAGGTTGTTAATTTGAGATGAAGACTGTATCTTGTTAACCTTATTAGACAGTGTTGGGAAGGCTACTTTTAAAATGTATTACACTACAGGACATAGAATACATGCCCTAAAATGTCATTTGTAACATATTCTATTAGATTACTCCATGTGATCAAGATTGAAACGTATTCTGAACACTTTGGTTACTTCCACATTGTCTTGCTTTTTACAGCTGTATGAATGTGGCAATCACACCCTTCATATTCCATCCTCTTTCTTCTTTTACTGTGAACTGTTGTGTGAATTTCCGAGAGAGAATTGTGTTTCTGCCCTGGATCTGTGGTGCTGGCTCCAGCTCTGACTCCATTGTGTGACTGCGGCAACTTACATTTAATGGACGTTTACATTAGAATCTTTGGTTGTGTCTTCTGAAAGGTTTCTGGTAATGAATGGAGTTTCTGAAATTTAGTATGTGAAACATAAAAACACTATCATGCAATTCATTATTTTTCAACAATATAAGTAATATTCAGATTACCATTTATTTAAACTGTAACTGTAATGAAATACAGTTCTGAATACATATTAACGTTGGTTCATGTATTCCCTTACTCCTTAACACTGTTAATAGATAAGGTGAATTCACAATTTGTTTGCCATTATAAAGCTGAGCTTAGCTTTAGTCTAGATGGCAGAGATCTGTTTGCCTGGTGTAGTCTGGCTGGCATGAGTTGAATGTTCCGGGCACGATTTCCCTCAGCACAATGAAACATATTGACCTAGTTAGTCAATAATGAAACACTGAAGTTATATTCCATTGCCAGCATTTGTTTCTCATTAGGTGACGTAACCCAAACACAGTCAGGCGACTCCTCCAAACAGGTAGGCCTTTTCTTCCGCATGAATGATGGTATCAGTGGTGCTCTGACACTTTTGTATTTGCAGTATGCCGAATATATATTTATTTATTTTCTAATATAATGTCTAGACCTGAATGTGGCAGAGTAGAGAGCGAGGCCCGACTGTGCCAGGTTTGCATCTACCCTCACTATATCTGAATGAGCTTTTTATATTAGACCTAACTTGCTCCAGATGGTTTTGGGGAAGCATACTGTGAGAAACACACTGATATTGTGTTTGTGGCCAAGACAGAATGAATTTTGTCTTCAGGACTCGAACTTTCTGACTGCAGTGGTTTTTCAGTACTGTTACCGTAATGGGTTTAGTTTAGCTATTAAAAATACATGTCCCATTTTATTTGCTCTGCTGTACTGACAATCTCAGGGTGATAAAAATCATTTTTGTTAGTTGGAGCCTCACAACCATTGTCCACCATTATGTTAAATTCACAAAAACTAGAATTATAATATTTACTGCTTTAATAAACCATCTAAAAATGTGTGAATATGAGAATGTGTGAAAGTTTGAAGTGTCTGTAATAACAGGTATGTAAGAACAATAGACCTCATTGACCTGCCATGCTTAAGAAGAAATTTGTTCTTAAAACCCACATATGCAGTTTTCAAGATGATTCCGACATTCACCAATGTTTTCTTATTTACATTTTGTTCTTAAGTAAAAACAGAAGCTACAAATGGTGAAGAGCACTTTTACACAAATTTTACTGCATGTCTATTTGTGCAAAACATTAGCCTTTTGGCTTGTCTTCAATTCTACAGTTGTATAATATACTATATTTTAAAGAGAAAACTTTAAAATATTGGTGAATGAGGCCCACTGTCTTAACTCAGTGCAACAGTAAAACTGTTCAAGAATATCCTAACATGATCCTACTGTCCTCATGAGACATATATTTGTAGTATAAGAATATGCCATGTGTTTCCAATTGTGTGATAATAAAGCAGCTTCACTTCAGGTTTTGCCTTTATTAAGCCTCCACAGCAGATACAGAGTCATAGCGCAGTAACAAAGGACCATACGGAGAAATGTGTAATGTAATAAGATTATCGAGGGCACTGCCAATTTCTCACACTAGCCCTCTTGACAATTTAGTATCAATGAAACCTCCAAAAATAGCAAAATCATATCTTTCCTTGTGAATATGAATGCTGAGTGTTTTGTGTTCGTGATATCACTGTCATATCACGGTATAAGCAAGTACGGATGTGGCACATGACGCCCATGTCAGAAGTCTGGCTCACCCACCAGGAATGGTGTTACTGCCAGAGCTGAGTCTCTCTCCACCAGCCAGCAGTGTTTTTAACCTGAACAGTGCTGATGAGATCCAGAAGACCTCAGAGAGCTTTTTTTTGGTCTAAGCAGGCGTTTTATTGTTTAAATGTGAATTTAATGCCAGCCCCTGAATTGAAATAATCCAAACAGAGGTGGCTCGTCAAAAGGTTTTATTTGAATCCAAGGACAATTAAAGTAACAATAAATGCTGAGGCGGTTTCAGCGTTGGCTTTTGGAGACTTCAGTTTTCCCCCTGCCAAATAAAAACCATGTTTCTGAAACACTCACAGTTGCAATAAGTTAAGGTTTTAAGAGGCTAAACCTGTAAACTCAGAGGCCTGACTCACGGCTGTTGTGCAGTCCCATGTGGTGGTGGTGGCGTTACCAGCTCTCCTAAATGCAGGCCAGCTCCTGTTCTGGCAACTTTCCTCTATGCTTCAACAGGTCTTTCTCCCTCCATCTACCCCTGATGGTGTTGTTTTTTAAGACTTTATATTTTTTTTCAATTCTACAATGATTGTTATTTCTTTATGACAGTGCAAATGACAGGGTCACTTTTGCTTAAGGAACCCTGTCGTGAAATTTTGATTGGACTTTTTTTCCCTGTTTCATTTTTACCCATTCAAATTAATTTGATGCTATTTTAACTCATTCTCCCTTTCACAACGGATAGTACAAAATAGTTGCACAGTTGGAACAAAATGGCTGCATTTCTAGTTGAACTTTCTCAGTATCATTTTGTAAAATGTCTAGTTATTATTGCTATATTTGAACAAAAAAAACATTCTCAATACTGGAACTGCAAGTTACCTTCCCAAGCGTAATTATTAGCTGGCATTCTTTTAAGAAACATCTACCATTTAATTCTGCTCGTCATAGAGCAGAAAGGCACGACCTTCCGCTTCCGCTTGGGAAAAACTATGAATTTCGTTTGAATTATGTCATAATTTTTTACATATGATGTTTGTGAATAAAAAAAAAATCATGTCAACTAGGTTACAATTCATCATGAGGAAGATGAATTACATTAGGTTTTGTGTGAGACCGGTCAGAGAACTACAGCTCTCAGCGCAAATATATATACGACACCCGCACACACGAACGAAACTTATGGAACATGGCTGTCTCGCTCCTCAGCTTTGCTCGTATGGTGACACTCGGGAACAAAGCAGACCGGCATCTTGAGATCGTGATCTGTGACAGAACCTGAACGGGCGGCCAAGTGGAGGGAAAGTGTAGTGATGTCATGTATGCCATTGATGGACTTGTAGTCTTTGGAGTTACAAACATTATTTATTAATAACTGAAAACAACATACATATGGGTGGTATAATATTTTTTGCACTGTCCTGTATGTAGACATTTGTTTAGATACATTTTCTCTCTGGAGTTGCAAACTTTAACAATGCTGTAATTCAACGTGACGTACTGCATCTTTCTTTACAAGAAAAATTATGATTTTTGAAAAATCACAAACATATGTGTCATTTAAGGCTCATGTCGACCGGGTACTTTTTGACTCCCATTCAAAAATTTCAGGACGTTAGGTTCCATGAAGGTCTACCGGAAGGGGCGTGACTTCGCCACTCTATTGACATTAAATACCACCACTGTGGAGTTACTCTTTACCGGTACAGTTCCAGACTACGGTCAATATTTTGCCATGCACATCTGCACATGCCCTCTGTACCATTATTGCCTGAGGTCAGATTTCGACCACAGTATCACAGTTGGCTTGATATTATTTGGGTGGGGAGCCTCGCGGTGGTGGGTGTGGACCGTGTGTGCGTGTGTCAGTCTCGTGTCAACAGACCTCCTCCAGCCCAGAATATTAAACGGGGGTTTTGATGGAGAGGTATAGGATGTATTCAACAACTTACAATCACTTGGTCTCACAATTTTAATATAAGTTAGAATTTATAAAAATGGAGAGTGAGTTTCAGAGTCATTCAGATAGTTATTGATGTTAAAATTCATAAAAGTTGGGCTCTATCTCTATATCAGATATCCGTCTTATCTGTCTTTTATCATCAGTAAAATGGCTATATACAGTACGGCACACAAGTCTTCAGACTTTTATTTATATATTGCTCAGACAGTGAGACAATTGTACAATGATTTTTGAGACAATGATTTTTTTTTACATTTGCAACAATATTGTAGGTGCATAAATACCACAAAAAATAGACTACATAAATAGTCTATCTAGAGAGAGGGGAGGGGGGGGAGTACATAAATTATAGTTTGATATTAATTTTTTTAGCTTTTAAAAAAATATATATATATTTTTTTTAGCTAATGGTGAGGTACTTCCCATAGGCCAATACAGTACAGGTCCAGTACAGCTAAATTCTGGTTTGTATCTGTATAGCTTAACACTTCCAGCTGGATTAGCAAATACTGTTCACTCGCAGTGCTTCATCAGCACTCAGTTTATAGACTGCTTCTGTCTGTACGATGTGTTTTTTGGCACCTGCTCAGGCCTGCACAGAGAGAGAGAGAGGCCTGCATAGAGACAGAACCATCTCTGCCGAGGACCGCTTCAGGGACGTGATGGTCACTATCAGACCTAATAAGATCCCTCCATCGGTGGAAGAATGCTTGGTGGCAGTTGGTCTCTCTAAGCCTGTTTCCTTGTTTTGTTTCACTTGCCGCTTGTTTGCAAGAATGAGGAGTCTGAATACAGCTAACCAGGCAACCAGGCTATTTAAAGATAAAGCCGTGCTTCAAAGAGTTTTAAGAGTGCTTTTAAACATGGGTGGCTGGAGCCAACGTACCAACGTAGATGTATGTTTGCCTTTGCGAGCGCGTGCCTGCGTGTCTGCGCGGAGCGGCCTGTTTCATAAACACTCCATGAAGTCTGTCATTTTCTCCCCAGTATGTGCCTTATAAACCCCAGGGTTCTGCTATAGATTTGTAAACACACACTTGCAAAGTCATTAGAAATAAATTAAAGACAATGTGTTCATCAAATCCACTCTGCTTTCCACACACACAGAGGCAAACACACACACACACCTTTAATTCGGGTGCTGTGAAAGATAAATGAGAATTGAAGACTAAATATTTTCCTTACATTGCCTTGTTTATTCCACCCATGTCTGCTCCCAGACTCCTCCTGGCTAGTGTTAACTGTTTCAGAATGCATCCATGTGAGGTTTTTTTACAAATGTCCTCTTGGCTGGGAGAGCTTTGGGGTAGCTGTTTGTTTTTGTGGTTGGGGTTCCGCATCACTATTTCTGCAAAGCACACAGCGCCATCTAGTGAGAGAGACTCCTGGTGTGGTTCAGGCTTCCCACCCCCACAGCACACACACACACACACATGCTGGGTGGATTCATGTCCTAACATTTCAGAAAACTTTCTTTCACATTCTTTTGCAAAACAAGCAGTGAAATCAGAAACACTTGAAAGTTTCAGAACAATAAATATGTTTGTGTTAGTGCACTTTTAATGTACAGTAGGCTGTGAACATGGATGGTTCTGGGCAGCAGGAATACTGCCTATTTTCACGGAAGCTATTAAAAGACTTACCTCATGCTATTTTTTCCACTTTATATGTCCCTCTTCTCATAAAACAACTTAATTAAAGTGCCCCTCGAGCTTGATTCCTTATGAAATTACAACCAGTTCTCTCCACGGAACCCTCCATGGCAGTGTAGGTGCATTTTTAACTAGCTCACCCCACTGAGCGCTAAATAAGTACATGTGGAGTTTGACTCATGGCTGTCCCTCCTTCAAAGATTTTTCAGAATTTCTCTCTTGTAAAAAGAATGTCATCATTGGTGTTGCATGCACACTTTTAAATACAGTATGTATGGGCTGGCTGGTGGTGCTACTTCAGGGCAGTTTCTTCAGCTTTAACAGTTTCAACTCTCTTCTCAACAACATGGGGCTGATTAGGAAGATCAACACCCACAATAGCGGGACATTGCAGAGACGCTGAGGTGACTGAAGGGACAAGCGACAGCTTGTCACAATGTCTGAAGATCTCTCTGTCTCTTTTTAAACTCTGCTTGCCTTGATGTTGCCTTGCTCTCTCACCCCGTCGTAATGTGTGAAAGAACATAGATACGTGTCCTGGCAAAAAAAAATCTCGACCATCTTTCAAACATGCTGGATGAATTTTATGTGTTTATAGTTAATATATATTTTTTATTCCACACCAGTGAGCAGTGACTAACTGTTTTCTCTTAATTGTCATATGGTAATTTGTAGAAAGCTAAAGGTTCTGCTTTCTGGTAACATCACAAACAGCTTTAAACAGATACACAGCTTAGTATTAAACTGCTTTTAGGTAAATTCAGCTGAGAGCAACTATTTGCAAATGTTAGTGTTATCAACACAGTTACACCCAGCTACTACACACCCAATATCACAATCGTACACCCAGTCATGACACAAAAATGCTTCTTCTTTGTGAACCAAAATCCATTTTCATTATCCAAAATTACCACGAGAAAGCAATACCATGTGAGAATTTGGCAGTGCCTTTGAACTCCGGATAATCTCATTACATATTTCACAATATGGTCTCATGTCTCCCAGATAGGTAAGTGAAATATGATTGATAATTGTGTGAAAAGAAAACAAGAGTGAGGGACAGCTATATCATTTTTTTAATAGTGATTCTCTGGGTGTCTGACTACACAGCCAATTCGAATCTTTGAACTGCCCAGCCAACCTGGCCGCTGTCCACCTCAGCCTTTTGAACACTTACAAACACACTCCTCACAGCACGCACTCTTCCCAGGCCATGATGCTATCAGGCCTGAAGAGACGATGGTGAAGGAGGAGTGTGTGCGCTGTGCCGCTGGCCACTGTCAGGCAGCTGGGGACTTGTACGTGCACACTTCCATGTCCACGTTCGTGCCTGACTCTTGGCTTCATTTGAGGCGAGCAGCGCCGGTTATTAGTCTTGGTTGCATCAGAATTGCGCTGGATCCTGAACACAGCTGTATACAAAACAGACCTTCAAATCATTTGGCTGACGATGAGTATTTTAGTGAGTTGCTAAAACTGGTCATGAAAACCCCCTAAAAAATCTGAATGAGCCTCTAATGACTTGATACCACGTTGGTATTTAAAACATTTCCCGTCCAGCAGGGTGAATTTCTCTTGAAGATCAGAGGAGCACACATTAGTGGATTGTGTGTGTGTTTAAGAGAGATGTTGGGAGTCAGATGCCTGTGCTTGCAACCTTCTTCACACTCCAGAGGGTGTTTAAAGGCAGAGGTAAGCTGAGCTCAGCTTTATTCAATAGGGCTCTGTGTTAGAACACATGCTGCCCTTTACAGAGCGGTCACTCTATACCAGTGTAGTGGGAGTCCTACTGTAAAGCAGCCTGCCCCATCCTGCTCATTACCACCCAGTACTTAACCTTCACACCGCAGCGATACCCAATCCCTCACCCCGATCACTCCATCAAGCCCAAATCCAGCGTTGCTGTTTGGTGAAGAATGAACAAGGATGTTGCTGGCAGGTCTGAAATCAATGGAGAGATTCACAGCTTAAAGTGGAATGTAGTATTGTTGGAAATGTCAGTTTATCTTAGTTGTGGGAGACGGCACTCAAGCTATTGCAGTTCAGTCACGTAATTAAAAAAAAAAGCCATGGTGCAGCCTTAAATTAAATTATTAAGAGCAAATTGTTAAAACCTAAAATTATATTAGCATAATAAGAAAAAAGAGAGAGAGAGGTTCACTGGAAAATTATTTTGTAAGCATAAAAGCCATTATACGCCCTCTGGAGTACAAAAGACGTAATGGATACTGAGGAAAATTACTTTCATTAGTAATTAAATTGTGCTCAATTTTAGCTGTGTTACCCCTGATATTCATCATGATGCATGTTGAGATACATTTTCATATCCAATGATGTTGGCTTTTTTAGTACAAACTACAAATTTGAATTTATAATATAAATCTCTTTGTCTCCACTTTGCTTCTGCCACTCTTTCAAAGACTGGACTGTACTTGAATGACTGAACTCTCACCTGACCCCCCGTGCTGTTGTTGTTCACCGTGCCATTCCTAAAGAGACCTGGCTGGACACTGCTGCACCCTGAAAATTCTTAACTTGATCAATTACACTGCACTTAAATGACTAAAATGACTGGTTTCTACAGAGACCTCATCATCTGGAACTACCAGGGACTTCTTGGACTCGAACTGAACACTAATTTAAATATTTAACTAAATGCCAACTTAAATATTACATACATATTACTTATATTTTACACACACACACTTATAAACAAACTGTACATACACACAAGAGCGCAATCCGGTTTAACTCAGAGGAGGATGGGGTCCCCTTCTCTGTCTTGGTTTTTCTCATGGTTTCTGCCTGTGGAAGTGGGAATAGAGGGAGTTTTTCCTTGTCACTCAGGTTGTCTCAGGTGTTCTCGTTAGGGGTTTGGGCCGCTTATATGTAAAGCTGATTTACGACAATGTTGAAAAAGCAATGTACAAATTTAAATGAATCATTGATGTACAGAAGTCTGTTCATCTGACCCCCATGGAGATGTTCCAGCTGGCTGACCTGCCCGAGCAAGGCGGGTGATTCAGCATGGCAGCCGGGCCGGGCTCACTGAGTCATTGCTGGCGAGTGTGCCCCTTTACCACCGGCTTCTTTCCGATGTTCCAGGATGACGGGTTAAAACCGAGCCAGAGCACGCTTCGGTTCCGCCTCCTGCCCTCCTGGGACCCACTCGTCACTGTCACTTTCTAAAAATTGGGTCGCTGGACTCTGTAATTATATGGGAATCGTTTTGGTCGGTAGCATTTCGCTTCTTCTCCTTGCACTTGCATGCACCCTCTTACATGGCAGAGTGAGATAATGTATTAGCTTACATCATTCCTAAAGGACACGTGCGAACACTATTGCATTTTCAGCCTTTGTTGAGTTTTAATCCATGATCTACATTTTTATTTCATTGCTTAAAAGCTCTATTTACACAAAGACTTGGCGTAGAATTGATTCAATTTACATGCCATGGCTTAAAATCCTATTTTGAAGATCTAAGCTGTCAGTTTGGTGTCTAAAGGACAAGATGCCAGGGCAAAGAACTGGCCCTACGGCTGTACACGAAAACCTTCCTAAGTAGCTCTACAGCATTCACTTGGTGGTGATTGCTGGCCAGACAATATTATTTCTTCGCCATGTGATATGGTAATAGGTTCTACTTGCTGTAATTGGAGATACTTGAGATAATTGCTTCACATAGACATTATTCTTTGAAAAAGGAGACAAAGGTATGGGAAAGGCATGGAGGAATGTTTGGAAGTTGAAACCTGCGCTTGGAGAAGGCATGTCATAATGCTGAACTGTGAAGGCACTTTTGGAACAGTCTGATGAAGAGTGAGGAGTGAGCTGTGTGTCTATTTTCTTTCTCCCTCTGTCGTCGTTTTGGTTTAGTGCACAGCGAGTGGATCGCTCCTCCAGAGAAAGGAGCCCTACAATATAACCTCATTAAAGTACAGAGCCAGGTAAGAACACAAAAAAATCTGTATGAAATCAGTAGAGGATATATCATATTTACAGAGTTGTCTCTTAGATGCCTATGTGTAACTGTCATTAGAAAATAATGGATTATTCTGTTTTTCTTGCTACACCAAACAAGAAAATGGTACATTTAGGAAGTCTGAATATTGCAATTGCTCATTTTAATGTTCACATTTTCACTGTTAAAGCTGAGACGTGTGCTGTGTGTGATTTAACTCGAACTTGCAGTCACTGAAGGATGCTGAAGACTTTGACCCCATAGTGTTTTTCCTCCAGCAACTGTTATGGTAATGTTGCTTTTGCATAGGCCGAGGTCGTGAAAAAGAGAGAATATCTAAAGCTGTCATCAACATGCCGAGCACACGTATAAAAAACTGTAACTGAAATGCAAGCCCAGCAGTGGAGGAAAGTTATCACTCTCCGTGGGCAGCCGGGGGGAAATGAAAACAGACGCGAAGGGTTGAGGACTCTGCAGGGAGAACACAGAGAGAGAGAGAGAGAGAGAGAGAGGGAGAGAGAGAGAGAGAGAGATGCTAGATGTGCCTTTTTATTTTGTCAGAAGCCGCGCTTCCAGACGTGCCGAGGGCTGAGTTATTCCTCCGTGGCGGGCCGTCCAGGGCAGGGGCCCTGAGCAGAGACGCCAGTCCCACCACAATGAGCAGCTCTGGGCTGTGGTCTGAGTCTACGGGCGGCTGGCCAGCTCTCCCCCACCACACCCCGCCTTCTCTTCCCCCTACACCCCATACACCCCCCCCTCTCCACCCCCCCTCCCCTCTTCCTCCTCCCTCATGGGAGACTGGGGGTCCTCACTGTCACGGAGATCTCGACAGGTGGTCCCGTTCCACAGGAGGGGGCAGAGAGAGACAGGGCAGGGGCGTATACAGGTATCTATGGCGGGGAATGCCGAGCGGGCAATGCCTGGATGGCCGTCGTTTGCAAAGTCTCACAGTTCTTGTCCTCTTTTCTGTTGGGTTTCTGACTGGATTTGGGCAGTCGCTGCTGGCTTTTGCTCGCTTGACTAACATTCTAACATTACAGTGCTCACACAGAAATGAAATCAAATCAAATCAAATACATTTTTTTCACTGTTTTCTTGTAGACGTGAAGCTGTTTGGAAAGTGGAAATCTATCTCACCAGTGTTTGTTTTTTAAGCATGCGAAAGCTTAAATAGCATGGATGTGGGATGTCTTTTAGCCTTTAACTAAAGCTAGGTGAGGTCAAGGTGCGCCGCTCTATTTAAACAGGATTAGCATAAGCTGTGATAAGTATGAACTGGAGGGCATGTGGCGTCACTGACCAGACATGTACAAGGACAATATTCTTAATGCTTAGCATCGTTGGGATTCTTTCAATGTGGAATGCAGCCTTAATGGAAAGTGGGGTTTGTAGAAACATTTAAGAAATGATTAGTGGAAATCAAGTTGACAAAATCTAGACTTCATTTTCTCTCTCTTAGTTTCAGTCTGGTGTGCTCTGTCTTGTTGCAAGGCTGCCGATTCTGCCTACAGGTCTACTCTGGGCTCTGTGGATGGAGGTGAGTCAGCCACGCATCGTTGCGCTCCACCCCTTTAACCGCTCTCCCCTGTTTCGTCGTCTTCACCACGCTTTGCGAGAAGGGAGGGGGACAAAACAATGGCTGCCCTATTTCCCTCAGAGAGGGCGATCTAACCCGCTTAAGCAGGAGAGTGGGCTATGCATGGGAACCTCCTGTGTGGATTCTTTTGTACCTGTGAGTGATCAGAGGGATGTGTGTGTGTGTGTGTATGAGAGAGTGTAGGTGGTTCTTGGCTCCGTTCGGCTCCAGACTGGCTCTCGCAGGGGAGACAGGTTAATAAGGAGGTAGCGCCCGCTCGGGTCTCTCTTTAATTAAGCCTGTCGGGGCTGCGTCCCTTTTGTGTCCAGTACAGACCTGTCAGATAAGGCCTGAATGACGACCTCAAAATATCCAGAGAGTAGTTTCTGCTCATTTTTAGACATTTTCTGATGAATTTCTCTCTCACATCACAACTTGTTTTTTCTCCTGAAACCACATGCAAGGCAGCGGCTAACTAAAATTCTTGAGGCTACTAAATTAAGTACTTTTTACAATTTCTCATTAGAAAACTTTCGTTTAAAATGCTCTATTTTGCACTCATTCTTGCTTTGAAAAATAGCAATGTATGGGGCCAAAACTGTATTTACTGTAGCTCGTAGTGTAGCTAACTACTGTTTTAAAACATTAGTTTTAAACATACTGTTTTAATCATTAGTAGCTGATAGCTTAAGGGGCTTCCCCAACCCTGATATAACCTCTCATTCATCTCTTTCTCCTGTGTCTAGCTGTGGGAGGCAGAATCAGCATTTGTCTGGTTCCTTTGTGGAGAGGCTGATGAACAACAACAGTTGTGATGGTTTCTGGAAACTGGTGCTGTTCAAGGGCTTTTGCGACCTTTACAGAGGTCAGTGCCTCGGGCCGTCAGGGTTTTGCAGGCAGGCAAGGGACGGGTTGCAGCTTGGCCTGCTGGAATGAGTTAATAACCACCTGTATCGCAGTATTGAACAATATGCAGAGCAGGGGAGAGCACTTACTAGCAAAGGGATTTAACAATGAGGCACGTTAATGCAGGCTGCGCTCCAGCTAACCATATGTAGTGCTAAGACAGCGAGCACCCGCATAGCTTTTAGTGACACGGCCCTTTACTGCCGCCTGGGAGGTCATTCCAAATCACGCCGCTTTTAGAAATGAAATCATGACGGACAGACGTGATTGGCACATGCCGACCATTACCAACACTAACAGCCTGGATTTGCCATAAAGCTGACAAAAAAGAACAGTGAAAATCTTCATTTCCGCAAAATTATTACTGGAATGTGACAGCACTTACTTCACTGGGTTCATAAGCACCCATAAAATATAACTCCCTGAGAAATACACTTCGAGCCATTTTCTATTATGCTGTCAATGTAGTCTTACATCGAATCAGCACTGACTGCAGTTTTGAAATTCATGTTACTCGGAAACGTCTACTTTACTTTGTTTGGTCTGTCTATAATGTGGCCACTTTTGGTGAGACTTGGTATTGTTCAAGAGGAAAATCTTTAAACCGTGCTGCTCTTGTTGAAGTAGGGCAAATGAGGTACTGTGAAAAACTGAAAATCTTTGAAATCTAACTCCTCCTAATTTGGGGCATAAAATTGTGTATATTTATGTATTAATCTCAGTGCTTATCTTATTTTCAGTGGTTTTATGAAATGTGCAATAAGATTATTTCGCTAAACAAGAAATACCATCTGTTTCCCAAGTAGTTTAAACAATGTAAAGTTTTGTAAAATTGAATAAGGCTTGGAAAACTAATAGATCTTCAAAATATTCTCATTCTGAAAAGTATTACGTTGTTAAGAAGTCATTGCACATCTTTAATAAATCATATTTAACTTCTTTACTTATTCATAGCAGGTATAGCCCGTAGAACACAGCTGCGTCCTACTGAGGTGGAGCAGCGGATGAAGCTCTTATATGTGGTTTTAAAAAATACCAAACACAAAGCTTTTAATAAAGAGTGAGGACTTTGTGAACACATGAGTCTATGACTTCACTTTCTTTGAAACCTCAGGTAAACAGGCATCACAAGAGAGCAAGTAGGTACTTAGCAGGGCTGAAATGGATGATTACCTTTAAAAATGATCAGGGCTGTTCTCTCCCCTAAGCTCACATGCAGACCACACAAACCAGCTCGTTCAGCCTCGCCTAATGATACGTTCAGCCCCATGCTGTTGTGTGGCCAATTTGGACCCTTACTCACCCACACTATTAAGCTTGTTTGTTACTGCTGAGGTTGCGTGAGTGTGTACATGCATGTGAATGTGTGTGTGTGTGTGTGTGTGTGTTTACAGGTTTGACTTTCAATTCAGTTTATTCTGTTTGCATTCCGTCTTGCAGGCTGTACGTGGTAATTGGGGCCTGTGTAAACTTTGGTTTCGCTTGTTTTTATCGGGAGGAAATAGATTTTTCTTTCACTCCACTGCACTGCCGCTGTCCCCATCTGAACACCCACATCAATAGTTCTCGGGGGACAGTGGGGCACTTGGGGGACGCATGGGGTCCTGGCAGCGAGTGGCGCTTCCTTTAAGCTCCTCGCTTTTTTAATCATCTTGTTTCCTAATTACAGGTCTGTTACCGCAGCTTCTGGGCGTGGCCCCCGAGAAAGCCATAAAGCTTACAGTAAGTGCCCAGCCCTCACCACATCAGCCAGGCCCTGTTCACCGTCTAACCACTCCACTCCCCAAGACATATACGTTTACCCTCCTCTGCCCACTGTCTTCGTGCATGTGCTCCCCCACCCACCTACATTCACCAAAGCACATGTTAAAATGTGACAGAATCCATAAAGTAAAAAAGATCGAATGTTATATCATTTTGGAAAGGTTTTAGTTAAGGCTGAACAAATTGGAGAAAATATCAAATTGCAATTTTGTATTGTGGTTTTTAGTGAAAGTGAGTGATTATTTGTGATTATGAATACAGTACACCACAGCACAGCACACAGTGCACCACAACCTCTGCATTTACACCCACACCTGGGCTTGTTTACATGCACATAGATATTTTTACAAACATATTTTTAGCCACCTCAAACATATTTTTTAAAACGCCATCCAAAATGAAGATTTTCCAAAACGGTGGATTCTGTGGATCCGTGTAATCAAGTAAAACACAGTTTTCTTAAAACAATAATGTGTTTATTTCTATTGTGCATGCACCTTAAATACTTTATGCGACAGAAAATGCATTAGCGTCAGCTGCGCGACATTTGTGTACAGTTGGTTTGGCTGTTCATTATCGGAACAAATAGCATTACTAATTAGTAATGCTATTTGCATTGTTTAAAAAAGTGATTTGGACTTGAAATGTTCAATCCTAGTAATAGTCAGCCTACTCAATAAACAATAGTTTACTTAGTAATATTACTGATTATATTAGCTTATTATATAAGAGAATATGAGCTTCTGTTAAATATTTGCCAGTTTAAATAGAGGCGTTGTATGTAGAATATTGTTTTAAATAAGATAAATTGGATCCAGGCATAGAGCCAGGTGTTTGTCTACTTTCGTGTTTTATCTTTTTCCTCCCAGGAAAATGGCTTTGTACGAGGGAAGGCTATGCAGAAAGACGGGACAGTCCCTTTACCCTTTTAAAATCCTGACCGGGCCATGTGTGAGTAACTCTCTCCACTTTAACAGTTTGAATTTCAAATGTGCATTACGCCACACTCCGTGCCTGCCTTATGTGGAATCATCACGCCATCCCGCAGGACCTTGAGGAGCGCAGAAAAGGTTTAGCGGTAAACGCAAGTAAAATCATAGAGTTGAAATCATATTTTAGCCACTTTTCACCTTTTGTCGTACGACTGAAAAGGCACGTCAGCCCCTTTGATGCTTAAAGCATGTTGTAAAGCCCCGTCTTAGTGTTCCTCCACCTTCAGATCACACACTACAGCGGTAGTGCGGATGCTTATCGTGTTACACCTTCCAAACCTGTTTGGGGGGGGGTGTGTCAGTGACCCTCTGCATTATCAATGAGTCAACGGGAGCCCTGGGAGTGACTATTATTTCCATATGCTTTGCTCTTCTCCTCCTCCCAGCAGGTCGGCTCACGAGCTTCTGTTGGGCTTTTTGTTCCGGGGCTTTTTTCATGTAAGACGTCCATTTGGACATCAGAGTCACATGTTGCTTTGAGCTTAGAGTAGCCAGGCCATTTGTGCCCCGTAGCAGCACACTGTGTGTTTGTGCTTGTATGTGCTCGTGCGTGCAGAAGTGTGTGTGTGAGTGTGTGTGTGTGTGACCTGACCTAGGATCAGGTGTTGTCTGCAAGAGAGGCAGACAGGTCTGCTACCTGAGAGGCCAGTATGTTTGATCAGTGAGCTGTCAGAGTCTCCCCCCGCCGTCCTCTTCCTCCCTCCTCCGCCCCGGGTCCACCGCGTACCATCAGCAAAAACTCCCTCAAAGAGCCGCTTTCATTAGCTCACGTTTGATGGCCGTCACCGAGGCCAAATATTCAGTGAGACGCTCTGCGTTTCCAGTCGCTCCTCGAGTCGGCCAGAGAACGTGGCATAATCGCGTCTTGATTAAACTGCCACGAGTGAGGATCCTTTGCATAGATATTTAGACTGCACATCATGAAGAGAAATGTTAGCCTGAAAGGCGTACAGAGCGGCGGCTTGTGCCGGGCCAGGCGGACGTGTTTTCGCTGGTGTGATTCTTTTGACAGCTTCTTTCATGCGGCCCGGGCCCTCGGCGTTTTGGGCTGGCAGGCCGCGCCTCGTTTCTCACGCCTCTCAACGCACCGCACTCTCTCGGCCCTGTTTATTGACACTGCAGTCATGGCAAATCAGGAGGATTTATTTGGTTTTTAAGGGGAAGACTAAACTGCTGATTTGAGCATGTTGAACTCGGCCGTCTCAGTAGAGTTACTGTGATGACAGAGAGAGAAAGCGAGAAAAAGCCAAGTTCGTGGAAAAGCTCAACGCTGTTGGTTAACACTTTGGGATGCTTTTCAACTCTCAAGTGCTCTCTTCTCTTCCTCTCCTCTTTTTTATTCTCTTCTCTTTTCTCTCATTCCGTCTTCTTTTTTGTTTTATTCCATTCTTCTCTTTCTTCTCATCTCCTTTTCTCTCTTCTAACCTCTTTTCTACTTTTCAACCCCTATATTTCTTCTCCTTTTCATGTCTTTTCTTTTGTTTTATTTTGTTCTTCTCTTCTTCTTCTCCACTCTTCTCATTGTCTCTTTTCTTTTTCAATTTTTCCCCGTCCACCATTTTTCCTCCACTAGTTTCTCATTTTCTCTCTCCTAACCTCTTCTCTATGTTTCTCTTTCAACCTCTATTTTCTTCCCCTTTTCATTCTTTTGCTTTATTTTTGTTCTTACTGTCTTTTTCTCTCTTCTCATTTTCTCTCTTTTCCCCATCCACCTCTTCTCTTCGTTGGTCTTCTCTTTAACCTTCTCATTCTTCTCCTTTGTTTTATTCTATTCTTTATTCTCCTCTCTTCTCATTTTCTTATTTCTTTCATTTTTTATCCTCTTCTCCACTTCTTTCTTCTTCTCTTTTGTTTTAATTTATTCGTCTTGTCTTCTGCTCCCCTCTCTTTCTTTGTAACTTCTTCCTTTCTCATTGTCTCTGTTTTCTTTTTCCCCTACTTCATCTTCTTCTTCTTCTTCTTCTTCTTCATTTCTTCCCTTCTTCATCTTTTCCGCTTCCTGTCTCGTCTTCCTTTTTGCCACCTCTCTCCCATTCCTCTCCTCTTGTTTCCTCTCTTTCTTTATTACTTCTTTCCCTTCCACCTCATGTGTTCTCTTCCTTTTTGTCTCTTCTGCTCCCCTTATCCTCTACTCCTTTGTTATATTCTATTTTTTTTCTTCTCTTCTCACATTGCAGGCCGTGAATCAGACTCATGACAGTTGCCAAGCCTTAATAATTATTTGGTAAGAGCTGCATGCTCGGCTGGCCGGGGACTTGGCTGGATGCTTATCTGCTGCTTGCTCTCCCTCATTTGAGGGCCGGGTTACTCAAAATACTCACACAGCCAATGTAAAGAGTAGCGGGAAGAGGGGGGAAAAACACGGCAGGCAATACAGTGATGCTTTGTTCGCTCTTCGGCACGGATTGTCAAGTGATGTAATTTAGCCTGCCTAATGTTTTCAAGCTTTGTTAATCTGTTGTGAAATAGCTTAAAGGTTTTATCGCCTCGCTCTCCTTCTCCTCCACATCCACATGCAAAGGCACATGCGTTAAGGCCCGGCCTTTGGACGAAGTGTGAGTGACCATTAGTGGAGGGAGGGCAACTTTTCGGAATGGCTCGTTTTAAGCGTTTTAAAGAGGTGCGTGAGTAGCAGTGCTTATGATTTGGTGTGTGAGTGTGTGTGAGTTTGTGTCCTGGGGCTTTCTAGAGGGGAGCAAAGAGAATTTCAGGTACACCTCTACCACACCCAGCAACCCGGGCCGCCTCCGGGCCTCACCTTGCCTTGTAATTATGCCGGAATTATCAGGCTGCCACTGTTCTGTCACTCTGCACCCAAATTCCATTTCTCACGGCTCCACCACCTCTCTCTCTCTCTCTCTCTCTCTTTCTCCCTCTCTCTCTCTCGCAGCTGATTTGAGCTGCTGTCTCCCACTAACCGATGCCCTCAATTGTTTATTGTTTGTTTTCCCTTCTGTACCTCTTTAAATGTCCACTTAGTACCCAATTGATATGACGGATGACCTGGCCCGAGCTCCCTCCTTCATTTTTTAGCCAAAACAACTTAAAAGAGACCGCTCTGGGGCCTGATGCTCTAATTAACTATAAAAGATCAGTTTCCACATAAATAGCTATTAGTTGTTGTGTTTTCTCTCTGCTGTGAGCCGGGAGACTTCTGCTCTGCCAGTCTATGTGCTAATTTGCCCTGGAAGGGAAGTGTGGGTCATTCCGCTCAATTCTATTTAAAGTGCACCTTCAATGAGATGATTATGATCTTTCCCCCCCGAATATGGTAATGCTTACTAAATGGGTTTTCTTTTTGTAACACGCTCACTCGAAAGATCGAGACTCATTTGCCGCGTTCCCGTAAGACAGAGAGGCACGCACAATTCCGCATTCATATGTCCAAGGAACAGGGGGAGGGGACGACTAACAATAAACAAACAGTGAGGGCCTTATTTTTCGATAAAGGGGAGGCCGAAACAGAGAGAAGGAATCCATGGAAACAGATTTCCATCTAATTGCTGCTGCTGCTGCTGCTTTTCCGCCTGCAACCTCAGTAACCAGGAGCAACGGGGAAGGTCGGGGCTGCCAGGATCTCGGGCCGAGGCGTGTCGAGAACGCGGCTGTCGCCGGCTGTGTCGAGGCTGGAGCATGTTCTGCGAGCCGAAAGAAACCTGTTCTAGCCCGTCGCCGCTCTTTCATGTTGCCGTACAAACGCGAGGCTGGAGACATGAGGGCGAGTTCATCTCCGAGAGGCCCCCGAGGGCCCGAATCTCTGAGAGTCTGTCTGCGGCGGGGACGGCGTGGTTCTGCGTGCGAGATTCTTACTTAGGATTCTGTTTGATCTTTGTGGTGAACTTTCTGTTTTAGAGTGGAATCTGAATAATCTTAAATAAGTTGAGCTTAAATTTGACCCTTTTAGCTGTCCAGTGCACACCCTACTCTGATCTTTTCTCTTTAATATTTGTAACAAACTGGTTAAAACTGAGTGTGCCAGTACAAAGGATGCTGGATAAAGATTATACGTGAGTGAAAGTTAATGCCACAATTATGCCAATTTTCTCTACTTTAAGATTTTGTCTAAATCTGAGTCTTTAAACTAAAATGTTTTTACATTTTCAGAAACATCTCTGGCGGCATGGTGGTGCAGTGGTTAGCACTGCCGCCTCACAGCGAGAAGGTTCTGGGTTTGATCCCCGGGTCAGCCGTCGGGCCTTTCTGTGTGGAGTTTGAATGCTCTCCCCATGTTCGCTCCGGTTTTCTCCCACAGTCCAAAAGCATGTACTATAGGTTGGTCCCCGCCTTGTGCCCGTAGTTTCCGGGAAAGCTCAGGTTCCCCCTGCGACACCATTTGGGATTAATGAATGAATGAATGAATGCATGAATACTGTTATTGCAGTAAACAGAAAGATTGAAATACCTGATAGCAAGACGTGTGTGTGTCTTCTGCAGGCTAGAGGCTCGCAAATGATCTTCTCCAACCCAGCAGAGGTTGTCAGGATAGAGGAGATCAGCACACAGCCATGCATCAGCGCTCTCTCAGTCATCCATGACCTGGACTTTTTAGGCCTTTACAAGGTGACTCCTTCTCTTGCTCCCACTGCCCCGTGATCAAAAGGTTGTCTGTTCATGTCCCTGACCGGTAAAGGTACCACTGACGTATCCTTCACGGATGGGTCAAACACAGAGGTCACATTTGGTTGTGGTGCACTGTGTGCTGTTCTGTGTTCACAATGAAAAATAATCACTCAACAGTGGCACACACTCATTGCATCACATCACACCCGTGACAGCTGCGAGATGGAGTCAGAGGATGGTGTCCACCTTGGGCAAGATCAAATTATATGACTTTGAAAGGTGTAACGCACAGAACGTGAGTGTAAATAATACGGGACAAAAACACCTCCAAAAAGTCATTGGACTTCTATTGTGATGTGACATTACATTGTTTAAAAAATATTGATTTTTATAATCCTTTTGATCCTACAGCACAAATATTAAGTATTTATGAATAAAACAGTTTAGATGTAGTTAGCTACTTTTTCTCAGCTTAAGTGTAGATAATTACTATATTAAAACAGTAGCTTGGCTGTAACTTTTTATATCTTGAAAAGCTACCATTTAAAAGCAGCTTCCTCAACACAGATTACATTTTGTTGAACAATAGCTGAGGTTTGGTTTGTCCTCCTGCAGCACTGTTGGCTCCTCAGCTCTCTAGCGCCCCCACCACCCCCTTCCTGCTTCATGGGTACTCTATCCCACCCACAAACCTGACAGCTCCTCCCGGAGCTCTCTCCAAGCATCAGCAGGACTCTTGACACACACACACATTCACAAAAGCCGCTGCCATCACAGCTCAATCGACCCCCTGCGTTCCGCCATGTTGGTGCCTCTGGCCAGCGGCGGGCTCTCAGCCCCGTGAATGAAGATTCTAATGCGACTCTCTGCTCTGAGTGCGGCTGCCGTGGCGACGCCGTATCCGTACGAACCCAGCGGTGCTCCGAGATCCGCTCTGGGAGAGAGTCGCATTCCTGAGGCTTGGAGAGCAGGCGGCAATGGAGAGCGTGTGTTTTGGTGTAAACATCGCGGTAGAAGTGGCGTGATGGCCTTCCGCTGTATCTCAACCACCAGACTCATTCTCTCCGTGTTATATAGACGTGTTAGAGAGAAGCCTGTCGCACCCTCATCTCACTGCTGATATATATACGCACAAATATAGCTGGCACTAATTATATAAGGAGACAGACACAAGACAATCCACGGAGACAGGACACGACGCAGCGTTTTTACTTGGGGACGTTGTAGATGTTTCATCATATTTTTACTAACCTATTATCGAAAAATGTGGATTCTATATATACTTTTTTCAGAAGCTCTTACCAGAGGGACTAACATTTCCTACATCCCAGGAACAGTGTCCCTCAGTAACAACTTGGGGATAAAGGTCTTATTCAGGGCTTCAACTGAATTTTTTAGGACTCTTTGGTATTCTATCTTTTGGCGACTAACACAGTGTTTCAGTTAGTGAGTCGGCCCCGTGATCAGAAGGTGGCCAGTTCAAGTCCTGGACCGGTGAAGGTACATACCACTGAGGTACTCATGAGCATGGTATCATCCCCAAGCAACGCCATAAAAGCTGCCCACTGCTCCTTCACGAATGGGTCAAATGCGTTTTGGTGCACTGTGTGTTTTGTCCATGGACATGGACAAATTTGTTGGTAACTGTCCAGCTGGTTGAAACAATGCTTAATTCCTCCTTTAAGGTGAATAAAATAAATCAAATTGTCTCTTGAATACAGTAAACCAATAAAATTGTGAAAAGAAATGATTTATAGTTTATTTTACAGCATATACTAAAATAGATTGATCTGATTTGTTGAATCTGTGCTCAATAAAGTCCAGAGACTATCAAAACGTCCTGGTGGAATCGATCAATTGGAACCAGTTTTCGATTCCCACTCCTAATTAGGCTGGTTCAAGTCCTGGAGGCACCACTGAGGTACTCATGAGGAAGGTGACGTTCACAAGTACAGCTCCCCGGACATTGCCAAAAAGCTGCCCACTGCTCTTTCATGGATGGGTCAAATGCAGAGGTCGCATTTTGTTGGGATATTGACACTAGCACCCTAAATATAGGGAAAATGAATAAGAAATATACGGGAGATGTCTGCACATTGAGAAACAGGAGGAGCTGAGTGCAGGTTGTGTGTGATGCAAAGACACGGTGACCAGGTAGCCGACTCCAGGAATCACCTGTCAGCCCGTCGTGGGAAAGGAGCTTTTATTACAGAGGAGCTGGGGGAGGGGGATGTACAACAGCCTGTGTGTGTGTGTGTGTATGTGTGTGTGTAAGAATGCCATATCCGCCCCCCGTGCCTGGTCCACGCCTCTTCCGAGCTGCGCGGACAATGCACATTGAGTGACAGCGACGCGCCGCAGCCTGCTCCGCTCAGACGGCCTGGCTCCTCAGGGCTCGGCCCAGGCACAGAGACGCCATTGTCAGGGTAATGACCCCACATCTCCCCTCCACCTCCACCTCCACCTATACCTCAGCTCTTTAGGAAAAGCTTTGAGTCTTCTCGGCGTGAAAGCTACCTCCACCTTTTCACCAGCCGGGAGGCTGCCGTGGGGAGTTGTCAAGTTAGCGCTTGTGGAGAGGGCCAGTGGATCCAGATGTCGTTGTCCTCTCTCTCTCTCTCTCTCTCTCTCTCACACTCTTTCTCTCTCTCAGGCTGTTTTTGTTCCACTCCTCCTCGTCCTCCTCCTCTTCCTCCTCCTCCTCCTCCTCCTCTCCATTAGCACGTGGAGGCCTGCCAGGACAGACCTAGTCGGGTTTTTCGGAAATGGCACCGATTACCGCCTTTTTCCCTTCGTCTCCTGCCTTTCAGCGGCCGAGTGGCTCTGAGGGAAACAGAGAGACAGCGAGTTGCAGATTGAGATGGCTCAACTGCCGGTGTAGGAGGAGCAGATTAAGTCGGGAGTTAAATGAAGCCTGTCTAAAGAGCCCCCAGAGCTTCAGAGTTAAAGGTCTGGACCCGAGTCTAGAGGCTCGCCAGCTCCACACGCTCTTCTCCTGGGTGACTGCCAGGCCTGTGGGGATCAGGAACCTGAAGCTCGTTGGAGATATGGCTTTTACACAGCAGTGAAAGAGTGTGTGATACTTTTCCTTGTCTGCTATCTCTCACTCAGTCACTCTCATGCCCTAATGCGGACACAAGAGAAGACACGGGAAGATCTGAATTCTCACGTTTCATAAATGTTTTAAATTGCTCATTTAAACTGTCAGTCAAGACGCAGAGGGTTTTAGGGAAGACGGACCGTCTCTCTCTCACATACACAATACACACTATGGATGCAAGGTTACAGTGTGCCCGTGGTTCAGTACGTATCACAGTTTTGGGCCACGGTAATGGTATGGTTTCGGTATATTAATGTTATCTGAGCTCTAACATCCAGTAGCTTCTTTGCATAGTAGTAGCCCATGCCAAGCTACTACTACTCACACTTGCAGAAATAATATTAAATTTAAAAATAATTAAAGGCACAGAGTAGTAAAAAAAAAAGTAAAAAAAAAAAGTATATATATATATAACATTTACCATATTTACAAAAACAGGCACTATGAAATATAGTAACAAATAATATATAACAGTAGATAATAGATAACAAATTATGCATTTTTCTATATTAATTTTGTTATATTGGTTACTTTCTAACATTATAGAATGGGAAAAAAATCTGATCGATTGAAAATAAATAAATACTAAAGTTTTGGGTCAAATTCGTCATAGCGACAGAGAACTTTAATCCCTGACAATGCATGCATAATGACATTGTTTTAAAAATTTAAGCTTAATGTCGGGCGTAACGAACTAACATGGTTCATCTGGGTGTATCAAACTGAACAGGTTGTATCGAACGGTTTGGTAAAATACCGAAAACCATTACATCCCTAATACACACATTTATTTCACTACACTTTTGAGGACATTCCATAGACTTATGGATTACTAGTAGCTTAGTAGCTTAATAACCGTATGCCTGCCCCTAAACTGCCCCTAAAAAATGAAACTTTTCTGCTGTTATGGGTATCTTACTTTCATTTTAATACAAAATAAATATTAGCAAAAACAAACAGGGACACCATTTTTATTCCAACAGGTAGGTCCGACCCCAGTCTGCAGGGATATTGTTTGAAATTTGACCACAAACACAGTATAGGTCAGAAACTACTTTCATTCCAACTTTTTGCCTCTTTCTGTATTTCAAATGGCTGATCTACAAAAATATTATTTTTATCTTGTATGAGAATCTGTCCTGACAAACCAAAAAATGTGTCCACAAAAATGTTCCTGTTCATTTACTCCTCAAAAATTCCTAAAAACCTGTCTCCACACATAGTCACCCAAACCATTCCCAAGGTCTGACATTAACACGCCATAAACCAAAATCCCAGAATACCTCCCCGAACTACAATGCTCCTGCGGTTACTGGGAGTAAAAATGGGACCATTCATCAGAAAACGTTACATTACGTCGTCCTCTTTACGCCTGATATTAAACGGCGCAGCAGACAGTAAAAAGTGTTGTAATTTTGCCAGTTAAAGTTTACAAGTGTCTCTCTGTCTCCTCCCTGCTCTACCTCCCTCTCTCTCTCTCTCTCTCTCTCCCTCAGGGCGGAAGAGACTTCCCCTTCTTGCCATCCACTTCCCCTGCTACGAGCACATTGTCAAAGCGCGAAGGACCCGGGTGGGGCCTGGCAGGATGCCGTTAGCCGTGGCGACGGTGGCTAAGCCGCCACTCGCTCACTCTCCGCTAGCCGCCTGCCGCCGCCGGCTCCGCTGTGGTCGGCCCTAATTAGAGTGCTCAGTGATTTAGGCTGCGTTTTGAAGTGCAGAGCGGCTGCCAAGGGTCGGGATATTTTCCACTGTTAATATATAAGAGCTGGCAGCCTCGGCTTATAGCTCGTGAGTGTTACACTTCAAAAAAATTCTTCCCAACGTCCCCGAGTAGCAGCGCTACAAGGTCAATAAACACATCTCACAATGCTGGCAGGATCGATCCGAAATCTCCTTTTTTCTTTGTTGTATATAAAATATGATCTAGATCTGCTGTTGTTTGGATTTAATATATTACTTTCGTGCTTCATCTTAAGGAAAACAGCGTTTGAAAAGGCGATGGCGGCCGCCAAGCCAGCATGGTTTGGAGCGGGCATTAATATTTAATCGTAATCTCTTTTTCGGCTGATGGACGTGTCCGATTCGGCGCTCTAAGAAGTTGGCCCGACGGCAAGGAGAGAAAGTGATGGAAAAAGCCCTATACAGTGGGAGCGAGTGTGGCATTCCTGCCTTCCACCAGCATTTTATTTCTGTTAGTGCTGTCAGCTGGGCGACGCAAGCTTTATGACGATAAAGGCCCTTACTCGTCGTAAAGAGCATTGCTCGCCTCGCCGTTTATCAGCCGCTTCAACCACCGGACCAATTAGTGATTTAAAGCGAGCTCAGGAAATCGAATTACACGCTCAGTTTGCCGGCCATTATAAGTGTGGCAGACTTCTGGATGGTCGTCAACGTGCGGCTGGACGTGGCCCTGACTCCCCCACTTTCTACAAAGAGAGCTGCGTTAGTTAGCCGCATTAAGAGCGGCTAAACTCGTAGCTGCATTGCTGTCTAGCTTGGGTAAATTACTCATAAGATCTTCGCCTGTGCGAAGTGGGCACCACTACAATGTACAAAGATGATTTGATTTATGCCATTTCAACTTTTATGGCTATGTTTAGGGAATGCCACACAGGAACTTAATATACTGAAATTTGCTAAATTGATCTAATAATATATTTTGGTTCTTTACAGAAATGTACAACATCTTGCAGATAAATCTGACTTAAAATAATGAGTTTCATTATTCATTCTTAAAGATACAGTTACAGCTTCCAGCTTTAAGTGAAAGTGTGTGATTATTGTCATTGTGAACACACCACAATGAAATGTGACCTCTGCATTTGACCCCTCCGTGAAGAAGCAGTGGGCAGCTAACATGGGCAGCGCCCGGGGAGCAGTGCTTGGGGATGGTACCATGCTCATGAGTACCTCAGTGCTAGCTTTACCAGTCCTGAATCACGGGGGGTTACCCTGCCGTTATGCCACTAACTGCCCCACCAAATCCCTGGTTATCTGGCATCTTGAAAATGTTTATTTTTGACTTAAGAACCCAAGTCACACTACATACTCATAAAAGCTTGTCATAATTGCATGAATTATTATTTTAAGCAAATGATAGAAGCATGTTAATCGGCTAATTGATCAGATCATTCCTACAATGTCTGTCCCACGTTTGCCCTCCATGGGGTGTGTTGTTGGGGAGGGGTACATCTCAGCTCTGCCCCCGCGGCTAACGCTAAGCCACCAGGCGGGTGGGCTCTCCGTCTCCGCTCTCGAGGACAGAGACAGTTGGGTCAATCAGTGCGGAATGGCTTATTCAGGCATTAAACGGAAAAAAGGCAGGCGAATGTAAGCGGGCGCCGTGCCAGTAATGACGCTACTTGTTTCGAATGGCCATTGATGATTGAGACCATTCAGGGGTGAAGTGGATGCAATGGTCCACAGGCACAGAGGCCTCTGTTAGGGGCAGCCAGGGGCAGCTTGGTGTCACTCTCATTACAGTGTATTGTGAGCTCCCTCCAGCAGGACAGAGCAAGGGTCAATCAGCAGCACCAAGCTTTACCTTCCAATCAGAGATTAAATAAAAAAATTCTTTCTCTGCAATATTCTTTGTCGTGTCGTGTTGTTTCTACTACAGACACAATGGCAAAATGAAATGAGAATTTTCAAGATTTGAGACAGAATTTGCTGTTTGCCTTATGGTAGGATACTCCTCTACAGGCCAATGCTCTGCAGGTTCAAATCCAGCACTACTGGTTATATGTGGAACGTTCAACATTCAAACTGGAAAACAGAGTTAGACACTTCCGCTTTTCACTTCGGGTGAATGACAGTGTTTTCCCCAGTCGTTCTGTGGTAATAATATAAAAGAGAATGCTGAAATATAGTGATCCTGTTTTTGATACTGGTGAAAAATGAGTGACAACACGTTCATCAAAACTCAACAAACCCAGTGAAACAAACGCTTAATAACACCAGCCTCTGCCATCCGGCGTCACGATTAGTTAGCGTTAGCAGGGTAATCTTACTATACCGATGCATTTATGTCAGCTCAAACATACTTTTTTATGGTGAAAAAAGCAGTCTGTCAGCTAGGATTAGTTAAGGTGTGCTTGGTTAATTGTGGCAAACTACATAATTGACGTAAATCAGCAAAAATACCAAACAAGTTACCAGAGATATGTTTTACTATCAACCAACAGAAATCAGCTAACGTTAGCTGAGGTAACTTATCTAGCTGATAACAACTTAACCTCATGGTTGTCAATGTAAGAGGAGGCATATAATCCAAAACCTTTGACCGGTCTGCTTTCTGGTGTTGCTGACGACTTGCATATCTGGTGGACATCAGATGTAGAGGTGCGGTGGAGCTCCTGCAGACATTTTGACCCTCCACGGCAAAACCAGTCGCTTGTCGCAAATTTTCAAAATTGAGTTATTATGTTCTCATGAAAGGGCATAAATCAAGCTTCAAAACGATACCTATATGGAATGAATGGGACGACATATGACTGAGATATCAACATTCAAAGGAGTCGGGTTTCTCCTGTCACGCCAAGTGAGAAACGGAGAAACTGCCTTTGAAGTTGACTATCGTCGTAGCACTCACAGACGCTTGGTGCGGTCGCGGCTACGTTTGCATTTACGGTAGCCTACGCTGCATTCACAGCCACACGGATAGCCTACCTGCATTAGGTTAACTGAACTCGGGAGACAAAGATGGATTCCGGAGAAATATCTTCACGCTAGTCAACCCGTGGATTTACCGTAAATATTGAAGTAGAGCGGTCAAAACAGAAACTTTTAACATTCTGCTGGAATTGAATTCCTCACCTCAAGAAAGTCACGGTTTTAGGATGGAAAAGGTTTTCAGCGAAATTTATTCACAACAGTACAGTATAGACCTTCCACTGTTTCAAAACACTAAAAACAAAAAATCTAAAATTTTACCCCACGCAACATAAACGCTCGTTTTTCTCGGAAACCTCCGTTGCAACAAGCGACTGGTTTTGCCGTGGAGGGTCACATTTGTGTAAGAAGTAACCGCAGACAGAGAGGTTTCCCGCCATCGGCAAAGTTTGTATTCTGAAAAGTCACGTCAAGCTGGAAAGAGAAATCACCTGAACTTTGCTGCGCATTTGGTCAACTGGACCTCAAGCGCCACCACCGCTCGGCCCAATAACAAGACTTCTTCTTTAACCCTGAGTAACTCCAGAGAGACTCTAATTAGGGAATCAAAGTCGCTCTGGATAACAGATGCTGTCAATGGATGCTTGTCGTTCACAAATTTGACTACACTTGTTTTCATCAGTTTCATATTCATGTTTTTATAAATAATCCTTGACCTTATTAATGAAACAGTTGTGGAGATTGAGAGTCTGTCCGGTTCAAGTAAAAGGTGACGAGGCAAGGAGTTGCAATTTCAACCAATTTATTAATACAATATGTTATCAGTACAGTTTGTCCTGCCTGTATTTCCAGACCTGACGTGTGTAAATTAAGTCTGATGCTTAAAAATAGGAAGTACATATTGCATGTGCTTATCATCACTGTCGGGCAGAAACCTTGTACTGTAAGTCCATTTTTGGTCTTTTTTTTGTAATAAAACTATTTTACTGGTCAGTCTTCACTTTGGCCTGACAGTTTTAGAAATATTTAATCAATGAAAAGTGTAGAAAAGGCTTGTCCATATATTTATATACAATGTACATCGTTTTTCCGGTATCCCGATAAATAACCGCTTTGGACATAAATGCCAAAATAAATTTTTATATTGTATATTAAAATTAAAAATTAAATAATGACACATTTTCCAATTTTCCATGTTTGCGCTCAAAAGAAGAAGAAAAAAAGGCATGTGGCGATAGTGATTGTTTAGGAAATGGATATTTTATGTTCATGGAAATTGATTAATAAATAACTTTTTGCTTTGATGTGAAAAGCTGTTTTTGGGAAGATTTTAAAGGAGGATTTTACAATTTTGTGCCTTCTGGAGGTGAGTTGTAGGTAATGAAGCTTGTACGTAATACCTCATAATTCTTCGCTGCCTCATACCTGACCTCTCATTTGTCATGTTTCAAACAAATTTGTGTGCTTTTTTGGTCCCCCAACCTCTTACTATGGGCCTTTTTGCTGGTGCTGAATAAGGCCTGGCTAAAAGCAGTCCGGCTGATTGAGGTTTGTGGTGGAGTGACCGCTTGTTGATCCTTTAATTAAAGGTAATTGATTTTTTTCTCTCCTCAGTCCGAGTCTTCCACTCTTCGCCTCAGTATGGCGTCACACCCGTGACCTACGAGGACAGTAAGATTCTTTTTTTTTGTCTCTGTCTCAGTTGTTCACCATCTGCCTGCCTTTTTTTTCTTTTCTGTTCTTTAAGGGTTCTTTTTTGTCTTTCTCTTTGCCCTCCTTCTATATGTCTCTTTTCCTTGCTAGCCTTCTCTCCCTCTCTCTCTCTCTCATTCTCCCCCTGCTCCCACCTCACCTGAGTGCAGGCCTTTATGATAGTCTTTTAATAGGCTGCTTTCCAGACACCACAGGCTTTTAATCTGAGATGGGGGGTAAAAAGAGCAAATAGGGCCAGAGGAATAGGACGTGCGGTATGGCCGCACTGGGAACCGAAATGTCAGGAAAGCTCAGACTGATTGATAGTTCTTTAGAGAAAGGCCGGCCTCACATAAAAGACTTTCATTTTCACAAGCGCTTCATTATGGCCTATAATGCTGGAAGAGGCACGTTCCTAGAAGAGCATGTTTCCTTTTTAAAAGCATGAGCATTGACTGAAAGCTCTCTGTGGTGGTCAGTTTTTTTTTCCCTCCCCTGGACTGTGCACTATGCTGACCATACGATCTTGGGAAAGCTGCCGCTAAACGGTAGAGCTGCAAGCGACTTCTGATCAGTGTTTGGTAGCGATAATAAAGTAACTACTTTGTTCAGTAGCTAGTCAGCAGTGAATCTACGCTTAAAATTATGTATCTTTAAACGTAACTACTTTTGTTTTTTACGAATAGTGAAGTAAGACGTATTTTCAGCTGCTAGGTGTTTCTGATTGGTACTGAATTGGCAGAAGTGGCACCAGTCCACTCTGGCGAAAACGGCAGCCTTGAAAAGCTGCCGTTTAAAAGTAGCTTCCCCAACACTGCTTTATGATTAAAAGTCACAGCCAAGCTACTGTTTTAAAATAATATTTAGCTTCACTACCAGCTGGAGAGAAAAATTAGCTAAATACATAGAAGTTATGGGCGGCACGGTGACGCCTCACACGAGAGGGTCCTGGGTTGGATCCGCAGGTTGGCAGTAGGGCCTTTCTGTGTGGAGTTTGTGTGCTCTCCCCGTGTTCACGTGGGTTTTCTTGCCAATCAACCTAATCTAAATTGGCTCCGTAAGGTGTGACTGAGAGTATTATTGCATGAGTGTGTGTGCCATCCAGTTGGTCTTCACCTTGCGCCCGTCATCCCAGGATAGTTTCTACCCCGATAGAGATTAAGTGGTTCGGATAATGAATGAATGAATGAATGAAGGATACGTCGACGTTTTTCCCAGCCATGGACTCCATCTCGCAGCTGCCAAGAGTGCACTGTGATGCAATGAGTGTGCGCCGCATGGCCACGGTTGCCAATACAACACCAATCAATAAACCCTTATTAATAGGTGGATGAAATCACTTGAGAAAAGTGAGAAAAACATTAGTATTTTTTGAAATAATGTAGCTTGGCAAAATGCTATTTGTAAAAATCATTGTTACTGTTAAAGCTACAGTGTTTTAAAAGCAACTTTGTGACTGATAAGCAACTTAATAAAAGCAATTAAGTTAATGTAATTAAGCTACTTCCCAACCCTGTCATGATGCTTAGCAGTGGTCAGCGGTTCCATGCGAGGGAAGACCGTGAACTTCGGTAGTGTTAACGGTAAGGGTGTTCGCCCTGCGATCGGAAGGTAGCCAGTTTGAATCTGGGACTAGTAAAGGTACCACAGAGGTACTCGTGAGCAAGGGACTGTCTCCGGAAGCTGCCCACTGCTCCTTCAAGGATGTGTCAAATGCAGAGGTCACATTTGGTTGTGGTGCACTGTGTGCTGTGCTGTGCTGTGTTCACAATGACAAATAATCACTCGCTTTCATAAATGCTATCATAAAATATCCAGGTACTGGTCTATGTAACTCCATGACTTACTTGGTACTGAGATTTAGAGAATGCTATAGAAACTTCCAGCTTTTACTCTTTCTTTTCCCACTTGGTACCGACCAGCTCTTAATTCCAGACCTGCAGATGAATGTGAGAGAGATGATGCTACATAAGGGCTTACTGTTTATGTTATATATCATCTGATGGACGCCTAATTAAATTCACGGCTCTATGTACCTCATGTCTAGTCTTTTTAGACAGCGCTATGGCATATGACTTCATGACTTGATCCCATACTCCGGGCGCCGTGCCCCGGCCGAAACAGACCAAAATAGAGCAGTGACGAGCTAAAACAGGATCTGTGTCTGTTCGTTCTGGAGAGTTTTCAGAATAACAGACATGAAACCCTTGTGGTCAGTTCATTTATCCTGGGCTGCACTGCACGAAAGGGAAAATATCCCTCTTTTGTGATTTTAATATTCGATCAGTTCATTTATTCAGGACGCAGTAGAGCGAACACAAAGTACCTCATCAGCTTTTACCTTCATCTCTCTAACTCTCCTCCTCATCCTCCTCTCCCTGCCTTTCCTTCTCTCCTCACCGCAGCAAGCCGCCTGGCTCCGAGCCACCGCCCCAAGTCTCGAATCGGCCTGCCGGCGCCCAGCGCGACCACATGGCGGTTACAGGTTGGCCGTAGCCACATTTGCTGGCATGGCGAGCACATTTAGGCTGCAGCGAGACCCAGATTTCAAGTTCCTGCTGCCCTTTACTGGAGACCACCCTTGAGGCTAATCTGTAAACCTGCGGGGGGCAGCACTGCACGTGAGGCTGTACTGAAGTACACACACAAACACACACAGTACAACACACAACTTGTGTTTAATGTTGGTTCGTCTCTTGAGATGTCTGAATGACATGAAAATGATTTTCTCAGTGCAGTCGTAATGCTTTAAGTAACAGTGGCTTTAAAGTAAGTCGATATGAAGCAGGATATTTTCGGATCTGATTGTTTTCTGTTTGTAGTGGGAAAACAATTGTTTTCTGAGTTGATGTGAGTTTTGAAATGATAAGTTTACATGTCATTGTTCATATTTACGTTACCTAACTGAGCAGTTTAAACAGTTCAGCGCATTTTACTGAGTGAGTAATTATTTGTCATTGTGAACACACCACAGCACAGCACACAAGCTCTACATTCCGGGCGCTGCCCATGTCAACTGTCCACTGCTGCTTCTCAGATGAGTCAAATGCAGAGGTCACATTTGGTTGTGGTGCACTGTGTGCTGTGTCCACAATGACAAATAATCACTCACTCACTTAATTTTGTAGGTTTATAGCTCAGAATCATGATCTGTTCACCAGGATGTTCCAAAATCTAAATATCAGTCCTTATGTCTTGAAATGTTTCATCTCTCTTCTGCATTTTTATTAGCACAGTAGAATGTATTCAGTGGTAACAATTACGCTATACTGTAAGTACGGCAACAACGTGAGTGAGAGAAAAAATCCTGGCTGAGGCATTAGACTCCAGCGACGTCATTTTATTTGCTGCATGAAATAGCATGAAACCACTCAGCACGTATCTCACGCTTACCATCAGGGTCTGTTTTCCATCAGCACAATGTATAGGTAAAATGTAAAATTAAAGTATTCTGATAAACACAAAACACTGTAACTGACGAAACATTGCTCACTGTATAAGGTTGTAACATTAATATTTCAACAGTCATTAATACTCTAGTTGAGAGAGTCATATCTGTAATATCTGTGAGACTTTGTGTATTACTGTAATCATGCAGGAATTTCATACAAAAGTACACACATACACACACACATACACACACACACAACAACACAAGCACAACGAGTAATAGACCATGCAAAGGAAGCTTTCCTCTTTGGCCATCACTTAAATACTTGTAGCAGCATCTGAACATTTTTGAGTTCGCATCAATTTTAAAACTGCCCAGACCAGGCCATGTCTTTCAGCCAAATGTGAATAAATAAATAAATAAATAAATAAATAAATAAATCTATGGCCTCAATGTTCGCTCACATAAAAATCGTAAAACATTGCAACACAAAATACGGCTTGACAGCAAGCTGCTTCTGCTGAGAATAACTCTATATGTTCTACAATGAATGTGTGATGAACCGAGCTGGAAATCGGTGCCATGTGGATGCCAACCAGCAACTTGAGTGAGTCACACGGGGCTAAATGTGGGCACTGGGCAGCGTTGTGAAGCTGCACGGCTGTGTCTTCATGAGGCCAGCTCCGCCGCGCCCTCTTCCTCGCCGTCGGCCCGGTTGGCTCGGATCTCCACCAGCGTGCGGGCGAACCGAGCCCAGTCCTCACTGTGAGCCATTGCCAGCTGTGGGCCAGAGAGAAAAGCAGAAGTGCTTTAGCACCTCATATCGTACACGAGTCGCTCCATCCACCCGACAACAGCACAAACATCCCCGGCGGAATGCGCTTGTGGTATTACGGCTATTAATCGAAAATGAATCTAAATCAACATTCAGAACGTCTAATCGACGTAGTCATGCATATGATGATTATTTCAATTATATTTTACATTCGGATACTTTCTCCAGTGTGTGTTCATGGACCGTTAAAAACATACTAGCGCATGTGTTGTCACATGACTCAACCACGTCCAGTCTGTAACTTTTATGCGTGTGTGTGTTGTGTATTTATAAAATAATCATTCATGGATCATAAACGATGTTCAATAAATCATACTCTTTTGAGGTCATATCGCCCAGCCCTAACGGAGACGAAAAACCCAGAGAATGCGTGTCGTGACCCGGGAAAAGAACAGTGAGGGCTGTTGTTTGGCCTTTTGATGCTGAATATTTATGGTGAGAGGAGACAGGGATTATGAGGCCGAACGGGAATCTTGCCGTCGCGTTTCGGCTCTGTGGAAGCTGAAAGATGAAAGGAGACGGCTGCCTGCCACCCAGGCCGAGGGAGAGAGAGAAAGAGAGAGAGAGAGTGAGAGATCCGCAGGCTGTAATTAAGCAGGAATAGAGAGGTGGGTGGAGATGACAGCTACATTTAAACCAAAGACCAAATCAAGGCCTTTTACAGCTCTCCAGGAGGTCTTCGGAGAAAATCATTAGGACGCGACCCCCGCGAGCGCGGCAGAAAACCGGCGCCCCGCTCGAGATAACGCACATGAGACGCTCACGATTTCGGCACGAGAACCTACGTTTAATCTGTTCCGATATACTTAAAATTGAATAAAATGATTCGGCTATGACAAAGCAACATGCAATTAAATATGTGCATAGGTCACTGAGCTAGCATCTCGGCTATAACGCAGTCGGTAAAAATGTCACCAGAGTCGGAAGAACGTATTTAACCTAAAGCCCTACATACAGCACTAAGGGACGTCAATGGTTACCCGAAATGACGCCCTGAATGTGTGCCATGTGAGCGTGAGTGGCCATGATGTTCTCTCTCTCTCCCCCTTTAACAGCGTACGCTGTTGTCTTTTATGGAAAGCTTCTGGTAAATAAGCCCCCACTCTGTTCCAACATAAAACCCTCCAGCTTCACTCACTTTATTGATGACCCGCCATTATCATCAAGCCAAAGAGACCACAGGCCCGGCCAGCACGCTCTCCAATTACCACACGGCGCAGGGCTAAAATTAGCCTGCCCCACACACAGAGGCACAAGCCGGATTCGGTTAAAGCGCAGGGTGAACATGGCGGCTCGCTGGTGGGATTGGTGGCGGTGGTTAGGCCACGTGGGGGCTGTTTTAAAATAAGGGATAAAGAAAAGTACTGAAAACCAAACAAGCCCGGTCAGGCCAAGAGTTCGGTAAACACGGGGGACCTTTAATGCAAAAGCCCACAGTACAGGAGAGCAACTTTTATTTCCCTTGCTGCGTCCGATTAACAAGATGTGATTTTGCTCACCTAATATTTTTCATAATGATGCCCTGAATAAAAAAATTAGGGATGCACGATGATATCGGAATCATATCGTAATTGGTTTTTTCGATAATCGATAATTGCTTTTTTTAGAGTCATCAGCATCAGACTGATGCTTAGATCTGCTCGATACTTCCAGTCGATATTTGGTGACGCATTTATTGTACGCTGAAAAGGTAGTGCTTATGCCTGGCATGTCCAAAGTCCGAGGTGCAACGTCCTTTTCGCTCGCAGACTTGGCACTGTGGTGATAAAATTTTGAGGGTGCAGTAGAACTTTGACGAGTAAAATATCTTGTCTTTAGATGCTCAACTCTGCCTGTGCTCATGCTCGACTGTGCCTTCCTCATTTATCAGCACCGGCAGATATAAGCATCAGACGATAATTCCCATATCGTGCATCCCTAAAAAAATATTTACCAGAAAAGCTACAGTGTTAGCTTCACTATTGATAAGCTCCTGAAAATAGTAGTTAAGTTAGAATTACCGGTCAATTTAGTTAGCTACGCCTTAATACTGACTTTAAAAGCCACTGAATATGGCTTTAAAATATTTCTCATTTCGCTGCATGCAGCTTTCCTAGAAAGTAATATATTTATTTAAATATATTTAGATTTTTTGTTACTGTTAATGTATTTTATTTCCGTTATTTGTATTTTTAAGTTATTATAAACTACCAAATCATCTTTTTATAGTCCTGTAACGTACCTCTCCCACATCGTAGATCCAGACCCGGCCCTCTGAGTCTCCCACAGCCACCTCCTTCCCCCCGGAGGCCCAGCGGACGCGGTTCAGGGCAGGAGCTCCCTCTATGGTCACGCTGGCTGTGGGCACCTGGACAAACCACACAACACACCTACACTGTCAGACTGACTGGGGAAAATATCAGTCAGTTACAAATTACACTGTAATATTTATGATCCGTGTGTGCATAACCTAGAGAACATTTCCAGACAAGGTTTCTTAAGTGTGTGTACATCTTGTGTCTGGAAAACATAAATTTCATCAATGAACAAAAAAGTGGAGATATTCATCAGCAACTTTGGCCCTCATATCCGTTATGCTACAGACTCATTAGAATATTATACTAGAGGTCGACCGATATTGGTTATTCAGGGCCGATATCGATACTGATTATTTCTAGTTAATGGGGCTGATAATCAATATTTAGAACCAAAATAAAAAGAAAAGTAATTCTCTGTAAAAAAAAATTTTTATATATAAACATCAACATAATGTTATTTAAATAACTTTATTATTTATAAATACTTATTAAAAACTTAAAATTTAACTTTAAATAATATTAAATAAACATTTTAGTAACACTATAAAACTATGAAACTTAAATTGAAACTATTAGTATTCAAATTAAAGCAGCAGCAGGTTGTGGTGAAGAAAGGAAAGCTGCTCAGCATGTTTTCCACCAAGTTGAGAGCAAATGGTACACAGAGAAGGGACGGCAGTGGAGCGATGGTTTTGCACCTTGTAATTACTTAATAACACCGATACCGATAATTGGCAAAATGCCTAATATCGGGTCTCGAATATCAGCCTGGCCAATAATCAGTCAAACATTATTTTAAACAGTATACATATATGTGTGTATGCATATAGTATATACTGTGTATATATATATATATATATATATATACTTCTTAGCAAATTTAACTTGTCTGACAAAAGCGCTTTATGAATAAACCTTACTTAGCTATTTACTATACATATATAAATAAAATATAAACACTCATGAATACTATTCATTAAACCACAAGTCTGGTTCTTTCTAAGCTAAGTATAATGAAATGTGGGGTGGCTCAAGACTTTTTGTACGGCACTGTATAAAGTCTGGATAAAACTGAATGGAAAATGGCTTTTGTAACAACTTCTAGAAACAAGTATTGACTTAAAATGTAATAAAAAAATTATTGCATAAGTTACAAATGTACAAAAAAGTTTTAAACTATGTCAAAAGTCTTCATAAGCTGGTTGAGAGAGTGCCAGCTTTTAAAATATTTAAAACCATTTATTGGTCACTGTTCCATTTGTGTAAATACAAAGTTTTAATGACTTTTGATGACTACCAAAAAAGTGGAACGACTTCAGACTGCTGCCTTTTGACTGTTTATGGAAGATGGAAGTGTCAGATAATAGATGTTGCATATGAACCGTGGGAGGGATCAGACAGCACACGCTGTAATTGCAGCCTCGGCTCACTCGAACCCTGCTGCTCGCCCAGACGCCGCTCCATATGAAAATACAGTGAGCTCTTTTAGAAAGACCATAAATCATCACGGAAAACTCAACTCCACACAATACAACACGCAGCACTGGGAGGGACCTCGAGAGGAGACAGAGAGATTAAGGGATCCAACCTAAATGTGTGTGTGTGTGTGTGTGTGTTTAAAGACAGAGACTGCAGTCTATTACTTATGACAGCTCAGATGAGGCCGACACATGTCGTCAGGCAACGTGGAAGCTCCAGCAGCGTGCGCCGCCTAATACAAAAGCTCCCGTGCTTTGAAACTCACTAACCACAGGCTGAGCGCTATTAGCAGCAGCTTCCTCCAAAAGTCAACTGCAAGGTTAAAGTGGCTGCGAGTTTCTCTTTCCTTAAATTGAAAACAGGCATTTCCACAGACTGTTAATAGCGTTATGGGTGAATTTCTTTATATGCTGATGATGAAGAACTGCTGGCGGTTAGATGCCTTTGTGAGGGTGTGTGTGTATGTGTGTGTGTGTGTGAGTGGGTGTCTCAGTTTGTAGAAGCAGTGTGTGTGTGTGCTTTGTGTTTGCATGTTTATGGTTAGAAATAAAACAATTTTTGGCATGTATGACAGCTATGAGTGTGACATATGTTCTCAAATTTAAAAAAGAGATGTATTTTAATTCTGCTTTAATGAATTCTAATGCAATTTACATGTATGCATTTAGAAAACGCTCTTATCCAGAGCTAATTTTATTTTCCTAATTACAGGGAGGGCGGCACGGTGGTGCAGTGGTTAGCGCTGCCGCCTCACAGCGAGAAGGTCCTGGGTTCAATCCTCGGGTCGGCCACAGTTCATTTCTGTATGGAGTTTGCATGTTCTCCCTGTGTTCACGTAGGTTTCCGTCAGGGGCTCGGGTTCCCTCCCAGAATCCAAAAGCATGCAATATGGGTTAATTGGCTAATCTAAATGGCCCCTGTAAGGTGTGAATGTGTGTGTAAGTATTTGAGTGTGTGTGCAATGTGGTGTGTTGGCGCCTGCCCAGGGTTGGCCCAGGTTCCCTCACGACCTCAGTTAGGATTAAGCGGTTCAGATAATGAATGAATGAATGAATAATTACAGGGACCATCTTGGGGCAACTTGGGGTTAAGGGTCATGGTAAGGGTCTCTTGGTTTTTAGGCCTTTTTATATTTTACCACTAGGCTGAAACCACCCCTAGACTGGGCTTAGCAAGAATCCTATTTTCATAAAAGCAAATATGTATGTTAGGCAGAGATCAGAAGCATATGTAAATTTTAGCAACATCATTCAGTTTCATGTGATTATATGAGAAAAAAAATTATATGAACTACGTGTCTGATGGTGAAAAGGTTTTTAACATCAACACTACATAGTAAAAAAGTTTGCATAGCCCAGTTATCATTATTACAGTATATCCAAATCATGAATTTCACATTATGACCTAAAAGGTGGCCTATATAGTAAGGCAACTGATGATTATTTTTAACACAAAGAGTAGCAACAATCAAACTTTGCCTTCACCCTTTTCGGTCAAAGCAAGCTTTCAAATAGTGCACATCATTCCAGTCGCATTGGTGTAAGAACCTCATATTGACCATCAGAATTCCAAAGCCTTTTCACACCCCTAGCGGTTAAAATAAAGAGTGTGTTTGGAGAATGTGAGGCTTTTGCGATGCGGCTCAGCGGCTGAAGGTCTTTTAGGCATTTGCTGCAGTTGTTGGAGGTCCTGAAACACAGTGACCCCAGAGGACCAGATTAAACCACCAAACTGGGCTCCCGCCCATGGGAACTTAATGACTCTGGAGCGCTGGGGAGAGAGGAATCCACACACACACACATCGGAGTGATTATACTGTAGAGTGAGTGAGTGTGAGTGCGTGGTGTGTGTGCGTGTGTGTCTGTGGACAGAAACATTGCTGGATCGTTAGGGGACAGTTTGGTGGGAGCTGTCAGAGGGCTGATTTAAGGGTAGCCTGTGGGGAGACACCCACACAGAAAGAGGCATGTTGTTGTTTTGATGCAGTTCTGGCCTAGCAGTGTGTGTGTGTGTGTGTGTGCAGAGAGGTTACGTTGTGGCCTGGAGCTTGAGCCAGGAGTGCTGGGTGCCTGGGGCTGGGAAAGGCGTCCATGTGATGTGTTTATGTGTGTGAGAGAGAGCGAGAGACTGAGTAATAAGGGACTCACCTCAGTGTCATTGTTCAGGTTCCACAGATCTAGACGGCCCATCCCGTCCACGGCGGCGAAGAGAGCGGGGTGCACCGGTGACCACATGACGTCGTACACATAGTCAGCGTTGTCCTCAAAGGAGTACAGCGGCTTGTTTTGCTAGGGGGGGAAACAGTGAGAAAGAGAAAAAGAGAGAGAAAGCACAAATGGAGGGAAGGTCAGTGAGTGAGAGAGAGAGAGAGAGAGACAGGCAGGGCGAGAAAGAAGGCAAAAATTAGGAGGTTTCAAGAGAGAAAAGACGAGGGTAAAGAGAGAGACGGAGAGATAGAGAGAGAAAAAGAGAGAGAGAGCAGACTCAGTGGCGCTGCTGCAGCCTTGGGGCCTGTCTGGGAACTGGCTAATTAAAACCTCTGCACACTCACCCAGTGTCATAAAAAACATGAGATGAAAGTCTCTCTGAAGGTGTACTGTAACCTTAGTGTAACAGCTGTCCCGGCCAAAGATGAACGTCAGGTAAACAACGAAAAATGCGCGTGTGTGCGTGTGACAGAGAGAGAGACAGAGATTCCTAAAAATGCTTATGTGCATTCCTGACAGGTACGGGGCAGACAGGGAGACAGCTGGGTAGGAGGAATGCAGCCAGTGTCTCTCAGCTCCCCAAAACCACAGCACAATAATTAACCACTGAGAGAGAAAAGAAGAGAGAGAGAGGAAGAGAAAGAGAGAGAACCTGTAATCTTAAATATTCACCCTATACAAGACATGTCCTGTAATATATCAATTTTTTAAAGAACATTTTTTCACTTTTTAGACTAAAATATGTCTTCTTCTTCTCCTCCTCCTCTTGACTGCGACTGCTAGGGGTTTCCATATCAGATCGTCGTCGTTCAGATATTAATTTGACATTTTAACTCAGCACCCACTGAAAAATAATTACAATTTTGTGAGGTATCCAGTTCTCAAACCTTAGATTAGCTTTTTAGAGATGGAATATGAAGACAGGCGCAAATGGACCAATAAAATCTTTGCACGAGTCGGACCCTCCTCTGATTGGTTGGCGCGTCCGTGATTGCCATTGTTTCTAACCCAGTTTTTGTCAGTTCTTAAATCTGGACTAAACATGGCAACCGCGTTGCACCCCTAAAGGTCAGATCCTAGAATCACCCCTGCCCTCTCCATCTATTCAGCACTAAGAAACACACGTTGACATGTGCATGTCTAATAGCTGTTTCACAGAATATTCTAGAATATTACAGTAAACTCCTGCAAACGCATAAAATTCCATTCCAGCCTCTTTGACTGCTTCACACTTTCCAAAATGAGCATCTCTTAGTCACTACCTGTCCTGCCGTGTGCCATAACCACCATCCAAGCAGTGCAATCTCACTGAAGCGGTACCAGCTTTAAGCTTCAAGCCAGCTCTAATCCAGCTCACCACACTGAAATCCTGCAGGCGCCAGACCTGACACAGTCTCGGCATACGTTTAACTCCCACAACAAGCCGGCGCCACGCCACCACGTCAAGGCGACGGTGATCATGCAGGACCACTCTGGGCTTTTCATAAACCTGATGAATATAATTGCACGGTTGGGGTGAACTGATGCTGGATTGACTCAGGGATGATTGTATTACTGGATCCTGGGATAAAGGATGTCTTGTTTTACAGCACTGTAGTCTTATGGTTGCATCCTTCACTTCTGTCAAGTTCTTTACCTGCCTCTTCTACTTGGGTTATTAATAATCTGTCAAGAGCTGTTTTTTAAGGGTTCTGCTCAGGAGCTCAGTGGTGAAGTGGCAGCACTGTTACGTTTCCAGCTCTAGCTATTAGCTCTTAAGGTCCTGCTGAGAAACACAGGGTTTCAGACGTTCATATCATTTCACCTCCACCATATGCAGAAACACATTTTTAGGTCAGTACACCATATTTAAATGACATTTGGATAGAGGATTTGTCATAGTCACCTTTTTCTGCCCTCTCCTCCTCTTACAGTTTTTGTGCCAGAAACTTCGTTCCAACGTGTGGACTATTGTGGTGTGTGTAGAGGTGTGAACATTCACTGGTCTCACGATTCAATTCGATTACAACTTTTAGAATGATTTTCAAAACGCCCTCCAAAGTGTTTTTTTTTTCCAAAACGCTGGATTCTGTGGATACGTCTCAACGAGTAAAATAATGGTTTTCTTCAAACGATGACGTGTTTAGTTCTATGGTGCATGCGCCTTAAATACCTTGAATATTTTACATACCACAAGTGTCATGGTTCTCATTGTCACTTATAAAAATATCCGCATATGTGTAAGCAGGCCCTAAAAGTCACTGCAAATTGGTCAGTTTAAACTCAATTTAATTTTTCTATTATTTCTATTATTCTTCCTGACTAGTGCTAATTAACTTTCATCTAGATTTCTTTACTAAAAGTTGTTATATTATTTAAGAAACAGGAATCAACTCTAGACAACAAATTTAACAGACATTCACAGATATTTAAAGCTGACATTTCTAGGCTTTCTCCTGTTTAAAAGCCGCACCAGCCTTCTTCAGTGCCTAATGTGTGTTTGTTTTCACCACAGAACTTTTCTTCGAACAGGAAGGTCTTTTGTGCTGTCGATAACCTCTACATTTTCTAGCCACAAATTCTAGGCCATGAGTTTTAGGTCTCAACTGTTGATGCCCTATTTCTAGACCTTGACTTTACACAGCTCCCTGGCAAACATGCCATCTCTAGCCCATCTCTGCATGAGGAACACTCTACAGACAGAATAACCATTAGGAGCTGTTTTGCCTTAGCCGCAGTAGGACATCAGTTCAAATAAGGCCACTGTGAGCGTTTCCCAGCCAGGAAATGCAGTTGTGGTGCAGTCCAGCACCCTCATTTCCACCCTCTGTCCTTTATAGGGCACTAATAAAGGGCACTAATGCCAACAGCAGAGGACCGTATTCACGTCAGCACGGTTAGGCAACTTCCAGACAGAGAAAAATCTGCAAAAGTCAGTTAATATTTTTGGGTAATACGAGGACCTAACAGAAGTTGACCCCATTTTTCAAAACTGGTCAGACTGATCCCAATTTTCATGTCGTTAAAGCCACAGTACTTGCACAGCAGAGGGTGGAAGTGTCATTACTACTTTTCCGTGTCTAACTGAGTCTGTGCAGACTTATGGAGTGTGTGTAGGAAACCTTCATGGGCAGCCTCAGGTAAACAAGCGGTGGGCTGTAGAGGTGAGCGCAGAGCAGCGGCGCAGAGGCAGGAGACACACCAGCATTCCTGCGGCTCTCCTCAAGGGCAAAGGGAATCCCCACCCCATCCCGGGGCTCCTCAGAACATCCCTGGAATGTTTTCTTATGTGTCAAAATCCATAATGCTTAGAATATATTACGGCTGCGTACACGTCCGGTGACAGGCCTTGTCTGATTATAAATATTATAGCATTTTTTGGTTAGGTAGAGCAGACCAGTTACTAATCTGATCCAAAAAAATGTGATTCCTCTCCTAAATCCTGAGGTTAGTTCAACTCCATATCCTCTTGTCAATCTTGTCTTTCTATAGTCATTATAACTGTCTCCTCTCTCTTCGTCCTTATTGTGATGAAAGTGTTCTCCGTCCATGTTTGCTCTCTCTCACTCACACTCTGTCATGTTTGTCCTGTTCTCTCTCTCTTTCTTATCCATGTGGTTTCAACTTCATTTGGAAGGTTCTGTCCTATTTCCTCCCTCGGTTAGTGGACAGAGCTCAAGGCCTCTGGCCCCAAACCAGCAGGCTCAAAGTACCAAACACATAATAATCACCCTGTTTCCAGCAGCGCACCAGCAGCCAAAGCAAAATCTACAGCAGAATCTCATCCATCTGCTGAAAATGTTTTAGAAATCCTCACTCTTATGATTAAGCAAAAATATGCTAACATGAAGATGGAATTAGAGGACTCAAAACCAGACGAGCATTATGCTTTAAATAACACACAGAGACGCGTCGAAATGAGATTTGAGATTTGGTGGAATTCGATGGAAAGTAGCCACAGCCACTGCAGTCTGGAATGGAATATGCATGAACTAAATGATCTAAACAGTAAACATTTCTTGCACAGCACTGAATAATTTCTCATTGTTTAAATGACGAATAAACAGAAAGGAAAACACTGCTCCTCAAGCCAATACACTTATTTTTTATGCACAGTTTTTCATATGGAAAATAGTAAGTGCAAACGTCTTTAGCGAACAGAGGGCAATGATTTTCTTGAACAGTACTTGCAATTTGCTTGATATGCAAAGTACCTCTGTATAAACACATCACAACGAAAAACAGTGTTTTGAAGTTTCATTAAAGAATTAATTCCAAAAGGTGTGATGAGCGATGACAGACCAATAAACTCTCCCTGCAGACTTTTACATTTCATATATTCAGATTTTATTCACATATAAAGGTCCAGTCTCTGTGTGTTCTCTTCAATTATTGTAAAATCACAGAGATTAGACACGCACCCTTTCAACGTGAAACTACAAACTAGTTTTCGTATAATTACTTTGCATTTCCAAAAGCATAGTGCTAACTAGCAACTAACAGTGTACATTAGCATCTAACATAGTGTTGCAAACGTAGTTAGCAATATGTTAGCAACTATGCTTTTGGGAGACGCACCTTGAGGGCAAAAAAACAAAAACCTGAAAAACAAAATAATCATTCTTTAATCAAAATCAAGGTAAAATGTTTAATTAATCATGGTACTGATTTGAGGTCACCCAGCCCTACCTCTACATACCTTAGTGCTCCACAGTTTGACTGTCCAGTCGAAGGATGAGGTGACAAACAGGTGTGAGAAGTCGACTGGGCCCACGGCACTGTGGCAGCTGATGCCAGTCACTGGCCCCTGGTGACCCTCAAACATCTCACAGATACCAGCTTTACTGCAGGACAAAATTGCTATGGTCAGTACAGACTCCAATGTATGAAAAGCAGGTGACAGTGTCTAGGATTATCCTAGATGTTTTACTTGAAATGATATCATTTTAATTCTGGATATTTTAAACTTCTAATATAAACTTGTCAAGTAAAACGCTGTTTAGCTCATTTCAAACACGCTTTAAGATGTGACGTGGTTGTGTGTTTCACTAACCTGCCGTGTCTGGATGCTGTGTAGACTGTTCCCTCCTCGCTGCCCACCACATAATTGTTGACGTCTCCTGCGGGGAAAGCCATCCCAGTCACAGCTACGGGTTTAGACTTGTTATACACCAGCTCCATGCTCTCCTGCAACACACAAACAGGCATCAGAAACCTAGAAACAAAACATTTCTGTACATCTAAAAAGTGTTGCTTATGATGGTGGACAGTAACAAAGTAGATTTGCTTGAGTAGTATTTTTATTTTTTTGAAAAATACAACAATGCAGTGAAAGAAGAACTTTTAATACTTAAATATTTTTTGAAGCAAATACTTTAGTACTTTAACTTAAGTAAAAATTTGACTGTACGACTTTCACTTGTATTGGAGTAACATTTGACTATTGGTATCTGTACTTTCAGTTGAGTAATGAAGTTAACTACTTTATAACACCAATAGTGTTTGGAACACAACCAGTTCCTCTAACCCAGTAACATCGAAAACAACCCAAAAATAAACTACTAAAACTTTATTTGTGACCCTCCACGGCAAAACCAGTCGCTTGTCGCAAATTTTCAAAATTGAGTTATTATGTTTTCATGAAAGGGCATAAATCAAGCTTCAAAACGATACCTATATGGAATGAATGGGACGACATATGACTGAGATATCAACATTCAAAGGAGTCGGGTTTCTCCTGTCACGCCAAGTGAGAAACGGAGAAATCTGTCTTTGAAGTTGACTATCGCCGTAGCACTCACAGACGCTTGGTGCGGTCGCGGCTACGTTTGCATTTACGGTAGCCTACGCTGCATTCACAGCCACATGGATAGCCTACCTGCGTTAGGTTAACTGAACTCGGGAGACAAAGATGGATTCCGGAGAAATATCTTCACGCTAGTCAACCAGTGGATTTACCGTAAATATTGGAGTAGAGCGGTCAAAACAGAAACTTTTAACATTCTGCTGGAATTGAATTCCTCACCTCAAGAAAGTCACGTTTTTAGGATGGAAAGGGTAAGTTTTTCAGCCAGATTTATTCACAGCAGTACAGTATAGACCTTCCACTGTTTCAAAACACTAAAAACAAAAAATCCAACATTTTACCCCACGCAACATAAACGCTCGTTTTTCTCGGAAACCTCTGTTGCGACAAGCGACTGGTTTTGCCGTGCAGAGTCACAATTAGTTATTTATTCTTGAATGTGGAAATCTCACATTGACTGTTACTAAAATTTGTACCCACACTTAAATAAAACACTGATTTGAAAAGTAAATGCTGCTAAAATAATGTAACATTCCCTTGAATTCCCAGAATAATGATATTAAAGATTAATTAGACTTATTTTAATAACATTAAATTCACTCACAGTAAGGGTGGATGAATAATGTATAGCTTAATTATCTATACCTGTCAATATATATCTACAGCCTATATCTGAAATCACTGCACAACCGTAATGATCACACAGCTTTGAGTGGGTTTTAATGGTAGTTGGTCACAGACGTGGTGCTGACCTGTGGTTGGGAGAGCATGTCCAGACTCCACGAGCACATCTTGCCATCTGTGGACACCGTGATCAAGTTGTTGGCGTTCTGGGTCCCCACCACATTTACACAGTACACCGGATGCTACGGCATTAGAGAGGACACAAATATATCTTTTGTCAAAATCTGAAAATCTTATAATATCTAGAAGACCGGCCCCTTTACCAGAAGCTATGAGGTGAACGTCCTAAAATATCTCCATGCATAAACGCTCGTCCACGCTGTCCTCCACCGTTACACAGTCACAATACGGGGACTGTGCTCTGTGCTAAGATAACGGATGTGTGCAGCAGTCTCTTACTTAAACTTGGCACAGGCATGAGCCACTGTGCAAATACAGTCGATTGTGTGAATCCATTATGTCATTATTGCCGTCAGATTGATTTTTGTCTTCAGGCCACAATGGTCTCTTTGAGAAGGGCCAGCGGCGCGGTGAGCTGGGGGTCGGGACATAGGCTTTCATTATTGAGGGCACGGGAGTTTAAACCTTCAGCATGTATGGTATTCAGGGGCCGTGTGTGTGGCTGGGCTGCACAATGGGGCCTATGCACCTCCTCTGCCTGCACCTCTGGCCTGTGCTCTCCTTTATTGCACGACATGGAGTTAGATGGGGCTCATTGACTCTGACTGCGCCTGTCGATCTCCCGGTTGAAGTCTGCTTGCACTAATCGTGTGTTCATGGTGTTGTGGTGCTGAGATTATCGTAAGGGAGAGAATTGTTTAAAGCAAGGTCACGCAAAAAAATAATTGAGTAATAATGCAATCTTCTGCATCCCCGTATTCCCTGTCTTAAGACTGTAAGGGCTGGTTTCTTGCTCATGGATTAAGCCTAATCTTGGACTAAGTTTTACCAATGGCGATTTACTGTTGAAACTCACAGCTAGTCTAGGACTAGGCTTAACCTAAATTGGCCCTTAATGTTTAGGACCGTGACAACCTCAATAACATGACCCTCTTTTTGAGCTGGAGGTGAAGTGTGGGGCTCACAGTGTGCGCAGCTGCAGAGAGCGGCGTCCTCTGGACTGGGGTCCTACGATGGCTGCGGTTGTCCCAGAGCACGATCTGCCCCGAGTATGTGCCACCCACCAGCAGATTAGGATGGAATCGGGCAAAACCCACGGACACCACGGGAGACTTGGGAGGAGAACAGAGGACAAGATAATTAGGACAAGACAGAGAGTGACTGAAAGGGTGAGAGAGAATGAGAGCGAGAGAGAGAATAAGAGATGCATGATGTTGATGAGTTCACTGTAAAGATCCAGCGCAGGGGTGGGTTCTGGGCAAAAAAACGTAACAATGCAGGGGATTGTGGGCTCAGCAGTTTTATATTACAGCACCATAAGCAGTGGGCAGTGGAGCGAGAAGCGTGGCTTTTGTTGTGACAGCCTTGGCCTTGAACTTCCCCTCTGTCTTCACTTTTATTGAGTTTTCCGTTCCTCATGAATGCCCGTCAAATGAAAAGTGAGCTCAGGCTTTCATATTTTCACACGAATTCCCACAACAAGGGAGCACCAGGCTAGCAGACAGTTGTGATCGATTTTGCACCTATTCGCTCCGCAGATGTGGCAATTAGCCACACAGGCTGATTATCGCACGGATGTTCGGCCGCACCTTCCGCTAGCCACTTCAGGAAAGCAGGCCTGTGTTGAGGACGGGAAAGCGAGAGCCTCGTCGAAAGCTAACTTTCTTAGCGTACCCCGGTCGCCTGCTGAGACGGCGTGTAAGCGAGCGAGACTGTCTCCCGGTTTCACCGCACAAGCTGCAGTCGCCAAGTCATGCACCCAGAGTTCATTTTAAAGTGACTGGAAAACAAACCAAAGTAAAAGAAAACATGCTTCTCTTTTCTTTCGTTCCTTTCCCCCCCTTTAAGAAAATACGGCTTCCAAAGCGGGTTTTGGGAGCAGCCTCCCATGTGAGGTGGTTTTTCTAAAAGGATTAAAAATAAACTGAGCTGGAGGGGTAAAAATAAAGCTGAAGTTCTGAAAAACTGAAAAAAGAGCCCCAAGTTGGGTTTGTTTGCACAGAGGACACCCAGAGAAATCTGGTTTAAGGTTTAAGCATATTATGACAAAAGCGTTTGATGGTCAGGCTGGAGATTATTTATAAACTCACAAAATAGATTTGACTGATTGTGTCCGACTAAAAAGTAGAGGTGTGAACCTTCACTGGTCTCACAATTTGATTTGATTATGATTATTAGGTCAACGATTCAATATCTCGATGCATCACGATGCAGCTCATCAATTTTCCGATATTAGTTCACAGTGCACGCAGATTGGGCAGCCATAGTTGCTACCGTGATGTTCTTTTTCACTAGAATTTTTATAACAGCCAGAAAATCACCAAGCAATGTCATGATATACACTACCAGTCAAAAGTTTGGACACCTTCCCATTCAATGTTTTTTCTTTATTTTTATTACTATTTACATTGTAGATCCTCACTAAAGGCATCAAAACTATGAATGAACTGTGTAAGGGCTATTTGACCAAGAAGGAGAGTGATGGAGTGCTGTCACCTGACCAAACCCAATCGAGATGGTTTGGGATGAGATGGACCTCAGAGTGAAGGCAAAAGGGCCAACAAGTGCTCAGCATCTGTGGGAACTCCTTCAAGACTGTTGGAAAACCATTTCAGGTGACTACCTCATGAAGCTCATCGAGAGAATGCCAAGAGTGTGCAAAGCAGTGATCAAAGCAAAGGGTGGCTATTTTCAAGAATCTAAGATGTAAAACATGTTTTGGGTTATTTCACACTTTTTGTTTACTACATAATTCCATATGTGTTCATTCATAGTGCCTTCAGTGAGAATCTACAGTGTAAATAGTCATGATAATAAAGAATAAAACATTGAATGGGAAGGTGTGTCCAAACTTTTGACTGGTAGTGTAATTCAGGGGTTTTCAACTGTTTCTGTACCACTTAAACTATGCAGTCTGAGTGTGTGAGGGAGTATTTCTTGTATTACTTTTTAGATATTTGCATTAAATTCATTATTCATAAAGACGCAAATCATCTGGAAAAGTTTTAACAAATGAAAGAAAGAATAATTTTTAAAGTGACTTCAGTAGTGAAACGGGACTGCAATTTCACCACGGCCACTAGGGGGGAGCGGACAGACAGTTGAAAACCTCCGTTATAATTGATTATGGTCTGCAATGGCATCGTTGCAGAATCGTCGACATCCGCATTGCGATGCATCGATTATGCGAATAACTTCAACACCCCTACTAAAAAGATTAAACTGGGTAAGGTATGAAGGAACATAACACTGTCGAATATGAGAAACGAAACATAATTCTTATGAAACTGGCTGTCACACTGCAGTAAACAACAGTGAGCAGGACCAGTATCTTTTAAGGTCTGGATAACCCTTCTTTGAGCCCGCTCCCTCCACCACAGCGACCCTGTTGAAATGTGCGCGATTATCAATCAGTAAAGCCTTAATTCTAACTGAGTGACATCGCCATCACGCCGCTATTTCAATCGTAGCCTTGGCCTGACCTCTGAGCCCTTTGCCTCGCAGCCTGTCTTATGCTTTGACCGTTTATCTATCTTTCCGTCTGCCTCTATCCATCTTCCGCCGCTTTAGGTCTCTTCCCAGTGTTCACAAACTCTCTTTTCTATCTACCGTAGTCATGCATCAGGGACACGCTCCCGCAGACTGGAGCTTTATTACTGGACTAATGAACACAAGCCCAGGTCACCACAACAAGAGGGTAATAACTCCACTATGAAGCCATTAATCAGGGACTTAATGAAGTATCGTAACCTGAAACCTACTCTCGGGAGACTCAACCCAGCCAGGAGTGAGACGGAGCCAACCACGGCCGTTCCACCCCTCCCCTCCTCCTCCACCACAAGCCGCTGCTTCATCCACAGGTTTTCTACTCGGAGACTCCTCATCACGTCACATCACATCTTGGCTCCTCATGACTGTATTTTAAGACCGTCTTTAAACAGTTTCAGCACGAGAAACTGGTCCATGGCAGGTTGAATATTTTCCAGAGTAGAATGGAACATGAATAACAATTTTACAAACATTTTTATACAAATCTTATTTCTCCCCCGAATCTGTCTAACATTTCGAGCCAACATATCTGATAAAGCGAAATGGCTGGAAGGTTCTGTTTTCCTGATAGATCCCCCGGCACACAGAGATCTCAAAGTAATAAACACATGATGTATGCTCTACTCATTACCGTCACCACATAAATCCCCAGAGATCGGTCTCTCCCCAGATAAATGTGACAAGTTAGCCTCCCTTTAAAGTCATAATCTAAACATGGCAGAGATGTTGGTGGATGAAAAGTCTGTATATTCGCACCATATGGAGAGCTGCACATCCAACCCTATCAGGCCCCTGATCTTAACTGGTGAATCCATGTGACTGACTCCGTAGACTCCCTATAAAGTTCAATAGAGACGCGAGCGCGCTGTGGTGCACATGCAGCTACCGAACTACCGGAATTCGTTCAATTTGTCCCCGCTAGACTACTTCACTGATCCTGCCAAATAGCAAATTAGGACCCAGATCTCAGTCTATTCCCTGTGTGCATATTCTTGATGAACATGTGGTTGTCTGCTGAAAAGCGATCTTGTCTTTTTGGAAGTTGGAGGTAAAAAAATTACCGCACACTTGTTCAAATAGATTTTAAAAAGTCTGAAGCTAGACGAAAAGAGACATTTTCCTACACCATCTGATTTGAGAGTTAATTAGACTGTTCTGATGATATGCTATTTGTGCCAATTTATTTTAGCAAGTCGTACACTGAAAATTCCATGATTTGACTCCAGTGAGCCGTTTCTCGGTGTGGGCCTTCTTCATGAAGACAAAAATGCAGCAGTGATATTCACACTGACATGTCCCGTAAAAGCGAGATCTCGTGGCACGTTTGTGCTTTGCCAGCAAATCCGCATGGCAGCAAACCTTAAAGACTGTCTTCACCTTCCAGCGGCAGCAGGCTGGGTTTTAATCTCAAAGCCACACTTAAATGCCCTTCACCAGGCCTAAGTGCTTTTGGCAGACAAGGTTATATTAATGGGAAGTGTTCTGTATGAAATAATACACACAGCTAACCCGCGATGAGAGATGGCACGGAGAGAGGGCTCACTGAGGGAAACACTCTGCCTTTGTGCTGTCTCTTTGTTTTAGGGAGGGAAGGCTGGGAGGGGACAGACAGCACATTCACCAGGGCCAATACATCGCCTTCTCCCTCAATACCACAATCATATGGTTCCCAGCAAAGCTTATCAGCTCCAGATGCAGTCGTTCATCTTCCACCGGCATCCCTCGCTCGTTCTCTCCCTCTCTTTCTCCCCTAATGGCACCCCATGGAGTTTGTCACTGTGTGGTTGCTGGCTCAGGCTGTGTAATACCATATCTCCCTCTCAGAAAACCAAGAATATGAAGACGGTGAATACGAGCAGTCATTGTCTCTTTCATGCTACCTCTCTCTTTCACGTTTTTTCTGTGCTTTTTTTTGGTCTTTTGGTTCATTCTTGGAGGCTCCTCATTCAGCAAAATAACCATAGCCTTGTAGGCGAGGACGCCCTGAATTGAAGCTATTGAGAACCCGTTATGATCAGGTATCCAGCAGGAATTTCATAATTATGAGAATCAATTAGATCCGCAGGCGGCACGGTGGCGCAGTGGTTAGCGCTGGCGCCTCACAGCGAGGAGGTCCTGGGTTCGATCCCCGGATCGGCCGTATGGCCTCTCTGTGTGGGCTTTGCATGCTCTCCCCCTGTTCGTGTGGGTTTCCGTCATGCAATATAGGTTGATTGGTGACTCTAAATTGGCCCGGTAAAGTGTGCATGTGAGTGTGATTGTGTGAGTGTGTGTGCCCTGCGGTGTGTTGGCATCTGCCTAGGGGTTGGTACCCGTCTTGCGCTTTGGTTCCCCGGATAGGCTTGTTTTGGATAAAGAATGTATGAAATTGATCTGCAAATTTGTCCAAAACAGTCTGTCCAGATTTGCACATAGCAAAGGAAGGAAAAGGAAGGGTGCTACCATTTTTCCTTATCGGAAAAGGTTAAACTTTATGCATAAAAAACAACGCTTCCATTGTTTGAGTGAACAAACCCCTTCTCCATAATCCTAAATAGTAGCAGCACTGGACCGATACGTGCCTACATTTGGCCTGCAATAAACAGATGGCAGAGCGTAGGTTTCTGCTCTTGCTCTTTTTCTGAGCTGTGAGTGGTTTTGAAGCTTTTCCACACTGGCCTTTGTGAGCCAATGCAACCCCATCCGCTGCCATTATTCAGAGCGGGCTACTTTCCAAACTCCTATGAATACATCTCCCTCGCAGCCAGGCTCTCTTCCCCAAGTCTCTGGCATCCAGTAACGACTTCACCCAGAGCCGTCCTGGGGAAAATACATGAAAGATATCAATAAAAACACAGTGGCAGGAGATGGGAGCTGACAGTATCTGCAGGGGCGCGTTTTTATTTTTCGCGGCGTGTGAGTTTGATGTGGCCGGCGGCAGCCCACTTGAGAAGGCCGTGCAATGTCTCCAGAGAGCCGGGTGCCGCCGTGGTGAAGAGGGAAGAGAGAGAGAGAGAGATAGAGAGAGAGACCCATCAAGCCACAGCACAGCCCCGAACACAGTAAAAGGCATCCAGAAGTACGTCGCGACATGCCAAAAAGAGTCCAGAAGGGTGCCAAAGTCAACTTAGCGCTGCCTCCGACTGCTCGACAGCAGCACACCAATATTACAGATTCGAATAAGAGACCGCGTGGAGAGGAAAAAACAACAGAAAACGGGAGGAGGAGAGGAAAGGAAAGTGAGACTGAGGGAGATATAAAGAGAGAAAGCGTGTAAAAGACGGAGAGGGAGCGCGAGACGGTGGTAAAAACAAGAGCAAAAGCATCTAGCACATGAAAGCATCAGTGGCTGCGGACGAAATCTGGAAAAACCATTGTGAAAAAAAGCAGTGAACTCCACGGAGGGGCCTGCCAAGAGCGATGGAAGCCGCAGCGGGCGGAGAGGTGAGGAAGAGAACGGGGCTGAGGATGAGTGTGTGGCTTTCTCAGCCGTGCACCTCAGGGGAGAAAAGGAGTCATGTGGTTTCGGAGGGTTTAAACGGCAGAACATGCTCACACATTAAGCTCCATCTGATCCTGACCTAACGAGCCGGGAGCGACTCCGCTTCGAGCCGACCCCACAGAGCTTAACGCTATCTGGGTTCATTCCCCCACAAACCACTTTCATCCGTGGCCAGCGGCACAAAGCTGATGCTCGTGCCAAGCGAGAGGAGATCGAGCTCATCCTCCTGTCCACAAACTTTCCCTCATTCTCTTTCCCTCTTCTTTCTTTCGGGCTTCACAAAGTAGAGGTCTGGCGAAGGTCCAGAGCAGCTTGACAGAGGCCTATGAGGTGACATTTGGCTTTTTTTCTCCGCAAGTCTGTTCTCTTCTGATCTTTTCTGACACTGCAGGCAGCAGTTACAGCAGACCCAGGCTGAAGGCACATGAGGCAGCGACAGCAAAGGTTCCACAGATCAGAACTTTACAAGCTTCACCATGCACACTCTCACCAATAAACACTCCACACTAAAATGTCCTCTGGTGCTATCAAACTAGAGTCTCAAAAAAAAAAAAGTGGACCCCAGTGGATTTAATTAAAAAACGGGAGGCTGCTTCAAGCCAGAAATTATATCAAGGACCAGGCATATATTCCCAACAACACATTTCACAAATCCCTAAGCGTTTGTCAGAACTGGTTGCAATTAATTACAGCAAAAATAATACCATCATGACTATGACATAATCATATTACACTCTGAGAAAACTACTGCTATGAAAGATTAAAATTACTGTCTGAAAATGAGACAAGGCATATTTATGGTGGCTAAAAGAATTATGTGTCTGTAAGTTAGTGGCTGCTTACAAGAGAGTGTGTGTGCATGCACATGTGCGTTTCCACATGTGAGATAGCCTGGGTGTGTGTGAGACACATTGGGCGTAGGAAACGGAGCAGCACTTGCGATGGTGGTCCATGTGGGTGGGCAGACATATGTGGCTGGCAGGATTAGGAAGTGGTAGGCCACATCTTTTTATTACAGAAATGTCTCTATATAATATCTAGCTCTCGTGGGAGTGGGGAGCGCAGCACCAGGATGTCGCCTTGCAGACTCGCTCGTCTCACACTTCCCCTGGAGTCTTTTACAATTAACGTCAAGACCGACCTGGATGTTTTTCCACATATGGAATTTCGGATTTTCTTATAAAGGCTGGGATATTGGACTGGGACATGTTCTGGGATATTTGCGTTGTGTTCCACCAAACCAACTCAACAATAGAATTGATTAGATTTTTTTTCAATATAATTATTTTTTAAAATTAATTATAAAAAATATTTTTTGATTATCATTTTTATAGCTCTTCTTTCC